>CM076077.1:5125000-5727500 GCA_038088235.1 Zacco platypus
AAACAAACAATAAAACGGAAGCTGTAGTGAACGATGAGGAATACAGTCAGTACCAGATGGCAGTGATACTCAAATGAAGAATTATAGCTAGCAATATTTCGGTACAGTACGTTAGATCTGATTATTTTTCAAACCAAGTTACTTATCTAACAAAAAATTGCCATTTAACGGCACCAAAAACTACTTTAGAGATGCTTGAGCAACTTTAAAGTCAACATGAAATCAAAATGGACCCTTTATGCTTTTACGATGCACATTCTTGGTTTTATTATTCATAATTTGTAGCTTTCCTGCTGCTCAAACGGTACAGCATGGCAAAGCCAATGTCATTGGTTCGATTCCCAGAATGCATGAATTGATAAAAGCTATACGTTGAATTACTTTTTCAATGCACATCATTCTTGGTCTTATTATCTATGATGATTTGGTGCATGGTATTCTATATTAAAAATTCATAATCTTTTATCAAAATCTTTTAACCGTCTTTGAAAAACATCACTAATCCGTTTAAATTGAAATTCCAGCCACCAAAATCAATTATACCCGTTTTTACGATCCAATAAATTCCCAAAATTTCAAATTTACCCATTTTACTCAAAAACATGTCACTATATAGAGGTAAAATTGGTTGCTTTCAAGTTGACTTTGACTTTAAAATGTCTTTTAAGACCAAAAAACACACAAAGTTCTGCTTATTTGAAATCTCGGCTCACTTCGCATCATGTCCATTTTGAGGAAAACGCATCTGTATAAAAAAATGCCTTATGACCACAACTGCATTCTGGCCTAGCATCTTGTTTTAAGAAAAAAGACAAAAGGTTTTGACCTGACAGAGATCACCTCGCGCTCACCTCATGTTGCACACACACACACACATACACACACACATTGAAAAAAAGTCAAAATTGGCCTGTAAGGAGATGAATGGCAGGACGAAGACATACTGTATATGAACAGTTAGGACGATGACAGAATGGGAGGCAGTGATGTAACACAGAGCAATGCTTTGTGAATCCATAGCACCAGTTAAATACACATAGGTTCTGAGATTGAGAAGAGAAAACATTGCACAAGTTCAGTCTAGTGAGGCAATTCAAAGACCACAAGCACTTTCCAGACATTGTCCACAAAAACCCGTGCCACGGTCGGATTCCAAAGCTCGACATTGAGGCAGAATAACACATCAATCTCTCCTAAATGAGCAATCTCAAGAAGAGTGTGGAGTTTGCACAACCATTTCTGTAATTCTGCATCCTTATTCTTTTGTTCGTTTGAAAACCCTGTCTAGAGATACAGAAAGGCACTAGGGAAGCCAGATGACAAGACAAAATCCCCAAGACAAAGCTGGCGACTGTTCGTGGGTCAAATTGGGATCTCTATACACTTTGAAACATACGTATAAGTTTGTTTGCCCACCGTTCCCGGTGTTGTTCCCAGCTTTTTTTTTTTTTTTACACAATATGAGGGAGCTCAGTCAAAAACCTGGAACCTGAAGCAAGCACTTTCCAGTGGTTTGGATGACCTGTGGTGGCAGAGGTACTGTACGTGCATGGGGCTTTTAAATTTGATCCAAAGAAAAAGTGATGTCGGAATAACATATCGGATCCGATGGAGAGCCCTTTTGTTTTCGGATGGTGCAAGTAATGTCTCTCCTCCCACTTGTCCTCAGTCTAATGTACAAAAAAACCCAGAAACAACCACTGAGGTTCCATCCTTATAATGCGGATGACAAAAGATGTGACTTTTTCTTCGGAATTCCTAAAAATTTTCTCGGATTTGGTCAACGTTGTTATTGACCTGCTCCCCCTCCAAACTTGCCCTCGGTGCTGTTGCTGAGTTTTGGTTGCCGGGGAGCTCTCCGTTTGGCCGGAGTTGTGCGTGAGGAAGAGAACGAGGAGGGGGGGCTAACGGGAAGGACAAGATTCCATTCGGGGGGGATCGGGTGGAGGATTTGTCCGAGGGAGAGACTCCAACAAAGCCAGGAACGCTGGTCATTTCTCCTCCAAAACTCACACCGGGGTCTGCTGAACCCAAGGCGGAAAGCTGGTTTTCCTAGCGAGACAGAGAGAGAGAGAGAGAGGAAAGGGGAGGAGAAGAGAGAAAGAGAGCAGGCGGAGGAGGAGGGATGGAAGGATGAAGATTCCACAAAAAAAATCAAATGGGATGAAAAGGAGTTCCCATGGCAAGTAGATCGATAGGGAAGTACAGAACAGGAAGATCAAAGGAAATGGAGGTCACGGGGTCAGAGTGTGAGAGAGAGAAAGAGAGATTTGAGGTGACGAGGGATTGGAAGAGTAGTAAAGGAGGAATAAAACACGAGCATGAGTTGTACAGTAGAGGAATGAGATATATCCACAGAAACGCTCAGGGAAAGAGGGATAGACACAAAGAAGAGGAAGAGAGGGATGAGGAGGGAATTACAAATGTTGTTGATACACCTGTGCTCTTGAGAGGTTGCACTGCAGAAGACCAGAGTGGTTGTCAGTGACACAGAACGATTCCTAGTTTTTGGATTTTCTTTGGGAAATATACCCCAAATGTGATTTTAAGTAAGAAGAGCAATTTATTTATTCATTTTTGATTTTGTATTAAAGGGGCCATTACATACTTTTTTTATAATTTAATTTTTGGATGAAAAATATATATTGGATTATTCAATTCTTCTTATGGAAGCATAAAAGTAGATTACCAATTTTCAAATATGTAAAGTGGCAATGTAAGATGTCCCATAGTTGACTTTTTTTCCCCCTCAAAGATCAGGAAAATGATGATATGACCCCTTTAAAATAATAGCTGGCAGTAAAAATGCTGAGTACAGTAAAAGTGCCTTATACTGAGCATGCAACTGATGCAACAGTGTGATCAACTGTAAAGAACACAGGAAGTGAGAATGAATATTTATGTGGAATGCTTTTTGTTCTGCTATCACAAGCATATCTGGACTGTTGTGACAGGCTGTATTTGCAACAAATGTGCTTGACAGTGTAATGCAGACCAAAGGTTTTTAAGGAACAAATCATGCTTTGTATATATTCTATAAAAATAAGAACTCTAAGATCGCACAAATAATTTTACTATCTTGAGCTGAGTTAGATAAAACAACTCTCAGACTGATTATGTTTCAAACTATTTACCATCTTATAGATGTTTTATAAAAAATAGATTATATTTGTATTATATTGCATGATTATACAATTTTGATATTTTATATCAAAATGTACTTGTTCAAACCAAAACAGTGTCAAATCCACTATTTAGAATTTCAGGGAGTTTTCACACTTGGTCTGAATGTGAGTTCGGATCCCACTGTATTGTGTTTCAAAACTCAGTACGATAGTGTCATCAAGATGTTTACCAGTTAACTAGATAAGAATTCACAAGTAGCAATTGGAAAAAAATTAAGGCGCTGTTCATATTGTTTTTATAAACCCTTATCACTGTTTTTATTTTCACTC
This sequence comes from Zacco platypus, assembly GCA_038088235.1. NCBI lineage: Eukaryota > Metazoa > Chordata > Actinopteri > Cypriniformes > Xenocyprididae > Zacco > Zacco platypus. The sequence goes on from CM076077.1 coordinate 5,128,456, forward strand.
AAACCATTCTTGTTCACATTACTTAAAAACACATCAACTTAATTTAACTGAGTTGTTTCTACTAAAAATGGGAACTTACTTAAAAAGTGTTTGTTCAGTCAACTTAACAACTGAAACGCACAAATTAATGCCGACATAACTGGGCAGTGGATCCGTAGTTCCCAGCATGCAATGCAAAGGACTGCATTAGGAAGGGAATGATGTTAGTTTATGTTAGTGTTTAATGTTCAGCTATGTTGGATATTTAGAGGAGTTTCTGTAATGTTTTTTAATTTTGTGGTTACCGTTATGCAGAAGAGTAGCGTCTATGTTTAGGCTGTGAGCGCTCATGTACGCATGATTAAAGGATGGAATTCTATCTATTTATCTATCTATATATAATGTAACATTATGTAAATTCAAATGATTTGCATTTACTCAAAGAAATTGTGTCAGCTTTACTTGAATTTCTTTTGTTCATAAAACTAAATTGTTATTTGTACAAATTACTCAATATAGTTGTGTGGAACCACTTGACACTGCTTTTTTAAGTAAATCCAACAATTCATTTTTTGAGTTTGCACTAAACGAGCAAGAGAGCTGTTTTTCTAGACAAACATCATAATTGTGAGAAACAAATATTTCAGACAAAATATTACCATATACATGTCTTAGTTTGCTACAAATTCCAAATCTGCATTTTCAACACAAAGTAGTTTAATCAGTGTAATGACATAGGCAACATCTGAAATTGTATACTCTCTTGAGTAGGTACTTGAATAAGTAATTACTTTGTGACTGCGAACATATACTTCTTTGGTCACATACAGTTTTTCACTTATTATATAGTAGGGAAGTATGTGATTTCGGATGCAGCCTATTGCAAACTTCTCTAAGCACTTCTCCTTGGGGAAATACCATTTTGAAGTCCAATCAACTTTGTCAAGTGGATGAGGGAAGCTTATTTGGACAGACCTTTGACCCCTTGATTTTTCCATTTAAACCCGTTGCAAGGGTATCGCCCACATTGAGCACTTATGCAACGTAAGCTATGATGTACATCTGAGTGAACGAAACAGAGGGACGTTAACGAGGGAAAGGGATAAAAAAGTGGACTTAAATGTAGCACTGGTTTGAATTAATTACTGTTAATTCAATGAAACATTTGTGTGAATGATTCAATGACTCACTCATATGGAGTGTACTTGCTTATGGAGTGTACTTGCTGTTCTTGTGCCTAAATTAATACATGTTTTTGAACAAATTGGTTAAAAAAGATTCAGTGAATCAGTCATAACAAAGAAAACAGAGTCACTCATTGCCACCTACTGGCAGAACTATGTAACCTGCAGAAAGAGTCACACTGAAAGTATTGCAAATGATATATCATATTTTTTAAATTCTCTATCAAGTAGTATGTTTGTATGCATCTGGAAATTGTGAAATTAATGTATATATCAAGTTACATATTTATGAAACACTTTGGCTAATATATTACAGGACAGATATGTTTTACTATATTTACATTGGACCTGCAATAGTTTCATAGCTAGTGTATTACAATTGCTGGTTAAATTATATTGAACTCGGGTTCGCGCCACAACAAAAGCTCAAGTGTGAAAACAACCTCAAGCCCATGTCTGCCACATAAAAATGGGATAGTTTGACTTTCAGATTTTTTGCCACGTGTGGCCGGGCTAAGATTCACGTATAGTGGAGAGACACCATTTTTATTTTGCTCTTATCTTCTAATCTTACCTACAGAGGTGCAGTGCAGTGCCAAAAGCAGCCTCAGTTCATTTTATATCTAAATCATGTTCAGTGTGTTTTTCATCATGATCAGTCCTTTTCAGTGAAGTCTGTATTGGGGTGGAAACATTGGAGTTAAATCAACCTAAAGTTAAAGCTGAGGCTAATGCATGAGAAACTCAACAAAACAACATGACAACAACATTTGCACTTTACATTTGCTGATGATATGTTTTACCATTCTAAATATACTCACCTGACACTTGTGTTTGACTTCATTTTTACAAGAATTATAAGTGAATAGCTCAGCTTTAATAGGTTCTATGTTTTTAACACCAAGGAATTTGCTTTGGTTCCAGACTGTTACATTAGCGAAGTGGCTAGCTTTGCTAACATAAGTCAGTCTGACTCTTGTTTTGGTGCAATTTCTTTCTCTTCTCAATCAGAACCTAGTATTTGAGAATGAATATGGAATTAGTGTTGGGGAACGGAGGTTTGGAGCTAGCTGCAACACTAAACAAAGACATGTGATGACGACAACAGGAGTAAAGGGTGCATCTCTGTCAGAACTGCAACTCATACGACGGTCACTTTTGTCTGGAACCATTGCTTTTCTTTGGGTGGTCAAATCGAAGTCCTGGTTGAATTGGTCTGTCAGGTAATTTAGGTTCAAAAGAAAGAGTTTTGAAACGTTCTGATGTGTTTCTACAGCTCTTTAGATGCAATTACACCCAGAAACCTTTAAAACATCATCTGGAGCAAACTAAATCATCAAACACATCAAATAACACCACACACATTCACCTTTCATTTTCATTCAGCCTTTTACTTCACATGAACGTTTCATGTCCTCATTTAGCCAAAAGAAACGGTGTAAAAAATGAGTTATTAATGCAACCATGAACATTACATTTCTATGCAACAAACTAGCGAAACAGCTACACATCACTTAATGCACAAATGTCTACACAAATAATTCTACGGTAAACCACCAGAAGCGCACTAAACACTGCGAACAACAAAAGCGTGAACACGTACATACACTCACACTCATCCGGGATCTCATGCACGCTGATAACCCACCCCTGACTCCTGTCAGGGCGGCACGGAGAAAGATACGGAGATTTCCCAGAATTCATCATCATCTCTTTCAGAGTGCAATGGTGATGATGTAGATAGAATGGACATGGTGATGAGAAATCCTTCACCTTGCACTGAGTCATATGCCCTGCCTACCTTTATTGTCAGATTATGCTGAAGTTATGACATTTTGCATGGATGTGAGGTGAAGCCTCCTGCAAAGCAAACAAACAAATTCCCCCCAAAAAACACCATCTCTATGAATCAGGACATGGTAGCAAAAATGATTTTCAGGATTATCAGCATTTGATAATGCACTTGTATCCAAATAATGTCACTACATTTGGCTTAGTTTTAATGTTTTATGCAAAATTAATGAAAAACTAGCTGATGCTAGTTAAAACTAATCGTAATGTAATTTGTTACTTTTAGCAGATATAATGCAGTTAACAGTATTATTAATGCCAAAAATGTTTTGAGAAGTGTTAAAATTGTGTTAAAATGTGTTGAGAAGTTTCATCTATCTATCTATCTATCTATCTATCTATCTATCTATCTATCTATCTATCTATCTATCTATCTATCTATCTGTCTGTCTGTCTGTCTGTCTGTCTTGTCTATCTATCTATCTATCTATCTATCTATCTATCTATCTATCTATCTATCTATCTATCTGTCTGTCTGTCTGTCTTGTACATCTATCTATCTGTCTGTCTATCCATCTGTATCTATCTATCTATCTATCTATCTATCTATCTATCTATCTATCTATCTATCTATCTATCTATCTGTCTTGTCTATCTGTCTATCTGTCTGTCTGTCTGTCTGTCTTGTCTATCTATCTATCTATCTATCTATCTATCTATCTATCTATCTATCTGTCTGTCTATCCATCTGTATCTATCTATCTATCTATCTATCTATCTATCTATCTATCTATCTATCTATCTATCATCTATCTATCTGTCTGTCTGTCTGTCTGTCTGTCTATCAATCTATCTATCTATCTGTCTATCCATCTGTATCTATCCATCTGTATCTATCCATCTGTATCTATCTATCTATCTATCTATCTATCTATCTATCTATCTATCTATCTATCTGTCTGTCTGTCTGTCTGTCTGTCTGTCTGTCTGTCTGTCTATCTGTCTGTCTGTCTGTCTATCAATCTATCTATCTATCTGTCTGTCTATCCATCTGTATCTATCTATCTATCTATCTATCTATCTATCTATCTATCTATCTATCTATCTATCTATCTATCTATCTGTCTGTCTTGTACATCTATCTATCTGTCTGTCTATCCATCTGTATCTATCCATCTGTATCTATCTATCTATCTGTCTGTCTGTCTATCTATTTATCTATCTATCTGTCTTGTACATCTATCTATCTGTCTGTCTGTCTTGTACATCTGTCTATCTGTCTGTCTATCCATCTGTATCTATCCATCTATCTATCTATCTATCTATCTATCTATCTATCTATCTATCTATCTATATCTGTCTGTCTTGTACATCTATCTATCTGTCTGTCTATGCATCTGTATCTATCTATCTATCTATCTATCTATCTGTCTGTCTGTCTGTCTGTCTATCAATCTATCTATCTATCTATCTGTCTGTCTATCCATCTGTATCTATCCATCTGTATCTATCTATCTATCTATCTATCTATCTATCTATCTATCTATCTGTCTGTCTGTCTTGTACATCTATCTATCTGTCTGTCTATCCATCTGTATCTATCTATCTCTCTGTCTGTCTGTCTGTCTGTCTGTCTATCTATCTATCTATCTATCTATCTATCTGTCTGTCTGTCTGTCCATCTGTATCTATCTATCTATCTATCTATCTATCTATCTATCTATCTATCTATCTATCTATCTATCTATCTATCTATTTATCTCTCTGTCTGTCTGTCTGTCTGTCTATCTATCTATCTATCTATTTATCTATCTATCTGTCTTGTAGATCTATCTATCTATCTGTCTGTCTATCAGTCTCAATCTATCTATCTATCTATCTATCTATCTATCTATCTATCTATCTATCTATCTATCTATCTATCTATCTATCTACACAAGACTCAACTTTTAATCTTCCAATCTCTTTTAAACTCCTCAATCTACATAAAGGCTACATAAAACAAGACTTTTTCTGATTTTGTTAACATTCATTCTAGTATAATTAACACTGGCTGGGAAGTAGAGGTGCATATGACTTTGTGCAGGTGAGGTGCGGTGTGTGTGTTTGTGTATGTGTGTGTGAGAGAACAAGTTTAGTGTACATACAGTGGATGTGGGAGGAGACAGAGGTGGAGTGGGCGGGTCACAGTCAGGTGAGTCATTACCTTTGCATTCGCAGTGGGACGGGTGCAAGGCGGGGCTGCACTAGGATGGACTGCCGCCTCCCCTAAGAGAAATCACCGTATCTCATCAACACACGATAGGAGAAGAGGAGAGGACAGAGAGGTGTGTATGTGAGGGTGTGGGCCTGTGCACAGCAGGCAAAGGGAGCGTGTGTCCGACTGTCCGTGAGACGGGATCGGCATGCATGTGGACATACGCACACACGCACACAAAAATACACACAAATTCCCAGACAAACATTTAAATGTCCACCAAATTACACACACAAACCTCACCACATAGTAAAAGGCAAACAAAATCTGTGCTGAAGCTCTCAGTGCCATGTTGGTCATCATAATGATTTTGCAGCCAACATGCAGCTACAAGATAAACAAAATAAAACTCTCCCCTACAAATTCAACAGAATTATTCTTCAGCTCTTAAAATCCGAATCATTTGCGAACGGGGACATGCTACCGGCTCAATGCACCTGACATAATAAAATTGGCGGGAAAAAACAGCAGAACAAAAACAAACAGCGCGTGAACGTCTGCCAAGCACATGAGCAAACACAGAACTGACAGAGACGAATCATTAAAAACTATGGGACAGTTCAAAACCAGGGTACTTTACAAACACAAACTTCTCTCTTGCTGAAATCAGAGTGGCTTTGGAAGAGAATATGATCAGTTCTATGAGTTTTTATAGTCATTTAAAAAAGGAAGATATTTTATTACAATTGTTTATTATGAACTGAATTGAATTAAAGTCACCATGACATCAAAATTGACAATTCTTGCTTTATTTATGGAATATTGCATTGTTTATTATAAATGATTTATTCGTGCACATCAGTTTTTTATATTCATGTGGCCTTGTAATGTTTAATCAAAATAACTTCCCCTCCCTCTCTCAGCGGCATCTCTTCTCTGATGATGCGTGTACTGGCGTGAGGGTGGGGCAACCTGTCACTCACATGAGATCGACCAACAGCAAACCACAACCATCCAATAAATTCCCAATGGACAAAATCAAGTCCCGCCCTATATTTTTCCTTGTTCGAGAAGCCGTTTCACTCGGATATACATCATAATATGGAAGAAAAGACTATCTCAACTTCCGTTTCATGCCGACTTTAAGCATTTCCTAATCATTAGATTAAAGGATGTTATACGGCCCAGATGCAAATGGTTTTAACCAACCACATATGGGTGATTTAAACATATTAAAACACGTTAAATGAAAGTTAAAAGGATCTTTCCTTCAGGAACCCTGCAGTTGCACCTCTTCCAAACATCTTTTGATGCCTACCTGAGCTATAGAGATGCTTTCTTTCACAAACTAATTGTATTCTTCTGTGCTGACTGCGCTGAACGTCCATCTGAGGTAAATCTGTCCACTCAGCAGCTTCCCTGATCCCCGAGTAATACGTGCAGCTCATACTCAACTCGCTTGTTTTATCTTATCTTATCATGTCGGAAACAGGATTATTGATTTTCTTCTTTTCAAAGTCACATGGGAAGTCGGGTTAGATACAGCTGGAGCGTTTGATCAGAGCGGTCGAGTGACGTGTGTGCACAGACTGGAACTGCTGAGAATTTGGTGTTTGTTGAAACATACAGTACAGCGATGCACCATTTATGAGAAATCAAAGCATAAAAAGAAGCGAGGGATGACACATGGACAGAAACATGAAGCATTTGACATCCCTACTGGAGGTACTAATGCTTAACTAAATATTTCTCCACTCGAGGTAAGGCAACACTGAGCAAATAGTGCTCCCAAAATTCAATTATTATGCAAAAAGTATTTTTGGATCGATCTCATTGAAAAAAAACCCATCTATAATACCTTAAAAGTAGAAAGCAAAGAGATTAAATGGAGAGCGAAAGGAGACCGATTATGAAAAGAGAGTTTCAGAAGAGATCTCAACAATGTCTCAAACTAAAGATATGAAAATATATAGATATGTGCAATCAATTCAAAGATCTCAGTATGAACTCAAACGATCTGAGCTATGTAAAATTCATTTATAGCTTTATATTATTAACAGTTTATCTTCTTTATAATTTAAGTGAGCCATCTAAATAATTAATAATAAATTAAACAATAAAAAAGTGGTAATATCTTGAATATTTGTATATTTTTTCCCCTCTGAAATCCCATTTTTAATATACTGTTCAAAAGTTTAGGGGTTAGTAATATTTTATTAAAATAAATTAATAATTTTATTACGCAAATATGCATTAAACAGACTAAAGGTGACAGTAAAGATATTTATAATGTTACAAAAGATTTCTATTTCAAATAAATGCTGTTCTTTTGCACATTCTATTCAATAGATAATCCTGGGGGAAAACTGCATCATGGTTTCAACAAAAATATTAAGCAGAATCTGTTTTAAACACTGATAAGTTTCATATAAGAATGATTTCTGAAGGATCATGTGACTCTGAGTGATGCTAAAAATTCAGCTTTGCATCAAAGGAATAAATTACATTTTAAAATATTCTTAAACAGTTATTTAAAATCGTAATAATATTTCACAATATTACAGTTTTTACTGTGTTTTTGATTAGTGAGCATAGGAGACTACTTTCAAAAACATATTTTGCATAGTAATATAAGACAGTAACGGGTGGTTAAATGTTAAAATTTTGGGTTTATGACATGACAAATTTTTTTAAGCACAAAGTTACCGTGTGATTTCATAAAACAATAAACTCTCATATCAAAAGATCAAGTACTTTAAGTCTCCTGAGCTTAAAAAAAAATCAACATCTGAGCAATAAAACATTCCTATAGTCCAGCGTTTAGCATCAGGATGCTTCCTTCAGTGCTGCTCTTCCTCAAGTGGATCAAATCTGTGATCTGTCCTACTGAAAATAATACGGCAGTCCTGTAAAGCGTTCAGACAGGCAGAGCAAACAAGCAAAGACACATTCCAGCGTGGACGTATATGGACAGACATGGACAGAACGGTCCAGGAGATATTCACAGAGAAAAAGAATAAGAAGACAGACCTGGTCTGCGAATATCCTGGGTTTGTGCTCAGGCACCACCCCTACCCTCAGCTCGTCTTCCACAGCCATGAGTCTTCAAGGAAAACGAGAAAGCGAGGGAGAAAGAAAGGATGAAAGAGGGAGACATTATTAGTTCCAAAGATCAGACAATCAATAACAAGTGTTCATCAGCCACAAATATCACATCTAAATGCTTTGACTGAGGTATAAACAATGGGAGTTTGTTTTGCAATGGCTCTAGAAAGCATACTGTGTGAAAAGATCTATCAGAAACGTGCCATATTATGTCATGATGACATATTTCCATCATCCCATGGGAATAAGTGAGCTGATAAATGAAAATGGGCCACGTTGTACGGCTTCTAACGACGGCTGCCGCCTTTACTGGCAGCTTATTTCAGCAATTACACGCCATTGAAGTGGCCGCCAGCACGCATCAGAGTGACGTTTGGTTTCATACACAAAAACAGGAATGTTTTCATATCTCCACATGAACATTTCCTCTTTGGAAATCACATCAGACGCTGTTTTTAGGCACAAGTGGCAGCAAACGAAGCACTTTAATGCGTCAGATATCGGTGTGATTGTCAAACGAATGCTTTCTAAGGAATGATGTGTTTGGTTTGATTCATGTTGACAAGATGACATGAGTCCATGACAGCGCGTGGGAAATCACGTGAAATTACATCTGTGTGCATCTGGGTTGAATATGAAACGTTTCATTGGATGAGCCGGTTTGGAGACAGATTTGACAATGTTTTGATATGATATGAAATAGTCATTAATGATACACTGATTTATTGCAGAAAAAGGCCCGTTCACAGCAATGACGACAACGATGTAGTTTTAAAAATCGTTCCAAATGAAAAAGAATAGCAGAGTTCACACCACAACTATATAGTTGAAATCACATTTTTTTTCTAGTTGATGAACGATAAAGACATTGACAGCCAATCAGAATCCATCTTGCTTAAAAGAGCTCGAGCATTTAAAGTGACAGACGACAAAACGTGCTTATAATAGACAGAACGATATTGTGCATTTGTGTGAACGGGCCTTAACTTATTCTAGTCTTTAGCATTTATTCTAGTAAATAATGAATTCCACAGTTTAGGTTTTAAAACAATACGATTGGATATTTTATTCCATTTGTAAATGTACATGTTTTATATTGCTTGTACAAAATTCAAATGCAAAAGTCAAAAAAATAAATAAAACAAAGACAAATTTAGTGCTTCGAGACTTCTAAAACAGACAGAAGCATCCAATTTATTCCAAATATGCTCAGGCCTGTTTTATATGCAACAATGTGATTGTTTATTCACAAAGGTCAGACAAAAGGTCATGGGGTCAGACACATTTCACAAGCAGAGGTCAGAGAGGGAATCATTAATAAACCTTCATTGTGCTACTTTCATCGCTACAGTTATTTATTGCACACAGTTTGGCTACAAGAGTTAAATATATATCATTTCGTATACAGAATATATATGATTCTATGCTCTATATTTCTGAATAAATAGTGTTTAAAAGAATTTATAGGGAAGCAATGTCTGTTATTCTTTTCTAACAGTATAGATTATTTAATACACTCATTTTTATACATCAATTCAATAGATGAAAGACTAACAATGGAAAACAAAAAAAAAGGATAAAAAGGCTTATTTCAGTGCAAACATTCCATATTCTCCAAAATTATTATTTATATCAACATCACATTACAAAAGGGAATTTATTTCAGTCCTAAATTAATTCACTCTTTAGAATTCATATCTCTATGTTTATTTCACAAACAGCACCACACAAAATAAGATATTCATAAGCATGACGACTCACTTACCTCATGTTTAATATTTTATACTGTCTCTTCTTGCTACTGTCCATTGAACACAATACCAAAACACACTCAACGCAACACTGATTTGTTGTGTTAATATTTATCTATGAGGATGAAAACGAATCCAGGTCAAATTTCACCTTAAAGAAAGAAAATTAAGCTTATTTAATTAGGACTTTTAAAAATAAACAAAAATGAATAAAAACCAAGCCGTGCAATAAATACCATGATATACAAATGCGTATTTATAATATATATATATATATATATATATATATATATAGGGCTGCATCATGATTTATCGCGATTAAATCACACGGTATTTGGCAAAAGCTGCGACTTTTTTAATGCGCAGCTTGTCAGAGCTGTACGGCTCTGTGATCAGTAGTAAATGCTTCTCCATCTGAAAGCCAGAGGGCGCTCTTGCGCAGAAACTCAAAATATGCCCTGCAGCAGAAGAAGATAACACATCATATCGCTGTAGCTGAATAAACAGAAGATTGAAACGCTTTGATTGATTAAACATGACTAATAAACACACGGCTGCCTTATTCTGTGTAAGAAGCCACATCATCTCACAGAAGCTCAGCTGTCATTATGAACTGAGTTTGGAGTAAAAACATGTTATTAAATGTTGTCTTTTGTTGGAAAAGATGTTAGTAAATCCTTCTCATGTCTGGAAAGATGTTTGACGTGATTGCTTTTTCAAATGTACATTATATGCGACTCAAACTCAGTGTTTTCAGATGGATCAGCATTTGGAGCCGTACTTCACTGACAAGCTGCGCATAATCGCACTATGAACCGTGTTTAAGTGATAATCGCATTCAAGTTCAGTGCTATTTTTCATATCGTGCAGCCCTAATATATATATATATATATATATATATATATATATATATATAATTTCATAGTATTTGTTGCACTGCCTTAAATGAATAATTTTCTATTGATTTTGGAATGAAACATGACCTGGATCATGTTTTGTGAGATTCAGTCATGAGTCTGAATATTAGGAATCATATCCGTGGCTTGTGTTTGAATATAAGCTTTCTGAAGCTTGGAAATATCTGTTTTTATTGCATATTTCATAATGAATGCTCTTGACACTGAAACCTGAACAACTGAAATCCAAATGTGATGAGGAGTGGTTGACGCATGAGATCGCTGTTCTTGTGATAGCACATAGAGATATGGAAAACATGAACATCTGAAATATGATCTATTCTGATGTGAGAACACAGTGAAGAGAGAAGTGCAGCAGAGAACTTCAACAAGTAGTTCAGGAAGAGATTCTGTGTATTTTCAACATGTCCCGCTACAATTACTGATGGTTATATGGAAGAGAAATCCCAAGCACCATTTTCTGTTTCAAGACAAATATGTAGAAGGCTTGTTTAAATACTTTATTACGCAGATTTTCACTCATTAAAGGATCAAAGCACCCTAATGAATGAAAATTTCATCATCATTTACACACCCTCATCTCGTTCTCAAACCTTGTCTTGTTTCTGTTGAACACACACGTTGATGGCTACTTGGTGCGTTTTTTGTCATTTTTGGAGCTTGAGAGATTAAAAAAAATATGACATAGATATGACATAAGGTTTGCAATGACACAAGGGTGAATAAATAATCAGAATTTCTATTAATGGATGAACGATCCTTGTAAGAGCTTTTGAAAATTTCTGGCAATTCACAAAGAAATTTCTTTTCAGCTTTGTCCATGTCGAACTCAAACGGCAGTCCTTAAAATGACAAATACATTAACAATACTGCAGACATATGACTGCCTCAATTACAAACACATCCTGTTCATCCTGAGATCATTCCGGAAAGGTATTGCACTAACGCACGTCAAGAACGGAAGAGATGATGATTTATATTTTTATGGCCTTTTGGGATAAGAACCCAGGTCTCCCTTCACCATCTGAGTGTCTTCACTCCATGTCTTCATTCCTAGAATTGGATTGAAATAGCAATATACTCTGTGATACAAAATATGCAGTAAATGCTGCATTACAGGAAGTTACATCATCATTTCATCAACCAATGGGTGGGGATGATGTCATTTATAACAGTGAAGCAAAATATTGGAAGATGTGTCTCTGTAGATTCACAAAGCCGCGAGGAATCCAAAAACACAGAGTAATAAAAATGATGAAATGAAACAAAAACAACAACAGGAAGGAAATAAACCCAGTTCATCAATTAAAAAGTAGCTTTGTGATGACACACATCACGACAACAAGTCCATGTGTAAAGATGTGGCTGAACTGCTATACATAAATGGCTCAGGAAAATCCCTTATAAAATGTATAAAACATACATACAGTGACCCTAAAAAGTATTTTTGACATAATTCTTGAATGTCAATGAAAATATCAAAGCATAAACAAGTGAGTTTGCTTTTTAAATGAATGCAAATGTTTTTGTCTTCATTTTGAACAGTATGAACTACCGTTCAAAAGTTTGGAGTCAGTAAGATTTATTTATTTTTTTTTAAAAAATCATACTTTTATTCTGCAAGGATGCATTAAATTAATCAAAAGTGACTTTTATAATGTTGCAAAAGCTTTCTATTTCAAATAAACACTGTTCTTTTGAACTTTCTATTCATTAAAGAACCCTGAAAAAATGATTTCTACAAAAAATATGAAGTGTTTCCAACATTGACGATAATAATAAATGTTTCTTGAGCATCAAATCAGCATATCAGAATGATTTCTGAAGGATCATGTGACACTGAAGACTGGAGTGATGATGCTGAAAATTTGACATTTTAAAATATATTCAAAAAATATATTTATCAAATAAATGCAGGCTTGGTGAGCAATAAGAAACTTCTTTCAAAAACTTTAAAAATCTTACTCAACCCAAACTTTTAAATGGTAGTGTCAATAATGTTTTAGCACTAGGAACTTATGCTTAGCTTGAAAAGAGCACTTGTGCTCTATTACTTTTAATTAATGTCATTTGATTTGACATTTTGATAGTTTGATATTTTGCTATCTAATGCAATGACATTCAGACATTTTTAAGTTTGCCTTAAATGTCCAAATGATTTTTGGTGCCACTATTTCTACACAGAATTACATAAGGGGTCATCGTCAAACGAGCTCAGAAGGAACCGTAAGTAAGTACGCAGCGAGTGTGATCACGTGACCACTGCTGTTTCTCCAGCCTCTTTTTTTTCATATTACCTGTCAATAATTCCTTTAATTTGGTTGTCTTTCTCCATCTGCTGCTGTCTCAGTCTCCTCTCGCTGTCCTCCAGTCGGCTCTGATACTGCAGCAGGATTTTATTGGTCTGCTGCTCCTGAGTTAACAGCCTCCTCTCGTACTCCTCCAGCTTACGGTGTGACATCATCAGACGCTCCTTCAAAGAGTTGATCTCCTCCTCGTATTCACGCACCTGTGCCCAGACAAGAGATGAGGACAGTGGGCATGTTATCACAGCAGATTACCCTCATCTTGATGGTTTCATTGAAACAGTAAGGTAATTAAACAGTATTAAAAAATATTAAAAAAAAAAAAAATTATAAAATTATAATTAACAGGATATTAATTAATTACATTTAAAAATGTAATTAAAAAATAATAAATAAAAAAATAAAATTAAATAAAAGTAAAGACATTATCTGTTAAATGGCTTTAATAAACTTTCAAAAAAGTATTAAAATCTAGAGAAAATTCCCCCCATATTAAAATAATTTAAAGTATTAAATAAATGTAAAAACAAAAATACAATTTAAATAAAAAAATTAAATAAAAAATAAAATTAACAATGTAATAATGAAATTATTTTAAAAAAATGAATGGAATAATTTGTAAAACTTAATTAACAAAATAGTATCCATTAAATAGCTTTAATAAACTTTCAAAATATTAATAAAGATCTACAAAATTTTTTTTTTAAAAAAATTTAAATTAAATAAATGTAAAAATTAAATAAAAAAATAAAGTGAAATAAAAGTATGAAATAAAAGCATTAAAAAATAAATTGAACAATTTATGAAAATTATAATTAAAAAGATTTTATACATTAAATGGCTTTAATAAACTTACAAAATAGTATTAGACATGACATATGAGGACATGTTATCACAGCAGACATTATAAAATTACAGTAAAGCCAGGTGTACATGGTACGATTTTTGGTGTCGTACGAGCTCCAGATGATTTGTTTCTCTCGGGAGAAATCGCGTGGAAATTGTTGAGGCTCATATGGTCACATCTTGCATTATGTGAGAGGAGTTATGAGCCGAGCCGCGTACGTTACGACCACCACCCAATGATTTTTTGTTCTATTGTGACTAGCGTATAACCACGTCACGTAGGCTAGATCTATGAATACTATTACAACCCTGCAACCCTACAGCGTGCACACACACTCAAATACATGCCGTGTACCAGCTGCTTTGACATGATTATCAAGTTAACTGACTGGTAACGTGTGGCTCACGACCTCCCGAGTGTCTGCCCGCTATTCATAGTGTCCAGAGTCGGTGATTGACTAACTAAAAGTTGTGATGCTACAAAAATTCTGGCTTCATTTACTTACTCTCATGCTGTTCCAAATCCTTTCTTTCTTCTGTGGAAAAACTGTACATTTCTGAAGGAAATTTTTTCGAAGAAAGAAAGTCACGCGGGTTTAGAACGACATCAGGGTTAGTAAATAATGACTGTTTATATAATTTTGTAGCTCAGCCATTTTCAAAACAGGATGGTTTTGCCAGTAATGAGCTTTCAGATTTTGGCCAAAATTATGCAATTAACACGGAAACAGGATTTTGCTCCCTATAGCTTTTCAACAAGGAGTGTGTCATTCGTGCATGAAAATATTGCCTATGTGGGCAACTATAGTCAATGCAAATGAACAAATTCTCCTTGCAAATGAGAAAATGTACAAAAAAAGATGCTGATTCATAACTGATTTTAAAGGCAGATTTTGAAGATGAAACTGTCCTTTAATAAGCACACTGAGAAAGAATAAAACGAGGTCGTGTGTCACCTCTACACAAACGTCCAGACGGGGGAACAGAGGGTAAAGAGCAGCCAGGACGTCCTGACTGAAAGCCCATGCTGCTCTCTCCTGTAGTCTGTTTACAGCAAAGGGCTGTTCATTCTCATTTGATATTTAAATAATGCATAAATCAGGCACCATCTGTTGTCAAGGTGAAAGACATGATATGCATTTTCTTGACACTTGTGTGCTGAGGCACAACTGCACTCAGAAAACTGCGTGTCTTGGGACACTTGGAGACGAGTTCATTTGCACGAAGATAGAGTTGAAATCGAGTTCAAGTTTAGACGAAGAACAAACCGTGAGAACAGTCAGAAGTAACACAACAGCTTTTTAGCATGGAAAAATCTTTTGGTTTAATTCAAATAAACCCAAAGCACATAGCTAGTATAGCGGGTTGAGAAACAGAGAAACACACCCTGTCCAGACGTGACTCGTCCATGCTCTTGGAATACTCCTTCAGCTTGAATTCTTCTCTGTCGATGCGGGAACTCTCTATGTCAGCAGAAAGATGGGGCATGTTGGACACCCAGGCGACCGTTCGCTCAGAGGCAGGGGTCGAGGGGTTGAGAGTGGTTGGAGATTGGGAAGAGCCCTGAGGAAAAGAACAAAACATCATGTAAGTGTGGGTTGGGTTGCAATATTTACACTTCACACTTTGGGTTTTTGATGTTTTTTTGATAGAATTCTCTTAAAAAAAACAGTATTGCTATTAAAATATTATTACAATAAAAAAAAATTCTATTTGAAAAATAGAATTAAAATATAATTTATTCCTGTGGTGCAAAGCTGGATTTTCAGCATCATTACTCCAGTCTTCAGTGTCACATGATCTTTCAGAAATCATTGTAATATGCTGATTTGCTGCTCAAGAAACCTCTTATTTTTTCAAATGTTAGTGAAGTATTATTATCAATGTTGGAAATGTTGTGCTGCTTAACATTTATGTGCAAATCGTGAGACATTTTTTCAGGATTCTTTGATGGGCTGTATAGAAAGTTTATTTAAATGTTTTGTTACATTATAAAAGGCTTTACTGCCACTTTTAATCAAAATAATGCATTCTTGCTGAATAAAAGTATTAATTTATTTTAACAAAAAGTAAATTAAGTGTGCTGTTTAATTTTATTTTGCTATCTACAATCAATGAAAGTGTTGTGTTTTCAGTTCAGTTTAACACATTTTAGCATGTTTAAATCCATTTCACAGAATTCTGCAAATTTTTCTCTAAAATCTGCACAAAGATGAGAAAACGTTTTGTGCGATAAATATTTCTTATTATTTGTGAAAAGTATAATTAACAAGATATTATCTATTAAATAACTTTAATAAACCTTTAAATATTATTAAAATCTGCAAAAAATGTACATATTTATCTGCTTTTTATAGTGAAATACATATTTATTTAAAATAAACCACATTCGTCACTGTTTTCCATTCAGATGGATAAATTGTGGTGTGATAAATATTGCTGTTTTTTTTTTAAATGAGTTAAAAGTACAATTAAAATATTGCCTTTTTTTTTTTTTTTACTTTTTTAAGGATTCTCCACTTTTTTCATGACTTTCCATAACAAATGACTGGGAAAGGATTTTAAAGATCTCACAAAAATAAATATTTAGCTGAAGAAAAACACATGTATGATAACAGGAGGAATTTATCTGATCTGAACACCTGTTTGCTCATGGTAGGCTTGAGCAGATGCTGTTGCTGGACCTGCTGCCGTTCCTGATGTGATTTTGATTGCTGTGTGGATTGTGGCGTTCCGCCCTGAGAGCCCTGGGATCCCTGGCTCTCCCTGGTGGAGCTCTGCTGATGGGGCAGGCCAGGGGGGGTGCTGTCTTTGACGGATAGTTGCTGCCGAGGACCCTGCTGCCGGCCCCCAAATCCAGACTCCGGGGACTGGAGCAGGTTTCCGCTCTGCGGCCTGGTCTTCGCTGCAGGGGCGGCGGCAGAACTCACGGAAAGCTGATGTGAGGGTTGTGATTTCATGCGCTGTGTGGGAGGAGCCATGGAGCTTTGACGGACAGGCTGAACGGTGGAAGGAGGCGTGGCTAGTGATGAATGAGATGTGCCGGTCTGCGATGCCATGCCTGCCATCTGCTGCTGCTCCTGGTCATGAGACACATGCTTAAATAACAACTATTTCTGACACTCATTTTTAAATCAATTTACGACATTAGACGTGAACAATAGATAATATAACAATATTTTATAGCTTTAATGCTTTTAGGGACAAAAAGTGCTATTGGATGTTTTTCAAAGGATGCTTGTCTTTAACGGACGGATTGGATTCATCTCACGATCCCTGTTTTATAATGAAGGTATGAAGTCTTGTTTTGAATCTGCATGTTTTCATTTGTATTTCCAACACAAATTACTATATTACAGTTGCTGAAGCATGTCTCATCAAAAAGCCAAGTCCGGATACTGACGCTAAACCCATAGACAAAAGATGTAAAATGTGTGGACAGTTGTCCATATAGTGAATGTAAACAAAGTGACATCGGGCCTGCCAGCGGGGAATACATTTCCCTTTATCTTTTGACATGTAAGAGGTCTTTGTACCAATAAAACATTCTGCTAGATTTTTAGTGTAAAAAAAAGCATTTACCAAGCTCCTCGTTTATATAGTACGGGATCTGTGATGTCACATGGGCAAATACATTTGCATATGACTGCATTCAGTCACTTAATGGCTGATGTAACAGACGTAGGCTGTGCTGACACTAGAGACTGTGGTCTTTAGCCTCCTTGTTAGAGCGTCCGGCTCCTATGACGGCGGACCGGGGTTCGAGTCCCATTTAGAGTGGGCAGTTCGAACAGGAGAGGTTATATTGGTGCTGTGACCTGGATAGGAGTGAGGATTAGGAGTGTAACGTCCGTAGGTAAGAGCTGTGCGTGTAAACCTCACTCCCCTCATCTCAAGGGGCGCTCTACAGACTGCGGTCTTTAGCCTCCTTGTTAGAGTATCTGACTCCCATGCCAGCGAACATGGGTTCGAGTCCATTGGTGGGTTGCATTGGTGCCATGACCCGGATAGGAGTGAGGTTTAGGGGGGTGAATGTAATGGACATAGGTAAGAGCTGTGCGTGTGAACCTCACTCCCCTGATCTCAAGGGGCGCTCTACAGACTGCGGTCTTTAGCCTCTTTGTTAGAGCATCTGACTCCCATACCAGCAGACCCAGGTTCGAGTCCATTGGTGGGCTGCATTGGTGCCATGACCCGGATGGGAGTGAGGTTTAGAGGGGTGAGTGTAACTACTTTAAAAATTGTTTATTTTTAATGTCGTCCCGATCACATTGGAGGATTATATGTTTGTTCAGAGCACTTTACTGATGACGTGCTGTTTGTGCATGCAAAGTTATAAAGCGCAAAGTTATAAAGCACCAAATCACTCCAAAGGGAGTTATATTCTCTATATCGAACAAACACATCACAATATTCCTCGTTTAAATAATTCCCACCCAAGGCATACACATACACACACACACACACACACACACACAAAAAGGGTGCGATGCCTGATTGAGTTGCGTTAGTAGTGTGTTGAAACTCGCGGTTATGGTAAGGGCCGTGGAATTTCCCAAACACACTCAAAGTGGTTGACCAATCATAACACAGCTGACCAATATGTGAAAAATAAAGTTTTTGGAACATTCAAGTATGAACCTATTCTAGTACAAAATCAACACATAAAAGGGCATAATAGGTCAAGAAAAAATATCAAGAAAATACCTGCATGTGCATCGAGAGCTGGCGTCCCCTGTAGTCACTCTGGTTATGGCGGCTGTAGTCGTCACTGTAGCTGTGGGAGTGAATAATGCTCGGCTGACCCAGATGAGGACCGGGTCTTAGGGTGGAGAGGTCTTCGCTTCGGGAGAAACCACCATGGGCAAACTGCGGGATGTACGTTGGATGAGAGGCATCTGGCTCAGGGGCCAGCAGGAGAGGAGGAGGAGGTTGGGCTCGACTGTGCTGGTGGTGAAGCTGAGGCCCATCAGCAGCGAGGTGGAACAGAGGGTTCTGGAAGGAGAGGGGGTAGCGGAGGGCGGCGGCTTGCTGCTGTTGCTGCTGGGACAGCGAGTCGGTGGTGGCTCCCATCTGGCTCAGTTGGCTCAACCTCAGACCCCCGGACATACTGGAACCGCCGGATCCGGCTGACATACGCCCTCCGGCACGCAGCTGACCTCCGAGGCCTCCTCCCAAGGCCGCAAGCCCACCGTAGCTGCCGAGGCCAGCAATCGAGGCCTGGGAAGAGTTGAGCATGTCCCCCATAGACTGCAGGTTAGAGACGCTGTTCATTCTTGAGTCCTGGAGGTCCATCATAGAAATGTTTTCATTAACACCTAGAACCTACGGGCGAGAGCGCTGCAGCTACCTGCCGGGCGCAGCAGTTGTGGGCGGTTTATGCATGTGGCTTGACTGCATGTGAGTACACAGTGATGTGTGTATTAACTTGAGGGTAATAATTCACCCAAAAATGAAATTTCTGTCATTATTTACTCACTGTCATATGCAGTTATTTTTTCAGTGGAACGTAAAAGCATAATTTTTATGCCGTTTTTTTTTTCATACAGTTTCAATTTATCAAATAAAATAAAATATAAAAAACAAAAGCCAAGTTGTCCTGGCAATAATTGTTGTAAATATTGTTTAAATATTATACATAAATAATAGTAACAAACTATTATTATTTGATTCATTTTATAATATGGTTCATTTAAATGTGTCATTGTTACATTGTTTAATGTTTGTGTAAAATATTTACATTTAAAAAAAAAATAATGCTTAGGTTATTGATTGTAGTATATACAGAACTAGTTTTTTTTTAGATTATATTTACAGCATCTTCAAAAACAATTCAGTTGTATAATAAATAATAATATAAAGAACAGAAGACAAGCTGTCCTGGTAATGATGTTAAAATTATATTATATTTTAAAATGTAATATTTAAATATTAAAATACAATATTCTATACAATATAATATTTAAATAATGGTAAATAATATTATTATATAATAATAAATAATATAACAATAAATATAATCCTTTATAGGAGAATGACAGGCAAAATCTAACATCAATTTCAATGAATGAAATCTGTTTCATTCTGTTTCTCTCTTTATTTCTCAAAAAATAATATTATATATCAGTATTATTTAAATATCAACATTATTTTAAAATAAAAAATTATTTTAAATTCTGAAAACTTATCAATATAAATATTGCACATGAAAGTGCAGGATATAAAAATCACAAAATTTTAATTTTTGGGTGAAATATTAATTTTTGTACTGTATGTCAGGACCCTGAATCCCAAATGGTGATGGAAGATTAACAAAGAATCTCTTGATGTATTGACTGCACCCACATCATCTCGTAGCCCTCTTTCCATGCTTGGATGGTATTTGACCATGCAGTAAGCAGGTCAGTGGCGCTTCCTTCTCCGACAGGAACAAAGCGAACCCTCAGAAAAGCTGGTGAAACGTGTGCTAGGGAGTGAGCTGTTATTCAAATGAGAATTTGGACCAGATAGCACTGACCATTGTCATGAAAGTATTCTAAAGGAAAGGGTACTCCCTTTAATTAATCAGAACCCCCCACCCTATCTAAACCACTGCCCTTTGGGACTTACCTTTGGGTCTGGATCAGTAATATCAGAACTGCTTGTACAGTACGCTGGACTGGAGCGGGCCAACGGGGGACGGGCAACATAGAAAACTTCTTTAGATGAGGCTCGGTGAGGGTGATCACGATCCACAAAACCCCCCATTCCAGCCCGGGATGGAGGGGCTCCGCCACTGGACATGGCAGAGGTTGGAGAGGGCAGGCGGGTGATCTCGATTGAACTGTATGAGATATGAGAAAGTTAACATGGAAAAAAGTATCCATTTTCTCCAGAAACAGTATTGCATAAGACATTCACTTAAGCTCAGGGTTACACTTTATTTCGAGGGTCCATTACATGTCAACTAACTCTCAATAGAGTATTAGTAGACTTAGTAGACTGTTAGGTTAGGTTTAGGTGTTAGGGCTCAGGTTTGTAGAATAAGTTGGCAAGTACTTGTAAAGTTACTTATAGAGAGTACAATGACTGTTGGGGAGCATCAAAATAAAGTGTTAGCAGATATTAAGCAGATAGTGCACTAATACGCTATTGAGAGTTAGTTGACATGTGACATAGTCGAATGTCTAAAGTGGACCATCGAATTAAAGTGTAACTGAGCTCAGTTCCAAATCCTAGCAAGCCATATGATGTGATATTTGATTTGTAGTTGATTATTTATTTTATTAATAAATAAAATAAACTTTGATACTGTATTATTTATTTTAGCTTAATATTTTGAAGTAGATTTTATTTTTATATTTCTGTTTCCACTTGAAGCTTTAGTAATTTTGTCATATTTATTAGTTTGTCTATATAGTTTTTATTAATTTTTTTAGTTTTAGTTATTTTAGTACTTCAAATCAAAGCAAACAAAAATGAGAAATGCTGGCAACTATCTGAAATAAAATAAGTTTCAGTTTTTATATTTTATTTTGTGTCAGTATATTAATTTTTAATATTTTTGTATGGTTTAGTTTTAAAGTTAACAATAATTATCCTGCTTTGAAAGAAGCATTAAGATAAAAAATAAAATTTAAAGTATAAAAAAGATATTAATTTTATATATCTGCTAAAGATTACATTTAACAATGTTATTAAATTATTAGTGATTTTTAAGATTTATTTTAAGTGAGCGTTAGATGACAGCAAAGAACATCCAAACGCAATAATGGGAAAAATGATAATGCACAGTTAAACTAAACTAAACTAAATCAAAATACAAATAAATAAATACATCATTATTTATTTATTTACTTTGCATCCCCCGAATATGATGATCCCTTTTGGGGGACTCCTTTTTTATATAGTATTTTATAATTTTATTTGAATTGTTTTTGTATTTTACATTTTATATCAAATATAATACAAGTCTGATATCATAAAGACAATCTTTTATATAGTTACTGTACTAAAACAACAACAAAAAAACTATTTAAATAGTAATATTTGTAAAATAGGATATGTAAAATAGAATAAAAAAGCTTAAAAAAAGAAATCAGAATGAAACAGTAAAGAAATTCAATTTTGTAAATGTTTTTTAAATGATGAGCACTCATTTGCATCTCCACTCCAGTTTGCAAACCCCTGGCTTAGATGCCTAAAAATATTGACTAAGTAGGCAGACTAACTAGGTTTTGGTAGACAGTTTCCTCTCCAAGGTGCATATGAAGACACCAGACGCTACCTGTTGAGGTCTCTCATCATGAGGTTCTGGAACTCCGATGAGATGGCCCTGTTGAAGCTGGGCCTGGAGAGCAGCCTATCTGTCTGTCTCTCTGGAGGCTGTCTGTCTGTCTGATGACTGGGCTGTCTCTGGAGGTGCGGGTTACGGAGGGCCATGCTGATGTCATTTAGAAGGCGGGGCAATGGTCCGAGTTTGATGATAGCGTCCTTTGGCACAATAAAAACAGACAGAGAACAGGAGACCAACCTGATGACCGATCACAAACGTAAGTAGACGATCACAATCATCTTCATCTAGGTTATCAAACAGCATCTACCTTGCTTAGTTGTGCCATGACCTCCCACAGGAGACTGTGCAGGATCGAGAGCTCCCTTCCCAAGTCGATGTAGCCCTCAAAAGCAACTGCGTTGCTCACGGTATCGAGATTGGAGATCTCATACAGGAATTGCTGCATGGAGCCCCACTCCATCTCTAAAAACTCATTCATGAAGCACATGTACTCCTCCTTACTGCCAAACCTGTGAAGAATCGGTAAGGTCACAGGGTGGACATGGTCAGTAGGAGCATCGAATGTTGCGTCAATGATAAAGATCATAATGCTCATCATCATCAGTAACAGCAGCACAGTTTGTTATAGCTTAATGGCTTTTGATCTGGGCCGACAGCCCAAATGTCAATGTACCCCATAATACTGGAGCGCCAAACAGATCCCCTTCACCATTGTGTCCTTGAGCAAAGACACTTAACCCAAAATTAAAATAACTGTCCCAGCTCAATTATTTTAAATGCTGAAGAAGTGATTTTAGGCACCATAACATTATGAAGTACAGTATGAAAAATGGATATTAATTTTGAACATTTGCAAAATTTTACATTATACAGTGTTATTGAAGTATTAGTGATTTTAAAGATTAATTTTAAGTGAGCTTTAGATGACACAAAGATAATCTACATTTCAAAATAGGGAAAATGAGAATGCACAAATAAATATCAAATATGGATAAAAATAATAAAAAAAAAAAACAAATAAATAAAATAATTATAAGCAATATGGTCCTAATATATTATGCATACTGAAACAGAATGGGGAAAATTATAATACACAAATATCCAATGAGGAAAAAAAAAAAAAAAAAAATCCCCCCAATATATTACGGATACTGAAAAAAATGGGGAAAATTAGAATGCACTAATATCCAATGTGGATAAAATAAAATAAAATAAAATATCAGGTGATAATCAATATGGTCCCATTATATCATGCATCCCATATCAGAATGATGAAAATCAAATATCCGATGTGGAAAAATAAAATATCGGTTGATAACCAAAATGGTCCCAATGTATCTCCAATCAGAATGGTTACCCGGCTGAAAAGACCAGCATGAATGCAATTTACAGTACTCTGAGCATACAGCAAAAATGATGACATGGTAATAAAGTTAAAAGTCCTTAAAGAAGTGTGTACTGACTTTGAGAAGTTTGCAAGGTTCTGCACAACTTTGGCTATGAGGGTGAGTGTGCGTGAAGTCTGTTCATCTGGGTATTCCTGTGTGAGATTGAATAAGGATGGCGACATGACGGCTGGACACAGGAAGCGCAGGAAAAGGGAACCACTGATCAGTCGATCTGCAATGTCTTCTCTTCCTCTCTCGGCGCATCGAACACGCCAGGACGCAAAGACCTCTTTCAGTTCTCTTGGAAACGCACTGGGAAAAACAAACAATATACATTATATGCTGGTACAGTCACTGAGCATAAGAAGATTTCACTTTCCATAGAAAAAAAGCAGTAAGGGGCTGTTCACACTATGTGTTCTTGCATCTGTCCCAACTGTTTTTATTATTATTACTTATTTATTTTTTGGTACCTAAACATACTATAGTGATTGTGACGAGCAGGGCAGGCGAGAGCCGTGAGGGAATGGCGCGAGGCCGGTGACGCGAGTGATAATGAGCGTCAGCTGCTCGGCACACCGGTCTCGTATCTCTCATGGAGGAGCTCCGGAAGCATAAAAGAGGAGCGACGAAAGTGAAGGACGAGAGAGGACCAGGCCTGGACTTTATGTTGTGTTTTATTTTATTTTTTTAATTTTATTTATTTATTTATTTATTTTTTACCGTTAATAACTTTTAATCAAATAAATAAACAAACAATAAAACAAAAGTAAAATGGCGGCAGTTCCTCACGGCGACTGCCGCCCACACAAATAAAATAAAACAACCACATAAAGTCCAGGCCTGGTCCTCTCTCGTCCTTCACTGTCGTCGCTCCTCTTTTATGCTTCCGGAGCTCCTCCGTGAGAGATACGAGACCGGTGTAGTGTGCAGGTGATGCTCATTATCACTCGCGTCACCAGCCTCGTGCCGTTCCCTCGCGGCTCTCGCCCGCCCTGCTCGTTACAGTGATGTACTTGATTGCTGCAGTGCATCTTGCAGTTTTTTCAGCATCTTGATACAAAATAGTTTTTTAAGGGATAGTTTACCCTAAAATGAAAATTAATCATTTACTCACCCTGCACCAAAAGGAGAAATTTAAATAAATGTCCCGTTCGCACTCGTCCAAATAATGGTAGTGAATAGTGACCAGCATCAAGCTTTTTTTTTTTTCAGAAGTGATCACGGGGTATATAATACGTTTTGGTAAAAAACAAACTGAAATTTAATGTATTATTTTACAAAATATCCCGCCCTTGGCAGTTGGTCTTCTGTACACAGCTGCGAGACTTTATTAATGCCACAGTTCACTCCGACTTGCCCAGAAATCAAGACTAAGAAAACTGTGACGTGAAATACAATCCATGAAGTCCTCTGAGGTGAATATATCCATTGTGTTCGTTGCAACGAAGTTGTTGCGTTCACATCTGTCAACAGTCATTTTGACTGTCGTCATACAAACGGAGATTCGGTCCGGATATATTTAAGTCCGTGAAGAAAATACACGGTTGTATTTCATGTTGTGTTTGATACTGGTTGCTATTCACTGCCATTGGATGAGCGCAAATGTGACATTTTTTTTTAATTTCTCCTTTTGTGGTCCAAAAATCAAAGAATGGTATACGACATTAGAACAACACCAGGGTGAGTAAATGAGGACTTTATTTACATTGTAGGGCGAACTATCCATTTAAATTAAATTATCCCTTTATCCCTTAAAAACAGCTCAAGAATATGTGAACGGCCCATAAGAGGATCGTCCTATGTCAGCTTTGCAACTAACCAATGAGAGTTGACGATTTTACAGAGTGCAAGCTCACAGCACATCCGGAGGTTGGCTTGATGTTCGGGCAGTACAGAAGGTGGAGTTCTCATTGGGTCGACTTCACAGTTCTCTTCTGACTCATACAGCGCTCGGATAAAATCGCCTAAATTCAAATGAAACCTTTAATGTGTGAGCGTACAGCAACAGAAACAATAACAACTCTGAAACAATCTGAGGAACTCTCACCTAAAACATCTTTGAGGTACTTATGTCCAATGAGTTTGAGGTACTCTTCTATGGCTTTGGTGGCCAGGGTGTTCTCTCTGAAGATAAGGTGCTCTCGGTCGATAAATCGGTCCACCTCGCACATTGCCATGTCTGAAAGAAAATCCTTGTGAAGGGGAAAAGAAGAAACATCTGTAATCATTTCACAATTACAATCTTACGTATAAAAATCAAGATAGAACCAAATAAGTGACTGATTTGGAGTGCCCTGAATAGGCAGCAACTCTGTTACCGGTAACAGAAATAAAGCTAAAATAAAATTAATGAAAATATGAAACTCTTCAATACTTCAAATCAGAAATGTTGCCTTGGTAGCTAACTGAAATAAAAATAAAATTCATAAATTAAAGTGAAAAATGAATAAAAATGACAAACGCACATAAAATTATTAAAACAAACTAAATTTAAAATGACAACTGAATATTTAAAAAATAAGTTATTTATAATATTAATAAACAGAGACTTGAGAATGAGAATTAATAATGCGAGACCTTTTTAGTTTGATGTTGGCATGTTGCTAATTAACGTTTTTTGATCCTTTAAATTAAAAAATACACAAATATTAGGCCAAACATTTTCAGTATTAAATTTATTATTAGCAGGTCCTGGATTTAAACATGGTAAAATGAGTTAAATGGAGCTGAAAGCATTTGATTGTTACCTGAAAGTATTTTTTCAAAAGTATATTTATAATCATCTGTAACTGAGCTTGTCATAATTGCCTTTGTCATAAAGTATATATGCTATGGTAACTTAAATACAGCCAAAGTCTTACCTAGACAAGCTGTTGCGTCAGAGTCAATGCCATAAAATGCTGTCTAGGTAGGTTTTTGAGCGTACTTACAATATTATTCAAAGTCCTACCTTGGCCTTCCCTGTGCTCTGCAGGATGTGCACCAGAGCACAGGCCACTTCCTCTTTGCTCTTGACGCTCAGCAGTGGCTCCAGTACCGCGCACAGCGTTCGGTAGTTGTTGGTGACATACTCAGCAAATTCTTTATACAGCTCCATCGGCAGGATGCTCATGGTCTGAAAGCGTGACTTGAGCCGCAAGGAGGCGTTGATGATTTTGCCCCCTCCCACACCGCCACCCTTGGCCAGGACGCTGGGCTGAATGACGGGGTACCACTGCTCCACAAACTGACGACCAGTGATGCTGGAAATGGGGATGCTGACCAAGCCCAGGTATGTGCTCTTCTCCTATTATGATGAAGGACATTGACAAAAAATGATGATCAACCACCTTAAAATATATATATATATATATATAACATTAAAGTATATATATTATGATAATCTAAATGCACATTTTATTATATTATTTCTATCAAACTATTTAACAAATCTGTTTCAGGATATCTACTTGCTACTAAGAACCTCAAACAAAACTCTGAATATCTTTCATAGATTTGATGTCACTAATCAGAATATCTGTATGCTAGTGTATTATTACAAATACACTGGCCTAAACAGTCAAACGTGTGAACGAAAAGCCACAAAACTTTATTTTGAGTTCAATCTCTAGCAAAAGAGCATGTGTTGGTCTTTCACCTTGCGTCTTTTTTTGTCCGTCTCTTTGTAAAGATGAAGGCGGAGGTTGCGGACAGCTGGCAGGTTGTTGAACTCAAAGTGCTCACCCCAGAACACAGTGTCGGTTCGGGGTTTGCTGGTGGTGCGGGCGTAAAGCATGTCATCCAAGCACAGTTCACAATAATAGCGCTTTTTGGGTGGGAGTTCACGGGCCTCGATGATCCACAGCTTCAGAACATTGTCGACACGCCGACTGTTGTCCTGAGTGTGGGAAACACAGAATCATATTTGCATCATACATAAATTATAGGCGAGGGTGATGAGAGGGTTTGCAGAACTTTAAAAATGCCATCAAGCATGCGGACAGACAGGAGGTATTGCAAGTTTGCGGGTGGCAGTGCTTTAGAAAGGATAATGATCTGAATTACTGTTAGTCTAACACCTACAGCGTGTCTAAAGTGCTGGAGTGGTCGTACAGGATGATGTTTCAGAGAAAGATGAGTCATTTAGACCCATCAAAATGGCTCTGGAACATTCATTTTCTACTGGCATTTATAGACTCACTAAATACATCCTTTAAACAGAGATTTCTAAAGAAAAATAGAGTGATGTTAATATGCTACAGTGATGGTCTCAGGTGGTATACATGAATGATTACCATATTCATATTATACCATTGCACTTCAAGGTTCTTCAAAGATAGTTTTACATAACCAAACTAATAATAATGCTCATGACAACTTTAGTTAACTATGGCTTTTTTCGTTAACCAGCTAATTACACTTTGACAGCGATGCCACAGATATGTACAGAGCTACCGCAAAAACAGATGTCCAAACACAGAATAAGCGGGTAAATCTGTAATCTGTGAATGCAGGCAAAACGATTCCGTGGAAATACGTCAAAATAATTTAAATTCAGTGTACCAAAAATACAGCAGAAAAAAATGTTTGATCTGAATTTCAGCACATCCTAAAATAATACATTTCAAATGTTAATTTTATTCTTATTATAATTATAATGATTATTATTACAACAATTTACAAAAAATAACTTTTATATGAATAATAGTACTATATTTATATATATATATATGTGTGTGTGTGTGTGTGTGCGCGCACACACAAAGAATGATGTGAATTTATGTACATCCTAAAATAAATAACAATTATTAATAATTCTAATTATAATTACAATACTTAATTTTATAATTAAGTAAATATTTTTTATATTTATAATATTAATATATTTATGTTAACAATAAAATTATATTAAATTGATAAATTTACATTTTATTATTTATATTTATTTATATATTTACATATATTAAATATTATATTAATAATATCATATATGATATTTATAAAGTGTTCCGATCATGGATATCTACTTTACTTTCTAAGTGTCTTAAAACTTTGAATATCTTTTGAAGCATTTTTGAACACATGGTGATGATTTCACTCATTCACACAAAGCACATAATGTACCTTGTAAACACAACTTTGTTTTCTGGTGAACTGTTAAAAACTGTGCAACCCAAAATCCCAGAAGTTTCGTATTAATTCTGATAAGAGCTTTCCAGTTTTGCCGGTCAGTGAACAGACTGACTCCATCTGTGACTACGTCAAAGAAACTATAGTAAACTTCAAAACAACAACAACATGGTATTCCCATGGTACATGTCCAAAATCATGGTATTACCATGGTACCATATGTTTTTGACAATGAGGGCTTCATTGGTTTGTTATGAACTAATCATGACTTATGCAACAATGGCTTTTTCTATCACTTCAGAAACTTCTTCAACTAGTCAGCAAATAAACCAAACTAATGA
Organism: Zacco platypus; assembly: GCA_038088235.1. Taxonomy (NCBI): domain Eukaryota; kingdom Metazoa; phylum Chordata; class Actinopteri; order Cypriniformes; family Xenocyprididae; genus Zacco; species Zacco platypus. The sequence continues at coordinate 5,157,648 of CM076077.1, forward strand.
ACACCCTTGGTCTGTCCTCATTTATTGTAGTATTGACAACGCATCTGTTTCAAGACTGAGCGGGCTGATCATTTTTGGACACCTGTGTCATGTTCTCCACGCATCACGATTCAGCCCAAACTCCTGCTGCCTGAACATCTGGACGAGTACATTTCACCAAGACACTTTTTAAAGCCTATCTATTCAAAACTTTCACAACAAACACAGTCAACCTGAGAGATATTAGATGTGTGAAGGAGAATCTGCACTGGTCTTTGGGATACATCTAAGCATACCAGATTAAAAAAAAAAGCATTTATGAACAGAGTTTGTTTCATTATGTGTCAGGATGGCACATGGAAGCAGTTTGAAGTTCATTCGAGGATCCTACAAATACCAGTAGAGGGTAAAATGAGTGTAAAGATGGAAATGACAGAAGAGGTTGTTACTGAAGTAGATTGATGCAGTCATGGAGGAAGAAGAAAGAGAAACAGTTCCTCTTTTCTTTTTCTTCTTTATACTCACTTTGTTTGGTTTGACAGCTCTCTGTAGATTCTCTATCCATTTGTCTCGCTCCGCAGCCGACCGACAGGCAAAACACTTTGTTCCTGAAGCAGTTGTCACCTAAGGAAAGGAATAATGAGTTTCACTATTTCAGTGTAATTGTAATAAGAAGTAAAAGCAACACAATTCCGCAGGGCACTGGAGCTAATACAGTCATGCATTAAATGCTTTAAAGGCACAATATGTATTTTTTTCGCCGCTAGGGGTCGCTAAACTCTTCAAAACAAGGCCAACAAAGGCGTAGATTGATGACGCAGTGAATGAACGTGGAATCATTGAACTTGTCTTCATGCTGTTGGATCTAATAATGTTTATGGGGATATAATGTTTATGGATGAGTGAATGCATGTTTTTAACATGACTGTGGTGAAGCAGGGTGGGGCCGAGAATCACAGACGCGATGCAAATGAGAGACAGATATCAGTGGCGAGTCCCGGGGATATAAAGAAACGAGGACATTTCATTCTACCGAACTACTCATACAGGTTAGTTTTTTGACTAATTAAAGTTGTGAAGTAACACAGCGCATCGTGTTATAGCTATATAACATTAATAAGTCTTATGTAGCCTACATTTGCTTATCTCGTCTAATAATGTGCAAGAGTGCCATCTCTGTCAAGAGAAAATTTGTCGCAAATCTCTTGCCATTTCGGAAACGCCACGCCGATATTGATCCTAATTTTATTCCTCCTTTTGTCCCAAAGTTCGCTTGCTATGGTCCATAATATTTGAACGAAACAACAACAGCTAGACGTTATGCACCTGTTCACGTCTGTTGCCATGGTTACTATGCAGTACAAGTAGAAACCAGGGATATTACGTCATTGACAGGAGACAAGTGACAAGATGTAATGAAGGGTCAACAGCTGACGATCCTTACACAAGGGAGGGATGGGCCCTATTTAAAAATTTTGAGGGATGGGCCCTATTTAAAATTTTGAATTTCTTTGAATTTACAAACTCTTGGAAACGTGTAGGATAATGTTAGTACACAACTGAACAAAATATATAACACTGTGCAAGTGGTTTTTGGATATTTTAAAATAAAATCTTACATATTGTGCCTTTAAGGTGAAATGTGTGATTTTTATGCCACTAGTGGCACCAAACGGAATTGCAAAAAATTAACAGAGGATTATGTACTTTTCAGAACTGAATTGACAGATAGATAGACAGACAGACAGACAGACAGATAGATAGATATACAGACAGACAGACAGATAGACAGATAGATAGATATACAGACAGACAGACAGATAGACAGATAGATAGATATACAGACAGACAGATAGACAGATAGACAGACAGACAGATAGATAGATAGATAGATAGATAGATAGATAGACAGACAGACAGACAGATAGATAGATATACAGACAGACAGACAGATAGACAGATAGATAGATATACAGACAGACAGACAGATAGACAGATAGATAGATATACAGACAGACAGACAGATAGACAGATAGATAGATATACAGACAGACAGATAGATAGACAGATAGACAGACAGACAGACGGACAGACAGATAGATAGACAGACAGACAGATAGATAGATAGATAGATAGATAGATAGATAGATAGATAGATAGATAGATAGATAGATAGACAGACAGACAGACAGATAGATAGATATACAGACAGACAGACAGATAGACAGATAGATAGATATACAGACAGATAGACAGATAGATAGATATACAGACAGACAGATAGATAGATAGATAGACAGACAGACAGACAGACAGATAGATAGATATACAGACAGACAGACAGACAGACAGATAGATAGATAGATATACAGACAGACAGACAGATAGACAGATAGATAGATATGCAGACAGACAGATAGATAGATATACAGACAGACAGATAGATAGACAGATAGACAGACAGACAGATGGACAGACAGACAGACAGACGGACAGACAGACAGACAGACAGACAGACAGACAGACAGATAGATAGAGAGACAGATAGACAGACAGACTGACAGATAGATAGATAGATAGATAGATAGATAGATAGATAGATAGATAGACTGACAGATACATAGATAGAAAGACAGATAGATAGATAGATGGATAGACAGACAGATAGACAGATAGACAAACAGATAGACAGACAGACAGATAGACAGATAGATAGATATACAGACAGACTGACAGATAAATAGACAGATAGACAGACAGATAGACAGACTGACAGATAGATAGACAGATCGATAGACAGACAGACTAGAATTATTTTAATAAACATCTCGTAGATTTTATAAGGAGCATGCAACTTATGAGTCTGTAACTTAAGTGTATAGCTTGCTATAGATCACCTCAAAACAGTACTCCTGTCCCAGTATACTGGAGTGAACAGGCTTGATGATCGCATCTTCATCAAGTGTCAAATCCAAGGCCTCGGCTGCGCTGCTGGGAGACAGCAAAGACTCATGGGAGTGTGATTCTTTGAAGCTCTGCATCAGACGAGTCCTGTGAGGGAGCAACAGCATGTCTGAGAGAGAAGATGCTCGCAGGTTCGGTTTACATCACATGCCTACATGACGAGGTCAGTTTTTCATTTGATATTACAGAAGTCGGGTTTCTTTGGAAGTACTTTCTTTGTGGTTTACGGAGAACAAGATAAGCCTCTATCACCAATCGTGAGTGTTTCCAACACTTGGGGAGCATTTACTAAGAATGAATAGTGTTCGCAAATCATGATTTTCAATCTTGAAAATGCTGAAAGTGCGCTCAACTACACAGCATATCCAGATATATGAAAAAATGCATCTTTGATTAATAAAAAATGTTCACAGTCATCACTTTTCAATAAAATTCTGTTTCCACCTGCGTTCCGCAGTTCAACGTTCAAAGTAAAACGTTAAAATAATTTTATTTCATAATACAGTACTAAAATGAGCCTAATTTACAAAAATTAGGCTGTTTGTGCTGAAAAAAAAAAATCAATTCTCAAAGTAGATTTGATTTCACTGCATTTTGCATTTGGTTAAACTGGATTGTTATTATTATTATTATTATTATTTATTATGGGTAATTAGCAAAGAACATGAGTGAACATGCCTTTTAATGTATAGTTTAGTGAGTTCGCCCCTTAATATGATCTTAAAAGTGAAAAAGTTGAAAGGTTTTCTTGCATACATGTTTCTACTCAGTTCTAATCAGCACAAATACGAACACATTTACACTGTATAAAAAACTTAACTTCTTAATAATAATAATAATAATAATAATAATAAACTTAAATCATCCTGTTTATTCACTAAAAAAAAAAAAAGTAAGCCTTCACCAAACCTTAATTCCATCAAATTGAACTGAATAATCATTACATATTTTAATTCAATATCTGATTAAGGATTGTTAAATTATTAAACTACAATATGTAAGGATTATTCAATTCAATGGAATTTTACTATTTATTAAATGGCATAAATCTAAAAAAAAACAAAAACACTCATGATAGAAACAGCTAATGCGAGATATAAAGTAACAATAATAAAAAAAATGTTCACAATTGTCACTTATCAATAAAATTCTGTTTCCGCCTACAGAGTTCAAAGAGTTCAACGTTAAGAATAACACAAATTTTTCATAAAAAAAGTATTAAAAACCGGTGGATTTGATTTCAGTGGTTAAACTGGATTGTGGGTAATAAGCGAATAGAAGGAAAGTTTTTGCGCTGAAATAACATGAGCGAGCGTGGCATTTAGTGTCCAGTTTCGTGAATTCGAGAATTCTTAAAAGTGAAACAGTCAAACTGTTCACCTGCATACGTTTCTAATCAGTCTCGGCACAAACACGAGCACATTTTCACTGCGTAACAACATACACCTTTACCCCACTGTACCTGCAAACGCCCACACACACTCACTTCGCAGTTTAGAGCCAAAACCCTTTTAACAGCTGAAGAGAAGATTGACAAGCTTATCGAGAAGCACGATTATATAAATATCAAGACAAAAAGTATGATAAATTGTTAGATCCCTACTAGTGATGTATCGCTTCTCCTGCGTCTTCTGAGAATCACTGTATATGTATACATTCAGCCTCACAGCGTTAAGTGCATACAGTGTGGGAGAGAGAGAGAGAGAGAGAGACCGAGCGAAAGAGATGGAAGGTATAAAAATAGACCCAAAGGAGTGAGTCAGAATGAAAGAAATGATAGAGCGAGTGGAGGAGGGATAGAGAGAGAGAGCGGGAGACAGTGAGAGTAGTGAGACAGAGAGAGACTTCTCAGAGGAAATCAAAATGTTACGTAAACCATGGGAACTGAAAGGAATAAGACAAAGACAAACAGACAGAATGAATGAAGGACAGAGATGCAGCGGTAACAAGAGAACGGCAGGACGGAGATGAAAAATCACAATTCTGTCATCATTTACTCGTTGAAGACATTTAGCGGAATCTCCAAGCAGCATTTGTCCATACCACGAAAGCGTATAATGAAGACCAAGGTGCTGTCGAGCTCCAAAAAAACATTAAAGCACCATAAAAGTATCATAAAAGTAGTTAATATGATACGTCATGGACTATATATCACGTTTAGAGACCTGTAGCACTCACATCTCACCGGGCTTGATGTCAATGGTGTCAAACATTTAACAGGGACGGACTAGAAAAAACAGTCTGGGACCAAAGCCAATCATTCAAAAGCTACAAGCTACAAATACAAATTTATATATTAATAATCTTTTAAAAGCTTGAGGTCAGTAAGATTTTTTGTTTAGCAAGGATGTATGAAATTAATCAAAAGTGACAGTCAAGACGTGTAATGTTACAGAACATTTCCATATCAAGTAAATCATGGTTTTCACACTGTAAACCCTAATGCTCAAAATACTTAATTGGTTTGAGTGCGACAAACTTAAATTAAACAAATTAGTTCAGTTAAATTAACTGTATTTAGAACTTTCTTTTTCTTTTGAGTTCACAGCACTGACATATTTCAAGAACTGTTTCATTGTTTTGAGGTGTATGAACTCATTTAAACTAATTTAAGGTTAACTGAAACTGGACTGGGATTTAGTATCTTAACTTAAAAAAAGTTAAAAAAAAATGTTCTGACAACTTATTAGGGTTTACAGTGAAGTAAATAACTTGTTTAATTTGCAAGAACTCAATACAAAAAAGATAACAAAATCTTTATTAATGTTAAATTTTTGTGTTAATTGCTACCAAATGAGTGAATATGAGTGAATGTATATATGAATATAATGTGAATATATATATATATATATATATATATATATACACTGTATACGTTTAGTATTTTTTACACATTCAAAAGACAGTACTACATTGTAAAATAAGCAATCAAAAGTTTTTTACATCTTTTAATGTACACTGTACATTTTATTTTTCATATAACATCCATCCACCATTGGTTTTTGAGCAGGTGAGAAGACTCATGAAGCTAGAAGGAAAAGTGGGATTATTCTTCTCGGAAAGCTATGAAAATGGAGTGAAGTATAAACATTTTTATAATTTATCGTTTAGAAATGTCTGTATTTATTATAATTATTATTTATAAAATATATTTTTAAAAAAACTATTTATTATGTGTATTGTTTTATTAAAACATATTGGAGTAAAGAGTAAAAATGTTGTATATGTAATTTTTAAATATATATTTCTTATAATTATTATGTATATATGCACGGTTTCAGCATGCATTTATATATATATATATATATATATATGCTCATTTAAATAATGTAATAAATCATATTTATTACATTGTTCTTCTCGGAAAGCTATTATGCATTTATTAACGAACAAAGACTTAAATCTTAGTCTGTTCATCGCACAAAGCTATCATTCAGGTTAGTATTATGGAGTTTTTATTGAGGCTGACAGGATAAATCAAGATAAACTTTCATTTGTATGGAAAATAACTGCTTGGACATTTCCAAAGACTCTCATTTTGGGTTTGGAACGACATGAGGGGTGAGGATATTATGACAGAATTTGGACAAATTATGCCATTCACATCTACACAAACAAGCTTTCGGGACACGGTTAGTCAAATCCAAAAGATAAGTGAGGTTTGTACAAAAAATTCCAAAGCATTACTGCTGGCATATTGGATTTGTGGATTTAAATCATCCTGACAATCAGTTCTATTTGAGATCAGGTGGATTATATCACAATTACAACCCAAAATTAAATGCAGCACAAGAAACGATGCCTTTCCATGAGATACTGTTCACAGCACTGAAATTCTGCACCCCACACTGTCACTCCAGCTGTTAGACTCCATTTGTGCGTCACACGACAATTCAGCTCGCAACGGTTCCAGTTAAGGGCTGAATCAAACGATTATATGAAAGTGGAGTTGTCTGTTTGAATTACTCAAAACGGCAGCACGGCCTTCATTTCAAAGCTACAACACAGCGGAAACTTCCTCTTTGAAAAGGAAACGTCACCGGAGCACTTCCCTGTCCAAACTGAGCAAGAACTTCAAAAACCATGACCTGCCTTTTTCTCGAAGACCACAGGCTGACCACGGGTGAGCTTCGAGCTCAGAGCACGAATAAATGAATGAATAAACCATTAAAAGCGCACCTCAGCACCTGTCTGGATACTTGAAGAAGAATAATAAGGAACCAGAGGATGTTTCAGATTGAAAGATATTAAACTGGAGTGCAAATCAGCGTTTAACGAAACAGTTCATCCAAAAAAGACAATTTGTTGACCTCTATTTTATAACATTTTGATATTATTTTCATTCTTTTCTGAAACACAAAAGGACTCCTGCTCTATATATAATAATGACTTAAATTTCAGATCACGAATTATAGTGCACTAGTCATTTGATTGGTTTTTATGATGCTTTTATGGAACGTTTTTGGAGTTTGACAGTATAATTCACCACCAAACCTCTGGAAAAGTGCAGCTTTGATCTCATTTTGTGTTTCACAGAGGAAAGAAAATAATACAGAGTGATTGTCATTTTTGAGCGAACTATCCCTTTTTACAACACTCATTCCCAAACAGAAGCTTTGAACTGGAATATCATGACACAGCACTGTTTCAGCATGCATTTATGGAGGGAAGAGTTAGGACGGTACCGTTCCTGGTCAGCGCTGCGGAAACGAGGGAGGATCATGTGGCGGAAGCTGCTGGTTCGGTCCAGTTTGGGCTGACTCTTGGCCCGTTTGATGGACCCCTTCAGTCTTCTACTGAGGAAACTCTAAAAAAAAAAAAAAAAAAAAAAAAAAAAAAAGAAACTCAGAATTAATATGCATGACCACAGACAACAAACCAAAGAAATGGATCGTTTGGACTGCATAGTCTGTAAAACATTAATCATAGGCAACGTTTGCTTGCATCTATTGATTTGTAAGGGCATGTTTTTTTTTTTTACCTTTATGAGGGACATAGAAAAACAAATGTAACATATAAAACACAGAGTGTGCAGGCATTTATACTTTACAATAGACAAAAAATGGAGTGAAGTATAAAAATGTTCATAATTTATCATTTAAAAATGTATGTATTTTTTATAATTATTATTTATAAATTGTATTTTAAAAACTACTATTTATTATGTATCGTTTTATTAATACAACAAATTGTAATAAAGTGTAAAAATGTTGTATATGTATTTTTCAAATATATATTTCTTATAATTATTATGTATACATTATATATATATATATATACATACATATGTATATATATATATATATATATATATATATGCTCATTTAATTAATGTAATAAATATTTATTATATTAAAAAGGACAAAAATGATTAAAGTTGTGTATATATATATATATATATATATATATATATACATAAAAAAAATCACATTATTTTATTTAATAATATAAAATAGTATAACATTAATTAGATTAGCAGATGTAAAATTGTGGTGCAACTGACTGAAATGATATTCCATTGCTCGTGGCAAAACACTCTGACAATGTTGCACTATCCACAGTCAACCAATAGTGGGAAGTGTTGCTTCATAAATATTTCCCGACGCCTACAGTAAGAACAGACTGGCAACAGCAGGCAAGAGGTTTCATGCCACAGCAGAGTAAAAAAAAAAGTCAAATCTCACAGTGTACGTAATGCATTCATAAGACGTTCAATCTCATATACAACCTAAAAAGACAACTCGTCAACAGAAGAATGTTTAGACACAGTTGATGAAGCTGTTAAAAGCTCATTTGCTCAGTGATATTTCCAGCGTTTGCAAGGCAGCAGTGTATTGATATTCCTCAGACATTCTAGTCAGTGGTTCATTATGTACTACTAACCCATAGTATCAAACTTATTATTCAGCCCAAACTGCTCAACAATCTAAAACTTTTATTCAACATTTTTTTTCATCCTCAGATCTACTTTTTAGTTTCTGTAAACTTTATACTTACAAAGAAAGTTCAGATTACATTTCGAAAATCTTCCATTTAGAAAGTGGCATTTCATTTATTCAGATCTAAAACCTAAATCTAATCTTTGCTGCTTTGCAACCAGTAAGCATCCATATAGCAACTCAAATTAGAAATTGCATTTTTTATTAAAGGTGCAGTAAGCAATTTCTGAGACACACTGTTGACTGCATTTGAAATCAACCCAAACAAACACACCCCTCCCTTCATTGCTCCGCCCCCAAAATAACAAACATGCAATGCAAAGACGGATGTCTCTTTATCAAAGCTGAAGCAAAATAATGCTTCGTGAAAAATAACACAAAAATGATGAACGAATCACAAAGAAGAACAAAATATGAGCATACAGTACAAAAGAGTTGTACAAACAATGACACCCAAAACTGTCCTGTTACTATAACATTACAACAACAGTATAACTTGCTACATAGCAAAACCAATGTTATTCACATATGGAGCAGAAACTACGCAACATTTTCAGGCCTTTCAGAGGTTTTTTTTTCCTACTTAAGTTTTTCTAATATATAAACGCAGGTTCTAAAGCTCTTGCCTGATCATAACCCTTCTTTTCCCAGTGATATTCTTCAAACCTTTTGTCTTTTGTAATGTCTCTCTTCCTACAGTCTTTCTTTAAATTTCCCTCTCTCTCTCTCCGTCTCCTCCCCTATCATGAGTGGACACACCCTTTGCTGCTGATTGGCTACAAGTGTGTCACGCTGGTCGGTCTGATCCACTTTCAACAGCTTTTTTAATAAGAGAAAATATTATGATTACCTCTATTTTTCAAACCATACAAAAACACACAGCGAGCCATTAATAATGGCAAATACTCCAACTAAATCAATTGTAGACAAAAGAAAAAAAAAAACCCTAAGGAATTCACTTCAGGGGCATTTTCGGGCCCTACATTTTAAATATGCGGGCCGTTTTTGTCACTTTCAATGAAAACGCCTTCCCACTACATTCAACACATTCAAGTACGATTGTTGCGTTTTGCCCCCCTAGTGGCAGTTGCACAGAACTTTCAGATTTCAGTGGTGAAGCACTTTCTCAACATTGTATAGTGAATGAATAACTTTATACACACAAAACAAACCACCATCGGTATATCTGAAAGAAAAGCATGATGCATTTTCTAATACTCATCAATGTAAACAATTGACCCTTCACCAGCAGTTTGATTGACAGGAGATCTCACCAATCATAATCCCGAATCTGCCATTTTGTCTGACAAAGCAGTCAGAGGAGTTAGTAGATTAACGTTGGTGAACTTGAACTTGAAAAATTGTGTGTACTCACGTCTGAAACAACATTCCTTCTGATGTTCATTCATGTTTATTTGATGCTATAAATGAACTAGTATGAAGAGATGATCGGTTCACGAGCCGCTTGAAGGAGCTACAGCGATCTGTCACAACACATTAAAGAGACACTATACGCTATTTATTGTTTAAACTTCTTTAAAAAATTATAATATAAATATGAAACTCTTTCTTACGTTGTCAGTGTCCTCTTTGCTCCGTGATGTATTTTTCACTTCGTGAGAACATTATGTGTGGCGTGAGAGCGCATGGCTTGTCGGACAAGGAAACAGTAACTAAAAGGGGCGGGTCTTTGCGAAGGGTCAATTGTATAGAAATTCTAAAATTATTATTTCGGACATAATTATATAGAGTTATTTAAGAAAAATTGACAGAACAGCACCAGAGAGACAAAAACGTCAACACTATTTGTCGCAAAGAATAACAATATTATATTGTATTTTGACAGAATCTGCAGTAGCACTGTACTGGTACATTCAGTTTTAAGTATTTTCAATGCTTCTCAAATCCCTGCCCATTTAAATTAAACTGGGACGCTAAACAAAAGTCTTCATGCTCACCATATTATTAAAAAGGTCAACTTAGTTTATTGCAAAGAAATTGTGTTTTATCTGATGAACTCAGACATAATGACTCAATCATTGGCTAAAGAACAGATGAATATGATTCCTTCCTGCATGACTAACTGTTTGTCTAACACCTCCGAGTCGCACACCGGCCGCCCGAACCCACAGGAGAGGCAGTGTCGGAGAGAGCTCAGCTGTTAGATAACGTACCTCAAGAGAGGGTTGTGCTGCCAAACTGGGTCCAGTCCCTGGATTAGAACCCACAACCTTCCACTCACCAGCAGCCCAATGAGAGAGCGGGACAGAGGGAGGGAGAGTCAGAGAGACGGTCGGGGAGAGAGGGAGGGAACGAGGGAGCGGAGGGGTGCTCACTCTCTTTTGAGAACAGGACAGGGCGGTGGAGAGAGACGGAGAGAGAGAGGGCGACAGGGGCAGAGGTGCGAACGGGAGCGAGAGGGAGAAGGAGGGAGACAGGGATCGGGGACGGAACGGTGGGGTACTCACGGATTGTCGGAAGGGTTGTGGGGGGGCAGTGGGTGGGATCTCCATGCTTGGCTGCTTCCCGGTGGCGATGCTCTTCCGCCGGAGCCGAGCGTTTTCTGAAAGGGAGAGCGATAAAATGATCAGAACACTGGCTAATGTAACTAAAGGCTGGAAAACACCACATGTCTTTTGCACATTTAGATGTGTCAATGCTAGTTTCCAAAAGTCAAACCCAGTTGGCAGGTTTTGACATATATGAAGGACACAGACTTTGATTTTTTAGCTTCAGCCTATGATTCCATCTAGTCATGTTTGAGATTTTGAGAAGAATTTAGAACACATACATGTCTGAAATCGAATACTTCCCTACTATATAGTATGCCAAAAGAACAGTATGTCTCAATACATAGTATTTGGCGAAAGGTCCCCGGAAAACCTACTTCCATTGAGATTCTGAAGTGCTCATTCGCTGGATACTTTACTATCCCATGAGGCCATGGGAAGGGGATTTATGAATGGCAGTAAAGCGACACAACTGACACTGCTAGATCATATGACAGTAACAACATGGTGGATGTACAACTCCAAATTTCACTCATACTACACACATTCATACCGTTTTTTAAACGGTTGCAAAGTAAATTCAAATTCAAATGTTTTGTTCAGTTTTCATTAACTGAAATGAAGCTAAAATAAAATAAAATAAAGTATACATATTGGACTTGAAAAGAGCTGAAATGAAAATTAGAAATGTTGCCTTACCAACAAACTGAAAAAAGTTTAATTTGAAGCGCTAAAGTGACTGAAACTAAAACTCACCCAATCACCCAATAATGAAAATAATAATTAATTTTACTGAATATAAATTCATTTCTAAATTAATAAATAGTTTGTCCCACTTTTAAGCTAAAATAAATCATATTTTTGACAAACATTTTTCAAGTCTTCACATAAGAATGGTCATCACGGTCACACCATTTGCTTTATACTTTCAGATGTGGATTAAATAAATCATGGGTGATAAATGTATCTATTTCTACAAATGCATCGGTAATTATCCATATTAGATCACAATTTAAAGCCGATAGACTAACACTCACTGTCAGTGACAGTCTTCTAAACTTCTAAACAACTTTTAGTGGAAAATATATATGGAAAGACATATTTATGTATATTTGTTCATCACATTAAACACCAAAACAACAATATGTGCAATAAAAATCAATGTGGCTTTTCTTTATGTTGTTGTGCCAGATTGCATTTCACTGAGAGACAAAGTCTGGCTCATCTCGTATATGATGCTGCGAGTGACACTATGGCTCTGTCCCAAAACCAAGTGGACTGCCAATGTAGGCAGCATTCCCAATGCAAAGGCTGTTTCAAAAGGTAAGATACCTTCTTTTAGCTGTTGTGGTGAAGGCAATCACATAATGCATTTCAACAAGGATAATTCCAATTAAAATGGTCCAATTAAGCAAAAGAAATGGCAATAACTATTAATATAATTAATTTAACTACGACAAACATCATTAATTAACATAATGCAATTCATTTAAGAATATGTATTGATTATTTGTGTGTGCAATCTACAGAATTGTTATGTATTTTACTGTTCCAAATCACTTAGTGTATGAGTTTCAATTTAGAACAGAGCCATTTATCTGTGGCCAAGAAATATGCATACATATATATATATATAAATTTTTTAAAACTAATCTCTACCAGCTATCCTAAGCTCAATCCATTATTTTATGTCACCTGTCACACAGGTGTTGTGCAGTAAGTAGCGATATTTTTTAATGAATTTTTATTAAAGTTACGAAAGTTATTCAATTTAGAGCAGTGGGTGGTTTTCTTTGTCTTTTGTTCTTTGATTAACATTATTGACAGACTGTGGCAGGTTTATTAGGCTGCTGTCACTTTAAGACCTGCCGCACATGATGTAGATCTGCATCCTATTTTCTCACAAATCTTTATGTTCATTTAAGACTTTATTTAACTTATTTAAGACTGTGCTTAGGAGGATAATCAACAAAACGGGCATTATCGCATAATTTTGTACATTCGAGCCTGAAAGAGAACTCAATGCGGGTAAAGCTACCGATCAGATTGTGCTACACTCTTTATAACACAATATTTCCATTGTTTTAAATTCTCCCTGTAGTAAATAATTGTATCCCTTAAAACTCACCTTTGATCACCAAAATTACATAATTTTTTTCCCAGTGAAAAAATTTCTTCATGCCTTAAAAAAGCTCGAAAGTAACTACAATCTTGCTTCATTTAGTATACGTGGATCTATGAATATGCTAATTAGCCCCGCCTCCACTCACTGGCACAAGCTCAGAGATCCACTCGGTCAACTTACCGAGGTAAACGCCGCACAATGGTATCCTTTTTTTTATAACGTTGGACTCATAAAGATAATTGATGTTATTAGTCTTTGGTTTGACCACGTTTTCAAACAGCTAATAATGTGTTGCTAATGTTACGCAAACCATGTTCGCCATCTCAGAGTCAGACAGCTGCCTTCGAACAATCAGTCTCCTTAGAAACGCTTTAAACAACTCAGAACGTCAGTGGAAAAAGACATGTAGTTCAACATAACATCATAATATACATCATACACTCACTGTACTGCTAATTCGACTCGATTTTTCATATCAACAGAAAAATATACCAGAATAACCTGGCTTCTTGAGACTCCCCTGCTTCAAAGCGGTCATAATTAATGATATGCTAAAGACCGCCGGCACGTTGACCTGATTGGTACCAAGGTAGTTTGTGATGTAAAAAACACCAGTGATTTCAAACTGCGTTCTTGAGACTGTCTTTGCTTCACTGCAGTTTTAATGAAAATATACTCCGCAATGGTGTTGACTTATGAATTTGCACAAAGCTTGAATTAAAGCATATTAAAAACAGCACACAGATATATAAACAGCATTAAAAACGTGATTTTCACCACAGGGGGACTTAAAGGGTAGGTTTAGGGTAGAGGTAGGTAAGAATGTTAATAAAGCCTCAAACCACATGAACATGATGGTGTTAGCACAATCCGAGGTAGCATTTTTCACTGTCGAATTGTGTTAAAAATCGTCAAGCGTTTTTCTGTGCGCACGAGTCGTGTGTGTCTGTCACACAGACAGGAGATTCACAGACAGCGCTCCAGTACCGCACCGTGTTCTCTTTTGTGTCTTGTTGCGCTTGAATAGTTTAAAAGCATTAATGTGTATAAGACCGTGATCATATAATGTAGCGCTGGCCAAATTATGGTGGAACAAACGAATACTGCATTAATTTTGTTAAATATTTTTGACACGTTAAACTGAAACAATTAATAGCATGCATAAATGCATTAATTTTGACAGCACTAGTAGATATTTTTGATTCATTTATTTATTTATTTATTTTTATTCCTGTCCTTGATTCTGATTGGTCAATAGCTGTGTTTTATTCACGCTAAAACACGGCTATGACCGCTTCACCCAACGGTTCTGTGTATCATTACAGAACACCCTTAGCAACCACTCTTAGCAATATGCACTGTTTGTTCTCAATTGACCCTTTGCAAAGACCCGCCCCCTTTAGTTACTGTTGCTATGTCCGACAAGCCGTGCGCTCTCACGCCACACATCATGTTCTCACATAGTGAAAAATACATCCTGGATCAAAGAGGACACTAACAACGCGTCGACAGACATATGAAACAGTTTCATATAAACTATTGTAATTTATTAAAGAAGTTTAAACAATAAATAGTGTATAGTGTCTCTTTAATGTGTCGTGACAGATCGCTGTAGCTCCTTCAAGCGGCTCGTGAACCGATCATCTCTTCATACTACTACATTTATAGCATCAAATAAACATGATTTTCCTTCAGGTCAGTTTAATAAAAAATCTGTTTAAATGCCCGATGTATCTTGTCCTTTTAGCAGTTAATCATTTTTCCCGTGACTGACAGCTCTAGTCAGTTGCTTCTTGATCAGTGTTCACAACAGTTCAGTCTTGTCAATGTAAAAGTCTTCTCTACTGACTGACACACTCATAAAGACAGTCTTTGCTGCCATCTAAAGGCGTAATAATGTAACTTCCGTTGCTGTTCACGGTCAGGGACTATTTTTTCCGGCGGAAGGAAAGCTTTTATTAGTCGTTTACTTCATGAAAGTAGCACTGATACATATTTTTGGCTTTAATATTTATATTGTGTGGTAACCATTTTATAAAAGCAATAAGGTACTCGAGGCTAGTGCTGAATCGAGTCACGGCTGAAGGGGTCGTGCTTCGCGTCGTGCCTTCAGCCGTGACTTATTCACGATACAGCACAGCCTCTTCTACCTTATTGCTTACTTAAAATGCTATTTATTTCAACATAAATCTTTCGTAACTTCATAAATGTCTGTCAATTTCAATCAATTTTAATGCATCCTTGCTGAATAAAAGTGTTTATTTCTTTCCAGACAAAAATAAAAATAATGTACAATACAATTTCATGGCAGCAAGCAATATTTTTGGCCAGTAAATTTTCTTAATTCAACTGCTATTAGCAGACGTGGTAAAAGTTAATTTTAGATCGAAGCAGAGTAAAGAAAATGGCAAAACAATGAGATATAAAACAGTCTAACTGCAGGCACAAGAGACAGGCACTTGCAAACAAAGTGCTTATTGACTGGCGTCCTTGAGTGAGTACCGGATAAAGAAGCGCAGTCATTGGCAGAGCTACAGACACGACTATTGCTCAGGAACGTGAAGTCATTAAAATAAGACCAACAGAAACAAATGAATGGGCGGCTTAATGAACGCAGAGGTGCTGGGACTGAAAGAAGCAGTCCTCCACCATCAAACCATCAGTCTCTCCTGCTCGATGCTGTGATAACCCTCCCATAAATCTGAGTGTAAATACCCACTGTCTCTCCAGCCAATGCAATCTGTCTCTCTCTCTCAATCTCTGAAGCTCACAGCTCACACACTAACACAGCCATACAGTTCTCTCGCCTTGCACCCACGCAACTCTTTTACATAAATCAAACAGTGTATTTATCCATCTCTCTGCCTCTCTTTTTTTAAGAGAGCATTTTCCTTCTCCTCACCTCTCAAATCCTTTCCTATTCTATTCTCTGCTCTT
Source organism: Zacco platypus (assembly GCA_038088235.1). NCBI lineage: Eukaryota > Metazoa > Chordata > Actinopteri > Cypriniformes > Xenocyprididae > Zacco > Zacco platypus. The sequence goes on from CM076077.1 coordinate 5,174,102, forward strand.
TCAATCTCACCAGTTTTTCGGCCTCCTTGAGATCCTGAACATCAGATCCTGACCTAAAATCTCAAAATCGCTTCTCCTGATCTCTCTTCTGGTGCACAGCCTCAACTGAGCTGATTTTGCAATTCTTATTATGTAATATGTCCATTAAAGTCTAGTATATTTTTACACATAGATTCATCTGAGGCAGCCTCAGTTCTTGGACACTGTCTCTTGATTATGTTTGGCAGTCTTGAACCTATAAATATATATATATATATATAAATTACAAAATATTACAAATATAAAAAAAGAAGAAAAAAAAAACTAATCATTTTCATGACTTTTGGCTTCACTTACAGTTTTTTTTTCATGCCAGTGGGGATAGAAGACCATAAAGAAATACAGAAGCATCAGAGCTGTTGTCATGACAATCAGCAAGAATCTTTTTTCTATGACTGTGAATAAACCGATCAGATTTCGAGTGCGATTCTTGTTCAAGATAAGGATATAAGATCATTTCTGAACTCAACAGAACATCAGAAAGAAAGAAATCTCTTATGCTCACCAAGGCTGCATTTATTTGATCAAAAATACAGTCAAATTGTGAAATATTTTAAATACTTGTATTCTATTTCAATATATTTTAAAATCTAATTTATTCCTGTGATCAAAGCTGAATTTTCAGCATCATTACTTAAATCTTTTGTAACATTATAAATGTCTTTACTTTGCTGAATAAAAACATTAATTTCTTACAAAAAATATCTTACTGACCCTTAACAGTAGACTAAATATATACACACGGAGACACAGATATATATTTCTGTTTATAAAGTTTATTTAATCAACTTTTAGAAGCACACTAGTACTGAAACCCACAAAACTGCATTGTTGCCGGGGTCTTAAACACATCACACCCACGATGCATGAAAGAGGCTTTTTGACCGATTTAATCAAGAATGGTCATTTTCAGATTAAGAGCTCTATGGAAATGATCAGTGTGTTATAGAGATGTGCTTTTCTATGATGACTGCCTATAACTTTTTTCTGATTTGTTATTATTATAACACTTTTGGTTGATAGTGAATGCAATATTGCTTTTCAAACATTGCCCATTCTTCCACAAAATTACTACAAGAGTCTAAGACAGAACTATTAAGGAACCAAACAATTCTAAGTGTAATCATAATCTGAACCAGAATTTCCAATGATTTTCATCTTGTTGTACTGCCAGTTATATAACAAATAATATCAATCCTGAATGCTGATTTTCAAAACAACATCTGTGTTATACTAAATACTAAAATACAAAATATAATAATCTTAATTTGACCTTAACTGGACCGCCCTATATGAAAAGTTTACAGGTGCTGGTCGTATAATTATAGATTTTCTATGGGGTTAAGGTCAGGTGAGTTTGCTGACAATTGAAAACAGGGATACCATGGTCCTTAAACCAGGTACTTGCTTTGGCACTGTGTGCAGGAAAATGAAATCTGTTGGAAAATGAAATCTGCATCTCCAATAAGTTGGTCAGCAGCAGGAAGCATGAAATGCTCTAAAACTTCCTGGTATATGGCTGCGTTGACCTTGGGCCTCAGAAAACACAGTCGACCAACACAAGCAGATGACACGGCACCCCAAACCATCACTGACTGTGGAAACTTTACACTGGACCTCTAGCAACGTGGATTGTGTGCCTCTCCTCTCTTCCTCCAGACTCTGGGACCCTGATTTCCAAAGGAAATGCAAAATTTACTTTCATCAGAGAACATAACTTTGGACCACTCAGCAGCAGTCCAGTCCTTTTTGTCTTTAGCCCAGGCGAGACGCTTCTGACGCTGTCTGTTGTTCAAGAGTGGCTTGACACAAGGAATGCATCCGTCTGTGCGTAGTGGTTCTTGAAGCACTGACTCCAGCTGCAGTCCACTCTTTGTGAATCTCCCCCACATTTTTGAATGGGTTTTGTTTCACAATCCTCTCCAGGGTGCGGTAATCCCCATTGCTTGTACACTTTTTTCTACCACATCTTTTCCTTCCCTTCGCCTCTCTATTAATGTGCTTGGACACAGAGCTCTGTGAACAGCAAGCCTCTTTTGCAATGACATTTTATGTCTTGCCCTCCTTGTGCAAGGTGTCAATGGTCATTTTTTGGACAACTGTCAAGTCAGCAGTCTTCCCCATGATCGTGTAGCCTACAGAACTAGACTGAGAGACCATTTAAAGGCCTTTGCAGGTGTTTTGAGTTAATTAGCTGATTAGAGTGTGGCACCAGGTGTCTTCAATATTGAACCTTTTCACAATATTCAAATTTTCTGAGATACTGAATTTGGGATTTTCCTTAGTTGTCAGTTATAATCATCAAAATTAAAAAAAAAATAAACATTTGAAACATGTCTTTGTGTAATGAATGCATTTAATATACAAGTTTCACCTTTTGAACGGAATTAGTGAAATAAATCAACTTTTTGATGATATTCTAATTATATGACCAGCACGTGTATTTTGCTAATATCAATAAATATTAATATATACAGTGGGGCAAAAAAAGTATTTAGTCAGCCACCAATTGTGCAAGTTCCCACTTAAAAAGATGATAGAGGCCTGTAATTTTCATCATAGGTACACTTCAACTATGAGAGACAGACTGAGAAAAAAAATCCAGAAAATCACATTGTCTGAATTTTAAAGAATTTATTTGCAAATTATGGTGGAAAATAGGTATTTGGTCACCAACAAAAAAGCAAGATTTCTGGCTCTCACAGACCTGTAACTTCTTCTTTAAGAGGCTCCTCTGTCCTCCACTCGTTACCTGTATTAATGGCACCTGTTTGAACTCGTTATCAGTATAAACGACACCTGTCCACAACCTCAAACAGCCAGACTCCAAACTCCACTATGGCCAAGACCAAAGAGCTGTCAAAGGACACCAGAAACAAAATTGTAGACCTGCACCAGGCTGGGAAGACTGAATCTGCAATAGGTAAGCAGCTTGGTGTGAAGAAATCAAATGTGGAAGCAATTAGAAAATGGAAAACATACAAGATCACTGATAATTTCCTTCAATAATCTGGGGCTCCATGCAAGATCTCATCCCGTTGGGTCAAAATGATCACAAGAACGATGAGCAAAAATCCCAGAATCACACTGGGGGACCTAGTGAATGACCCGCAGAGAGCTCGGACCAAAGTAACAAAGGCTACCATCAGTAACACACTACGCCACCAGGGACTCAAATCCTGCAGTGCCAGACGTGTCCCCCTGCTTAAGCCAGTACATGTCCGGGCCCGTCTGAAGTTTGCGAGAGAGCATTTGGATGATCCACAAGAGGATTGGGAGAATGTCATATGGTCAGATGAAACCAAAATAAAACTTTTTGGTAAACTCAACTTGTCGTGTTTGGAGGAGAAATAATGCCGAGTTGCATCCAAAGAACACCATACCTACTGTGAAGCATGGGGGTGGAAACATCATGCTGTGGGGCTGTTTTTCTGCAAAGGGACCAGGATGACTGATCCGTGTAAAGAAAAGAATGAATGGGGTCATGTATTGTGAGATTTTGAGTAAAAACCTCCTTCCATCAGCAAGGGCATTGAAGATGAAACGTGGCTAGGTCTTTCAGCATGACAATGATCCCAAACACACCACCCGGGCAACGAAGGAGTGGCTTCGTAAGAAGCATTTCAAGGTCCTGGAGTGGCCTAGCCAGTCTCCAGATCTCAACCCCATAGAAAATCTTTGGAGGGAGTTGCTGTTGCCCAGCGACAGCCCCAAAACATCACTCCTCTAGAGGAGATCTACATGGAGGAATGGGCCAAACTACCAGCAACAGGGTGTAAAAACCTTGTGGAGACTTACAGAAAACATTTGACCTCTGTCATTATCAACAAAGGGTATATAACAAAGTCTTGAGATAAACTTTTGTTATTGACCAAATACTTATTTTCCACCATAATTTGCAAATAAATTCTTTAAAAATCAGACAATGTGATTTTCATGTGATTGTGATTTTTGTCTCACATAGTTGAGGTGTACCTATGATGAAAATTACAACTTGCACAATTGGTGGCTGACTAAATACTTTTTTGCCCCACTGTGTGTATATATATATATATATATGTATATATACACACACACACAATATAATATATATAACAATATAATATAATATTAAAAATTTAAAAATAAATGCTTTCTATTTGAATATATTTTAAAAAGTATTTTATTCCTTTGATTCAAAGCTGAATTTTCAGCATCATTACTCGAGTCTTCAGTGTCACATGATCCTTCAGAAATTTCTTATTATTATCACAGTTGTGCTGCTTAATATTTCTGTGGAAACTGATTCATTTTTTTAGGATCATATGATGAATAAAAAGTTAACAGAGAGAACAGTATCAATTTGGAATATAAATGTTATGTAACATTATACATGTCTTTACTGTCACTTCTAATCAATTTAATGCATCCTTGCTGAATAAATGATAGTTTCTTAAAAAAAATTCCCCAAACTTTTAATGGCAGCATATATAAATATAGTCAGGGATGCACATAAGTGGTGAGCGGTGTAAATAAAAAATGCGCTGCGTAAAAAATTCAGACCAGTCATTTGTGTACCGCCATAGTTGACAGCTGTTAATGCGCAATCACTGTTTTGCATCGACAAACTGTAACACTGTATAAGATTTTCATTTGAACTGAAAGCATAATAAATCTACCGGTTTCAGAGCAAAACCCAAATCGGTGACATTCACTGATGCGTTTCACACGGCTGTGCTAAAACCGGCAGTGCATATACCTACTTCCTGGCAACCCGCCAAAATAAAAGCTTGGCGGTTTTCGGTCTGAACATGTCGATAATTCATATAAAAAGAAAATAAGGGGGAAAAAAAGAAAATGTAAATATTAGCATTGAATTTTTAAGTGTACTGTAAAATAATTTTATTTTTATTTAATACTCATTTATTAGTTTAATATATAATAATAATAATAAAATAGTATTATCACAATTTTTTATTATTTTGTTTACAATTTTATATGAAAAAAACTAAATAAAGTGCAATGATGCTATTATTAGTTTTGTTATTTTTTATAGTTATATTTAATGGGTCACATATGCGCAGTGTGAGCGCCAACCCGAATCTCCATGTGCTCTCATGAGAACCAGACTGAAAAACTTATGCACCCCTGAATATATTAGTCGTGCAGGACCCTGGTATAGTACCAACACTGTTCTCAAAGGATATTAAACAATCAATGCAATACTGTGACTGAGTGCAATAGAATTACAATTTTAACAAATACATTCAGTTAATTGCAAATCAATCTCCAGTTTTTAATATGAATCATCACATGGTACGAAAATAAACTATAACTCGCATTAATATGTCTGGGCATTAAAAACACAAATTAATGTTCACCCTTATAAACGCCCTTCAAGAACCACAGAACTTACTGGACTGAACCTGATCGCAGGCCAGAGGTCACTATTCCTTTTAATTATGCCAAACTGAAAGCTAAAAGTAAAGTGGGCTCGATACGTCCATTTATTTCAATTTCTCCCTCTGTCCTTTTTGATCCAAATCCAGGCTCTTTATTTGGTTGCCATGGCAACATTTTTCTAGTACCTTACATTTGACTAACATGATGAAACGCTGAAGTGATGGAACACAGACTTACATGCGTGCGAACATGTATGTACAAGGCGATCGGACGGACGAGAAACGGCAAGTTGCATTTTATCTAGTTCAAACGGGCACGTCTGTTATCAAACACAATGATTTCTAAAATAAGCGTGTGTTCTGCATCTTGAGGATAAGATGGGATATTTTCTATCATACAATAATGATAGAAGAGGGAAAAAGCTGGACTTTAATATTCCTCCCAACATAGGTGCGTACAAGTATGTGCCTGTGTGGGTGTGTGCGTGTGTGCACTTTTTATTCTCAATGTAAATCTGATGTCAAGCTGAAAGCCAGAGCTGAAGTGTGTGGGTGGAAACAGCTTCAAGCTTCAGTCCCTTTGAGAGAGACAGAACGGAAGAGAGAAAGAGAGAGACACGGCAAGAGGAGGGGGAGCAAACATGATAAAAAGTGAAACTAATGAAAAAAAATAATGCTCAGCTTTTGATTGATATGCGTGGGGTTGCTAGTGGATCGATTTTTACACCTAAATTGGATTTGTAATGGTGTACGGGGCTTGAACAAAACAAAGAAGAAATGAAAACAATATTATTTGAAATGAAGCCTTACTGAGTATTGTTCTTAAAAGTGAAGTTTATAATCTCTCTTCTATTCCAGCTCAACATGCATAGACAATTATGAGTAGGTCTGAGCTGTAAATGTCACATGACAAATTCGATAAGAAACTTGAACCCTGTAAAAAATTATTTTCATGATTAGTTATCACAACATATTTTCTTCTGTCAAATCAACTTAGATAATTAATGTGGTTCAGATAACATAATGTTTTGAGTTTCTGTTGATTAAACCAATCGCCTTCTTTGTGTTAACTCAAAATTTTAATTTCAATGAACTCATAATTACTTTTTTAAGTTAAGCCAACAATTCTTTTAACAGTGTAGTTACAGCATCTACCAGGAGGGGGCTAAAGGAGCCAGTGTGATGCAACGCAGGCTTAACCAATGGTGCGAGTTTGGGGCGGAGTTATCCGTTTGACGGATGGGAGTGTTTGGGAAACCTGTTTGACAGTCATTATTTGTCTAATTCGTTTGGAGCCTCTATAGTGGTACAGAAATTGCACACTTTAGCTTAATTAAAAAAAATATTTCTAAGAAGATCTTATAGTGAAGCTGCAAATGAAAAAAGAAAGACATAAAGTGATGCCTGCAAATCCTGGAGACAAATTACCAAAGGACTTCTGTGCAACGCTTTCTTCTATTGTCATTTTCAAGGACTTTTTCTCTTGCAGCAGTGGCTGTTTTTATAGCTACCCAACACTTTTTTTCATAAAAGCATCACGAAACAACCTTCCAAACAGTTCCACGAACTACAAATACACTTTGAATACTCAAATATAGCAGATACGCATCAATCAAATGACTAGATCTATGCAGCATTACATAAAATTAATACAAATATTTGTATTTCAGGAGCTCAAAAAGAATGAGGACTCAATTATGATGCAATTCATTTGAAATATCTATCATTTTAAATGCATTTTTCTCATTAGTTTTGCAAAAGCAATAACAATCATATTTAAATAAAGTCAGCTTTTTAAAGAACTAGTCACGACGTGCATGTTTAACGGATAATGTCATATGTTACAGCTACATAACTGACACTTTGATGCTTCATAAAGAGATGAAACTTAAAACTAATCCATATGAATTGAGCGGTTTAGTCCAAATTTTCTGAAGAGACTCGATCGCTTTATATGATGAACAGATTGAATGTTTTATTCACATATAAACATTCATCAACTCAGAAGCTCAAGCATGTTTGATTGATGTTTGAGAACCAATGAGGTTCAAATTTGTGTTACGCAGCACATTTGAGCTTCCGCAAGAACCGATGAGGTTTGTTCTCATGCAGCAGGTTCGGTCGAGCGCCTATATTCGTGTATAAATATCATCTGCTCATCATATAAAGTGATCAAATCTCTTCAGAAAAGTCACTCAATTCAAATGGATTAGTTTGACGATCTCTTTATGAACTTTTTGAAGCGTCAAAGTTGCAGTTGCGTAGCTGTCAATGGAGAGAACAGAAGTGGCTCAGATTTGATGAACGAAAGTCTTGCAAGTTTGGAATGACATGAGGGTGAATAATTAATGACAGAATTTAATTTTTGGCTGAAATTAAAAGACCAGCTAAATGACGTGGACCCTATGTTTCCCAGTAGTTAACAAAATGAGAGAACCAATTTAGATACTGAATCAAATAACTGTAATGTGCATGTTATTCCTACCTGCTGCAGAAATGCAACTGTAATGGACGATACAATCCCTTATTCCTCCTTAATTATTCCTGTCTAGGATCCAAAAGTAATCTCAAGCCACCAAGAAAGACAAGTTGTCCAAATTGTCCTTTTTCCAAATGTCATATTCCAGTCTCGGTTTCTTTTAAGTCACTTGCTTCCGTTTAACTTGAGAATGATTGCTTTCCCTTAGCAGGTCAAGTGTTCCTCTAAAGGTCAACAAAAGGGAGGATTCCCACACCATGTTTGGTTGTAATCAAGTGTCTATATGCACTCCAATCTCAAATCTGGCATCAGTGACTTTTTGACTACTAAATAAATCCAGAAAAACTTCCATTCTTGCTTTCCCTAAGCAATCCCGTACGCATTAATGAACAACGCTGCATGTCACATTCACTTATGAAGTTCAACATTTTGACCAAATATGCCATAATACTAATCTTTAAATGTAAATCCTAAGCATTTATCTATTAACTTGAATTATTGCAATCAAATGTAAGTTAAATATAATAGTAATTTGCTTAGTTTAAAACATGTATTTCACTAATACTATATTTAAGACTTCTATTTTGATACCTACCTAAGAACAGTAAGAATTCTTATGCAGTAAACTATTAAAAATTGAAATATTTACAATCAAGAATTTGCACTCTATATGTATAAAAGGATAAATCCCGAGTGTTAGAATTGTTGTGTCTCATTCCTCCACCTCGTCTCAGTCACTCTCTCCAACCCTGACAGCAGCTGTTCCTCAGCAGAGCGCCAGATAGAGAGCTCTGGGTCCGGGCGACGCTCACCGGCGCCTTCGCGCACGACCCTGAACCGACGAGCCGCTTCCCTTCTGCCTTTACTGCGGTTACCAACACCAGATCTGCGGCGAAACTCTCTCATGTTTTACTTCAGCTATATTTATAGGCGTCGTTTAGCGTTGCAATCGAGCTATCAAGGTTTGAAACGCTCTACGCGAGAACTTTTCAGAGCCTGCGTGCACATGACTAAGGCGTTTATTCTAAGCTTACACCTCCATAGAAACACTGGCATCTGATGCAAACTTGTGTGTGTGTGTGTGAGTGTGTGTGTGTGTGTGTGTGATGGAGCCAGAATCCTCCGTAGCTCCGCGCCAGTCACACTGATGCGTAAATCCTCCGAGCATACGAAGTTCAGCCGTTTTTTCTTGCACAAAACCGATGTGTTTAGCGATGAATCAAAGCTCGGATCGTGAAGATTCAGATGGATGGGTCATTTGCATGAGGACTTTCAAAAGCAATTCCAAAATGACATCGGAAATCCTTCGCGCGAGGAAAGGCTTGCTGTATTCCGGAATATGTTTGCTTGTTTCCAGTCACACACTCAGGAATACCAGCAGCAAGGCGATGCATCCTTTCCTGCAGTTGTCCTTTTCTTTACTGCGCTCTCACTCACACGAGGAGGCGAGAGGAGAGAAGAGGGGCTGAGCTGGACAGGGGGGTGGGGGAGAGATGGGATTTGATGGAGAGAACTTCATGTAAAAGCCTGGGGCAAACTCTCTCTCTCTCTTTCTCTCTCTCTCTCTCTCTCTCTCTCACACACACACACACACACAGCTCTGGTGTGTGTGTGAGTGTGTGTGTAGATGCGATGCTTGCAGGCAGCCGGTGAGTGGAGAGGCTTCTGTAGAGGCAGGTTATGTGGGAGGAATGTGTGTAATTACACAACTACACAAACTGAAGACAAACGACAATGTAGATTAAACTCGTACAGTACAGAGAGACGCTGCGAGCTGCGTGTTAGCTTTCGCCGTACCTTTGCTATTAATTCTATTGTATAACTACTCGCATAGATTTTTTTACATTTCATTTAGGCCACAAGGGGGTTATGCGTGGTTGCCAGGGCATTATGTGTTCGCTAATGTGTTCTGAGTGGTTTTCAGTGTGATGCTATGTGGTTGCTAGGTTGTCTGACTGGTTGCTAGGAGGTTCCATACTGGTCAAAAGAGCACATCCTCAAGTTTCTATGACATTCTGGCAGTCGGATTGCTTGAAGAGTGATGGTACAGCAATCATTAAAAGAAAAAAAAAACATTTCTGTCATCATTTACTAACCCTGATGTCATTTTAAACTTGTATGACATAAATGATATTTTTAAAAAGAAAAAAATATGTACACATTGATATTTTTAAGACATTTAAAAAGTAAATAAAATATATTTTGAAATGTATAAATATGTATTTATTAACAGAAATGTATATTTATAGGTACATATTATATATAAAAATATATATTTTTAATGTATAACTCTGTACAGTAATATTTTGTGTGTATATATATATATATATATTTATCCCGTTCAAAAGTTTGGGATAGGTAAGATTTTTTTAATGTCTCTTTTACTCAACAAAAATACAGTAAAAACTGAAATATTGTGAAAATTTTTAAAATTAAATAAAAATTAAATTAAAAAAATTAAAATTAAATATTATTTTAAAATATAATTTATTCCTGATGAATTTTCAGCATCATTACTCCAGTCTTTAGTGTCACATGGTCCTTCAGAAATATCAATATTGAAAACAGTAAAACTGCTTAATATTTTTGTGAAAACCATGATACATAGTTTCAGGATTGTTTAAAGAATAGATAATTTAAATACACTATTGAAATGCAAATCTTTTGTAGCATTATAAATAAATTATAAATGCATCCTTGCTGAATAAAAGTATTAATTTCTTTCCAGATAAAAATCTTACCGACCCCAAACTTTTGAATGATAGTGTATATATAGTGTAGTTTCTATTCAACTTGAAGAAGCTTTCTCGAAAACCCATAAGACTGCATTGTTAATGGGTTGTTTAACACATCACACCCACATTGCATCAAAAAGGCTTTTTGACGGATTTAATCAAGAACAGTCATTTTCAGACGAAGTGCTGTGTAAATGATCAGCTGTTATAGAGATGTGAGTTTCCATGACGACTGCGAGCCCAAGCCTAGCCTGCAAGCCTGAAACAGTAAGCACTAAAGTTGAACCACCGAGACAAGGCCAAGCTGGACACATTTCCAGTGGAGAGGCGTCTTAATGCTCACAAAGACAGCTGACGCACACATCGTACCACCTGATGATTGGACATCCACTTCAAGAACGGCGCGATTGATCTAGACCGCAAGAGAATGGACACGGCTAATGTATATCCTTCATTCAAGAGTCTGACCATATGTACATTTCATTAAAAGAACACAATACATGATCAAAGCCAATTTGAAATCCATCTGCCTAGCGCCGAGTTTTATTAAAACTTAGAGACCAAGATTCACGATCCAAAGATGCACTCTTCTTTCTCTCCCTCTTCTAATTCCTCCCCTCTCTCTTTCATTTTTCCTTTCTCTCTAGCAGTCTGTCTGCTCTATAATTATTTCCATGGTTACCATCAGCGATCTTAGGCTAAGCTCAATGTACAAATGTCTCTTTTCTCTTTCACATTTTCTTTCAGCTCCTCAATTTGCCTGACTGTGTTCGTTAGCATACAATTACTCCCTTCTGAGACGTTTCCTCTTTTAAAAAACCAGCCCATGGCCAAGAAAAATCAAGGAAGTGGAGTCTCTTTAGTCTCTTCATTGTTACCCTGAGACAGTGATGAGATTAAACAGAGAACAAATGGAAACTTTTGCTGAGTCTTGGCACATTTGAGCATTGAAAGGTTGAGAGGTTGACCACTGGGGTCTTTTTCTAAAGAGAAAGAGAAAAAAACCTAAAAAGCTGGAGACATCAATGAGATTAAACAGATAAGTAGTGGAGAAAGTTTGCTGTGGAATTTCATATCTCTTCTAGAATTTCAAAAGAGATCTCAACAATATCTCAAACTGTGCTCCAATTTGCCAGGATCCACAAGGATGACAGATCTCAATAAGAACTCAACTATTTTGGTAACACTTTAGATTAGGTAACGCATATTTACTATTAACTAGGAGTTTTCCCTCAATAAACTTCTAATTACTGCTTATTGATTGTAACTAAGGTATTTGTTTTAGTGGTTATGTTTAGGCTATGGAGAGCAAAAACTCATTTCATTTTGTCCATAAGGAAATTGATTTTGAACTGTAACTTATAAACCTTTAAAGATAGACCTACTGTGAGCTGCGAGGTTGTTAATCCATGGTATTTGCTTCTGTTGAAAATGTCAGCCCGCGTTATTTTTTAACAAATATCCGCATTTAACAGTGGAATTGAAAAACTACATTACCCATGATGCGGTACAGAAAATTACACTAATCAGAGAGTTCAAAAATCTTGTTAGCTCCGCCCACTCCCATGAAGCAATGTGAATGACTTTATCGAGTCGCTCTCAAAATACTTAAATGTTTGTATATACTGTTTATGCATATTTTTCAATAAAATAAGTCGTGGATAGAGAGTCAGATTGGAAGGTTGTGGGTTCGAGTCTAAATACCGGCAGGAAATGACTGAGGTGCCCTTGAACAAGGCACCTAACCCCCAATCACTCCCCAGGCGCCACAACAAAATGGCTGCCCACTGCTCCGGATACGTGTGTCCACATTTTGCAGTGTGTGTGTGTGTTCACTACTAACTATGTGTGTGCACTAACTGAATGGGTTAAATGCAGAGGACAAATTCCGAGTATGGGTTTGAGCATGTAATGCAACCATGTGATGTTTATTAATACCAGTGTCTTTATAGGTTTGATGTGAGATCATTTTTTATATTGGTGGAATCCTGATAACCAACAGTGAAGAGAGTGTAACAGAGAACTCAACATCACTACTGAATACAGAATGAATAACGGTTCCACCCACCTCCCACAGATTTACCACCTACTGGGATCAACACCAAACAGCAGCCGGGCAAGACTAACAAACACAGACACACATCAAACAAACACTTACAGCTTTGTGAGTCTCACTCACTGAGAATGAACAATTACACCCAGAGGTTCAAATTATATTGCTCATAGATTGCTCTTACATATCTCAGGAAACTTAATGGAGTTCACAGTTATATTAAGTACCAACTTTGCATCATTTGTTTCTCCTTATAGGGACAGTACACACAAAAATGAGTTGTTTGGACCTCATCATAGTGTCATCTCACCCTCATGTTGTTCCAAACCTGTATGACTTTCTTTCTCCTGCAGAACACATGAGAAGATATTTTGGAGCCTATTCACTTCAACTGTATGGACAAAAAACAAAAACGCAGACATTTTAAAAGACATTCAGTAATTTTACTATCGATTTAACTCATTTTGCTGTTGGGGGAGCATCAAAATAATGAGGCACGTCCTTGTGCCTCAATAACTCAATAATAACAAAGTCCAACACAGGAGGGCGGGAGGGGGTTTAGATGGGGGATGCAGAGCAGAAACATGGGACAGGCAGGGCCAGGGTGGAGATGACAGAGTGAAGAGCCAGGGCGGTGATGAAGGTGGGAGGAGCCAGGGCAGAATTCCCAGCAGGAGGGCCAGGACGCAGGCCCATGTTGGAGTCAAGGGAGGGAGGAGCTATAGTGGAGGTTTGGCAGCTGGAACTAGGGGGTCGAGTGACTGAGACGAAGCTGGCAGTGGAGACCCAGGTGGAGCCATGGGACTGCAGGGACCGGGTGACGACGCAGGATCTGGAGGGCAGGGCGTAGACGGAGCCACAAGCCCCCAATGTGAAGGACCCGAAGCCTGGTGGAGCTGAGGGGATGACGATCACAGGTGGAGCCAGAGGAATGAGGAGGCACGGTGTAGCCATGGGCACCCCGGTCCCAGGTGGAGCAAAGGGAGGGAGGAGCAACGGTGGAGCCGAATGCTCGACAGGTCTAGGAAGAGTGGCGGGTACAGAGGTTCTAGGTAGAGCTACTGGATCAGTCATCATGGGCTTAGCTGGGGATTACTCTGACAGAGATGAAACAATGATGACCAGAGAGGGAGTCGAAGGGCTTAGGAGAGGCAGTGCAGGCAGGTCTGGAGGACTGGGCAGTACAGGTGGGGGTGAACAGAGAAGTTTATCACGGTCACATGGGACAGGCATAAAATTCAGGAATGGATCTCTAGGCTGACACAGAGCAGACAGACTTAAATCAGGCAGCGGAGGTGGTAGTGGGAGGCAAGGTGGAAATTCAAATTCTAAAATTTCAGTACTGATAACAGAGACAGGCTCGGTGCAGGAAACAGAAATGGGCAGGATGCACTCACTCTCAAAGTCGCTGTTGAGAGGGTTGGAGTTCATGACATCCTCTCAAACTCCACCAGTAATCCCAGGGGCACAGGCAGTGTTGCTGGCTCACGCACCTGGTCAGACCTTTCTTCAGGCTCGGGTCAAGGAACTATCCTTGGCTCAGTCTTGTTTGTTACTGGTGCTGGTATCGTGGCAAGCTCTGGCTCCGCATCTGCGGTGGGCTCAGGATTTGTTGTTGCTGGGTTGGTGGCAGTGGCGAGCCATCTCCTCCTTACTCTTGCAGATTATGAATGAGGAACCATTTTGGAGGAGTACCCACTCCACATACTCCATGAAAGTCCCCAGAGACTCGTTTCCGAGCAAGTCTGCTCTTGTCTCCATGTTGAGGATTGTCCGGAACAGCACACAGAGGCAGTCGTCATCATAATGGACACAATGGCAAAGGTCCAGAAATGCCTCTGTGTGCCACTCTAGGGGCTGGTTCACCTGTGAGAGGGCGAGGATTCTTTTCACTGCCACTAGATCCATGTTAGGTCCGTTATTCTGTCGCAGTTAGGTTGCAAAGACGGATCTAATCGTCTAATCTAATCGTAACTTTATTTACAAGAGCTTATTTAAAAGACTCACGAATAAATTCTTAGACATGAACTGAACAACCTAGCATAAAGAGACAACTAACTAATGAAAGGAGCACAGGTGTAACTGAATCAGTAACTAAAACAACAAAGTAAATTAACACAGGCAGGAAAACTAGAACATGCATTAATTCACTAATTAAACTAACCTGTTTAACCTAAACTGAGTTTTTAAATAAATTAATACTTTTATTCAGCAAGGATGCATTCAATTGGTCAAAAATGTAATTGAGGACAAAACACTTTTATGTATTCAAAGAATTCTGAAAAAATGCATCACGGTTTCCACAAAAATATTAATCAGCACAACAATGTTTTCAACATTGATAATAATAATAAAAAAATGTTTCTTGAGCAGCAAATCAGCCTATTTGAATGATTTCTGAAGGATCATGTGACACTTGCATGTGAAAATCATGTGAATTTCCCGCAGAAACCTACCAGTACCACCTGAAATAGAAAACATTATCACAAGCGTACCGTTGTGAATCGGGCTAAGGTAAGGAGATACTTTTGAACACTGGCTGGTTATGTACTTGCTCAAAAATTGATTTTGTAAAATTTTTAACCAAAAAAAGTTACGGACTGCAGCTTTAAAATGGACCATTTACTCAATAGGTCTTTGAGCTTCCTTGCTGTCCTCTAACAAATCTGAGCACCGTTTGAGAGGTTGAGAGATTTCTGAGGTCCCCAAACCTGAAAAGCTATAGACAAATCTCTCCATTTGCTCCCATTTCTGTGTAAGAGAAACAATTAAAATCTTAAAGAGAACTCTTTTTTTCTTTCATATGTACGCACACTAACTGCTGCTCAAGTTAGTTAGCATCAACAGCTCCTTCAACTGTGAAAGCTAACTTATAAAATCCAACCCCCCACCCCCCACACACTGTTCATATGGAAACTACATCAAACATTATGTGTTCTTTCTTCCTCCACCCTGTCATGCTTGCGACACTAATGTAATCGCTTTCTCTGTGAAAAGGTGCATTGCTGGATTATGTAACTAGCCTTTTTTCCCCCCGTGCTAATCAGAGATGACTGCATTTAGAACTTATTTTGAATCCTAGAAAAACAAGCTCTGCAAAATGCCAAAGGGACAACATGCAACTAAACGCCTCAACCAGCACAGGTTTTAAAGGCCACTTTTTTGTGTGAGTTCAGCCCTCATTCTCGGTTTTGAATTGAGGTCCCTACTGATTCCATCGCTCCGAGGGGGAAGGAATAGGATGCTTGCATCACCAAACTGAATTCCTGCATGAATGTCTGGCCAATAAGAGACCAGATCTTGACCTTTGCTATGCCACACGGAGAGGACATTATTACTCCTGACATTTGCACACATTTCTTTGCAGTTTTTATGCCTGTGACTGTGACCGTCATTTGAAATCAGCTCGAGACAGACAAAATGATAATGAAGAAGATGACAGGCATCATGGCTCCTAAAATCTAACTACATGACATAATCGACAAGCAATTTGAGGCAACTGCAAGTGACAGGTATATTAAAAGAGAGGAACTCATCGATACCTCTGAAAAATCCCAGGTTGAAGTTCAGTTATGGCCAGATATCACCAGATATACTGAAGGTATTTAAGCAACATTAAACTCGCAAATATGCTGTTACTCAGACCAGAAGCATGATTGCGATTGCCAATGTTTTGAATTTTTTAAAAGCATAAGGAAAAACGAACCATTGCGCATCTGTGGTGTTACTGAATAAATCAGTGGCTTTGATTTGTTAATGATGTCATGAATCTTTCACAAAGTCAGTTAGGGGTTAATTCAGGATAATTGGGAGATTTTTTTGGCAAAAAGTGTCCCCATTTACCTGAATTCACCCCTACTTGTTTTTTTCCCTAAATAAATCAGTGTTTTTGAACAAATCAGTCGAATGATTTCATGAACCACTCATAAAAGAATGTCTCTCAATGAATCTGTTTATGAATGAATCAGATGAGTGAATGATTTAACGAATCACTTGTTTTGGTCGTGAATGAATCAGTGTTTTTGAACAAATCAGATGAGTCGATTATCAATTATTCTGTTCGTCAAGTATTCTGTTTTTGAATTATTTAATGAATCACTCACAAAAAAAAAGTCAACTCAAATCAATCATTTTAATGATTCTCCCCCTCATGTGCATCTTTCTGTACAAGTGTAATATAGCAACATGTTCAAAAAGCAAACATTTAACCAGATACTGTATTTTTTATTGTATATGCTATATTGCGCAATGCTTTCTTTTGATGATTTGTGCGCAAAAAATAGAATGCATGCATACATGAAAGTAAACAGGGTCAACTTTGATTTCATGTTGACATTTAGCAAAAAAGGTGACAAGCAGGAAGCAGGTTGTATGTGACAGCCGAGATAAGACAGGATAAACAGACCAGCAGAAAACTGGCGTCAGTGTGAGCGAGAGGAATGATGCTGAAATGAGGACGCACTTGAAGCGTGCACAGTGCCACCTGGATAGGCCCTGCGCCAAGACTGTTGTGTAAACTGGCAATGCCATGCATATGCACGTGTGAACACACAAATGCACGCATGCACGTTTTGGGAACGTTATCTCGCAGTTGCCTTCTACTTGCTCGCTTAATGATCGCACACAAATGCGTGCGAGTGATGCAAAACAGCGACATCATCGCTTAAATGCACACGTGCGCACGCACAATTACTGTCACACGCATTAATCTGTTTTGGCATGTCGCTCGACACCCGCAGTGATAGAGTGTGAGAGCGATTCTCGTGCAGCCTTTTGCACAGTGATTCTGAAGAAAGGAGATATCAGCGACAAGCTGTACCCTGACAGCCTTTCCATTCCCCACCCTCTCGGAAAGGATCTGCACTAGCGGGGCCGCAGTGCTGCGAGCACATCATCATTTAGAGCAGTAATGGCTCTAGTCTCCATGATGGAGGAAGGCAGCTGGAGAGACTGCAGGCTGCAGCCCAATTCACCTACTTATACTATGCACTAAAAGTATGTACTTTTTGGTGATGGGAAAGTGCATCATTTTGAGGACTGGGACAGTACCCTTGGCACATATTTATATATCCTCCCATCATAAACCAGTATTGTCCAATATTTAAGCCCCCTGACTGGGTTTGTTATGCCTGATTGGAAACATTTGTCATTCCTAATTGGAAATGTTTGTCTTCCTGTTGTAGCTGATAAATACACTAAGGTTTTTCAAAAATATAATTAAGAAATGTTTGAGAAATTATTAATTAATACACCAATTCTCACTATTAACCAACTATTGTATAAAATTTATTAATGCTTATTAATAGTTAGTAAGGTATTTGTTAAGTTTAGGTACTGAGTAGGAGGATTAAGGGGTGAAGAACATGGTCATCCAGAATAAGGCATTAATATGTGCTTTAATAAACAGCCAATATCCTAGTAATATGCATGCTAATAAGACCCTAAACTAAAGTGACGACTGATATTTATATGTATGTATGTTACAGCCACCAGCTGCAGTGCCTTGAAACAGTTTCCTTGTTTGCCTGTGCAGCAATTTTAAAGGTGCAGTCCGTAACTTTTTTTGGTTAAAAATGATCCAAAATCAATTTTTGAGCAAGTACATAACCAGCCAGTGTTCAAAAGTATCTCCTTTCCCTAGCCCGATTCACAACGGTACGCTTGTGATAATGTTTTCTATTTCGGGTGGTACTGGTAGGTTTCTGCGGGAAATTCACATGATTTTCACATGCAATTCACAGTGTCACATGATCCTTCAGAAATCATTCTAATAAGCTGATTTGCTGCTCAAGAATTTTTTTTTTTTTTATTATTATCAATGTTGAAAACATTGTTGTGCTGATTAATATTTTTGTGGAAACCGTGATGCATTTTTTTTTAGAATTCTTTGAATACATAGTTTAAAAGTGCTTTGTCCTCAATTACATTTTTGATCAATTGAATGCATCCTTGCTGAATAAAAGTATTAATTTATTTAAAATCTTTTGAACGGTAGTGAACCCCCTGAGATTTTAAGTTAATATTTCACTAATTGTTCGTGGTTATTTCATGTCACATGTCAGGGTTATGTTCAGCTTTCCTATGTTTAGTGCATGTTTCCTTTGTTCTAGTTTTCCCGCTTTTTACCGGTTACTGATTCAGTTACACCTGTGCTACCTTCATTAATTACTCCATTTAAGCCCTATGTTTTGTTCTATTCATTGTCCGTTATTGTGTCTTTATGCTAGGTTGTTCAGTTCATGTCCTAAGTTCTAGTAAATAAAGTTAAACTGCTACGATTAGATCCGTCTTGCTATTGTTATACTTAGTTCTCTAATTGTTAATATTAACAACATCAGCATTGCATGACTATGTGTTTTTAGTTTGTATTAGCGTTACCTGTAGATTTCAATTTCTGTAGCCACTCGGCAGTTCAAAGTCTTTTGCTTTTGACGGCGAGTAAATCACAAGTTGTCACTGATGATTGTCATTTGGAGCTTTCTGGATTACAATCCACAATCAAAATGATAAGTTTAATTATTGCAGCTGCTGTGAGAAAAGGCTATAAATGATCCGCCACCTGCAGCATCCTCCACATGCCATCCAGCCTACTAGCCGGGACTTCATGTAAACAGACGTGACGCAATGACACAAAGACGAACGACTGCATGCTGGAATTTCCCGCAGAAACCTACCAGTACCGCTCTTATTAGGAAACATTATTACAAGCGTACCGTTGTGAATCAGGCTCAGGTAAGGAGATAGTTTTGAACACTGGCTGGTTATGTACTTGCTCAAAAATTGATTTTGGATCATTTTTAATCAAAAAAAGTTACGGACTACACCTTTAAGATATTATTTCACTTTACAGGGTTAAAAGTATGGTACTATATAATGTTAAATTATGTTAGTATTAATAAAATAATTTTTTATACTTTTTGTATGTATATTAATTTTATAATTGTTGGTCTATGTGCACATGAACTGAACTGGTTATTTTACGTAATGTTAACAAACAAGCCCACATGCTCATATCCACTGAAAAGTTTGACTAAGTGCCTGCACTGAGACTGCTGCTGTGTTCCAAATCACTCACTGATATAAATAAGAAATGTTCAAATGATATCATTTCCAATTCCATCATTCATTTATTCAGGTTAGGTTGAGTGCATTACACTGTAGGACAATACAGCATGCTCTATTGCATTTATTTTGATAAATGTAGTAGGTCATACAGGTATTCTAGGAGTAATGAAAATGTGCAGTATGCATACTATATATTGCAGAAATTCTAAGACAAATAGGTTAGTATGCTAGTAAGTATACTTATACTTAGTAAGTATACTTTATACAGCACATTAGCTAAAATAATGCGTTTATAATCAGATTGATGGCTTAATCGGGATCGTTCATCAAAAAATGAAAATTCTGTCTTCATTTTCTCACCCTCAAGTTGTTCAAAATTTCTTCGTTCTGCTTTACACAAAGGAAGGTTTTTAAGAATGTGTGCAACCAAGCAGGAGCCCCCCCCCCAGTATTGTAGTACTATATTATATATGCATGAGTGATATTCAGTGTATATGATTATTACATTTATAAAAATAATAAATGGATGGATGAATAAATGTATAAGAATGTTTTCTTAAGTTTTATTTAAAATAAATAAAAGCTGATTTGCGATAGGTAAAGGGAGAAGAATTCATTCGCAAATTACTCTCCACACCACTGATTCTGTTGTCAGCAGGATTTTTTTTTTTGTAATTTCATCTGGCTCAATCAGACAATGGTGGGCGGAGTTAGTGTAATTAGAGTGGTGGAACTATGACATCACTTTGTAGGCCAATCGGCAGTTAGCATTACGCTGGTTCACTCAACAAAAACCTAATAGGATTTTCCCCTAGGATTATTGCAAAAAATAAGCTCTGTGATCAACAAAAGTTTGTGAAACTTGCACGTTTCGTCAATCAAGATAATTTTCACAGCTGAACACAACTTATATGAATCTTGAAGACTAAATGCAGTCGCAAAAAGCTAAAGATAGGCTATAAATGAACTACACCACTTCAACATCCCCACCACTAAGCTTCCGACAACTCTTTCAGTCTTTATCTAAAAACATTTTCCCAGAAAGTTTGAATAGTTTGTAAGAGCACAGTTATAAGCATAACTAGGCTATAAAAGCGTACTGAGCTTACCTGTTTGACGTGATGACGTTTAATGTCACCGATAGTCTCTGTAGTCTGATTTAGCCACTTGTTAGCAACTATCATTTCCAAAACATGCAACAGCTTATAAAAATGAAGGGTAGGTTAATACTGATGTATTTTATGTTGTAGAATAAAACGTGACAATATCTTGAGCCGTTTAACCAAAAAAAATCATTCACTTCGGGACAATGGAACCGGTAGTGCTAAAATGCTAACTCGGTTCCGGTTTTTGGCCTATAAAAATGTGTCATAGTTCCACCACTCTATACCCTCTGCCGACAAGGTGGGCTTTATGCACATGGTGACACTCTGGTAAAGAAACTCTTAAACATAGCAAAGTAAGTCTCTCGTGGACAATATGATGATGCTATGATGAAAGCTACAGCAGCAGCCAATATGAGCCATCAGAAAAGTCATCAAGCACTTCCTGCTCATGACAAATAGTGAATCTAAGAGACAAGTACGTCCTCTAAAAGCATCAGCCACAGCATCGGCCTTAGACACACACACAGTCGTTGTGGCTTTCTTATATCTACCATCATTACAAATTTAACAGACAAAGAAAACTGTGCAACTATAAATATTATTTGGAAGTTGCATTCAAAATCTAAAGGATGATTTCTTACAATGCATCTACATTGTCATATGCCACAAAATCAGTGTGATCATTCTTAGAAATCAATACCAGTCAGTGTTATTATTTTTTGTGGTAGATCTCTAGATACCAGTGCTTTGGCCTCTGGACACACTGGCACCATGATATGCCTGTTGCATATTTCATATGACAGAACATATGAGGCAACAGCACTGGAGCAGAACCACAAAAACAACAGCACTGAAAATGAATTGCGTGGCCTCGCATGACCTCTGCCTTTGGGGGAGCCGCAGATGTGAGGGATTATTTCAGCCCATAGTTTTGTATAATCAATATATGGTGCATCTGCAATCATTCAAAAGTTGACTCACGGTTTACAGTAGAAGATGTGACTGGAAAAGGAGCCAGACACACAGAAAGTCTCTTATATTAAAAACAAAAAAATACAATTCAAAGAAGGTCTGAAATGTCCAAGGGGGAGCGTGCAAACAGAAAGGGAGTGTGGCGTCCTCTTTGTGCCAGAGAAATGAAGGTCGGGCCATGCACAGGGGCGTTAAATTCAGAGATGCGGAGCCAGGCGGTCATTATCTTAGCAGAAAATTCAGAACTGAAGAATTCATTCCCTTTTAATTCATGACCTGGAATTTGAACTGAAACACCCATATCTTGCATTAGAATTTGCAATGACAGGAAGAGAAATTCGAATTGCAATTCAAAGAAATTCAAATACATTCAATAAGTTATGTTCTATCTATCTATCTATCTATCTATCTATCTATCTATCTATCTATCTATCTATCTATCTATCTATCTATCTATCTATCTATCTATCTATCTATCTATCTATCTATCTATCTATCTATCTCTGTATATCTATCTATCGGTACCTATCACTCACTCAATCAATCAATCAATCAATCAATCAATCAATCAATCAATCAATCTATCTATCTACCTATCTATCTATCTATCTATCTATCTATCTATCTATCTATCTATCTATCTATCTATCTATCTATCTATCTATATCTGTATATCTATCTCTCGTCTATCTATCTATCTATCTATCTATCTATCTATCTATCTATCTGTCTATCTGTCTATCTATATCTGTATATCTATCTATCGTCTATCTATCTATCTATCTATCTATCTATCTATCTATCTATCTATCTGTCTATCTGTCTATCTATATCTGTATATCTATCTATCGTCTATCTATCTATCTATCTATCTATCTATATATCTATCTATCTATCTATCTATCTATCTATCTATCTATCTACCTGTCATGTACACAGAAGAGAACAGATGAGGTGAGTATAAACAAACAGTTCTTTATTGCTGGTAATTCGTGAACAGGGTTGGATGTAAACAGGTGAGAGAAACAATCACTGAAATATGATGCTGGTGGACTTAGCTGAAGTTCATGCAGTGTTCCTTGTGCAGGTGCAGAGGTGGTGGTGATGGCTGAGCTGAGGATTCAGGGAGACAACGCATAGAACAGAAGACAGATGACAGGTCAGGAACAACAGGTAGGTTTCTCAAGTGAGCGTAACGGAGGTCTGTATGGCTGCTCATTGATGAGAGGATAGTTCAACCGGGGAAGGAGGGAGGGCATCCTGGAGTCGTGCCAGGTAATCAGGGTGATGAGGTCAGGTCATCCCCAGGATAGTACCACCACTCCAGGGAGTATGGGCGGAGCCGACAGTACAGGAGGCCAGGGCAGAGCCGGCAGAAGCCCTGGCGAAGCTGGTAGCTCGGGAAGCCATGGCTGGTCGGCGGCCATTTTGGCTAATGGGTTCAGATTCGGCAGCCATAGTGGGACGAGAATCAGGAATTGTGGTGGCCGTGAAGGGCAGAGACTCTGGAAGGGTTGCGGCTATATTGGAACGAGACTCTGGAATGGCGGCGTCCATGACGGGAAGAGACTCTGGAAGGACAGCCATCTTAAGACGGGACATCTGACTGATGGCCATCTTAGGACGGGAGTTCGAACTGGCGGCCATCATAAGATGAGACGCTTGGGTCTGTCTATCTCTCTATCTATCTATCTATCTATCTATCTATCTATCTATCTATCTATCTATCTATCTATCTATCTATCTATCTATCTATCTATCTATTTATCTATCTATATATCTATCTGTTTATCTCTATGTCTATCTATCTATCTATCTATCTATCTATCTATCTATCTATCTATCTATCTATCTATCTATCTGTCTGTCTGTCTCTATGTCTATCTCTCTATCTATCTATCTATATATCTATCTATCTATCTATCTGTCTGTCTGTCTCTATGTCTATCTCTCTATCTCTCTATCTATCTCTCTATCTATCTATCTATCTATCTATCTATCTATCTATCTATCTATCTATCTGTTTATCTCTATGTCTATCTATCTATCTATCTATCTATCTATCTATCTATCTATCTATCTATCTATCTATCTATCTATCTATCTATCTATCTGTCTGTCTGTCTCTATGTCTATCTCTCTATCTATCTATCTATCTATCTATCTATCTATCTATCTATCTATCTATCTATCTATCTATCTATCTATCTATCTGTCTATCTCTATGTCTATCTATCTCTATCTATCTATCAATCTATCTATCTATCTATCTATCTATCTATCTATCTATCTGTCTGTCTGTCTCTATGTCTATCTCTCTATCTCTCTATCTATCTATCTATCTATCTATCTATCTATCTATCTATCTGTCTGTCTGTCTGTCTGTCTGTCTGTCTGTCTGTCTGTCTGTCTGTCCGTCCGTCCGTCCGTCCGTCCGTCCGTCCGTCCGTCCGTCCGTCCGTCCGTCCGTCCATCCATCCATCCATCCATCTATCTATCTATGTCAATTTCTTATGTCATGTTCATCAAAATATATTAAACTGGGTCTGTCTTGAATCTTGAATTTCACTAATGAAGGGGAATGTAAAGCATTAGATCAACTAAAGATGAACCAGTTCTCTAAAATAGCTCAGAGGAGCATCTCATGAAGCTTCATTTGGCAAGCATATAAAGAAAGAGGACAACACAGTGTAACAAATTCTGGCAATGGAAGAACAACAAGGAAACAAACAAGGTCAACAGTCAGGAGGAAGTAAAGGAGTAAGGATGTGTAGCAGGTATGCAAAAGAGACAAAGCGGTAGAGGAGACCAAGGACGTATGCATTTCTGATGGAATAAGGGCCACTATTGTGGACCATGTTCTGAAGCGTGGCCTTACAATGGCTGAGGCAGGTTGAAAGGTGCAGCTGAATGCTGGGAGAACAACAGTGTCCTCAATCATTCAAACAATTGTACACAGAACAGGTATGTATTCAAACAATGTGCACTGTACTCTAATACTGTATACTTACTGTAATGCTTCATATTACAATAGTCCACTGCATTTTACATTATACAGTAAGTATACTCCATAGACACATACTATAACAAACAAACACACACACAAATAAATATCCTGTCCTGTCTCATGCAATCAACATCCCACAAAGAGTAATGAAATTTATACTGTTGAAATTGATATATGCCATACAGAACAAGTGCAGGCCTGTGCATTTTCAATCACTGTCATGAAAACCCTAGCTATAGATTACATCAGGAAATACTGACAGATTACACTGCTATGTTGACAACATGGCTAAGCTTTTTGACTATCTCGTCTGAGAACAATGACACAAGGACCTGTCATTCTGACGGCACTGATATGTTCATTGAACTAAATGCATATTTTGAGAGATGATCTAAGGATTTTGAGCAGTTACATGCTTTTGCATGTAATCCATTGAGTGCTGTTATTTGTATGAATTGTTTTGAGAAATTCACTTACTGGTTTGCAAATGTTAAGGATGATTCGAGAAATGTTCCAAAGCGGCTGAGAAAAACTGTTTTAACTGTGAATAAAAAATCAGTATCGGTGGTAAAAGCCTCAGTCAGTTTTTGCCATAAAAGTTTTAATATTTCAGGCTGAAACACTGGTGCAACTATGAATATAAAAACGCACTTTTTTTTCAAGAACGACTTTCCTTCTCTTCTGTTGTTCACATATTGTCTCCTCAGGAAGTTTACTTTCTGTCAGCGGCTTTGCCAGACGTGGCTTGGGTCATGAATATTAATGTTGCTTTGAGATGTTGGCCCTAACTGATTTGCTGAAAGGCGGACGTTGGTAGGTGAGAACGCTAGCCGCGTGGGATTACAGTTTACCGTTTGTGTGTTTGTTCAGCCCACTGTCAAAGCAACGGCTGGCAAAAGCTTCTGATCGACATTTTAAGCTGCGAGCTGCAGTTTTTTTCCCTTCACACTGTGACAAAGCAAAATAAACCTCTTTAAAATATAATGTCTAGAATGTCTCTCAAATAGTGTGTGTATAATCACAATTAGTGCTTGTTTTGCCCCTGTAATGTGAACAAGAGGATGAAGCAAATCAAATTGCCCCATGCAGCAAAAAAATAAATTGCAATTATTTGCTAAATATGTTGTAAACAATGCAGTTTAATGTAATATATTTTTCAAAATGAAAAGCAAAAAACATTTTTAATTTAAATGCCAAAGTATATTACAAAACATACTTCAAGTCAGGATTATTATAGTTAATTAAAGCGAAAATTAAAACCATAAAAAACACTTTTGTTACTTGAAATAAAATAAACGTTAACTGGAAAAAAAAAAAAAAACTTTAGCTGCCCATGCAAAATTTCTCATTTTCATTTAGAATAACTTAATGTATTAAAATAACTAAAATTGAAATAAAAAAGAATAAAAAATATTGACATATAAAGCCAATAATTCAAAAACACAAAAAATTACTAAAAATTATAGTTATTAGTTACATTAAAAGGAAATTATAAAATTAAAAATCCAAATATTAAATTCCTATAATAGTGTTTAAATGATACTAAAATAGTAAGAGCAAAAATCTAAATGTTTATATTTATAATATAACATAAATATATTTAAATTGCAAATAGATTTAAAAAAATATATTACTACAAGACACTGAAAAAAATATTTACGTATTTTTTGTAATTAAAATATATCTATATCGACATTTAATAATAAATATTTAGTATTTTAACACTATGAAATTTAGTATTTAATAGTAAGTACAGCAATATATTTATGGTCATTTTCTTGTATATTTAGAAAAATATTAAAAATATATATTTTTTGCCAGTCTTAATAATTCAGCCCTTTTTACTTGACATTCAAGCATTTTCAAAAGTTCTCTAAAAGTAATACTATAATATTCCATTAAACTATCTGTACTTCATCCACCACCGCTCATGTCAGAGAGAATGAAATGTATTTTGGTCGCACAAGCCTCTCAGCTCATATAGATTAATAATTAATATTCTTTATGAACTATCCACACAAACTATTAAAACATATTATGACCGCTGCAAATTTGCTCCCACAATGACTCTCTGAAACCAACTCAGAAAGTCAAAGCTTACAGAAAATCCCACACGACATTCATGTGCGTTCGTCATGTGAATACGATCATTCCGACGTGACATGAAGGAACATGAGGAGGTGGACCCTCTGCCACAGGGAGTACAGACGAGCACAGCATTTATTAAGCATTACAACCCAACGACCGGACAGAAATTCCTCACGGCACCTGGAAGACACCGCATGATGTTCTTTCTGTTGGAGGAAAAACTGCCCATGTTCTGAATCAATAATTCATATTATTTCATGTGCGTGAAGAACAGGGGAAGAAAAGGTGAACAAAAGAGAACAGGGACGACTAAACTCTAGTCTCGCCTTTGGCGTCCTGCAGGTACAAAGAAATGTTTCCATTAAATGAAATATTGGAAAATGAAATGAAGTCTCTCTAGAAACAAGAAGAGAAACAGAAAGCTAATCAATGGGAGAATCTCGACAAATACGAGTGTGGAAGTTTCTGACAAGATATAGCACAATGTAGCACTGCTTTTTTAACCAAAGCCAGAACTCTGAGCGCATATAACTCACATCGGCAGTAAGATTATGGCTGTGAGCTCAGCATAAAGAAACTAAGGCAATTGAAAACAAGCACAGGATGTACTTTTTATGATGCTGCCCTGCAGAAAACAGCCCAAGCAAAGACTATTTAATATTACACCTTCATACTTGGTGTTTAATGAAGACAAAAATGCCACTTAAAGGAACAGAAAAGTGCATTCTCATTATTTAAACTGGTGCGCAAAAAAATTCGGGATTTTTTAATGTTTTTGAAAGAAATCTCTTATCTCTTAATACAATAAAAACAACAATATTATGAAATATCATTAAACAAATTTAATATCTGTTTTATATTTTTTATATTTTTTAAAATATAATTTATTCCTGTGATCAAAGCTGAATTTTCAGCATCATCACTCCAGTCTTCAGTGTCACATGATCCTTCACAAATCATTCTGATATGATAATTTGATGCTCAATTCTTCTTCTTCATCTTCTTCTTCTTATTATTATTATCATCAATGTTAAAACAGTTATGCTGCTTAATATATTTATGAACAGCATTTATTTAATTTTTTTGTAACATTATATATATTTATTGTCACTTTTAATTAATTTAATGCATTCGTGCTAAATTACATTATTAATTTCTTTAAAAAAATAATTAATGTAGTGTACTCTCAAATAGTGTTGTCAAAAGTACCGACTTCGAAACCAAGTCGGTACTGAAATTTTAAAAATGTGACAATTTGAGTGCTGTTGGGTGGATGCGTAAACACCTCTGATTGGCCTTTATGTTCACGTGCTCAACATTTATGTCTGCGATTGGCTACAATGATCAACGCAAGGAAGTGTTTGAATTTGAAAGCGTTTTGAAAGCAGGTGTCTATCAGCGGACCGCTCTTGTGAGTATCTGTGTAATCGCTCGGTGAAGAGCGTCATTCACTTCTATTTACAACATGTTTTTGAAGCGTTGATCACTGTAGCCAATCACAGACACATCTGATGAGTGCCTGAACACAATGGCCATTCAGAGTTGTTTATGAATCCGCTCAACAGCGCTCAAAACGTCACATTTTTTAAATTTCAGTTTCAACTAGGTATCGAAGTCGGTACTTTTGACAACACTACTCTCAAAATAGGGTATAAATTGTACACCTTTAAGGTCATTTTTTTGTCCTTTTGGAATTGGATAGATGTTCACTGAACTTTTTAGTACAGAAAAAAAACTGTGTATACATTCCTCGAAATTGACCCTTCGCCGGCAGTTTGATTGACAGGCGATCTAACCAATCATAACCCCGAATCCGACACTTTGTCTGACAAAGCAGTCAGTAGATTAACGTTGGTGAACTTGAACTTGAAAAATTGTGTGTACTCACGTCTGAAACAACATTCCTTCTGATGTTCATTCATGTTTATTTGATGCTATAAATGAACTAGTATGAAGAGATGATCGGTTCACGATCTGTCACGACACATTAAAGAGACACTAGACGCTATTTATTGTTTAAACTTCTTAAAAAAATTACAATATTTTAAATATGAAACTGTTTCATATCAAAAGTAACCTGCTAGGTCTTGTCGGTCGACGCGTTGTCAGTGTCTCTTTGCTCCGCGATGTATTTTTCACCGCGTGAGAACATGATGGGTGGCATGAGAGCGCATGGATTGTCGGACATAGCAACAGTAACTAAAGGGGGCGGGTCTTTGCAAAGGGTCAATTGCAGCATACGAGTTTGGAACAACATAAATAATGTAAATCATGACAGAACTGTAATTTTTGGATGCACTATCCCTTTAAAAGTGTACTCCTTTATTACACTCTGCATAATCTGCATAATACACTAACTAATGCCGTGTTTCAAAATCTTTGCCCAGTCACACGCGGTTAGCTAGCTAGCTGAGAGCAATATGCTCTGCCATCCCAAATAAAGGGAATTTTATTCATTAATGTGACTCATTTTCTCATGTGACCATATATCTCGCCACATCACAGTAATCTGTTTAGCCTAGAACTATTTTCATAGCCAGTGCTGGGTATTGTCATGTTGGGTTTTTGTCAAGATGAAATTTCTTACAGTATGTGCTATGAAATTTAATTTAACTATGCGCAGTATTATTTATTTAAGGTTGAAAATGAACATTTTGCCATCATTTACTCGTCCTCAAGTGGTTCCAGAACCATGTTAAATTCTTCATGGCCATCGGAAAAAAAAGATCTTTTTACAGCACAATTAAACCATACCATAAAATACCATAACAGTCCCACAAATGCAGTCCATAAAAGTCATATGAACTCATATGTTAGATTTGTGTGAAGAACAGATCATAATTAAAGTGGTAAAGACAAATTATTGTGTGATATGTCTCCATTTTGACATTTTGAATTACACACAAGCACAAATGAGATTAAAAAGTTGCAGTGGAAGGAAAATCTCTGGTTTTACAGAAGAAAGAAATAATACACAAGGGTGAGTATATCATTTTTTGGGTGAATTATTCTTTTAATTATCTAAAAGACTCCATTTTAGATCCATTCTGACCAACACAAAACATTTTTAAATGTCACACAGCAGATAATATTTTCTACTGTTCATAAATAAACACTACCTTGAGGACGATTTTATGGTCTGGATCTGGACAAAACTTGGATTTCGCCACACGAGGAACGGCATAAGAGACACTGCAGTTGGATTTGCTTACAAATGCAAATTGCAATTAACAACTAACATTAACCCAAAGCTTTAAGTGCTTGTTTATTACTTAGTCTTCAATTAATTCTGACGCCCAAGGCAGCACACACACACACACACACACACACACAAAAATTGACTGCATCAGTGAAAGTACTCTGCATCCAAAGATATAACTTTAACCACGCAGACCGCTGCTTTCAGAATTTCCTTTTCAATTAATTCTTTTGAGGGCATCTCAACTAATAGCTTCTGACAATATTTAGTTGCTTAAAGCCAAATAATTCTTAGAGGAGATGTTAAAACACTTTCTATATCATTTTAATGCGTAAACCATGTGTTGGATGTTTTTTCTCTGCGGTGGTGTCACAATGTTGCTCAGTTTGTGTTTTGTCATGTCAATTTCTAGCTCAATCAATTATCTATTTCCTTAGGACAAAGTAAATGTGTTTGAAATGATCTTTGCACTTTTGTTTAGTGCCACTAGGGGCACAAAAATTAAAAAAAAAAAAGAAAAAAAAAATCCAATATATATCATAAGAGGTTTATTAGCCAGTAGAGCGACAAATAAAACCACTGTTATACTAAATGACGATTATAAAGTTTAACTCTCTGAAGAGTAAACAGACCAAACAGGGTTCCAAAAAAGAAAACCATTCAAAAAAGCCTGGTTAACCTTCACTTTTCTTCCAAATATTCTAATCTTATGTAAGATTAGAGTTCTGATTAGACAGCATTTTAAGGCATTCTCAATGCAAAGGATGTCCCAAAAGTAGGATGCAACATTAAACTGCCTTAAAAAGCCTTATTTTGGGTAAATGCTAAAGCTACATTATCCTTCGCAAATAAGACAAAACTGCGAAATGGTGGAGAGTTGACGTAAATGTAAATGTAAATACTCAAAAATAAAGAAAAAAAACAGTTTAAATGAAAAAAAAAATTAAAATAAATACAATAGTATAAATAGAATAGCAATTTAACTGTTTTGCATGTTCTATTGTATGCATTTTTTCTTTATTGGCTTATTGTGCTATTAAATTAGCAACATAAAATGACTGTTGCACTACAAAAAAATGACTTAACATGTCTTTGTCGAGTAAAAATATCTAAATATCCAAAAAGCAAGATACATATACTTTGAGAAGAAAAATGATAAGAAATTTATAAATTAAGTTCACTAAAATGCATTATATTGGTAACACTTTACAATAAGGTTAAACATTAGTTAATGTATTAACTAACATGAACTAACCATGAGCGATACATTTGTACTAATCTTCGTTAACGTTAGTTTTTTAATCTTGTGTCAAGGATTTTTATATTTTATATAAATTGCAGTGTTTAGACAGCTCAATGAACTCTGGAACAGAGCTAAGTAGTCTCATCTACACATGTGCAAACTAAGCACTGAGGAAAAGACACTTCAAAATAGGTCACTGTGTCATTATGCTATGAAGAATGAATCTATGAATCTATACTTCACTGAACGTTACCCCCTCCCCCCAAATAGCACGCCTTGTCAGCTACTAATTAACGGCTTTCTCCTGAGATCAGTTCCATTCAGTATTTTGAATGGTGTAGAGCCCTGTGTCGCTCAGAGCAAAGCTCAAGCTCATCAGAATGTACAGTATAGCTGTGGGCAGCCCTTCTCAGAAGCCATGCAACTCCCAAATCGTTGTCACGGAAACTGCGGAAGGAGTCTCAGATGATCAGTAGAGGGCCACCTCGTTCAACACCTTGCATAGATGCGCTATTCACCAGGAGTCAGCATGCAATGCTCTCAAAAATAAAGGCTCCAAAAGGGGGTTTTCACAGTGATGCCATAGACAAATCATGTTTCTCCAAAGAGCCATTTTTTTCTTAGTGTGAAGAACATTTTAAAGCTAGATGCTATAGGCAAAACAACATTTTAAAGCTAGATGCTATAGGCAAAACCGTTTTTTTGTTTGTTTGGTTTTTTTTTACTCACTGGTCAATTTTGTGCTTTTCATAACGTGTTATTTCAAACTAGAGGAAAGAAAACAAAATAGACTTTTAAGTGTTAATTTTATTGCACTTTGTGTAGATTTCAATTACAATACATTTCTTTAAAAGCCATTTTCTCAGAATGAGCCAGAAATCTCCACTTCAATAACACACCAAACTTTTACAATTTCATCTATATTCTGAAGGTTTTCACTGAGGGGGTTGTTCATATATCATTTTATACAACATTTTATTCCTAGAAAATGGCAATTTTTTTCTAACTGTTGACAGATTGATTTATGGAGTGATAAAAGACAAAATCCCTTATGTAAAAACCTTTGACTCTAATAACAACAAACCTCAACATGTAACAAGAATTTTGAACCTGGATTTATCCAATGTTCAGATTTCTATTCTGGAAAATGTATGCAAATTAGTGTATATTTAAAGGGTGTCAATAAAACTTGGCTGCCTATACAGTAAAAAGGTAAAATAAATTGAAATCAGTGCTAACTCACTAGAAAACAGAGTAAAAAAAGGCTGTTGTCTTCCATTTTGCCAAATCGGTAAGAAAACTTCAACACCCATAATGCACTGGGCATGCTGCCTTCCAAAGCCACTCCCACCGGGCTGCTATAGATACGCTTACCAGAGTCAAATCCCACTTTGCTTTAGTAGGAAATACTTCTTAGTAAACTTTTACACATGATGGCGTCAACTTGTATTGTTCCTGGGTGCAAGAAGAGTAAACGTTTAGCATGAGTGAGTAACTTTTGGTTTCCGGTGAAGGATCCAGCCCACTGTAGGCAGCAGGTAAAAGCTGCAAAGAATTGTAAATACAGAGAGAACGCTGCGACGCTGCTGTTCGTAGTCAACAGTCACAGTGTTTTAGGCTAAATGGAGGAGAAAAACTGAAAGAAATTGCTGTTCTGTCAGTTCCACGCTAAGCAAAACACCGTAGCCACGTACAGATAACAAAGCTGTTGCCATAGTGTTCCATTTTTTACCATAATGCTGTTTAAAGAGTAGACTAATGGCGCTTTTCCACTGCGTGGTACAAATCGGCTCACTTTACTTTGGCTTTTTCACAGGGATTACTGACTGATCATTATAGTTGTGCCACCTCTACTGCCCTGACATCATCAAAACGTCAGTCAAAGCCCGTGCTTGTTATGATTCACATTTGAAAGTTGCGCCTTCGAGAACCTTAACAACATGGTTTACGGCACTGATATCGAACGTTCATTGGTTCTCACCTGCTTCGTCACAGATTGCGACATGCCGTGTTTCGGTGGATTGACATTTGAAATGAGTGCGTGCCTTCACGGAGAGAAGCCGGATTCATATTTTCATGAATTAATAAATTCAATTCTGCTCTGTTCCCTATAAAAAACTATTACCGTCAGAGAGGACTGCGACTGCATGTCACTCATCATCATTTGAACTACTTTTGGTATCACTTTTGTCATTTTCGCTATAAATAAAATATTGTGATTACGCTTGTTTGTCTGTTATTCTTTTATTTATAACAGTAATTAGTTTTAAGAAATAATGTGAAGGTGTAGGATTAGTGGCTCAAAATATCGTTTTATTAAAGGTCATTTTCCTACACATTTCTGTCCATTATATTTTATTCTTTTAACATTCTGTATAAAATGGGTATGTTTAGGTTCGTAATGGGGTTTAGGGATCTTACATTTATCTACAAAAAGGTAAAAGGGAAATTAAACATATATCTTTATGACATGAAAGATTTGTAAATATTTTACATTTTTTCGCTGAAAAAAGTATTTTTAAATTTTAATGCTATAAATACATCAACTTTGTACATTTCAGCACTTCTAAACGTACAAAAATGTACATTTTGTGTCTTTGAAAGTTGCGTATTAATATCTACGTATTAACAATGAGACCAGGCTGGATATTGTAACAATACAGAGGGTTGAAACTCTGCAAAGTTACACTTTAATTAGATAATGCCTCATTTG
Organism: Zacco platypus; assembly: GCA_038088235.1. NCBI lineage: Eukaryota > Metazoa > Chordata > Actinopteri > Cypriniformes > Xenocyprididae > Zacco > Zacco platypus. The sequence continues at coordinate 5,208,182 of CM076077.1, forward strand.
CATATTCAAACATTTCAGAAAAAAATTAAATGTAATCAATCAACTGGGTGATATCTATTAGTTAAATGTTTTGACCTCATATTTCACCTGAAGTCTTGCCTTAATAATCTAAAGAACTTTTTTCAACTATAAAAAACCTTTTATGCAATGGAAAGGTAGCATGGATTTTAAACTCTTTCACTGAACCAATAAAGAATCTTTATTTTTAATAGTGTAAGTACTTTGTTAGAGGTTTGTCAGATTGAGTGTAAGCAGGAGGCAGCGTGTTCGACTCACCCATTTCAGGATGGTGCCTCCCCTCCACAGGCACGCTGACCGTCCGTCGCAGCAGTTTGTTCCTGTGCGACTCGGAGCGCCGCTCGCGCATCAACAAAGGGTGAACCTGCGGGAGAGCACAGATAAAAGGTCAGTGCAAAGACTGTGAGGTCAATACAGCAAGCTGAGTCAACCACTCAGAGCTCTGCGCTAAACCAGTAAGAAACCTCCGCTATTAAAACAACAAGTCCCGTTGAGACTAGATTCCTTGAAATAATAAAGCAATGGTGTGTGTTTGGGGCGAGTGGGGAAAATAATTGCAAACTTGTGTGTGTAATGTGTTTATTTAAGCCTCCGTATGGGGCTGCATCTCACGGGAATTCTTCTTAATGGGGAGAGCGCTCACTCATCTTCGTGAGCTCGGCGTCCGCAAACATCACAGCGCAGGTTTGCCTTCAAATTGCACAGGGGTTGTTTAGCGGCGTGGGCGCCTCTCCTGTGTTCGCCAGCACTATCCGGAGGGAGATACAATCGGGACATCGAGAGCAAGGCTGTGAAGGAGGCGATTACCTACAGTCTGGAGTGATAAATGAGCGGGGCGAGAGAGGATAAGACACTGAGCCCTATGGGAAGCAGCTAAAATGTTTCAGGGGTGGCCTTGTCATTCGGACCCAGCTGCATTATGGGACACTCTTTCCATTTTTATGCACAGCTCAGCTTTTCACACACACAGAAAAATGCAGATTTATTAGAATAGTTACAGCTGACTGTAAGATAATGGTGCACACTCTGCCTGACGGTGCATCCGTGCGGTTTGTCTTTATAGTTTTAAAAATGAAGGACGTCTACACTGTGCTTATGCTTCTCTGCTAGGGAAAAAGAAAACTAAATATTATGTTTCAACGTATAAGTCTTTTAAAATGGATCTACAGCCAGCGGCAATGAAATTACAGGAAGGATCGCCTCATTAAAAATGCACAACATGGAATAAATCCTTCATGACTTACTAGAAATCATGCAAGATCGCTGTTTATTAACGTATATGCATATATATATATATATATATATATATATATATATATATATATATACGTATATAACGTATATTTTTGTAAAAAATTATCTACTATGCAGGCAGTGCAGATTAATTTTTAAGGATATACTCAGTACATGCCATTCACGATGTGTCAGTTTGCATAATGTGTGATGCAGTTGTTTTTTTTAAGAAATAAGTTTTGGCTTTGGGTAAACTGAAATGATTAGGCTTACAGTAATATCAGAGTATTGTCTGCTAAAGATAAATGACACTATATCCACAAAACCAGAAGAAGCATGTCTAACACAAATTAACTGTCACTTTAAAGTCTGCACAAAACTGCAGAGGAGAACAAAAGGAATGCAGGTCCCAGGTTCAGATAAAGGACTCTTTTTCACTCATAATTCATCACAACAGCATGTGAGGTCTCATTGGAAATAATCTAATATACACTAAGACAGGAAGCAAGAGAACATGGTCTCTCGCAATCATGCTGACTTCAAGAAACTGAAAACGTTAGGCCCACGTCTGCAGTATGTATCAGGAACTGTGGGACACAGGTGAGTAGAATGATGTTAGCTGGGCGACCGTGTTGGCTTGGCAGCAATTACCTGGTTCAATGTTATCTGGCACACATCACAGAGGGTAACTGTGAACAAAACAGAGAGTCAGAGACCAGGTGGAGATGGTCCTACTACGGATCGACAATCACTTTCTCAAAGGAGAGAAGCCTCAATTTTCCTGCCCAAGAGACAGGAAATCACTGGATATGGAGTGCAACAGTGCCCGCCCACTTTTTCAACTGCCTTGATTCTGGAAGTATTTTTTCCCACAGGGATTTTTAAAAAGTCTTCTTTAAAGAGTTACAAGACATTAACCAATGGTCTTTTGTGGCTGTTTGAACGCATTTGACCACATGAGCGTCACAAAATCAATCCGGTAAAATGCATTTTCTACTACCTCTGGAAGTGGTCGAATTTGAACAAGCTCAAAATGTTTTAAGGTGTTTACACGACAATTATGTCCTAAAACTGAACATTTTTTCCTTCGCATTTTTCCTGTATTGACGACAACGTTGTCAAAATGATTCCTGTTCACACAGATCTGCGAAAACAACTAAAAATGCTATATTATGCTGGTTAGTAGTTGACTTTGTAAACAAACACTATGCCTATAGCCTGAACATGTAATACACATGCGCATGGCGTCACCGTTTTCACAAATTTGTGTTTTTGTAGTTAACATGGAGACGATAACGATTTTCAAAAACTTGCACTCTGAACGCTATTTTCAAAAGTTTGCGTTTTCAGACACCCAAAATGTCGTGTAAATGAATGGCCAAAACACATAAAAAGTTTTCCATTTTTAGTTCTGTAAACAGGACCTCAGACACTGTTTGCACCTGTATTTATCATCATCTCACTTGTGATCAGACTAATGAAAATGCTTTTACCAGGTGTAAAAAACAGGGCCATTTGCTTGATTTGATTCTCTGATTGGAGGAGATTTTGTAGCTGAATCATGGGTAATGTCATTTTTCATTAGGAATTCCACTGATAAACATGCTTACAGTACATGTTTTTATAGGGGTTGCTGATTCTGATTTCACTTTTTTAACTTTAGTTAGTGTGTAATGTTGCTGTTTGAGCATAAACAATATCTACAAAGTTATGACGCTCTAAGTTAATTGCAAAGGGAGATATTTTCTTTTAAAGAAATGGCTTTTTCAGGACTACAACAAACGGTTGGTAGGGACTACAACAAGCTTCTTCCTGGGTTAGTGACATCACTAACCCTAATATTTACATAAACCCTGCCGCCGGGAACACGCAACAAAGGGGGTGAGGCCATGTTGGGCTGGTTTAGAAAAGAGGAAGAATTGTTGCAGTTAGGGTTAGGGTTTTAATGCCGTCATTTTACGCCGGACTGCTTCATGAACAAAGGACAATTCAATGCTAGATTTGCATAAAAGATTAACATGCTATTCGATGAGCTGAATCAACTCCACAGTAACTACATAAATTTATCCACTAACCGTTCAGAAACGTCCAGTTTCATTCAAAAAGTAAATTCTTCCTGAGTCTCTCCATCAGTGTCGACTCCGGTTTGAACAATGTAAGGCTGAACATGTTACTGACATCGTCATTTTGGCTGCGTGAGATTCTCCAGCTTTGTTGTTGTTGAGCAATCGAAGCGCGAGTTGTTAAAGCTCCGCCCTCTTTTGGAAGGCGGGCCGGGAGCAGCAGCTCATTTGCATTTAAAGGAACACACAAAAACGCTGTGTTTTTGCTCACACCCAAATAGGGGCAAATTTGACAAGCTATAATAAATGATCCGTGGGGGATTTTGAGCTGGAACTCCACAGACACATTCTGGGCACACCAGAGACTAATATTTCATCTTGTAAAAGGGGCATGATAGGTCCCCTTTAAAAAAATAAGGTGAAATAATGCAGCCTGATAGCTTCAGCAAGAGTATATACCACCAATTAACAACCTCAGAGCTAACAGTCGTCTTTAATGGTTTATTAGTTATTATTATTAATTCATTCATAATGTATGTATATGTATATATATATATATATATATATATATATATATATATATATATATATACACATTCATTATAATTTTGTTTCTTTGATTTTTAAAATATTTAAATTAATCATAAAAAAAATCAATTCCCTAATGGAGAAAATGAACAGGATTATTACATTGGTTTACTCTATAAGAGATACACAGGAAGCATTTGGGGCGGGACTATCTGTTTGTCTAACCAATAGGAGATAGGGGGCGTGTTAGAAGGAAAAGTGGATTATGTGCTGACACTAATTTCACCTTTAGAACACAGTAGTTCATCTTTGAGACATGTCTCGAGACTTCTGTGTTTAATGTCTAGCTGTTTTGAATCTAAGAACACTTTCTGTGCGTATCCCACCTAAATCTGGACTGGGCTCAGGCTTGGCAAACGCTTCCATGCTCCGCTGTAGGGGGGTATGCCATATGTCAGTGAATTCTAAACCAGCCCAGCTGTGTGATGGGGCAGGTGAGGGAGGAAACAGGGAGGAGAGCAGCAGGTGTGCAGTCCGTTCTGTCCTAATGGTGCGTTAATAGATCACAGCCCAACCTGACAGCACCCTGCCGGCAGCCCGACCGACCCTGAACCTCAACTGACTTCGCTGGCATCCTGCTCCATCCCCGGAATGCCACGATATCACAGAAGAACGGCGAAGGTAAAGAGAAGAAGGATGAGATCTGTCTGCTTCTATCAACATCATATCACTGTCAGGTTCCAGCTGCTCTGGTAATAAATGACACAGGGTGATTTTCACTTGTTTGTATCCTGAACCTGAGAATGTCGTACGAGAGATATATTATCTCCTGTTTCATTTTTACTGTGCAATCATTGAATTATGGATCGAAAATACAGATGCAATGAGTCAAATGTGGCAGTTGAAAGATATGGATAGATATATACCACAAATCTATGGAAATGAATTCTCCACCTACAACAAAATGGCAGCAGAAACAGTTCGATCTGGTCTTGTTGCAGCTATACTTTATACATTTTTTTTTTGAATAGAGACAAATGAAATACAACACATCTTTAGACCTTTGTTAGTGTTTCAAGTCACTTCTATTCAACAGTTTAAAGAGCTTCAAATTAGCATTCGCTTTTAATTTTCGCTTTTCAAAGTTTGTCGCTTGAAAAAGTTCTTAAAGAGATTTTCAAACTAATCCATATGAATTGAATGGTTTAGTCTGAATTTTCTGATGAGACACAAATGCTTTTTGATGAACATATTAAATTTAGGCTTTTACTCACATATAAACATTCATCAGTGAACATAAACAGAAGCAGAGCTGGGTAAGTTAATAAAATAGTAATTAATTACTAGTTACTAAATCATCAGCATTGTAATTAGGTAACTGTACTCTCTCCAAAAATTATTTCATTATTTATTACTAATTACGCTGTAAGTCTTATATCAACCTCGACGAGTTAATAAATGATACAAGGATAGACACGAAACTGATCTTGTAATTCTTTCAAATAAATAATATAAAGCTACATAAATTATTCTGGTCACACTTCAGCTAAGGGTCCAATTCTCACTATTAACTAGGACTTAACTTACTAATATTTAGTAAAGTAGTTGTTAAGTTTAAGTATTGGGTAGGATTCAGGATGTAGAACAAGGTCTTGCAGAATAAGACATTAATATGTGCTTTTTAAGAACTAATAAACATGCAGTATCCTATTAATGTTCATGCTAATAATAACTAGTTAACAGTGAGAATTGGACTGTAAACTAAAGTGTTACGATTATTCTTATCAACTCATCAAAGTATTTAAAGTGAGAAGGATACATAAAAACATGCATTTTAACATTAGACTTTAAATTTTGATGTTAAATCCATTATTGTATTATATATAATTGTTCTACAGTCTAAACACAGTATTTAGTTCAATTAGATCAGAAATAACTGTAATTAAATTACATAAAAAATAAGAGTAATCCCTTACTTTACTTTTTCAAGGGAAAAGTAATTAATTACAGTAACTAATTACTTAGCAACTAGTTACACGTCAAGAAAACATGCTTGAGCTTCTGTTTACCACAACTGATGTGTGAGTTGATGAATGTTTATATGTGAAAAAAAACCTAAATTAAATCTGTTCATATAAAGCATTCGAGTCTCTTCTGAAAATTTGGACAAAACCGCTCAATTCATATGGATTAGTTTTATGATCTCTTTATGAATTTTTTGAAGCGCCAAACTGGTAGTTATGTAGCTGTCTATGGAGGTCAGAAAGCGCTCAGATTTAATCAAAAAGATCTTGATTTGTGTAAACGAAAATCTTACGGGTTTGGAACGACATGAGGGTGAGTAATCAATGACAGAATTTTCATTTTGGGGTGAACAATCCCTTTAAGCCAGCCAAAATTGGTAACATTTCAGGAGATTCAAAGTCGTCATTTGATTGGTGGAATTCTACATTATTTCCAGGAGACTTGTGTGTCACGTTCTTTAATGATCCGCCTGGAAACAAAATCGCCGTAACGTCAAACTCATTCATGGAATAAAAAGAAAGCTATTGTGTTTACAACTGTGACAATGAGCGTTTATCAGGATCAACTAAACGGTGGATTTTCAAAAGTATGTGAAGTTTGCAGCACCATTGTTTCCGTAAACTTGCGCAACGCTCTTAACGGAATAATTTATTAGATGCACGCCAGTCTGTTATCATAGCGACTTTACATTAAACATGACGCAAAACAAAATGAACTGTGATTGGTTGCTTTACATGTCAGTCAGATGGCCTCTGGGTGGTCCTCGGCCAATGAAAGCTGCGATGGAGTCCAGACCTTCTGCCATCAGGTCTGCTCAATGCGTGACTAGGTAGTTAGTAACTGATTATATGTAACCTGGATTACAAATTCAGATCCCAAGAATTAGTACTGAGAGACTGCACGACATAAACAAATAAAATATTTAATCTTTTTTAGTAAGTGTTTTATTTTGACTATTATTTGTATTTTGTTGTGATTCACCTCATAGCTGGTTGGTTTGGTTAATGGCATGTATTAACAAAGACTTTATTAAAATCCCTTTGAGGAAAATGAATGGGAAAAACATTTCCATGACCAAGGATGTTAAAAAAAAAAGCGGACAGGCGCTGTTGCACTCTATGGGAAAGAACATTCTGGTTGTCAAACCATTTCATGAGCTCTTTCATATTTTCACGTGACACATCCCAGGAATCCATTACATAATCTTTTCCTCCAGTTCAAACAGACTCCCACAGTGCTAACGGCTCTTCTCAAAGACTTGTCATGTTCTGTCACGCGTCAGCTGCGATCAAAGCCTCTCTGTTGACTGTGTCCATACCAACTTATATATTTACTGTGACATCTTGGAATACCGCACTGGAACACAATGCGAGCAGCCACAGAAAGCGATTTGGTTAGCGCATGATTCCATAGCCTGATTCCTGGGGCAGCTACAAGAATGGCTGCCGCCCACTCACAGCGAGAGAAACCTTGCTCTGGGTCTTCTTGCGTAACGCAGTGTCACGGTTGCACAGTTCCGCACGAGGACCATTCATCTGAGGGCTGGTGCACAGAGAGTGTGTGAAGTCGGACGTGGGCCACTGTCACCAAACATCAATTAGGATCTAACGACATGGCGGCAAATCACTCCTGACTCTCTGACTCCCTCTAAAGGCTGTTTCTGAGCATAGCAACAAGTGACTTATATCATCCATGTTACTGACACCTGAATTTAATTCTCCTTTTGATTTTATGTGACGACTCAAATTAGCTATAAATCAGACAATTAAAAGTATTTAAATGTATTTAAAGCACACTGTAAAGTTTATTAATGTCATTGCATTAAATAAATACAAATTATTTAAATGGAAATTGTTTTTAAGAAATATAAGCAAATAAAATACAACTTAAAAAATAAATAAATACATTTTTAAAAAAATCGCCAGAAGATTTTTTTTTAGGTTTTTTAGGTGACAAAAAGTATTTTGACAAATATTTAATAAATAAATAATAGTAATACTAACAGTAAATACATATAAAACATTTTATTATTTTTAATTTAGTTATTTGTTGGTATTTTTTAAAGAAAGTCCTATACATTTTATATAGCAAATTAAATATATATTTATAAAATGTATATATTACATAAATTATATATTACATACATAGATATTTATAACTATTTATGTACTATAAATAATATGCTTTTACACACACACACACAGACATATATATTTATAAATTGTATATAAATAGTTACTCTGATAGGATACGTGAGTGAAACTATTAAAATATTTTTGGTTAATTTAAATAAAACAAAATTAAAAATCTTGAATTAAAATAAGAAATGTTGCCTTGGTAACTAACTGAAATAGAATGTGAAGTTTAAGTACTAAAATTAAAAGCAAAATAGAAATAGAAATATATATATATATATGAAAATAAATAAAAAATAAACTGAATATATAATACAAAATATTATTAAATAATATAATAGTATAGTATATAGATGTACTATACTATAAATAACTGCATAAAACAATCATCCAGTGCGTATATAACAAAATAGTGAAATTATTAAGTTATGACTCTCAATTTTGCTGTTAAGTGAGAACAGCCTAAATTGATTGGAAAGGACTTTACTCGCCTCGCTCATCAACACCTGCTGAAAACAATCAGAGGAGAGAATGTCCTCTTGCGGACTCCCAGAGTGCAAATGTCTTCATGGAGGAGATGATTGTCATTCACTACAGGACCTGAATGAAGACCCTCACACACACAAACAGGGCTGCAACTGTCCCCTGCAGCAGATGAGTGACAACCATGAATATTTCATGGTGCTCATCTTCACAGAGGTGACAGCCATTAGCCTGTCACGACTGATTCACATCTATTCAAAGTGTGGCCTTATCGGAACATGCAACAAAACGAGTGCAATTAGTCAGGACGGTGCTGCTGATTAATGAGCCTCTCAGCGCTCTCCTCCACTAGAGACCCGATCCACATCACTACCTGCTTTACAGGTTAGCCAGTGTGTCCATTAGAACCACAGGCACTGCATGGGCTGACTTCCTCGAGGTACTGACAGACGAGACTTAAGAATGTAAAAAAATACAGGGGACTTCTGTGAGATGTGCTGTAGAGAAAGTTGCAATGGAACTTGCGTTCTCATCCCAACCTAATACATCTTTGTTTTTTACTAAAACAAGCGAATTGCATTGAGCTCTTCTACCAGTGATAATTTTGGATGAAATAAATTTTTGAATCCCGTTTTCTATTAATTTTAAGTAATTACTGTCTGTTTAAGTGCAGCTATTTTGTGTACATTTCATTTGCTGAATGAAAATTTAATAATATATATTTTTAAACATTTATATAGACTTTGAATTATATATATTTTTTAACATATGTATATATATATATATATACATAGTTATTTTGTTATATATATATATATATATATTTTTTTTTTCATAATAACATAGATACTGTAATATAATATATAATATTAACTTTCATAATAACATAGATACTGTAATATAATATTTAATATTATAACATTGATACTGTATATCATATAAATAATACATTATACTGTTATATTATAAATACTATATTATTTATCGGGTATATTAAAACAATTACATATATTATAATTTTTTTTTATTTGCATACACTATTATATTATTTGTATATACTATACAATTAATTACAAATTAATTTATATTTTTTATTTACATACACCATTATATTACAACATAATTATATATTATATTAACATGAAACTATTTTACAATTATTACAATAATAATTAATTTCTAAGTGGAGTATAAATAAAAAATATATTATATTGTGTGGGTATATATATATATATATATATACACACACACACATATATATATATATATATATAAATATATACACACACACACACACACACACACACAGGCATCAAAACATTATAATGTACAGTTGAAAACATCAATAACCACGCTTTACTTTTGTAACCTGCCACAAAAAAATCAGACAAATAAAACCTGATATTATCTTTAATATTAATGTAATCAGACTACTGATAATTAACAAACTGCTAATAATGACTCACATGCTCCCCGATATATTTCATACCACACTAAGGAATATAGAGACAGAAAATATGTGTTTTGAGCTGTGGCAAGTCTCAAATAAAGACCCTCATGTGAACTGGCAGTAAAATTACCACCCAGCACACAAACTCTGTAAAGGAACAGGCTGGAAAGGAAGTGCTAGAGGAAGTGCATGATTATATGTGATTGGGCTGCCAGTACCTCCTCCTGGTCCAACATGTAGAGCTGATTTCCACTGATCACACACAGACGAGGATTCCAGTCGGGTTGCTCGTAGGAGGGAGCAGCAGCGAAGGAGGGCTGGTGTTGGAAGGAGGGGGGAACAGCATACCTCGCATCTGGGAGAGGAGGAGGAGAGGGAAGAGGAGAGGAGAACGGGTAAGGGACTGCATGTTAATAATAAAAATGCAAGACAGAACTACGCTTTTACTCCAGTTATTTCAAAGTCTGAGCAGATTTAACCTGAACATGCAACATTTGACCAGTATGTGGTGCTGTTAACAAACATTCTTCTGCAAAGTCATCCAATAAGTTTAAAATATATATAGCTCGAATGAAGCGCACGTCGCTTTGAATAAAAAACGGATGAATGTACTGTAAGATAAATTTGATTTAGCAAAAGCTTTGCCAAATTGCAATAACATAAATTGCTGTCTGGCATTGTCATGATAAAATTAATTTATGCATTACAGGAAAAATTTAAATATCTTTTCCATTTTGACCAGCATTGTCTCAAATTTAGAACAAAAAAAATAAGCAATTGAAAAACAATGTAAAATTGTGGATGGGCAATATGACTGAACTAGAGAAATATATTGTATGAATATTGAATTATCATACTTCAATTTGATTAATAGGAGTTACAATCCCTAACGATTCAGCACAGCACTGGCCTTGACTGCATTGAAGAAGTCTTCTTAGGTGGGTTGACTTGTAGCCACATTCCTGGAAAAGCACAACAATCCAATAGTTCGCAGCACAACTGACACGGAACTAAAGGAAGCACCAAAACCGGAAAAAAAACATACATCTTAGTCATGACTTTAGGCGAAAGATTTCAAGAGGCTGCTCACTGCAGAGCCAATGGGTCCAGAGTTCTGAGGAGTGATTTCTAGCATCTGTAAAACCGCATTCTTCCGTCTTAAAAATATATCTAAACTACGACATATGCTATCACTGAAAAATGCAGAACAGTTAGTTCATGCGTTCATGACCTCAAGGCTAGATTACTGTAACACTGTACTGGGTGGTTGCCCTGCTCTCTTCATAAACAAACTATAACTGGTCCAAAACGCGACTGCTTGAGTCCTTACTAGAACCAGGAGGTATGACCATATTAGCCCGGTTCTGTCAACACTGCATTGGCTCCCTATTAAACATCGTATAGATTTTAAAATCTTAATTACTTACAAAGTCCTAAATGGTTTAGCTGCCCAGTACCTGAGCGATCTCTTAATGCATTATAGTCCTTCATGTCTATTGCGATCTCAGAATTCAGGCCAGTTGATAATTTAAATCTAGAGTATAAAACACATCTCTTTAACCTGGTATACAGATAACACGTTATCTACTTCTAAAATTGAAATCATGTCAATTGTTAGGCTGCATAAATAAGGTCAGCTAGAACCGGGAACACTTCCCATAACACCTGATGTATCGCTACATTATAAGCAGAATGGTGTCTATGCTAATATTAGTCTCTCTCTGTTTATCCCGAGATTTGCCGTTGTCTGCCAGGTCTAGGCCGTATCCAGATGAGATGAAGGACCTGAGCCTAGACACGAAGACAACGCAGCCCTGCGTTGATAGCCCCAGTTAATAATTAACAATTTCTACAACAGAAGTGATTCAATAAAAGACCTACTTTAGCTCTATAAAGATATTTTCTTAGAGTTGCTGCAAAGCCAAAAGAATCTCTGTTCATTAACTTTCCTAATATCACTGTGAAGCTGCTTTGAAGCAATCTGTATTGTGAAACGCGATATATAAATGAAGATGACTTGACTTCATTTTCTAACCAATAGGTGGCGCTAAAACTCCTAAAGTACTCTTAGTGTAGTCTTGCATATGGCGCTTTTCCACTGCATGGTACAGCTCGGTATTGCTCAGTTTTGGCCCTTTTCCACTGTATGGTACGGCTCGGTGCGGCTCAGTTTTGGTGCTCTTCCACTGCATGTTACGGCTCGGTACGGCTCACTTTAAATAGCACCACCTAGGTTGAGGTTCCAAGCGAGCCATTGTGTTGAGAAATGAAGTCCCCCCAGGAATCGGGTCTCCGTTCAGACCCCGTGTGATTATATAGGTTCAACAGACTTTTAATGGAATGTATTTTTAGCGCCTGATTATAACTCCTGCAAAATCATGTTATGATATATATCATTTAAAATGCGCTATAATGACCATTAATGTTTTTTAAATTACATGGTTCATATACTAGTATATAACTGAAGCTATAGGTTGTGAAATCCAAGCATTTCATTTTCTTACTGTTTTTAGTTAGCTTATGTACTAGCATAGCATACATTTACCCTATTAGCCTGCTAGCTTAGCTTATGTTAGGTATGTTTTTTGCTTCCAATATCTGTTTCCAGTTTGTTTTATTATTCAGTAGACATTCATTTTATATTTCAAGCATGTTGTTTGTGCACTTAATGTAATAAACATTGTACAATAGTGAAATAGGTTATAATTAGTCATCACAATAACAACTTTTGATAAGCCATTATTGCCTGGTTCCTAAAGGAGACACAATTCCTAGGGGGGGGGATTCAATTTCTCATGACACCGTACCGATACTAAAATGTGACATATAAACACTGCAGAACACTGATTGGTCAGAGAAAATCGAAACGTAAAACACTACGCAAAAAAACAACTATTTACTAAAAAAGTAAATTACTTACAAAATATTAATCTCCAATGCTCATTCACGAGAGCACCACAATGCATGTGTGTTGTGTTGATGCGAGAGCAGACGTTGTTGTGTGAATGAGGTACGGTGTACATTTTAGGACATCCTCAGACCTCATACAACGAAAAGGCATCATGCCTCAGACTAAAAAGCTTCAGTCATTGGACAAATCGCGCCTCAGCCTGAAAAATGACGTCAGGTGTCAGGACTCATACAATGAGGCATCAGACGAAACAGCCTCAGACTAAAAGTCATCAGATGAAACAGACTCTTTTTAAAAAACAAAATTAAATAAAGTGTCCCCATTATGCTATCTGAAACGTTGCTAATTTAGTTTTGGTGGTCTCCTATAATAGATTTACATTCATCCAAGGTCAAAAAACACTTTAATGTTCTCATAATATATTGTACATTGCAGCATCACCTCTATTCTAACAGTGTCTGAAACGGTTCGAACAAGGATTCGGTCTCTCTAAACCCCTCCTTCCCGAGAGCCTACTTCTCTGATTGGTCAGATGGCCAAATCTGCTGTGACTGGTCTACCGATTACAACACAAGTTGGAAACCAAACGTCCATTACTATATCTGAATTTCAGCTCCGGAGGCTTCCTCAGCAATTGTAAACGTAGTGATAAGAACATTGGTGGAGGTGTCAGTCACTCGAGCTTGAGTACTCATCCTTTTGAAGTGCATTTAAAGAGGGTACGCAGTGCAGAAAACAGCGTACCTTGACATGTCAACAACACGAACCAAACACTTCCAAGGCTTCAACTGCAACTACGGTGTTTGAGTGCGGGTCAAAGTACACGTTCACAGCCAATAAAAGGCTGGCATTATGTAAATGCGTTACAAACCTACGAAGGTTTTGACAGCTCAGAATATTTTTTTTTCTTTTAGGAGACAATAACTATTTATTTGCAGACCTTTTACATTCAGCTATATTACACTCCGCATTAAAGGTAATATTTAAAAAAGCATAACAGCGGCTCTAACAAAAAATAACTGACCTCATACGGTAGTGTGTTTCAAGCAAAATTTGGCAAACCTAGTAATCAATTTTTTTTTTTAAACATATCATCAGTCAGTAAATGGACTGTTGGTGGGCCAACACAAACATTAGGGTCAAATCAGTTGGTCAATCTGAAATTCAGACTCTTCTCAATCAGTGTGCCAAATTTGGCAACTTTTTACCATATGGTTCTATGGGCTGTCATAGACTCCCAGCCAAAAACAGCAAGAAAAAACCCAACAGACACAATATGTACCTAGGAACCTTTGGTGCTTGGCTTCTCATAAACATAGCAAACACAGCTTTTTTTTTTTTTCAAACATAAACACCACAATACATATGAGCTTCTACATTTTTAGCCAGCACTGTAACTTACAGACACCAGGGTGTCTTTTCCATCAGACTGTGAACGTATAACTCATGTGCAGACTTTGATATCGATGGCTCTGTACAGCGCTGAGGTTTCATCAGGTTTAAAATCGAGCTGTAAAGCTGTCACACGCTCAGCTCCGGCCCTGTCAGCCAAGGCGAGAGCAATAAAGCCATTACTTTGGCCTTTGACTTTTTTACTTCATCCCTGTTCTTCTATAAAAATTACAGCTGGATGCGTCTCCCACACTTTCGCTCCAAAAACAGCTCAGAGTCCATATTCTGCCCCGGTGTCCTCTCGTTCCATGAGTCCCTACCCTCGGAACCTCGAGCCAATCAGAAACAGCCTTGACAGATGGTGGCGGCATCAGAGGGATGCTGGACCAGCACAGGACGCTTCTGTCCAGACTCGCACACACATTTGTCAGATTTCCTCCAAGTACTCGAGAACAACAGGGAAAGGCACTCACAAAACATATCGCTGGACTTAAGCAGCCGTATGTTTGCTAGAATTGATGCATAGACAAATGGACTTTTCTTTTTTTCTGCTTTTTATTTGTTGGAGCAATTGGAAAAACATCTTCAGCAATTGGAAAAGAATGTGTACTGAACACTGAACTTTTTACCGATTGATTTAACATAAGGTACAATATGTTAATGTTTATCCAAGGCCCTGTTTACAGGTATTAAGATGTGTTTTGGTCGATCCGATCACAAGTGGATGACGCTAAACACAGGTGTCTAAAACGTTTTGAGCTTGTCCACTTTCAACCACTTCTAGAGGTAGTAGAGGTAGTTTCCTTCTCACCAAGCTCTTGCCTATTGTCCTGTAGCCCATCCCAGCCTTGTGCAGGTCTACAATTTTATCCCTGATGTCCTTACCCAGCTCTCTGGTCTTGGCCATTGTGGAGAGGTTGGAGTCTGTTTGATTGAGTGTGTGGACAGGTGTCTTTTATACAGGTAATGAGTGGAGAACAGGAGGGCTTCTTAAAGAAAAACTAACAGGTCTGTGAGAGCCGGAATTCTTACTGGTTGGTGATCAAATACTTATGTCATGCAAATTAATTATTTAAAATCATAGTACCTATGATAAAAATTACAGACTTCTACATGCTTTGTAAGTGGACAAACCTGCAAAATCAACAGTGTATCAAAAACTTGTTGTCCCCAATGTATTAATCTTTGTTCATGTTAATTTCAACATTTACTAATGCAACTAACCTTAACAAAGTTTAGTAAATACAGTAACAAATGTATTGCTCATGGTTAGTTCATGTTAATTAATATATCAACTAATGTTTAACTATAATTAACCTTATTGTAAAATGTTACCATATAAGAGAACTTTACATTGAACTTAAAGAAAAAACATTCTGATCCAACAAGCACCATAAAATAACCACAAAAGTAGTCGATAAGATTCAACATAAGAGACTTAGTAAATAATGACAGAAATTTCATTTTAATGTGATCTATTCCTTTAACATGACAGCAGGCCATGAAGTGACTCGAACAAACAGAGCAAACACATTACTGCGCCGCTGCTCTGAGCCGTGGCCCCACCGCTGGGCCATGCAACACGCTCACTACTGTGCGCTGGGCTCTCCGCTTGACAGTAAGCCAGCAGAAATCTTTTCTGCCATGGAAATAGCCTGTCACATCCAGCTACGTCCTGACAACAAGTCCTGGTGAGCTGGAGGAGCTGCCCAGCGCTGCTCTGTTCAATGGCACTCTCCGCCATGAAAGAAACTGCTTATGACAATAACTAAGACTTCATAGGGGAAGAATATGAAATGATTTAGGTGCAAGGAATATATGAAGTGACTTTATGCCAACATAAAACAAGGTACTATGTTAGTGTTTATCCAAGGCAATACAGCTAAAGAGAACATACACAACCGTTCAAAAGATTTTTTTTTTACTTAATGCTTTCAGCAAGGATTTATTAAATTAATCAAAATTGGCAGTAAAGACATTTATAGTGCTACAAAAGGTTTCCACTTCAAATAAATACTATTTTGAACTTTCTACTCATCAAAAATCCTGAAAAAGTGTATCACGGTTTATATAAAAACATTAAATGGGACCTATTATGCCCCTTTTTACAAGATGTCAAATAAGCCCCCAGAGTGTGTATGTGAAGTTTCAGCTCAAGATACCCCTCAGATAAATTTTTATAGCATGTTAAAATTGACACTTTTTGGGGGTGAGCAAATGTGCCGTTTTTGTCTCTGTCCCTTTAAATGCAAATAAGCTGGTCCTCCCGGCCCCCTTTCAACAAGAGCTCATGCTCCGGCATACCAACAACAAACACAAAACAGGACAATCTCACGCAATGAAATGTCAGAAACTGTCAATAGCGGTGTACAATTTGAACAATGATGCCTATACAGTGCCAGAGAATATATGCTGCATGGAGATAAAACAGGTATAGTTTTGTTTAATTACAGTTATAACTTATGTTGTCATTTTCCTTTTTTCCACTATTATTACAATCCTGTTGTAATGGACCCCGTCTGAATGATGGCCAAAAATTTACTGATGAGTTTTATGACATTTATTGACATTTATGACATTTACTTCACACTGAAGATGAAACGTCTGTTTTCACTCCAGTACAAGAAGTGATTTTGCATAATCGGTCCCCTTTAAGCATCACAACTGTTTTCAACAGAGAATAAATTTTTTCTTGAGCAGCAAATCAGCATATTAGAATGATTTCTGAAGGATCATTTGACACTGAAGACTGGAGTAATGATGCTGAAAATTCTTCTTTGACACCACAGGAATAAAGTGCATTTTAAGGGTGTGTTCACACTTGTCATGTTTGGTTCGATTAAAACGAACCCTGGTGCGATTGCTCAGTTAGTGCGGTTCATTTGAACATATGTGAACGCTGCCATCTGAACCCTGGTGTGGACCAAAGAAGCGAACCGAGACCGCTAAAAAGATGGGTCTCGGTCCGCTTCCAAACGAACTCTGGTGTGGTTCGATTGATATATGAACGCAACACGGACCAAAGACATGTAAATGAACCAAAAACAGGACGTGATGTCACAAGATGCGACGCTACAAGTCAGCTGATTTGACGACGCGGAAAGATCGGTGTATCCAAAATGAGTCGAGGGCAAATGTGGAGCAACGAGGAGGTGAAGCGCCTCATCAATATTTGTTTCTGCACACAACGGAGGAAATCCTGCTGCTGTTTTGAATGTTTTGAACATTTTATGAGCTCTTCGTGAGTTCTCAGCTGGTAAAAATAAAACCATATGTACACGCATAAAATGATGGCGTTTAATCCAACACACAGCATTGTTTTGAATGTTCGGTAAGCGAGCTCCGTCGCGAAATATACGTCATAAAAGCCGACCAATCAGGTTGTGACGGTATCCCTATGCCTTTGGTTCGGTTCGCTGTTAAAAATGCCAGTGTGAACGCTAAGCGGACCAGGACTATATGTTTTGTTTTTGTTTTTTGGTCCGGACCAAACCAACCAAACCAACCCAACCGAACTACAAGTGTCATGAGAGGCATCACAATATTCCTCATTTAAATAATTGACCCTTCGCAAAGACCCGCCCCTCATAGTTACTGTTGCTTTGTCCGACAAGCCATGCGCTCTCACGCCACACATCATGTTGTCTTAATATATTGTACTTTTTTTTAAAGAAGTTTAAACAATAAATAGCATTTAGTGTCTCTTTAATGTGTCGTGACAGATCGCTGTAGCTCCTTCAAGCGGCTCGTGAACCGATCATCTCTTCATACTAGTTCATTTATAGCATCAAATAAACATGAATGAACATCAGAAGGAATGTTGTTTAAGATTTTTCACGTTCAAGTTCACCACCTGCAATCTCCTGACTGCTTTGTCAGACAAAAATTCTGGGTTATGATTGGTCAGATTGCCTGTCAATCAAACTCTTTGCAGAGGGTCAATTCCCGCCCAAGGGATACGCAAAATAAAGGGGATGAGGTTTGGTTGAGTTGAGATATTATGTGTTGGAACTTGCGGTTCTGGTAAGAGACGTGACATTTCCCAAATACTCTTGAAGCGTTTGGCCAATCACAACACAGTGGTCCACAGCGGCTTCATAAAGACTGGAAACAGTGCGTTACTGAGAGACTGGGAAGAGAGGTGCTACATTAATGTGAAATATGCAAAAAATAATGTATTTTTGAACATTCAAGCATGAAAACCTATTCTAGTAGACCCCAAAAACAAATCCAAGACTTCGTAAAGGGGCATAATATGACCTATTTAAAGTATTTAAAGAGTACAGTAATTGTTTCTGTAACATTTGCTTTGTTAAATGAAAAGCTGTTCCTCATATGCATCTGTTTCAGCACATTTGCAACAGATCAGTAAATGAACGCACCAGTTAGCATCCTAAGCACCCTCTGACATCAGACACAAACGCTGCGGGCGCCTCTTCATGTTCTCCATCACAAATGCTGGGTGTCATTGGCTTGCACACTTCTGAGAGGGTGTTACTATTCTTTGGCGGGCTGTGGGTGATGATGTGTGCCGTGCACATGAGGAAAAGGCCACGGATGGGTCAGTCTCACATTGTCATTACACAGCCCAACAGGAGAAACACTGATTATTCACATCGCTGCGCTCAAAACAGTGCTAAAAATAATCACACAGTATCTCCAGATGCCCCAGGCAGGTAGTGCACAGAAAAGAGAGTAGATGCAAGTTTCATAATCATATCTGTGTTGTATTAGCCAATGTCAAAAGTCTGTTTTACAGTAGGCTTGAGCACACTGAAAGGCCGTGCTTTGATGCATGCACAAAAGCATTTCTGCGTTCATGCACAGTGATGGACATGTGACCTTACATCATAATGGACTTTAAAAGCCAGGAATGTGTCATCCAGCAGTAGCAGGAACAAACATGTTTTTGCTCAGAGGATGCTCTTATATAGCTCAGGAGATTGAAGTATCAGCTTTGTCCTAAACTCTTTTGGAGTGATAAAAATAGACACAAATAGACAATATTTGACATACAGTATGAATATAGAGTTATAAAAAGATTATGGTTAGCAGTTCAGAGCATTTAGTTTTGTAAACAGTTTGAGTACTGAGATCTCTGACTTTTCAGAAAATATGAGCAAATGCTGAGATAAGCTGCTAAAAGTTAAAGGGATTTTATCAAACACATCTCCAAAGACATCTCAGCCAATCAAATGCCAGCAAACCTGAACATGCAATATGATTGACAGGTGGAGAATGTTTTTGATTGGCTAGTTTTCAGAATGGCGAAAATAATACATCCTTTGTGTTTTACAGAGCCCAAGATTCTCACCAAGAGATCAAGGTTTAGCTGGTAAACATGGGTCAGTTAACCACTGCTGGTAGATACCATCATCACAACATTTTGAAGGCAAAAAAAAAAATCTCTCCATTAAAGGCCGTTAAAAAGTAGTGTATTCTGATGAAGGACATGTTTTGCATGCAACATATAAATCGCAAATATTTTATCAAGTTTATGGGGCTGTGTGATTTAAGGGGGGGGGGGGGGGGGGGGTCTAATATTGTGATTTAAAATAAAGATTTTAAAAAAGGCTGTTCAATTTGACCCAATTTTTTTTTTTTATTTTACATCGAACATATTAAAAATAAAATAAATAATAATAATAAACAGTTTGATTGACAGGCGATCTGACCAATCATAACCTCGAATCTGCCATTTTGTCTGACAAAGCAGTCAGGGGAGTTAGTAGATTAAAATTAGTGAACTTGAATTTCAAAAATTGTGTGTATTAAATATGAAAATGTTTCATATGTCTGTCGACGTGTTGTCAGTGTCCTCTTTGCTCCGCGATGTATTTTTGACCTCGTGAGACCATGATGTGTGGCGTGAGAGCGCATGGCTTATCCGACATAGCAACAGTCACTAAAGGGGGCGGGTCTTTGCGAAGGGTTAATTAACCCAGCTCTGTTTTTTCCATCATCCTTTAGCTAGTGCTACATTATATGATTATGTTCTTATTCATGCAAATGCTTATAAACCATTCAAGCGTAACAAGACACAAAAGAGACCGCAAAGTGCACAGAAAGCCGCTTAAGACAGCACGCTTTTTCACTTGAATGGACAAAAACGCATGCCAAAATGCTCGTTTTGTCAAGTATTCTTGTAAGCACAGTCTTAAATGAGTTAAATAAAGTCTTAAATGAACATAAAGATTTGTGAGAAAATAGGATGCAGATCTACATCATGTGCGGCAGGTCTTAAAGTGACAGCAGCCTAATAAACCTGCCACAGTCTGTCAATAATGTTAATCAAAGAACAAAAGACAAAGAAAACCACCCACTGCTCTAAATTGAATAACTTTTGTTACTTTAAAAAAAATGAATCTATATTTTAATCTAAACTAACACTGAAGTGTTTGATACTGCTTTGATTCTGGATATTTCCTACCTGCTATCAAATCTGTCTTTATGTCTTTATCTTGTTTCTACATTAATTTGGAGATTAAATGTGAAATTAATACAATATAAAATATATTAAAAACTTTAATATCAGGTGCGATTAATTACAGAAAAATGTGCGATTAATTAGTTAATTATTTTCATTGATTGATAGCACTAATATAATAATAACACTTATTATTATTAATTTTTTTATAAGGTTATCTGAAAATAATGTGATGGACGTGGTGATGTGTGGCAAATTCAAATTCATTCAATTCAAATTCACACTCAAAACATGTGGTAACCAAATCTTAAACTATATTTTGCCATAATTTGTCATATATATCAGACTAGAGATGTTTAATTCAGGCAATTTTTACAATTACACTTTAGAAAAGCCACAAAACTACAATTTTGATTTCCAAAAACATTTTTTAAGCAAAAGCCTCCGTTTACAAATCTCAGCTCTCAAGGAGAAACGACTGAAATATTGAAGAGATTAAAGAGTGATTTTCCATCGCTAATCCTCCCGAGCATTCCACTGCACACTTATGGAAAGAAAGGCTGTACTCATGCAGTACTGATCAATAGCTGAAGCTCCCGAAGCAGCGTTCGCATCTACCTGCTCGTCTCCTCGCCGCATCCTCCACACGGCGTCACTGTAGCTGCACTTTACAGCTCCCGCCCCCCAAATCTACATACAGGAAACAAGGTTACTGCCCAAGAGATGTCACTTCCGAAACACCCACTCTCTCTATCTCTCTCTCGCGTTCCCTCGCTCGTTCTCACCCACACACCCCCAGCTTATTGCCATGACAACCGGGAAAAGAATAGAATATAAGTGAGTGTTAAAGAGACAGATGATCAGAGAGAGAGGGGGAACGAGAGGTATGGAAGACAAGGATAGAACGGGACGAAAAGAGAGAGGGAGGCAGAGAGAAAGAGTTCTAAAATGTGTGGGAGAGGGAAAAAAAGCGAGAGACGGAAAGGAGAGAGAAAAAACAGAAGGTAGAGAGATGGAAAAGAGAGAGCGAAAAGAAAAAGAGAGAGAAAAATGAGGGGTTTTGAGTGAAACAGAGGGAACGAGGACACTTTTTTGGGAAAAGAGAGACCATTTCTTGTTCCCATAGCAACCTAGCCATCCATGAAATACTCTATTTCTCTCTCTCTCTCTCTCTCTCTCTCCTGTCATTTGCTCTCTCTGTTCGCTATGTATAGCTCATAGTATGTGTATATGACACCAGAGATCAGATGAGTGAATGAGATGATCAGAGGATGAATTAGAGGCGATGATTGTTATATGATCTCAGTTTGATGGAAACTGCCGCCCATGTGCAGACAAGCAAGTAAAGTTACTCGTGAATCAGGGCTATTCAGAACTCAATTAAAGTGGCACACAATACGACTCTAACTGTAAGGAAACGCAATTAAAATTGAATAAACAAGAAAATTTCGGTTTTAGTAATATTTGATTTCTGTGCACACAACATATTAGAGTTTCTGTATATTCTGTATCTGTATATTTAATGCGTGTATATGTATATATATATATATGATTAATTATTTGTGATTAATCGATTTGATAACACACACACACACATGTTGTGTTTATGTGTTTTGTGGGGACTTTCCATAGGCGTAATGGTTTTTATACTGTACAAACTGTACATTCTGTACCCCCCCCCACCCCCACCCCTAAACTTAACCCTCACAGTAAAACATTCTGCATTTTTAGATTTTCAAAAAAGATAATTCTGTATGATTTATAAGCTTGTTTCCTAGTGGGGACCAACAAAAGGTCCTCACAATGTCAAGATTTACTGGTTTTACTTACGTTGTGGGGACATTTGGTCCCCACAATGTAAGGAAAACAAGTACACAAACACACACACACTGTGTATGTATATGTGTGTGTGTGTGTGTTATCAAATCAATTAGCCCTGATCACGAATAATTGCAACTAACATAAAAGTGTGTATATTATATATTATGTGTGGGTGTATCTATATACTATTGCTTCAAAGTAATGTTGTCATGACTTATTGATCATATCATTTTTTTCAGTGTGTCTGACGGTACTTTAACGCTGGACGACAGACACATTGACCAGTGAAACATATAAAACATCACTGAGAGCACATTTAATATAAATTCTATTCATTGAAATGAATAATTATAATTACTGTAAATCAACAATCGTGCAGCCCTTCAGACAAAAAAGGATGAAATGAGATCCAACCTTCCAACAAACTCACTGGCAACCTCCTTTCATGTGTGTTCCTCTAGCAGCCCCCCTCCACCTTTAATCCATCTGTCTCCCAGCCTCCCCAAACGCTCTCTGGCTGCGTCCAAAATCATACTCTCTTGAGTAGGTACTTATTTTGAATAAGTAATGACTTAGCGATCGTAAGTATGTTCTATATAGTATGAATGTAATTCGGATGTACTACATTCGTCTTTCGTCAACGACCAGCGTCAGTTGCATCGCTTCACCTCCATTCATAAATCCTCTCCTGTGGCCTAATGGGACAGTGAAGTATCCATCGTATGCACACTTAAGAATCTCACTGGAAATAGTAGGTCATCCAGATACTCTTTTATTATTGAGATATTGTGAATTCGGAGATTGTCACATACTGTTTTTCATCGGCTATATATTAGGGAAGTATGTGATTTCCGATGCAGCCTCTCTGTGTCTCTCTCTTTCATTTGGCTCATAAATATTTAAAGTGAGACAGCCTTCACAAACAGTGAGACAAATAATATTAGATGATGAAACACTTAAAAGAAAGGTGATGCTCACACCTGTGGGAAAAATAAAACCTTTTTTTTCTTAATGACAGAATAGTATAGCATACTATCATACTACTCTTACCATTTCTGCAGTATGTAGTCTGTACATAGTGTTTATGTTTAAAACAAGAAAAAAATCTGGGTCAGAAAAATACATTTTTATGATTTTTAACAGATAAACTCACCTAATTTTAATTGCACGGTGTTATATATTTCGCTCAGCTGTGTACTTACATTATCGTAAATGTTTCCAAGAATTTGTAAATTCAGAGAAAATCACAATTTTAAATAGTGCCCATCCCTCTCGTCACTTGCGCCTGTCAGTGACGTAATATCTGCGTTATCCCTGGTTTCTGCTTGTACTGCATAGTAACCATGGCAACAGACACAGACAGCTGTGTAACGGCTAGCATTATGCTAGCATTACTCGTTCAAACATTATGGACAATGGCAAGCAAACTTTGGGACAAAAGGAGAAATAAAACTAGGATCAATATCGGCGTGGCGTTTCTGAGATGGTGAGAGCTTTGCGACAAACTTTGACTTGACAGAGACGCGCTCTTGCGCGTTATTAGTCGAGGAAAGCAAATGTAGACTACATAAGACTAATCAATGTTATATAGATCAACATGATGAGCTGTAAGAATATCATCAGTATGATAATCTAATGTTGATCTAGCTTAATGTTTAGTCTCATATAGACAACAAACTAATACTAAACATTACAACTTTCAACACACTCAAATACAGTTTAGTATGATAGTGAAACGTTAGAGCAAGTGAAACAGCACTGCGTTACCTCACAGTTTTAATTTGTCAAATAAACTGACCTGTATGAGTAGTATTTCAGCACTTATGAGTAGTTCGGTAGAATGAAATGTCCTCATTTCTTTATATCCCCCGAGACTCTCGTGTGTCACTGATATCTGTCTCTCATTAGCAATCGCGTCTGTGATTCTCGGCCCCGTCCTGCTTCACCACAGTCATGTTAAAAACATGCATTTTTATGTTAAAATCACTCATCCATAAACATTATATCCCCATAAATATTATTAGATCCATCAGCATTACGACAAGTTCCATGATTCCATATTCACTGCGTCATCAATCTACACCTTTATTATTGTTTTGAAGAGCGACCCCTAGCGGACGAAAAAACAACATAGTGCACCTTTAATAGTCTATTAGCCTGCTGGTGTTTTTTATTACTATTACTTTTTTGCTATTAAACATTTAGTATTTTTTTATTTTATATTATTTCTGAGTATATAGAATATGTTTAAGATAAGTTTGTACAGTATTTGCCTTCATATTTCAAGCATATTTTCTGGAAAAACATTTAACTAAGTAATTTGTTTTATATTTACACCATGCTGATCACTTCAAGTGTGCTGCACTCATAACTATGCAAATATTTGTTTTTAACCAGATAGTTAAGAGAATGTTACTTGAATCATATTGTTTACGTTTTAAGCAGACTAGCTAAACATTTAAAAAAATCAAATTGTGAATCGGTCAATTGTTCTGAAAAAAATTGAGATTTTATTTTTCTTGCTATATCGCCCAGCCCTAGTTTAGATATTTGTACTGGAAAACAAAACAAAAAAATAAGACAATCATTTTTTGCATCTACCAGCAAGGAGTTACCTATGCTGCTAACTATCTTAACCTTGACCGCTTGGGTAAAATGACCAACTACATATGCATGCTTAAAGGTGCCGTATACAACAGAGCACATTACACTGTGCACGGTATCCCACAATGCAGTGCGCCATGAGCTCATAATTTGCTCCGACCGCCAAGAGTTAAGAAAGTTTACACACATTTATATAAAAATATTTATTTTCAAGATAACAACTGAATACCACCCACTGAATTCTAGACCCGCCCCTTTTCAGCATTGCATTGTTCCGTCTTCCGGTTTGGGATGAAGTTAAGATCTTACGGATTTATGAATGAACCGCTCTTTTTAAAATCTCCCCGGTCTAACTGACATTTGTTACGACATCCACTTCAAACATCGCAGTGCTCACAATAACTATACAGAAAATATACAGAGCTACTGCAAAAACGGAAGTTCAAACACAAAATTCGGAAGATCTATACATGCAACAAGATGAGGTCACGTGACAACAATGCAGCATACAAGCATCTGCAAAGTTTATCGTTGCATCTATCTGGTAGTATACAGTGTATTCAGTGAGCTAATGTTCCATTCGAAACATAGCCGTCCTGTCCTCCAGCATCTATTTTACATTTAACGCCAGAGAAACTGTCAAAACAAGTACGAGGTGCAGCAGTGCCTCAATGAAGTTTGCATATTTGCATTGTACCGTATTTTCCGTTCACTGGAATATTCCACATGCTGAATAAATCACTGACAGACTGGGGCTACATAAACACATGACACAGCCTTCATTCGTTGCTTCAGCACAGAGATGTGTGTGTGTGTGTGTGTTCTCTTGCATTGCTCCTTAGTGCATTCCTTTATATGTCTTCATGCGTGTGGGTCGCTCCACTGAGAGAAAACGGGTCGTGATTTGGGTCCTGAGAGATAAAGCGTAATTATAGTGATCCGTCCTCAATCCAGAGATAGACTGAGAACTGTGTCATTGTATTATTACCCTGAGGCCCGTCGCAAGCATTCATACCTGCGCTAACATCTCAGCGCAGACACACGCAAAACTTGTGCTATAGCAGGTGGACAGAACATTTTTGAGAAACCACAGAAGCAGGAATACGTACACTACTGTTCAAAAGTTTGGGGTCAGTAAGATTTGTTTTTACGTTTTTGAAATTTGGAATATTATAAACATTTGTGAATAAAGCACCATTTCCATCCAGGAGAATTCCATCAAGGTGGAAAGATGTTTCCATCATAGTTTATGCGCATGTTTTTGTATCGCATAAAAAATATATCCCAGTCAGATCAGCACATAAGCCGTGCATTTTTAGAATTTATGCGCATCTTGACGTTTCCATCCAGGGTTTTTTTTATGCGAAATCCCAAAATGCGCATAAAAATAGGTGGATGGAAACATAGCTAATGAAATAAAGATCATTGGAAAATATTTTAGTCTTCCAATTTTAAAATGTCATGTTTAATCCAATGTGTTACCAATGAAAGCTTGTTTCCATCACTGAATAAAAAAATAAAAAAGGTAATTGCGACATTTTATCTCACAATTATGACTTTTTTCTTGCGATTGCGAGGTTTACATCTCGCAGTTCTGACTTTTTTTCTCAGAATTGTGAGGCAATCTCGCAATAAAGTCAGTTTTACGAGATATAAACTCACAATTCTGAGAAATAAAGTTGCACTTCTGAGAAATGGTCATAATTGCGAGATATAAACTAGCAATTGAGAGAAAAAATCTGAATTGTGAGCTGACATTTTTCTCAAAATTGGACTTGCAATCTCAATTCTGAGAAAAAAAGGATACAAACTCGCAACCCTGACATTTTTTCTCGCAATAGTAAGATTATATCTTTTTATCTTTATATCTTTCAATTTTGACTATTTCTCAGAATTGTCAAGTTATATCTCGCAATTCTGACTTTTTTTTCTTGCAATTTTGACTATTTCTCAGAATCGCCAAGTTATATCTCGCAATTCTGACTTTTTTTTCTTGCAATTTTGACTATTTCTCAGAGTTGCCAAGTTATATCTCACAATTATGACTTTTTTTCTTGCATTTTTGAATATTTCTCAGAGTTGCCAAGTTATATCTTGCAATTCTGACTTTTTTTCTCGCAATTGCAAATTTATACTTTGCAATTCTGAGAAAAAAAGTCAGAGTTGCTAGATAAAAAGTCGCAATTACCTTTTGTATTTTTTTTATTCCGTGGCAGAAAAACTTTCTATAGTTACTTGCCATTTGTTTGCAATAATTTGTAAATTTCTGAGCACAAATTGTTTCAAAGTAAATCCTACAACCATTTTTTTTTCCAGCATATTGAAGAGACCAGTGGAGGTCCAGCGAGGACACAGGCACAGGCTGGCCCACTTTTCACTCAACACAGCGTGTGTTTACCTGCCCGATCTGTGTGTGTGTCAGTGTGTGTCAGTGTGTGCCGGCCCGTCCCGGTCACACCTTCAGTCCCAGACAGAGATGAGCAGGTGGCCTATACAGCAGAAGCCTGGATGCTCACTGATCTACAGGCCGAGGACATCGAGTGCAGCAGATTATGAGCATAAAATGTGGTCCGAGAGCGTGAAACGCAGTTAAACTGAGTGTGAGGGGCAGAGAAGGGGAAAAAAAGAGGGTTTAATAGGGACGGCGCGTGTGTGTGGAGCATGTTATTGCATATAAGTAACGTAATGCAGATATCCTCTCCGGCTAAACCTAGGTCATCCTGCAAAAGGGCTGTAAGCCAGCATGAAAATGAACCCCGAGTCGTGCAGAAGACAGCTTACAGCTACACGACTCTAATGCGCTGTCAGTGGGGAGCGAACACAGGCTGATATTGAAATTCACACAACAGACTCCTTCATCAAACTCATTTCTTAAGCTCACCTTCAAGAGCTGCATTCCAGCTTCATCCCACAAAGACTTCACAGCTTTATGTGGGAACCGTTTAAAGACAAAACTACATTTTTAAAAAATAAATAAATAAAAAACGCTTTTGCAGGTACTTATGAAACGGCAAAGAAGCAATACCTGTTTTGAACTCCTAACCTTGTGCTGACTGAACTGTGTATTGGATGTGCAAAACTACATATTTTTGTAATTGACTAGTCTGTGGGTTGCCTGAAAGACTAGCTTTCTAATCTGTCTCGGAAAGCAATTAGACTGGTTTCTGGTTTACCCCAGACACATTTCTTATAGAGATCCGTCACATAAAAATTGTTCTTGGGTTCAAAAACAGCTGGACGGGCTTCAGAATGCATGCAGGGTCTAAAGACTCATTTTGAGAATTAAACTATTTTTAACATGCCATGGTGACTTGCTCATGGCAAAAGAGGGTCAAAAAGACGTGATGCAAAGGCAAACATGGATAAAGACACAACTTAAATTTTCTAACAGTTAAAGAAACAAAATCTAAAACCAGGGGTTTTCCTGAAAATTTCTTATACAAAAAAAATTCCAGAATTCCAATCATGTTCCAATCATATATAATCATGATTTTTTTTGTATAGACAGCCATAATTTTAACCATACAAATAAAAACAAACCTGCTTAATATGTTATTTAAAAAATATTTAATAATATATATCATAAATTATATGTATAATATATATATATATATATATATATATATATATATATATATATATATATATATATACACAGGGCTGGGTAGGTTACTTTTAAAATGTATTTCGTTACATTACTCAAGTTTTGTAACTTAATCTAAATACTTTAGAATATGTATGTAACATACACAAAAAAGGTAATTGCTAGTTTTTATCTTACAATTCTGACTTTTTTCTCAGAATTGCATGATATAAAGTTGCAATTGCAAGTTATATATACTCGATATAAACTTGGAATATTGAAAAAAGTCAGAATTATGAGATATAAACCCACAATATTGAGAAAAGTCAGAATTGCGACCAAAGAAGTTGATATAAATTCGCAATTGCAAGAAAAAAGTCAGAATTGTGAGATGCAAACTCGCAATTGTGTGGAAAAAAGTTGAATTGTGAGATAAAAAGTCGTAATTACCTTTTTTACAATTACAAAGGGACTCACAAACAAAACATGAATACAGTTGTGAATCATCCAAAGATGACAGGACAGTAAAGATTCAGTATGTAAATTTAGTTTTGTTAAAATTATTAAAATGTTGCACATTACCACTTTTGTAATCTAAAATACTTTTCGGATGTAACTGTAATTTAATTACCACCCATTTAAAATGTAACTGTAATGAAATACAGTTGCTCAAATTTTGTATTTTAAATACATATCTAAGTTACATGTATTTTGTTACTCCCAACTCTCTCTCTCTCTCTCTCTATATATATATATAGTTTTCACAATTATATATTACAGATATAACATGAGCATTGTGGTTTTATGATACCATGGCAAGTTAAAAATTAGTGCATTTTGACATCTGTCCAGCTGTTTTGGAACACAAAATGTAAATAATTTTTGCTTTTATGACAAAATTTGAATTATTTACTATTTAAACATGCTGTCTTTATTATATGAAACTTACTATTTTTCTCACACAGTATGAATGGCTCTTAAAATATCTAACTACATTTATATTATGAAGGTGGTCCTTTAAAAGGCATCATTTTATTCGGTAGTCCTTGACATCCAAACAGTCTGAAAATTCCTGGACTAGTCAACAAGTTTGTGAATGCAGCTTCGCACAGTGCAGCTTCCACTCGAGGGAGGGATGTCATCGCGTTACATGGTAAGCAAGAACATAAGCACAACCTCAAGGGTTACTGCCATGTTGAGTTACAGTAACTGGAATAGACACATGCCCTCCACTGTATCTCGCTTCAATCTCAAACCCAGAGCTTTTGAGAGAAGTCCACTAAACAGTCATAAGCACTGCTGCCAGATGTTGTTACTTCATGCCATTATCTCAAACAAACTTTGATGTCAAAACATTTAAACGTCAGTGAATAATTGCTAACATTTTGGTCTGATATTTATGGCTTCAGAAGACTGCACGATGCAGGATACAAAAAATAACATTGAACTTGAACGTGATTCTTAGTGCATTATGAAATCGCAAAGGCTGCGATTATTTTTTTATGCGCAGCTTGTCAGTGAAGTACGGCTCCAAATGCTAATCCATCTTAAAGCACTGCGAGTTTGAGTCACTTATAATGTACATTTGAAAAGCAACGCGCGTCAAACATCTTGAAGCATTTATTAACATCTTTTCCAACAAAAAACAACATTTAATAACATGTTTTTACTCCAAACTCACTTCATAATGTAAGTTGAGCATCCCTCTGTGAGATGATGTGGCTTCTTACACAGAATAAGGCAGTCGTGTGTTTATTAGTCATGTTTAATCAATCAAAGCGTTTCAATCTTCAGTTTATTCAACTACAGCGATATGACTACAGTGTTATCTTCTTCTGCTGCAGGGCATATTTTGCATTTCTGCGCAAGAGCGCCCTCTGGCTTTCAGATGGAGAAGCATTTACTACTGATCACAGAGCCGTACAGCTCTGACAAGCTGCGCATTAAATAATCGCAGCCTTTGCCAAATACCGTGTGATTTAATCGCGATAAATCGTGCAGTACTACTTGAAATATAGCCTACGGACAAATTTATTCGATCCGAATGCAATGATACGACGTTCAACCTGCCTGTCAACCTGTTTATTTCCATACAGTTCCTCCTGAACCAAAACAATGAGCTCATGCTGCATTCACGTCATGTCGTAATCATAATAACAAGATGGCAACCAGTGACATTCAGAGCTGTTCACATCCTCAGACTCAGATTTATGCATTTCTCAAGCAACACTATTAATGGCGAAATTAGTCGGCAGCAGTCAGGTGGTACAAGCTCTGTAAGTTGTTTACGTTCATTTCTATCGTAATGCTTTGAGACACAAGGTCATTTAATGCGTCTCTTGTGACGCTTTGCAGACTCTGCTCTGGCTGTGTGCGTTTATGTGTTTTGGAGGAGGTGTGGCTTTGGAGACGCTCTGAAGAAAGGGTGGGATGATTTCAAAGCTAGCTTGCTATTGCTAGCCTCTCCCTACCTTTAAATTACATGCTTTAAAAGAAATGTTGATACATTTCAAATCAAAATGATCAATTTCTTTCTTTTTTTTCTATCAAGCCCCATGAGCAAAATCTGTCACATCTGGAGAAAAGCATGCTGGGTGGACCAAAGAACAAAGTGCTATGTCATCGATCTGTGTTGTTTTAGTGTATCGGAAAAGCAACAGAAAGCTGAAGACATGAATGAAAATCATACATGAAAGTGTGAGGAGAGAAACCTCAATATCAAACCAT
This sequence comes from Zacco platypus, assembly GCA_038088235.1. Taxonomy (NCBI): domain Eukaryota; kingdom Metazoa; phylum Chordata; class Actinopteri; order Cypriniformes; family Xenocyprididae; genus Zacco; species Zacco platypus. Next base: position 5,239,582 of record CM076077.1, read on the forward strand.
TTGTACATGCAGAGCTGCAGACGTGCAAAAGAACAGTCTGTGCAAAGAGCCCCGGCGCTTTACTGATGGATCTTACACGCTTATTATCTTCCTAAACTCATTTAAAGACATCACATTAGTCGTTTTAAACACAACCTCATGCATGCGTTATTTAAAGGAGCAGGAGCAAACTTAAACTCACTAAATTGTGGTTAATAATGCAAATAAACAATGCAATAGAAATTATTAGAATATTACAGGACTAGAATTCACTCACTCAGTAATACTGAAAAAACAAGTTTGACTGAACTGTCATTTCAAATAGAGTCTGTAAAAACCCTTAAGGCTGCAGAATTGATTAATTCCTTAAGATAATATTCAAAGGATAATGAATGTTTCTAATATCTTTCCACTCCCCAAGCACCTGAGTGTTTTGATGAAAATATGGAAATTTGACATGAATTAGAGCCATACGAGTCTATAAAAGAAATTCACCTCTGTGGATACTGCGCTCGATCACCACACTAATGTATCCCTGCAATATTAATGTGTAATTCCCATACGCTTTATTTATTCAGAGCCTTTAAAAGCACATGATTTTAGTCTTTAAGATTAAAAGCATCACTATTATAATTGATTAAACGTAGGGTTAGTGATTTGAACAAACCCTTAGTAAACTTTAGTAACTCATTTACACAAGAGACATGAATGATACTTCAATAAATTATAATAAATTTAAAAAAATATATATAATTCTTAGTAAATATTTATATATATCTCTTAGTTAATTTACTTCTAAGTGCTGTACAAATAAATATTAATGGAAATGAATATTTTTCTCTTTAGGTTTATACATCAATAACAATACATCAATTTTTTTTAAATAATAATTTAATAATTCCCTTTGGCTTTAGTACAATAACAACATAAATGCTAATTATCTCATGTTATACATCAAACATTCTTTTAATTCTGTTGTGAGCCATATTTTTAATAAATGAAACAAATATGCATAGTTTTTGGAAAAATATAATACATTATTTTATAATAAATATTTCTTAATATCATGTATATATAATTTTTTTCCCCTGGGCACTGTACAAATAAATTGATGTTTCCCCTCAGGACCTCAGGATTATACATATAACCATACATACATTTTCCTAATAATAATTTAATAATTTCCTTTGGCTTTAGTAGAATTGCAACATAAAGGCCAATTATTTTAAATTATTCACATGCCTTTATAACATCAAAAAAAAAAACATTCTATTGTGAGCCATATTTTTATAAAAATATATTTTTATAAAAATGCATTGTTTTGGGAAAAATATTCTAATAAATAATTTTATAATAATTAGCATAATAAATATTTCCTAATATTTTAACACATTTTTGTTATTTATTTCTAAGCACTACATAAATACATTTCAATGAAAATGTTTCTCTTCAGATTCATATAGAAAATATTTTACAGAGAATATTTTAATAATTTAGCAATATTTCTGGCATTAATATTTAGTAATATTAATGCCAATTATTTAATATTTAAATATGTTGTCATCATTCTTTTTTTTATTTTTTGAAGAATGAGGTACTAACTAAGTTTTACATATTCTTAGTGAAGCACTAAGATCATGAAGCACTGCACACACATTAAACAGTTTCATAACCAGTCTCACAAACGTGCTCTAATGAAATGCCAGTATGGTGGGTTTCTGTGGCAGGGTCCATTGGCTCTATATTGCCCTGGCTGTGTGTGTATGTGTAGAGTTGATTACAGTCAATTACAGTAAGCTTCATTCTTTATCACTGCATCAGTAAGTGAGAGCGTGAGCCGTGAAGTCCTGAAACAGGCAGTCTGCCACACTCCACCTACTTACTGCATCTGTCATCTGTCTCTGCGTGCTAATGCTCTTCATCACTGGAGCTAAGACTGCAAAAAATGAATGATTTACACAGTATCTGCTGCTTTGAATTCCTTCCGATGCAAAAAAAAACAACAAATGATGTTGAACACCTAAACCACACTTGCCTGAATGTCATTGCATTATATATATACACCAAGTGGCATTTGCAAACAAATGATGGATGAGCTTTTGTTTGCAATTATTTGCATTATAACAAGTGTTTGCTTTCACATACTACATGGTGTATATTTTAGGTATATTTTAAGTGTGAGAGTCTGAAAAGCTACAGTAAATAGTAAAATGCTAAAACATGTCCGTCATGTTTTGTATCTGGAGAATTGAGAGCGGATGGTCCGTTCTCCTTCCCCAAAGATTCACAAAAAGTTGCTGAGGCACAGCTGTAGTTTAACAGTGTCAGCTGGCCGATGCTCTCAGTATAAGAGCTTTAAATATAACTCTCACTCACTGATGGCCGTCTCGAGTGAGAACTAACGGATGGACTCGCATCCGCCGGCTTCACGTGGCACGGATAGCTCCTCTGTGTAAGGTGCCACTGTGTAGGTTTCATATAACTGTGTTAATTTCTATGCAATTATATCATATGCTGCTACATCAGCATGTAATTTGACACAGAGGAAAAGTTCAAATCCCTCGCAGGCTAGTTAATGGAAAAAAGTTCAAGGTATTAGTCATATAGCAGGCCTACATTATGTAAAGAACAGCATGAAGAACTATAAAAGTTATAACTATAAAAGCATTTTTCAGTAGCGTGACACCATACACTCATAACAAAAAAGTTTTTTATTGGCATTGAAGGTTCGATGAAGGACATTTAACGTCCACGGAACCTTTCCATTCCACAAAAGGTTATTTATACTGGAAAAATGTTCTTTAGATTATTAAAATATAAAAATTGTTTACTGAAAGAGTCTTTAGGGAAGCCAAAAATGGTTCATCTATGCCATTGCTGCAAAAATCTTCTTTTGGAACCTTTATTTTTAAGAATATTGCTCATCTTTTTTCATAATAGTCAGAATTACGAGTTATAAAGTCAGAATTGTGAGATATAAACTCGTAATTGACCCTTCGCAAAAAGTTTGATTGACAGGCGATCTAACCGATCATAACCTCGAAACCACCATTTTATCCGACAAAGCAGTCAGGGGAGTTAGTAGATTAACGTTGGTGAACTTGAAACAGCATTCCTTCTGATGTTCATTCATGTTTATTTGATGCTATAAATGAACTAGTATGAAGGGATGATCGGTTCACGAGGAGCTACAGCGATCTGTCACGACACATTAAAGAGACACTATACGCTATTTACTGTTTAAACTTCTTAAAAAAATTACAATATTTTAAATATGAAACTGTTTCATACGTTATCAGTGTCCTTTGTGCTCCGGGATGTATTTTTCACTTCGTGAGAACATGATGTGTAGCGTGAGAGCACATGGCTTGTCGGACAAAGCAACAGTAACTAAAAGGGGGCGGGTCTTTGCGAAGGGTCAATTGCATGTTTACAATATCCAATTGTGAGGGAAAAAGTGACTTTTTTTTCCTCAGAATTGCGAGTTTAGCTTATATCTCACAATTCTGACATAACTTGCAATTGCATGTTATAAAGTCAGAATTGCGAGATATAAACACACAATTCTGAGAAAAAAAAGTTAGAATTATGAGATATAAATTCGCAATTCTGAGAAAAAAAGTCAGAATTGTGAGATACAAAGTAGCAATTGCCTTTTTTATTTTTCTATTTTTATTTCCAACACGACGCAAGTAGCCTAATGCAATGACATCTGACTCATCAAAAAACATTGTTGATGGGGTTTACAAAAAAAGCATCTGGATACTGTTTCATGCTTAACTACACTAAATATACAATGTCACCAACTAGATTTGAACATTTTCTGAGCAGAATGTGAGTGGTGCTTTCCCATACAAAAGTCACGGCACAATGCTAGGCTGTTGTGGTTGGTCTCCATGTAAATGCTATGCAGTTGCTAGCTTGTTCTGAGTGGTTTTTAACATGTTACTATATGGTTGCACGCTCTTTATGATTCTAGATATGAGTCTATAGTAAAAGTGACCAAGCTTCACAAAAGTAATAGCACACCTTTTCTCAACCATCTCATGAAATACTCAGGATTAGATACACACCGAAGTTTAATAAGGTTAGGGGTTTGTTCAAATCCCTTGCAACAATAAAAATGCTGCTTGTCTTAGCAAAAACCACTAATTAGCATGTTCTGCTTACAGCTTAAAATATGAATTTATCACAAACTGTAGCTGTTGTTTATGCATATACTGTTCAAAAGTTTGGGGTTGGAACGATTTTTAAAAAATGTTTTCGAAAGAAGTCTCTAATGCTCACCAAGGCTGCATTTATTTTTTCAATAATGCAGGTACAAATTTTAAAGTACATATTTTAAAATACAATTTATTCCTGAATTTTCAGCATCATTACTCCAGTCTTTAGTGTCACATGATCCTTCAGAAATCATTCTAAAATGCTGATTTAGTGCTCAAGAAATCAGTTTCAAATATTTTTTGTGAAAACTGTGAAACGTTTTTTTTCAGGATAGAATTAGAAAGTAAAAAAAAACAGCATTTATTTGAAATAGAAATCTTTTGTAGCATAACAACTGTCTTAATTCATCAATTAAATGCATCCTTGCTGAAATATAAACTTTAATTCTTTCAAAAAAAAAAAAAAACATCGTACTCACCTCCAACCTTTTGTACATTTATAAACCCTTATTAAAAGTTTTACTGTTGAAATGACTGATGGGTGTAATAACTGTTAAGAACACCTTATTCTGACTTCAGACTGAATCCGTCTTTAGGTTTTCTGGTCCTAAATGACCTTCTGGCAACATGAATAGTTAAAACCAATCAAAATAGGGAGATCATCTTTTCTACAGAAGGCTGTTAAGTCAAGCTGTAGGCTAAACATTTGAGTATAATTGAATTACTATAAGGCTGACTTTATAATAAGGGAACATTTGCTTGAGTCTTGCAGACCTCTTATGTGGTCCTGGTGTGAATATTAAAACCCCGGAGTACAGTGATTTATTCCGCACTGCTGCGGTCAAAGTGAGTCAGAAGCTCTCTTTAGTGAACTACCTAACCAGCATTTTAAGGCACAATCTCAATATATTCGATCTGGACTATTTAACCTAATATTTTATTATACTGCTTGTGTAGTTAGCTTACGCCAAATACTACTGAAATCCAAGTCTCCCATGTGCTTTGTGTGGCACGTGAAGTTGCTGCCTAATATGTGTAGCGCTCAAAATAAGTCATGTATGCAGTTCTATTGCAGTTAAGGTCACACTACACTTTTCGTTCCATATGCATGTGAATGCGTGTGACAGGAAATGCAAGCTCAAACAAATGAGTTCCGCATTTCGCTGCATTCCAAAGTTCAAGTTTGGTGAACTCTGACCAGCGAGTTCGTATCGCGTGAAGACGTGACCAATAGAAGATTGATACCCCACAGTGTGACCTTTTAACTGAATTAAAAGAGCACAAATTTTAAATCTGAAGAATAGCAGAAGTGACCCTTCGCAAACAGTTTGATTGACAGGCGATCTAACCAATGATAACGCCGAATCCGCAATCTTATCCGACAAAGCCGTCAGGGAGTAGCCTATGGTAGATTAATGTTGGTTAACTTGAAATATTGTGTGTAATCGCGTCTTTCCGCGCTTGAAACAATTCCTTCTGATGTTCATTCATGTTTATTTGATGCTATAAGTGTATGAAGAGATGATCGGTTCACGAGCTGCTTGAAGGATCTGTTTCAACACATTAAGGAGCCACTATACGCTATTTACTGTTTAAACTGCTTTAAAAAATTACAATATTTTAAATATGAAACTGTTTAATATGTTGTCAGTGTCCTCTTTGCTACGCAATTTTTTTCACTGCGTGAGAGCGCATGGGTTTTCAGGAATTGCAACAGGGAGCGGATTTTGCGAAGGGTCAATTGCGGTAAAGTGAAGTAGACTGTTGAATGTTGAATTATGTTTTAAAAAAACACGCCGCAGAATGTCACGTCATTTTGCGACCATTACCGTGTCTGTAGAAATATAGTACGCTCAAAGTCTAGTGTGACCGTGGCTTTAACTCTTTTGCACGTTTAAAATATTCTAGCATGAGTTTTTCAAGACGACCTTTATTTAGAACGTATCACTTTATTGTTTCCATGGTGACGCGTCATTGCTTGTCACGTGACATACGGCAGCCACAATAGCCTGTCTGACTGATGATCTGCTTTTATTTCCTTTTTCATTCAAAATATTCACAAATGTGTTAACTGTAGCATGAAATATCCAATATTCCGATTGTCATATGTGCAAACGGACGTGTTTTGCTGTTTAAACGCCTTTATAATTATCGAGTTAGCTGCGCTATACGCGTAATGGGCGTCGCCATGTTCGCATCTGTTAGATTTTCAACACGTGAATTCATCCACTTCTCCCGAAATACATGAAAGTAAGTGAGCTGGTGGGTGAACTGTATAAAGAAGAGAGTAAACTTTAAAGTTACTTACACAATGTGTATCTGATATGAATAAAACGTGTTGTCTAATTATTATGGAAAGGATTGTTATTGCCGCTTCCATAGACGTCAGTGTGCATTTTACAAACTCTAAATGTATTGTTTTATTAGTACTTATGTGCATTTAAATGTCTGAAAGCTAAAATAAACATTATGTGGTTGAAAACACTGCATATCTGTGGTTTATTGAAAGCGCTGAGCGCGTCTGTCACTGGCCCAGCGCCAGCCCAACGTGTGCAAGCTCTTTTGAATTTGGCAGTTGATCATGTGATGCACTGAACGTTCTAATCACACCGGTGTGATCGTGCGCTCCAGGGACCAGCCAAGACTGATCACACCGGTGCGCTCGCACTTTGTAAAATATAGCTGAAACCGTCCTGAAGAAGAGATCAAAGAGTGTGAAGTGTCAATAATGACAAAATTGCATAATAAGCTCTACATCTGATGTGTTTATTCATGAGGTCTCTGCCCAACATCGTGACTATGCTAATGAGAATGCAAAAACACAAATAAAGGCCGATGAACTTTGACTAGTCCCTCTCAGAGGCCGTTAACTCAATGCCTGATGCATATCGTTCAAAAAACTGGAAAGAACTTCCTCAATCTGGCAAACTCTAGCCATTACTTATTGACCAAAATGTTTTTTTAACAATCTGTCTTGAAATAGAGCACATGTCGTGAACTGTATTTTCCAATTTTCATTTCAGTCCATGCACATTTTCCACTAATTTTTCCGTACTTCCGTTCGCAAAGACTACAACACCATTATTTGAGAATTCATTTTTTTAAACACATCTATTTCTGATATCACTTCAAAAGCACATAAAAAACAAATCAGGCAGATGGTCAATTGACCCTTAACAAAGACCCGCCCCCTTTAGTTACTGTTGCTATGTCCGTCAAGCCATGCGCTCTCACGCCACACATCATGTTCTCACGCCACAAATCACAAAAAATACATCCCGGAGCAAAAAGGACACTGACAACGTGTCGACAGAGACAGAGACAAGACAGAGCAGGTTACTTTTGTTTTGAAAAAGTTTCATATTCAAAATATTGTAATTTTTTAAAGAAGTTTAAACAATAAATAGCGTATAGTGTCTCTTTAATGTGTCGTGACAGATCGCTGTAGCTCCTCGTGAACCGATCATCTCTTCATACTAGTTCATTTATAGCATCAAATAAACATGAATGAACATCAGAAGGAATGTTGTTTCAGACGTGAGTACACACAATTTTTCAAGTTCAAGTTCACCAACGTTAATCTACTAACTCCCCTGACTGCTTTGTCGGACAAAATGGCGGATTTGGGGTTATGATTGGTCAGATCGCCTGTCAATCAAACTGCCAGTGAAGGGTCAATTGTCTAACTACATGAGACAAAACTGACCACACTCAGGATGCTTTCACTCCTGCCTCATTTAGTTCGGTTGAATCGTACTAGAGTTCGTTGTCCTCCTTGGTGCAGTTCGTTTGGGCAGGTGTGAATGCAGCAATCGCAGTCAGTGCCCACCAAAAATGTACCAAACAAGCGTACCGAAACCTTCTTAAAGAAGTGGTCTCGGTACTCTTTCAAACGAACTCTGGAGCGGTTCGCTTGAGGTGTGAAAGCAATCCGACCCAACGGACCAACAAACCAAACATTATCATAATTCACAATGGGAAATGTGTTATATAAAAAGCAGTCTGATTCTGTTTAGTGCGCACATTCGTTACCGTATTTGAAAACCAAAGAGTATTTTTTTTCTTAAATGTTTCGTAATTGCGTTTCTCCGCGCTGTCTGGACGAAGCCTTCATTCCGGCTCTACTTGCATTATAACATTCAGTTAGCTTACTAGACAGCGCTGGGAGATCCAGAGAGAGCACGTTTGAATTTCCCTCAGTATTAATACAAATGTAGTATATAGTTTAACAGTGGGAATTAACGGCTACGTTCATATGGTGTTTGCGTGTGTCGACGGTTACAAATAAAGCCACAATAAGCTCATGGAGTGAACTTGTCAATCGTTTCGATGAGAAAACTCTGACCAATAAGAGGACAGTTGTACTATCATGTGATTTGCATAAACACCTTTTGCTACATTTTGAAATGTTGCCGTGTGAAAGCGAACCGAACCAAGAAGAAAATGCAACATTGTAACAAATTTAGTTCCTGTTTTGGAACAAAACAAACAATCCATAGGTGTAAAAACACCCTTAAGGCCCGTTCACACCAAGAACGATAACTATAAAGATAACTATAACCAGTGCGCGATATCTTTCTGTGTAATCGCGCCTGCCACTTTAAATGCTTGAGCTCTTTAAAGCAGGATGAATTCTGATTGGCTGTCAATCATTTTATCTTTCATCAGCTGGAAAAAGAATTCTGACTGAAACTGATTCCAACGATATTGTTTCTCTGCGCAGTTTCCGTTAGAGCTGTGGTGTGGACTCTGCAATTATTTTATATTTAGAACTAGGGATGCACAATATATCGGCCACCATATCGGTATATTCATTGTTAATGTTATAGTTATCAGCACGGATAAGAAAATGTGGCCGATATATATTAAAGCTGATAAATAATGGATTATTTCCTTCAGATGAGCACTGATTGCCATGATGGTTTTAAATTGCTTGAAATATATAATTGGAATCACTTTAAAAAAGGACAACATGTGCAGTCTATCATATAGGCTACATCAAATTATGAGAACATTTTAACTGTGTGCTTTGCACATGGCTTGTAATGACTTTATCGGCCAATATATTGTTTATCGGCTTACAAATATAAACAATTATCGGTATCGGCCAAAATCGGTGCATCCCTATTTAGAACGATTTTCGAACTATATCTTTATCGTTTTCATTACAGTCGTTATCCTTTGCGTGAAGGTGTTCCTTCTTCACTGATAGTTCTCCTTTAAAAGAGTCCATGATGATCTTTACAACAATCTATACATTGTCCCATTTATCCATATTGTGACGCACTGAAATATGCCTGTAGACATTAATAACAGGCAGCAAAAGTCTTGAAATTAGCATTATAGTTTCACATTATGAAACTGTTAGGACAGTTAGCCTATTATGATGCATTTCTTTAGTCGCTGACCGTAGTCGACTTTCACAGTTGAAAGTGTTCCAAAACTCCAAAACAATTATTCTCCCTAACGGAACAAACATTAGAAGAAAATTCCCATTAGAACAGCCTCTTGCTAAACAAACTGGAGGCAGCCGAGGTGGAACTCAGGCGCATTATATTCCCAAAAATCAGTTTCCACGCTTTGACTTTGAACCGATAGAGGTCAGTCATTGGGCAAGTTACTTCTCAACCCAGTCATCTTTCCTTTTTATCATACAGTATTAGCATTCAAAGCAAGCACAAAAACATTATGCAATAACATAACCTGCTGCGCGGAAATACAAGAGCTGAACTCACATCGTTTTAAATTCAGCGAAAGACAAAACAGCTAAGTGAAGTTCTCTCCTCACAAAAGATCAAAAAGGCAAAGCCGCTGAAGTGGCTAATATTACAAATATGAATGAATAATCGATGCTCCTCACTCAACATCAATACACTATTTAAAAACTATTAAGTGACTGTTAAAGTATTGATTCCCCTGTTATTGTGGATTAGTCACAGAAGGGAGCCAATAAGCTGTGACATCTCCAGACAGCTACTTCACAAAACTCAGAGTACAGACACAAAAAGTAAGGATATTTCAATACTCGTACATTTCACATACACAATTTAAGATAATTCCTGCAACCAGTGAGCTTCCATGCACTTCCAATAGAGACCCAGTACTGTTCCCAGGTACTTAAACTGATAGTAAAACGTCGTAAAGGCCAGAAGAGTCTCTCTCCCTCACGAGCAGAGAGAAACTGCCTGACTTGGAGTGATAAAATGACAGCAGTCCTCCACCTGCATCTCTGAGAGCATCAGCAGCAGCCTCAGCATCAGCATCAGTGGCACTATAGCGCAGGAGGACGCGGAGGGAGGATGCAGCAGAAATCCGACGAGTCCTCTTACCTTGAAAGGGAACATATGACATGTTCCAACGGCATTGAACGTGCTCTCAGTGTCTCGTCAGTCTCTCGACATGCGAAAATATCCTTCAGCAGTCAAAGGAAGCGAAAAACCCCTTGTGCTCATGGACTGCGTCGACGCTGGAGCGATATTCCCGTAATGCGAATGGAAAAATCGAAACAAAATCATCGTCCATGCTCGACAAGAGCCATTGGAATGATTACAGCCCGTGTATCGCATCACATATCACACACGCGCAAAACAAGAGTGATGAAGAACAGGAGAACGGAGAGAGAGAGAGAGAGAGAGAGAGAGAGAGAGAGAGAAGGGGGCGGTAAAGAGAGAGCGCGCGCGTGTGTATGTGTGTGTGTGCGATTACCAGTGTAGATTGATCTAAATGCACTGTGTGTGTGTGTCTGTAAATTGGATGTGATATAATCCCATTTAGATTCACGTGACAATTAACCATGTAAATACCATCGAATCTGAATATGGTTATAAATCAGATTACTATAGGTGTGGGTTGTGAAGTTACACGATGAGGGAACAGTTCATTTCAAGCATTTAACCTAAAATAATAACTTTGACCAAATTCAATCTATAGAACAGTGAAATACTGACACTTTCAAAGGGATTCATTTACAGGCTGTGTTAAAATATAATGGGTTGTTGGACAAATATGGACAAAAATCTGAAGAAGTAGGTAATGGGACTATATCTGAATATTTCAGAGACATTAGGATGGGATCTTTTGACTTGGGTCTGCAAGCAACCGGCTAGTAACGCCCTAGCAACCACCAAGAACACTTTAGCAACCAGAAAGCAATGCACATGAAACCACCTAGTGGTTGGATGTTTTTTTTATGGAAGCATTACTCACAATTTCTCTTGCACAACTGTTAGGGTTAGAGAGAAGTCAGTATGTGTGTGTGTGTGTGTGTGTGTGTGTGTGTCTGTTTAGAATAGATAAAACATTCAATAGGGAACTGAACTGACTTTTCATTTCAAGTTCAAGTTTTATTGGTCGCATATACAATCATACACAGTACGACTTGCGAATACGATTCTCCACTGGATACAACAAAATATATCATCCATGCTTAGTTTTTGTATACTTTTTACAAGATTTAAGATTTGAAAATCTCCCATTGACTAACAGTGATGACATCTTTATCATTTTTGCACAGTGCAATTGATCCTTCACCGAAACAGTTTGATTGACAGGCGATCTGACCAATCATAACCCCGAATACGCCATTTTGTCTGACAAAGCAGTCAGGGGAGTTAGTAGATTAATGTTGGTGAACATGAACTTGGAAAATTGTGTGTACTCACGTCTGAAACAACATTCCTTCTGATGTTCATTCATGTTTATTTGATGCTATAAATGAACTAGTATGAAGAGATGATCGACTCACGAGCCGCTTGAAGGAGCTACAGCGACAGGGGGAGGGTTTTGCGAAGGGTAATTGGTCTTCTTTTATGTATTCGAATACTAAACTCTGATTGGGCCCTTCTTTCTTGCATTTATAGAGCCGTTCAGTCATTACATAAACTTATTCATTCAGGATTTTCCTGTGTTTTAGACTTTTTATAAAATTTACAATTATAAATTTGACAATTTATAAAATTAATAATAATTCATGTGTTTCTCTAGAAAATCAATTACACGCAGTTTTTAAAAACATTCGTAGTTGATTTAGTCCATTTAATTAAGATATGTCATATAGCACAACTATGAAGGCAAATTTAAAGGGCTGGTTGATTATAATTTCACTTTTCTAACTTTAGTTAGTAATGTTGCTGTTAGAGCACAATTTCTGCAAAGTTACGGCTCTCAATGCAAAGGGAGATATTTTCTTTTATAGAATTCTCTGTTTAAGGACTACAACTAATGGCTAGTATGGACTACAATGAGCTTCTTTCCAGGTTAGTGACATCACTAACCCTAAAATTTACATAAACCCCGCCCCCGGGAACACACAACAAAGGGGGTGAGGCCATGTTGGGCTACTTTAGAGAGGAGGAAGTTGTAGTAGAGTCATGCCGTCATTTTATGTCGGACTGCTTCACAAATGAGGGTCAATTCAATGCTTGATTTGCACAAAAGATTAACATGACAGCACAGTCGATGAGTTGAATAAACTCCAGAGCAACTACATAAATTTATTCACTAACCGTTCAGAAACATCCAGTTTCATTCTAAAAGTTGTAACTTCTTCTTTTACTAGAAGTTTTCATGTTTCTCTATCAGTGTCGACTCCGATTTGAACAATGTAAGTCTGAACACGTTACTGACATCGTCATTTTGGCTGCGTGAGATTCTCCAGCTTTGTTGTTGTTGAGGAACCGCAGCGCGAACTGTTAAAGCTCAGCCCTCTTTTGGAAAGGGGGCCGGGAGCAGCAGCTCATTTGCATTTAAAGGGACACACAAAAAGGCTTTTTTTTTCTCACACCCAAATAGGGGCAAATTTGACAAGCTAAAACTGATCTCGGGGATATTTTGAGCTGAAACTTCACAGACACATTCTGGACACACATGTTTCCCCAAGGGACATCTCTTACCCAGACACAAAAATCCCTTCACTTTACCAAATAAACACAAGCAGTACATGGGAAGTCAGTCAGTATTTTGGCATTCACACTCAAAGCAGAAACAAAATACAGAAGTAACCGAAACAAATAAACAATGACAACGTGTTTTGCATATATAAATCTGTATCACTTTTACACTGACTATGGTTTAATTCAAATGCTATCTAAAGAAATATGTAGCTAGGCCTACATTAAGCAAACCACAGAAGGTGATTGTCCTTCACTTTACATTAGGTGACGATTATATATTATATATATAGGAAATCAAGTGTTGAAATAAACTTAAATAACTTTGTAAAACCATTCACTATCATCTAACGCAGAGTTGATTCCCGCCATTTTTCATGCGGGTACGCCCCCTTTGACGTCATAACTTGTTTTTCCATTACGTTGTCAATCATGTGCACGTAAATCCTAATTGAGATATTTAATCAGAGTTCACTTGTACTGTATTAATATATATTTCTCTGAAGATTCTCCACACAGCCAGAAACTGAGGCCTGCTGTCAAGGCAACCAGAGCCAAAATGTCGTTCAACGCACAGCAACGCCAAACTACAACATTCCAGCTGTCTGCTGCTATGTTATTACTCAAAATATCTAATAATCCTTATAAAACACATAATACGACGCACTTGAACCTCTGAGAAGCATTCTAACGAAATTCATGGAGTGTCATATAAGTGCGCTCACCTGTTAGTGGAAGGTGGGCGTTCAATGGTCGTCCACTGCTGCCACCTGGTGGTCACAAATATAAACGCACACATACACATAAAGAATCTCTCTCACACAAAATTTGCAACTCGTGGGTATTTTTATGCATACAAACAGAGAAAGTCGACAAGTGCAACTTTTATACAACATAATGGTATCTTTTTATTGTTTGTTTACATTTTAGGTGTCAACCTATAGTACATAAACATAACCTGACAAAACGTCAAAGAATACATCAAATTAAACTTGACTATAAAAAAGACTACAGTCTGCTAATTCTTGTCACCCTGACATGAAATTAGTCCATCTATGACCTAACAAGTACGTACCATGGATTAAAAAAAGACCACACACAGTACATTCATTATCATTCACTGATGAAATGAGCTTCACATTACAACTAACTGCCTCACACTTTTATTCAGGTAGAATGATCTGCATGTAATCTGTTTTGGACCTGACAAATGTCCAGGGACTCGATCTCCTCATGTTTCTGTCATCTTTAAATATAGGCCCTATTTCTGTTGCTAATTCAAGTAATTCGAGTTACAATAGAAGCTTATTTCCACCACGTAAGAAAAAAACATGCTTTGGTAAATCAAAATTACATAAAAAGTCGTAATTATGACATAAAATGTTGAAATTATGACATACTAAATCATATTTATGAGATGAAAAGTCACAATTATGATATATTTCGTCATCTCAGTTTATGTAAATTTCAATTTGTCATAATTCATGATCTCATAAATGCCTTTTTATGTCAATTTTAGTCATTATGACAAAAAAAATGACATTTTTTGAGAGTTGAAAGTCAATTTATTCATTTATTTTTACTTTATTTATGAGTTATGAGTTTTCCATCTTATAATTATGACAAAAAGCATGTTTTTTTTCTCATGTGAAATAGGCTTTCATATAAGTTACAGTGATTTTAATAGGGTTAAAAGTTTTTAGAACAGTCTTGTATTTATTTAAATCCACTCTCTCAATAGGATATGTTGACAAACTGCAATAATTTGTCATTAATCATTAAAAATTATCTCTTGATGTTTCTAGAATGATATGCTTGCTATATAAGGAATATTCCAAGGTTCAGTACAAGCATTTGTGGCATAAAAACTACGGTGAAGCATTTACAATGGAGCTACCTGTCAATTTTTGGAGGCTTTAAAAGCAGGCGTGAATCATATTTCGAGCTGTAAAGCTGTTTAAATCATTTTTAGACACTGTAAAAAAAAGAATTGTTGGTTTAACTCAAAAAAAGTAAGTTTGAGTTAATTGAAATGAATAATTTGAGTTAATACAATGAAGGCGATTGGTTTAATCAACAGAAACTCAATATATCACGTTATCTGAACCACATTAATTATCTAAGTTGATGTGACAAAAGAAAAAAATGTTGTGATAACTAATCATGAAAATAATTTTTTACAGTGCGGTTGTTGTCATGTCAACAGCCATATTGTTTAAGTCTTATAGCTGTACTACTGAGCATTTTAAAACTTAATGTCCATTGTAACTTTTTTTTAGGGACAAATGAAAATGAATGTTTGTGACAATCAACATTATGCTATAAAAGAGTTGAACTTGTACCGAACCTGTAATATTTCTTTAAATGACAATTATCAGAGGAGCACTCATTTCCCTGTCATTAAAATATTACAATTATTGATGTGACCGCATGAAAAAAGCTTTCCTGAAATTGTACATTTTAACCGTCATGAACAACATGTGATGGCGATGAATAGCTTATACATTACAAATCATGATAATAAAGTTCAAGGCATTCTAAAGGCGTTTTCTAACAGTATTCAAAATATAGGAGACACTGTAAAAGAAAGTGTAGTAGATTTAACAGTATAATCTCAGAGTGAAGCTGCTGTGTAGCTCAACCTGGATTTTCTTCTCCCGCTGCTCTCGAGACGACCGCAGAACACCCACCTGCTCATTGATGCTTTCACACCTCTGCTCGTAACCATGCAAACCCTAATGATGCGTCTTGATGTCTCTAGCCCTTTCCTCATCCTCTCTCACACACATTCTCAGTACACGCTCACATTTCCCCATTCAACTAGGTACTGGACTTTTCCGTCCGCCGTTACGCGTCTGGCCAGGATCCGGACGGCGTCGCCTCCCCCCCATCCCATGGCCGCGGGCCCCCCCATGCCGACTGTACTGGGGTAGGGTGGCACGTCACGCAGGAAGAGAGAAGGGCAGTTTTCATACCGCTGTGCGGGTGGGTGACCCGAGGACAGAGAGAATGGAAGGCAGGGGGCTGGAAGTCGACAAGGGTCCTCTGCACTGAAGAGAACAATTACACAGACATGCAAAAAGTACTCAAATTGAAAGAACAAATCAAAATGACATTATTTTAATTGTAAAGAAAACATGGAAAGGATCCTTAGGGTTTGTTCACATGTCACGTCTTTTGCACGCGCATATTCGTTATTTCCAATAGGAAATGGAAGCGATGCGGTGCATGCGGTGCGGCACGTTCGTTTTTTCCAGGCGAGATGAAAACATCTCAACTTTTCAGAATACCGCAAGCGCACCGCAGGTCATGTGACAAGAACCATCCAATCAACCCTTTCCCTTACCCTAAAGGTAGCCTAATTACCTCGAAAACCCCGAATTACCTAGAATTTCACAAACTTATCCAAGAGATCCGTCTGAACAATGAGAGATTCAAAGCCTATTTCAGAGCTGACAAGAACCACTTTGATAATCTTTTGAGAAAAATTGGCCCAAGCATCACCAAACGGAGCTTCAGCCGTGAAACCATCTCTCCGGCACTATGGCAAGCCGTTTTGACTTTTATTCATTTGAAAACGAATCATGATCGAATCATGAGTTCATATGAACTTGTGATATCAACAATTACACTTTCACTAGTTAAAATGTTCATTCTTGATATCAGGAATTAGATTTCCACTAGTAAAAATGGCAATTTTTGATATCAAGAATTAGATTTCCACTAGTAACAACGTTAATTCTTGATATCAACAATTCAATTTCCACTAGTACAAACTATAATTGTTGATATCAAGAATTGTATTTTTACTAGTGAAATCTCACCATAGACTGCCATTCAAATTCAATTGTTGATATCAAGAATTAATTTCTTACTAATTCCACTGAAAATTCCAGTTTCACATTCCAGGAATACAATTCTTACTAGTAAAAATGCAAATTTCTGACATCAACAATTACATTGTTGCTAGTGTAAATGTCTATTCTTGATATCAACAACTGAATTGCTACTAGTAAAAATGTTCATTTCTGATATCATGAATGTGATTGTTACTAGTAAGAAAGCCGTTTTAGATATCAGAAATTATATTGATATCGGGAATTCATTTTCAGATATCAGAAATGAATATTTTTACTAGTAGCAATTCAATTGTTGATATCAGAAATTTGCATTTCTACTAGTAAGAATTGTAAGTAAGAACTCCAACGCTGCTGCTGTGTTTTTCAGGTGGTCCTTTTTGGAGCTTGATACCTGTAGTAACTTTAGTTGTATAAAAAAAATTAAGGTTACACTTTATTTTACAGTGCCGTAGTTACATTGTAATTACTCAAATAAGTACTGAGTACTAATAATTAACTACATGTACTTACTGCAGAGTTACAGTTAGAGTTAGGGTTTGGTTTAGGGTTAGTTACTTGTAATTATGCAAAATTTACTGTTATTACTATAATAATAATAATATGTAGTAACATGTAACTACGGCACTGTAAATTAAAGTGTTACCAAAATTAAAGCCTACAGCATACTGGTTTGGAACCGCACGAGCTGAGTAAATAATATCAGAATTTTCATTTTCAGATTGACGGCAGCATTAAATGAATCTGACTTCAGTGCATTCTTTATTTACAGACCTGTAATGATGCAGAGTTCTAGACAGGTCCTGAGATCCATTGTATGAAGGGTGATAGAGCGCAAACATTCTCTTGGGAGGTGAACTGTAATACATAAAGACTTTTTTTTAAAAAAGAATGAAACAGCGATTATGATTCATAGTATGAATGCTTGTTTCCACCATGGAACAAAAAATGCAATTCCGTTTTTTTTTCTCACAATTGACCCTTCGCCGGCAGTTTGATTGATTACAGCGATCTGTCACGACACATTAAAGAGACACTATACGCTATTCATTGTTTAAACTTCTTTAAAAAAATTACAATACAATTACAATTACAAAAAGTAACCTGCTCTGTATTGTCTGTCGACGCGTTGTCAGTGTCCTCTTTGCTCCGGGATGTATTTTTCATGATTTGTGACGTGAGAGCGCATGGCTTGATGGACATAGCAACAGTAACTAAAGGGGGCGGGTCTTTGCGAAGGGTCAATTGACCATCTGCCCAATTTGTTTTTGAAAAACTTGAAAAATTGTGTGTACTCACATCTTTCCGTGGTTGAAACAACAGAGCAGGCTACTTTTGATATGAAACAGTTTCATATTTTAAATATTTAACAAGTTTAAACAATAAATAGCGTCTAGTGTCTCTTTAATGTGTCGTGACAGATCGCTGTAGCTCCTCGTGAACCGATCATCTCTTCATACTAGTTCATTTATAGCATCAAATAAACATGAATGAACATCAGAAGGAATGTTGTTTCAGACGTGAGGACACACAATTTTTCAAGTTCAAGTTCACCAACGTTAATCTACTAACTCTGACTGCTTTGTCAGACAAAATGGCAGATTCTGGGTTATGATTGGTCAGATCACCTGTCAATCAAACTGCCGGTGAAGGGTCAATTCATACTTTTTTCCTGCAATTCTGAGAAATATGCGAGATATAAATCTCTATGTCTCAATTGCAAATTAATAACTCGCCATTGTGAGAAAAAGAGTCAGAATTGTGAGATAAAAAAAACTAACAGCATTAGTTAACATGAACTAATAATGAACTGCACTTATACAGCATTTATTAATCTTTGTTAATGTTAATTTCAACATTTACTAATACATTATTAAAATCTTGTTAACATTAGTTAATGCTCTGACATGAACAAACAATGAACAACTGTGTTTTCATTAACTAACGTTAATGAAGATTAGTAAATACAGTAACAAATGTATTGCTCATGGTTAGTTCATGTTAGTTAATACATTATTAAACTAATGAATCTTATTGTAAAGTGTTACCAAACTCACAATTAGCCTACCTGTTATATTTTTTTTATTCCGTGGCAGAAAAAAAGTTTTCATATCATAGTGTGAATATCATTCTGAAGTTTAAACTTGAAGTTGAAAATATTTTTCATTTTAACATGCTACTAACCCCAAACTCATCTCTTCCTCTGGTTTTCTAGGGTTGTACAGGTTTGTTCCATCAACATAACCGTGGCAACATGGCGCTAAGTCAATAGCGTTTGTCGCAACTCCTGGTGGACAAGTCTAAAAAGACATGATCAACTGTTATAAATAATAAACATGATCAGTTTAAAGGGCATATTCACCAGGATATTCTTCAAAAAATCTTTTTTTGTGTTCTATGGAATAACTAAAGTCATATGGGTTTGGAACAACATGAGGGCGAATCCATAATAACCGAATTTTCATTTTTCAACATTAAGTAATACAGTTGTAATACAGTTCCTCACTTGTAAGTCGCTTTGGATAAAAGCGTCTGCTAAATGACTAAATGTAAATGTAAATGTAAATGATATGACAAAATAACTACAAAATAACTACAATAAAAGATACAGCAGAAAATATTTAACTGATATTATTTTATAACTGAGGTTCATTCTGACTTCAGCCAAGACTGTAAATATCATAAACGCAGAAATGCATTTATTCATGTCGCCTGTATGCCTGTGGCTTCCTGACAATTATTAAAAAATTGAGATGCCTCTCCAACAGAATGGTTTCTTGTTCATAAGGGCAGAAAAGCACAAAGGAAAATTAGACTTTCAAATGATTTTAGGTGACTTCTGCCCATAGTCTTAAAATTCATGGCTGTGTTAGCTGTGTAATACAGCACACAGTGGGAGAGAAGCGATGCTGCCGTACAACACCAGTGTGAGGACGGACTCGTACACATACTGAATCTAAATGACTGTATTATTCTGTGGCACATATCATACCAAAGTCAATTGACAATAGCAGTTTGATACAGCAGCTCAAAACTAGAGATAGCATTAGTGCCCGATCACTTGGAAATTATGGTAATGAATGATCACATTAACTGCGTAAGGTTTGATAAGTAAGCTATGGCTGTTTGCCTCTACTGGTAGATGTGATAACTACAACAATCTGCATGAAAAAAACATTCTCCATTGAGAACCATTTAAAAAGAAATGGGTATTATGACAAAATACATTTTTTGCTATCAGCATATAAAAAAGGTGCTTACCACACTGAAAGAAACTGTGGTAAATAGAATAGAATAGGGGAAAAAAAGAATAAAATAAATGTATGTACACATATATATAAGATGGATGAGGAAAACAAAGTAACTGGATATAAAATGAATAAAAACAGAACAAAATAAGATAAAAAAAGCAATTGTAAACAACTATCAACTTATAAAAAGATGCAAAAGGAAACTGTGGTCAATAAAATAAAATAAGATAAAATAAAAAAAAATAAAAAAATAAAATAAAATAGAATATAATAGAATTTTATATATATATATAAAATTACTACCTGTGCAAAATAAAATAGGACTTAAAAAAAATGAATAAAAACAGAACAAAACGAGATAAAACAAAAATTAAAAAAAGAAATTGTAAAATTACAAATGGTATTTAATATGGATGAGGGGAATAAAGCTAAACAGCAACAACAAAAAATAAAACAAAACAAGATCAAACAAAAAATAATAAAATGAAATAAAATAACACTATGGCTCAAAACTTGTGTGTGAATTTATTAAAAAATATCATCAAAATATAACAATTTTGCACATTTACGTTCTACTGTACAAGAAAATGTTGTGTAGGGATTATTCACGTTGACAAGCTTTTCTGGTGCCGTGACCTTTTAAATCCAAATATTGATGCTGGACCGCTAAAATGCCACTTGGACTCTTCTCAAAATGGATGCATGCAATCATTGTGTCTTTATGCACATGTATTTTATGGCTACTTGCAGGGGTAGACAGACAGACAGACAGACCTTGTTGACTCAGTGTTGCATGTTGCAAAAAATAAGTCAAATGAATATGAAGAGAAAAACAAACCCAAAAGGTGATGCTGGGTGTCTTACATGAGAGAGAAAGTCTCATTACTGATGCAGGGGGACTTGGCCTCTGCCAGACATCTTTTGATTGCTGCTGTTAAAGGCAGACGCACTGACCTGTGTCTCAGTGACCCGGCGTTTTGATTTACGGGCCTCCGGACCCACCGCTCTCCGCTGGCAGGGCAGTGACATGGGGCTGGGCAAAGACAACAACTGACTTCAACATCAAATCCAATTCAATTCATTTTTTTTAAATGTTTTAAAATATTAATTATAATATTATTAAAAACATTATTTTAATAAATAATTAATTAATTAAAATAAAAATAATATTAAAATCTCATTCTCTTTTTGAGCTTGGCAAACATGGTCACAAAAAAGTCAATAATTATTTAAAATAATAAATATTATATTAAAATTATATTATTAAAAATATGAATTAGTAAAAAATATTTCAGACTGGTGGTGTTTTTGTGTTCTAATTTTCAGCTTGACAAACATTGCTATATAAAACAGTCAATAAATATTTAAAATACTAAAATTATATTGTTTAAAATACTAAATTTATATTATTAAAAATATGAATTATTAAAAAATATTTCACACTGATGTTTTGTGTCTTGATTTTAAGATTGGCAAACATTGTCACGTAAAAGAGTCAATAATTATTTCAAATATTAAAATAATATATTAAAATTATATTATTAAATGAATTAGTAAAAGAAATGTCCTGTATTTGAGCTTAGAAAATTTGGTCACAAAAAACAGTCAATATTTTTTTTAAATATTAAATATTATATTAAAATTTGTCATTAAAAATATTAATTATCAACAATGTATCATACTGGTGGTGTTTTTGTGTCTTATTTTTAAACTTGGCAAACATGGTCACATAAAACACTCAATAATTATTTCCAATATTAAAATTATATTACAAACATTAATTATTAAAAAAAAAAAATATTTCATTATGGTGATGTTTTTGTGTCTTGTTTTGAGCTTGGCAAACATGGTCACAAAAAACAGACAGTAATTATTAAAAATATTATCTATTATATTATTAAAAATCTAAATTATCAAAAAATATTTCACACTGGTGATGTTTTGTGACTTGTTTCTGAGCTCTGAAAGCATGAACACAAAAACAAACAGTAATTATTTAAAATATTAAATATTATATTAAAATCATATTATTAAAACATATATAATGTTGTTTAATACTGGATTTGAGCTTGGCAAACTTTGGCAAAGTTTATTTTTAATTCTGCCTTGTGTTAAAGTCAACCTGAAATAACTAAAGACCATATTTATTTTCTTGATACAGGTTTTTATTCTTAAAGTCTCCATAATCTTTAACTAAAATGAATATTAGACATTTTGTTTTCGACTTATAAAATAATTTCCTTTCCTACATTTCTATCTCACTGATATCCTGTTTTATTCAGATTTACATCAGATTACAGAAGTAAAATAATAATATGCAAACTGCATTTGAAGTGCTCCTGCCTCTGACCTTCTCCTGTGGGTGATGTTGATTGGCTGTTCAGCGATGAAAGGAGATTGGTCCGATGACAGAGGGGGAGGAGCCCGAACTTGGAGACCGAAGAGACACTTCTTCTTCTTTATTTCCTTCCCCGAGACAAACCTTTACGACAGATCAAAATCAGATTGGATTGGTATTCAACTGCTGTTCTTCGGGGCTCCCTGACAGATTTTTATTTGTTCCTGGGCGTCTCACGCTTGCCAACTAAAACATCTGATTCAGTTATTTAAGTGCTAGCACATGAGCGGCATCATCCACAAACCTTGACAGAAGGAAAATGGAAATGGTCTTTAAATTATTTATTTTGAAAGACAGAACCACCTTCAGCTATCAAAACACCATTTGTAGAGAGTGAAATAGCACATGCAGAGTCACTTATAATGTAAAGCAATTACAGTAATGGTTTTGCAGATATTATTGCAAATATGTGATATACCCCTATGGGATGCCACACGGAAATCAAGCAGAACGGCAGTTTTCAGAGTATAATCCGTGTCTCACCTGTCTTTGTGGGAATTTAAAGCATTGAGCAGGTTTTGGCAACGGTCTTGCCTCGGTGTGTCTGACAGCTGAGAGACCAAAATATAGAGTCGAATGAAAGGCAGTGTGTAACAAATGCATTTGAAAGGTAAGAGCTCAGATTGACCACAAACTGCAAGAGAGAGTATTCAAAACTACATTCAAAGTGAACACATTCAAGTCAACATGAAATCAAAATGGACCCTATTTACTTCCTTAAAACCTTGCGAAACAGCTTTATAAGTGCAGTTCTTTCTTGTGTAGATGTATTTCTTATTGAAAAGTCACATATTGAAGTCCGTAATATTAGTCAATATCCTTTACGTCAGAGCCATGAGTCATGATGGCGTTTATAATTTATTGAGGAAAAATCCTCATTGGAGAAAATGGTTTATTGAATTATTTTTGCCCAATTAAATGATCGTTAATAATATTTTTATTTTCATTTTAGTATTATTGTTATTTTTAGTTTAAGCTGCAGTTCGTAATTTGCCTCTATGTCGCCATCTCTGTTTGAAACCTGCAATTACAATTGTTTCCGGATTATCGTCTTTACGCGTGTTGTGCTTTGGCACGGCTCCTCAGCGCGGATGAATGCTTGCTGTCAGTCACCACATCGGTGTGGATACTGTACTTCGGAATCGCATATTCTACGCACTGGAAGTGTGACCAAAATAGGAATTTTCACCGGAGAATGTCATTTGAACAAGTAAGTAACATGTCTGCCACTTTTGTTCTGACTAACTGAGGGGGGGGGGGGGGGGCATTACAGTAAATCACTCTGCCAACGGTGATTAAGTTTAACGAGCTCATTAAACCATGAAAATTACTTGCTCAAAAATTGATTTTGGATCATTTTTAAACTTCATTTATAATTTAAGTTTTAGTCATTTTTTTATATTTTATATAATATTTTTAAAGTATTTTTTGTAATTATTTTTTTTGTTGTTTTTAAATTCTATTTAGCTTTCATTTAATTTAACCTATTTTTCATTTTTTTTTAAGTTTAAGTTTTATATCTAAGTTTTTGTATTTTTTATTTTATTTCAGCTTGGTTGCAATTAACATTTTTTTAAAGGAATAGTTCACCCAAAAATGAAAATGATCCCATAATTTATTCACCCTCAAGCTTGTACAGTATATGACTTTTTTTTTTAGCCGAACATAATCGGGAGTTATATTAAATAATATCCTGGCTCTTCCCAGCTCATCCATCCATCATAAAACTAATCCATACGACTCCAGTGGGATAATAAATGCCTTCTGAATTGAAGCGATGGGTTTTTGTAATAAATATATCCATATTTAAAACTTTATAAACTATATTCAGTGGTGTACGCGCGTTCACGAGAGAGTCGAGTGAAGAAGTTTACACAGCGTTTTAAAAATGTTTGACATGCCTTTGATCAACATACACTTACGTCATTGATAGTTCCTATAGTGCTGGTTTAGACCCTACTCTGAAGTAAGAGCTAATTTAGTTCCCCAAACGGAGTTCCTAAAATCGTTCCCGCGGTGCAAACACGGCAAAATCCGGCTACTTCAGCCAATAGTTCTAGGAACTATGCAAAAGTGCGAAAGCCCCTAATCATGTAGGATGTATGATGCAGGCATAGTGTAAGATCAGGTTAGAGTTGACAAACACGGAAGCACACAACAAAATGTCGGTCATGAATTAGAAGTCCTAAACGAGAAGTTTTCAAGAAAAATCGGAGAATTTCGATATAAGAGAAGAGGAGCTACATCCTACATCATATGTATTGACAATAACAATACTGATATATATATATATTACTCTGTTTCTGAAATGAATCCAATCAGTGAATCCAACACATGAAATGAATCCAACACATGTCAAAAGTAAAATAGGTTGCATTTGGTGTTTCATGTTGACTTTAAATTGAGCCGTGTCTGTGCTATTGACAAGGATATTTCCCTACCGTGCCAAGAAGCAAAGATTCCCAGTTTTCATTTGCAAAAGACATGATTTCATGATCGAAATCAAAATACTTCCTCTTGCAGCACAGAGAGAGGTGATACAACACCAAATGGGCCAAATCTACCCTGCAATCCAACAGAATGAGGATCATCAGAAATCACATTCAGCTCTTCAGATCAGTTCTGCGTTCGGTCTTGATTCTGCAAACAGAACAGATGAAGTGAACTTACCAGGTCATTGGAAGCCTCTGGATGGTCTCTGGACCATTTGTGCACGCTGAGCACTGGAACTGATAAAAGCTGAAAGGTGAAGCGGAGACAGATGAAAAGCTTTAGACAGAATTAGCTTAGCAACAGCATGTGCTTAACAACAGCTTCAGCCTCACCGGTCTCCATAGAGAAGAGGTTTGGTCAGGCACTGAGTGCAAGCTTCATGAAACCACTGCCCACAACTCCCACACTGCAACATCTTCAGATTCCACCTGACAAAAACAACATGCTTCAGTTTAGACATACACACACTCCTCAAACTAAAATGAACTCATTCTGAACTTGCTTCAATTGTGCTAGTCGTGCAGTTCCTTTTTAAAGAATTTACTTCATACATTTTCTGCATGTACAGTGCACCCAAAAATATTTTATACACTTAAGACACACTTAAAATGTCTGAATGGCATTGCATTAGAAGCCAAAATATCAAACCGATTAGCATCTACAAACAAATGACACTAGACCGGTTACATTTCTAACCAGTTTTTGCTCAATGCCTTCTAATCAGCGAGTGTTCCTATGATTTTTACTGATTTTTGGATGTATGAGGTCAGATTTGCTTAGGTTATTACCTTTGTTTAAACTTTAAAGTATGTATATCTTTTGTTTTATCCATTCAAATCAGACAAACTTTTGAAATGTTTTTGTGCTATCTGCCATTAAAATAAAACACAGTTGGTTTGATGTTTTGTTACTCATAGACATTTTTACTTGTTCAACGGTGAGTAAATTATCTTGTGTATATATATATATATATATATATATGAATTATTAATATTATAAACATTCAGTGTTGGGGTAATGTAATCCGGTTACTTTTTACAAGTAACTTGTAAAATAAAGCATTACTTTTAAATTTACAACAAAAAAATCGTATTTTTTCAAATAAGTAACGCAAGTTACTTTATTTTCCCATTTATCGACTTTCAAATTTTGTTACATGATGTTATTGTAGTTCTAGACTAAAAGTGAGCAGGTGTTTACTCTCACTTGCAAAAAAACAGATTCAGTATTCCTCAAAATGAATAAACATAGTGAAATGCAAACTCAGAATATTATGCAAACCTGCAATAATTAGATATGTTAAATGACACAAATATATATCCAACTTTATGTAATTAATCTCAATTTATTAACCAATGTCTTTCCTGCAGAAGATACAATTGACCCTTCACAAACAGTTTGATTGACAGGCGATCTGGCCAATCATAACCCAGAATCCGCCATTTTGTCCGACAAAGCAGTCAGGGGAGTTAGTAGATTAACGTTGGTGAACTTGAACTTGGAAAATTGTGTGTACTCACGTCTGAAACAACATTCCTTCTGATGTTCATTCATGTTTATTTGATGCTATAAATGAACTAGTATGAAGAGATGATCGGTTCACGAGAGGAAGTAACAGAATATTGTAATGTATTACTTTTAAAAGTAACTTTCCCCAACACTGTAAATATTCTTATATTACATATAAATATATATCAAAATGTATTGTATATAAACCACTTCTAGAATGATATATTGCTCGCAGTTTTTGAAAGTAAGTCGTATGCATTATGTATTAAGTACAGAGATCAGAACGGCCAACTATATTTGCCAAAACGTCCAGTATAAGACATTTTAACACAAAACTGAACTTTTAAAAAGGTCCTGCATACTGTTTCACACACTACTTTTCAAAATATTCAATACACTAAACCTAGGCAGTATATACTGAGCATTGTGCAGTCGCAGTACACTAGTATTCCGTACAAAACATTGTCAAGTGAGAATGTTATAAGTTGGACTCACTCTCCTGGTCCAGCACAATAGCAGTAACACTGCTGCTGGTTGGTCAAGTGCTGCGGGTCCCAGTCTAAAGATGACAGCTGATAGGGCAGCCGCACTTTCATGATCTGCATGAGCCGCGCGAAGCGTCCTCTTTTTAAAGCTCCCCCTCTCTAGGACAGAACACAGCTCGTCATTACAATGTATCTTACCTCTCCGTGACAAGCGCTCTCCTGTCATGTAAGCATATTTAACAGCGATTTCATCTGAAGATTGAATTTGGAGAAGACATGCTGAAGGAAGTCATTAATATTTCCTGTTGGGGGGTGGGGGGGGGGGTATATGATTGTATCTTCAAATCAGCATGTAAGGCCTGTGAAACGAGCGCGCTGACAGACGGATTAAAGCACGGGCCCATTTAACGCAGCTCTACCACCGCCATCACCTGCAGAGTGCTGCAATGTAATAAATACGCAGTCAAGTGCAGTAAGCCATGGATACCCTTTACATCTCAGAGCAAGATTAAAGCCTTGTGTTAGGATGTGCGCCATTTGAATTAGACCTTGAATGCCAACGTCGTCCGTGTTTCTAAATATTCATTTCGGGATTTAAGCAAAGTTCAACCTTTGTTGCGACTGCAAAGACACATTGGCGACATATCCAGCTGTTGGGGTCAACTTCAGGTTCAATGGGTGGGGTATGGCACTCTGGATGATAACCTGAGGAAACAATGGATGAAGAAAACAAATGTGTCATAAGTAACATACACTGTACGACCAAAAAAAAAAAAAAGTCGCTGTTTACTTTTAAATAGGCAAATAATTAAGAGTCTATTTACTGGATCATTATTGCTGTGATTATTATGTTTCTAGCGTGTTATATATTTGGGAACAGTTCTTTTAACCCTAATTTATGGAGTGTGTAGATTTTCATTTCTCAAACAATTATGTAGGAAGCCGTATCATGGCCATATTTCAGGATGATGAAGTCAAGATTCATCACGTTAAATTAGTGAAAGAATGGTTCATGAAGAATCACTTTCACACATGAATTGCCACCTCTGAGTCCAGACCTTAACCTCAGTGTAAGTCAAGTCAAGTCATCTTTAGTTATATAGCGCTTTATGCAATGCAAATTACTTTACAGTAATAATTGGCAAATAATTTTTGGCTGCACAGCAGCTCCCAAAGGAAATGGTGTCATTGTCCAACTTATTCTATATATTTGTATTGATTCATTCCGTTGCAAAGATCAATAGTTATTAGTCTAGTTAATTTATGTATATCAGCACTGGAGAAAACAGTGACGTAATTGTCCGGCTCAGCTCAGTTCGCCAATGCATGCATATCAAAAACACTGCTGAATATCAAGCAAGTGTCCCCAACCAAACAAGCCAAAGGCAACAGCGGCAAGGAACCAAAACTCCAACAAAATGGAGAAAAAAAAAACCTTGGGAGAAACCAGGCTTAGTCGGTGGGCCAGTTCTCCTCTGGCCAACAGTGAACACTTGCCCGATATTCAGGCAGAGTTACAGGTCATACGTCCGATTTGTGACCGTAACAGTCAAAATATTTAATCCAGTTCCATCTAGTTTAAAATCTTTTTGATCATGCTGGTATGGGACGGTTTGTTGGGGATCTGTACCACTGGCACATTAAGTCTTTGGGATGTGCTGGAGGAGACTTTACAGAGTGATCACCTCTTACATTGTCAATACAAGATCTTTACCAAAAACTGATGCACATCCTAATGGAACTAACATTTATTTCCTTCAAGAGGTGCTTCAGTTTTTGGTCAAGATCTTGTAGTGATAATGCGAGAGGTGAGCACTCTGTAAAGTCTCCTCCAGCACATCCCAAAGACTTACACTGAGGTTAAGGTCTGGACTCAGAGGTGACAATTCATGTGTGAAAGTGATTCTTCATGAACCATTCTTTCACAATTTTGAATCTTGAGTTTATCATCCTGGAATATGGCCATGATACATCTTTCTACATAATTGTTTGAGAAATGAAAATCTACACTCTCCATAAAGGGTTAAAAGAACTGTTCCCAAATATATAACACGCTAGAAACATAATAATCACAGCAATAATGATCCAGTCATAGATTCTTAATTATTTGCCTATTTAAATGCAAACAGCAACTTTTTTCTTTTTTTCTTTTTTTTTCTTTTTTTGTGGCCAGGCAGTGTATTACAAAGCCTATAAATAAAATGAAACCCAAGAGAAATCTACAGTTCGACATAATCAACATAGTTTACCGTGGCGACATTTGAGGCAGTTTACGAGAGGTTCTTTAAGAGGCGGAGCATCACAGATACAGCACACCTCCTCTCCTCCTGAAGAGACTGAACACAAGAAACAAAAACACATGGACATTTACTGGAGAGATGACAACTAGATGTTTCAAGCACACACCAACATTTCATTATTTTGATCTTTACTTCCGAATTGTAGTTAACAAAAAAGGTCACACTTTGTTTTAGATGTATTTAACTACTACAATTGTATGGTTACGACAAAAACATAAGCACAATGTATTTCCTTTTTTTGCGGTAGCACTTTATTTTACAGTCCTGTTTTGCAAGAACAAACTATGTCATTATTGTAGTAGGGTAATACTAACCCTGATCTTAACCCTAATCCTAAACTTAACTCAAGTTGTGATACCTTAACATTACTCAGTACTTTTGTGGGTAAGTACATTGAAAGTGCACATACTGTAAAATAAAGTGTAACCACTTTTGCTGCTATTGAGGTGGGATATGGGTTAGGTCAGAGACAGGATCGGTGGTGTGGATAAGTTTAAGGATGGGTTAAGGTGTAAGGGATGGGTCAAAAGTGTAATTAAAAATGTAATTACAGAAATTAATTACTGATGTATTTACATTCATGTATTTTTTAAATATAAGTACAATGTTTTACATGTATGTACACAATACGTGCATTGTATCAAATTATTAATTTAAATGTTATTACATAGTAGTTGAAGACACCAAATAATATCAAGTGGGACCAACAAAAAAATACACAAATGAAAAACAGGCCTATATATTAATGCACTACATAGTTTCTCAAGTAATATTTCATGTAAAAGGTGATATGCGTCAATTTTTTTTTATGTTAAAAAAGCATCCCAATGAGCCTGAGATGGCAACACTGGCTCAACCAATAGTGTGAGTTTGGGGCGGGACTATCTGCTTGATTGACCAATGGCAGGAGTAGTTTTAGGGAAACCTTCTTGAAAACAGTTTATTTTTATTTTTTTTAATTTTTTGCAGTTCCATTTGGCAACATCAGTGATGAGACAAAAATAAATTTTTTTAAAGAATAAAAATTAAAGTTAAAATAAACTTGAATACTTTGTAGTATTTTATAAATCACTCTGAATTCTTTCATAAGGCATATTCTGATGCCATATCCAGAGTTTATCATCGTAAAACCTGACTCGAACATATCTACGTCATATTTCACTCCAGAACAAAAAGAAAGTTTTAAGAAATTACAACAAAAAGCCTATTTTTACAGCATATTTTGCATCCAAAAATCTCATTATTGTAATTCAAAAATAAATCTCATTCTCATTTCTATACAACAAAAAAATAAGTAAATTATGTATTACAGTATTTAAAGTGTTTATACATCACAGCAGTGTTTGTTGTATTAATTTATGTTGGTTTGTCTTTATTTTTTATGGAAATAAAGAAAACGTAATGAGTAATGAGAATCACCATTGAAAAAATGGAGAAAACTACAAAAAAAGCATGCATTACATTTCAAATTTAATGAAAATGTCACAAAGACAATGAAAAAAAATTAAACATAACTTAATAGTCAATCTTCATGTTCTTTATGCAAAATAATAAATTCTTATACATATATAACTTGGTTTTTGGATGCATTTACTTACTTTTTGAGCTTGAATTTAAAGTTTATCCACTTACATGAGTGGATGTCTTTCCTGAGGACCCAGAATTCAGAGTTATCCTCAAATCTGACCAAACAGCACTGCTTCACACTGTCCACCTGCCAAATAAACACAGTTAAACGTCCCAAATAACACTCCACCGACTTACATCAGCACAGCAAGTCGCTCAGTTTAAAACTCGCTCTTTCCCTCTCCCAGCTAGTGTCTTTCCCCTCTTCCAAACAAACTTAAGAGAAAGAAAAAAAAACTTACTCGTTTGACATTGCCGAGGTACAAAAGTCCATCGCTCCACCTGGCTAAAACATCCTCTCCTTCACTGACTCCCCCCATCCTGAAGAGCGCGGGAAAGAAGAGTGCAAAAAGATCCAGAGGCATTAAAATGTGTTTCCACGCAAGCAAACAGCAGCAGCCTAAAGGGTTAAACTCTGTGCATAGCGACAGTATACAGTACAGTAGGATAAATGATGAAGAGTCAATGCACATTGCAGTGCCACACATGATCAAAAACACTGGCTGCCATATGCAACGGAGCATAATATATGCAGATGCCACAACAATGCGCGAAAGAGCGCACAATTGATTGCATGCAAAATGCATGGCCAGATGTGCCTAATCAATGCACACAACTCATCAGAGCAGACACATATGATGGCACGCGCATGCACATATTAATTAACACGCATGACAGATCGTACGTGGACGGGATGTACCTGTGTTAAGTGTTCTGCTCTGCTGGGGTCACAGAGACGGGGAAGAGATGTCAGTCTCACATGAAATGCCTGATGCCCGGTGTTGTTCTGCGTCTCAATCACTGTCCCGAATAATCGGCGGGTTTGGAGAGTCGCGGTGGATCAAACGCGCGTCACTCAAGCCGTCAGTGCGCAACCGTCTGTCCGTCCGTCTTTCTCTCTGTCTGTCTTCCCTTCATGTTCCCAACCTTCCTCTGTCTCTCCGTTGATGCTATCAAGCGTGTTTGTCAGGGAAGCGGCATGAGAATCAGCCCGAGAGAGACGCCATCATCATCTCTGCCTCTCTCTCCTCCGACTTGTTGTGACGCAGACATAAAACACAGGGAGATGGAGAGGGAGGGAGATCCTGAGAACACCTTCACATCTGTACGACTGACCGACATCCCACCGGATTGAAAGCCGGCACGACCACCTGCGCCCGACCCCACAGGCGCTCGGCCAATGCCGCACACTCATAGCGGCTCATTAGGGAAAGTTTGGGGCTGCAATTAGTCCAGCAGAGCCGCGCGGTGGACTTTTTGGAGAAAGTTTGAGAATGCCCTTGGGTGCCGGCAAAAATGTGGCAACGCTGTTACGCGCTGCTTTTCGTGCAAAAAGAAACAGAAAAATGGATTTTCATGGAAAATGTTTGAACCTGCGTCATAGAAAAACACCATGTTAACCGATTTGATGGGAATATAATGATGATACAGTATAAATAAATCAGTGAGGGCAAATGATAATAATAAAAAATACAAAGAAGAAACGCTTATTTTACATAATTTGTATTTAAAATAAAAAGTTAGGCTATATGATCAAATGTTTTGCAATAATATGCATTTCTTAAAATTGTGTATTAGTTTAAATAAATGAAGGTGAAACATTCTAGTGCACAATATTTACACAAAATTAAAAAACGATACTATATTTTTAATTAGCAATAAATTATGCATCTCTCTCTATATATATATATATATATGTGTGTGTGTGTGTGTGTGTGTGTGTGTGTGTGTGTGTGTGTGTGTGTGTTTTATATATAGGCCTATATGTGTGTATATGTATATATGTATATAAAATACACACATACACACACAATATATGTATATATATAAATTATTTGCATGATTTATCACAACATTTTTTTTCTTTTGTCAAAAACTTAGATTAATGTGGTTCAGATAACATAATATTTTGAATTTCTGTTCAGTCACCCTCATTGTATTAACTCAATTTTTTTAAAGCAACCATGTAATTTACTTTAAGTAATAATTCTTTTTACAGTGTAATACAGTGTAATATATATATATATATATATATATATATATATATGTATGTGTGTGTGTGTATTAGTAATATATTAGTAATTTATATATATATAAATATGTATATATATATATGTATTAGTAATATATTAGTAATTTATATATATATATATATATATATATATATATATATATATATATATGTATATATATATATATATGTATGTATGTATGTATTTGAAGAGCACTGATACTTCTGTCCAAATATGAGTCAATTTATTTACCGATTGGACCAGGTTGATCAAGACAGTTAAGTCAGGGTGTCAGATAAATGTGCTTCAGCTTCTTACATATATATTTTTAATTAAATGTATTTAAATTATTAAATATATAATTTTACATACAATATAGCAAAAGAATTTTGATCAATTTTGTTTTACTTTTTTTAACCTCTCGAAGACAAAATTTGTTTCATGTCACAACACAGCCTGCTGGTAACACGAGTAAATGAGGTAGATCAAAGCAAAACAGAATCATGAGATATCAAACACTCTTATTGTGATGATAGTAGTGCAGGAATGTTCAAAATGGCCTCTGGCGTGTCCTTTGTAAAGCAGTTCTCTGAGAGTCCAGCAGAGGGCGCAAACACAAAAGATGCAAAGATGCAAGCTAGAGACTGGCTTTATTCCTGTGCCACATTACAGCTAACCCAAACAGTCTGCATTTAGTAGCTTTTAGATTCCTTCTACCTTAGTGATTCTTCATACAAACAAGTGTCGTGGGTAACATACATTTTTGTATAATAAGTCGCCAAGCCATTTAGAGAGCAGACTTAAAGCGCTTGATAGGAGTGATAAATTATTCATAAGCACCAAACCACTATTTTAATTAGTCCACTCCAACCAATTGAATGCATAGCTCACATTACCAATGCTTTTATTCACCATAACAACCTTTTAATAAACACAGAAATCTCCCTGAGATGCGAAGGTCTTGCATAACATGCACAGCTTCTAACTCCATAACAGATGGATAGTGTCCTGACAAACTGAGGGTCACAATATGGTTTCTTGTGCATGTACAGTAGCCTTGCTCCAAAATGGAAAGTTGTGTCCAAAATTACTTTTTGTAATTGCGAGACATTTATTGTTAAAGTAAACAAAACATGTGAGAAGCGCTTAAACAAACACATTAGGTAATTCTAGTTTTTCCAAATTCCCTCAGGCTGCTAATTTATGCCATACGTGGAGCGCTATAACTGGAAATTAATGATAATAGACTGTTATATGATGTTTATTTGGCAGCTAAAGCTACAGTTTACTTGCAAGCTTTTTTTTTTGTTAAAGTTCTTCTTGTCTTCAAGGCCCTGCCATAAAAATATTGCAAGGTCAGTGTGGAGTTCACAGCTGGCACTCTGCTCAAGGATTAGCTTTAAATAATCACCCTGCTAGGAACTGTCCAGCCATTCAAAAGCATAAATCATTTACATCAAAAACTTCAACACCGTCGACCACTTAAAATTCAGGCCGTGAAACAACACCAGGCAATAAAATACAACCTTGACCATGTGTGAGGGTACACACACACACACACTCTCTCTCACACACACACACACACATACACTCACACACTCTCTCTCTCTCTCTCTCTCTCTCACACACACACTCACACACACACACACACACACTCACACACTCTCTCTCTCTCTCTCACACACACACTCACACACACACACACACACACACACACACACACACACATACATACATTCACACTCTCTCTCTCTCTCTCTCTCTCACACACACACACACTCACACACACTCACTCACACACACACACACACACACACACATACATACATTCACACACTCTCTCTCTCTCTCTCACACACACTCACACACGCACACACACACAGAGCTAAATGGGACTTCTTATTGACATATTCTTCGGTTTGGGTAGTTGAAATAACATCAAAATCAAGATATAAGTTTAACATTTATATGCATGTAAGAGCTTTTTACTGAATTTCTTTTTTAGTATCTTTAATCACTCTTTGCAGTTCACTTAAATATTCCTACTGTATGGCAAATTAATTATGAAAATACTACATGAAATATACAGTCTATTTTTGTCTCTCAGTTAATATTAGGTCATAGAACCATAATTGTATAAAAATTATATAAGAGACAAATGAGATAATAAGTTATTAGACAAATAGTTATAAGAATAGTTAAAATTAAATAAAATAACTGCAAAAAACAAACAAATGATATTTAAAAAAAATTGCAATTTTATTTCAGATGAATAAGGGGAAATAGAATGGCAAGAGAAGGATAATAAAATAAAATAAACGAAAAACAACAAATGATATTTAAAAAAAATACAATTATTTTATTTCACATGAATGGCGGAAATATAGTGGCTGGAATAGCAGCAAAATAAAATAAAATAATACAAACAATTGTAAAAAAAAACAACAACAAATGATGTTTAAAAATAAAAGTATTTTATTTCAAATGAATGAGGGCTGTAAAGTGGCTGGAGTGAAGCAGCATAAATAAATAAATAAATAAATAAATAAAAAGCAATTGCAAAAATAACATATAAATGATATTTTAAAAATAAAATTATTTTATTTCAGATCAATGAGGGAAATAAAGTGGTTTCTGTAGTAGAAAAATAAAAAATAACTATTCGGTTAATAAAAGAACATGAAGTGGAGTACGCAGCGCGTCAAAAATAGAAACTTGCATCGAGAGTGTAGACAGACACCTTCTTTTAGCAAACGAGTTCTGTCGCGACGCGTCCGGTCTGTAGACACTGCGTTATTGCCAGCGACGCTGCTGGCTGCTCTGAATTTACCGGGTACCGCTCCTCATCAGCGCGTCCAGCCAATGACCACACGCGCCGGAGGAACAGCAGGAACTGCGCCCAACGCGCCGCTCGCGCGTCACCGACACAGACCTCACCAACACGCTCAGCTCGCCGCCTTCATCGGGCCGATAAGCGTTGACGGGCAAAGCAGGAGGGGAGAGATATGGAGGGACAGAAACTCTGACTTCCGAGGAATCCACACGCAGGGGCGGATGGACGTGATATTAGTCTCCTAACAGGTATTTTTTTTCTCTTCGGTCTGCTTGTGATCGCGCAGAGGTGTTTTGTGAGAGAATGTACTGTCCTGTAGGAAGGCTGTTGCGAACTGTAAGTTCACGAGAGAAAAGTCCTGTCACTTTGACAATGCTGACATAAAATGAGATTGTATGATATTTTGTCCTTAGGTACTTCCCTGTTAGATAGAGTAAACTGATAATTACGCAGTTAAGCTCAGTGCTTTACGCATGGTTGGGGTCAGATGAAAGAAAGCTTTATTTTCCTGCTAGGTTTGACCTAATTCAGTCTTGCTTTGCACACTAATACATGTTTATCCCTGACTGGTGAATGGATGCATTCAGAAGAGCAGTTACCCATTTAGAATGTGTCATGTTTATGAACTTGCAATATTTTGGCTATTGCTGTTTGTGACAATGGCACTGAGCTGCGCTCTTTCCATCCTTCTCTTCCTGAAACAGATCTCTATCTGCAGGCTAATATAAATACCAGTGAGGGAAAGGAGACTAGGCAAGGGAGGGGCCTGAATTCAAATTTGAAGTTGTCTCTTTGGGGAAATGTAAATGATGAAAACAAATGATCTACCAGGGCGAATGACTCCCCGTTGAGCTGCTTGTTCCTCTCCAAATGACCTCGGTTTTTGTGTTTGGGCCAGCAGCACCATCATGCTCCCCCGTAGTATGAAGACATCTGGAGTCGACCTGCCAGGAGTGGGTCCGAGAGAAGTGCCCCTCATCGGATATCGACCTTTACAGCCAGAGGACCCTCCGGATCAGCTGTGGAAGGAGAATGAAAACAGAGAGGCAGATCACGCACAGGTAAGATGACAATGATGTTATGATTCACTCCTTATCGTCATTAATGTGTTATATTCATATAATGAGGAGATGTCGCACCTTTGGCGGGTCAATACAGGAATATGTCAAACTTTGAGAATAAGTACTGCTGTGTAATAGCCTGCAGTCAGAATGTAAAAGCAATGGTAAATGTGTTTATAAATAAAAAAAAGTTGAAATATACTTTTACTCAGCAATTAAAACATTTATAATGTAAAAAAAAAGTTCTTTTGAACTTTCTATTCATCAAATATTCCTGTAAAAATGTATTAAAGTTTCCACAAAAATATTAAAGGTAAGGTAGGCAATTTTGTTAAACTATCGCTGCGTCTGAATCAGGGCTGTAACCACCATAGGCATTGAGTGGCAAAACAAGTCCCCCCAATAGATGATCGATTGATTGATTGATAGATACTTTATTCATCCTATAGGGAAATTCAAGTTTCCAGTAGCAACAACAGTTAAAACAAACAAAATCAAACGAGCAGCCCATATAGATACATTAAAACCTTGCTGACAGGGATAAATTAAAAAGCTGTATCGCCTGAGGGACAAACAACTTCCTCAATCTGTCTGTGGAACAGAAAATAATTCAATAAACAGAAATGGCCAAACTGACCCTTTAGTTACTGTTGCTATGTCCGACAAGCCGTGCGCTCTCACGCCACACATCATGTTCTCACACAGTGAAAAATACATCCTGGAGCAAAGAGGACAGTGACAACGCGTCGACAG
This sequence comes from Zacco platypus, assembly GCA_038088235.1. Lineage (NCBI taxonomy): Eukaryota > Metazoa > Chordata > Actinopteri > Cypriniformes > Xenocyprididae > Zacco > Zacco platypus. Next base: position 5,277,190 of record CM076077.1, read on the forward strand.
ACATATGAAACAGTTTCATATTTAAAATATTGTAATTTTTTAAAGAAGTTTAAACAATAAATAGCGTATAGTGTCTCTTTAATGTGTCGTGACAGATCGCTGTAGCTCCTCGTGAACCGATCATCTCTTCATACTAGTTCATTTATAGCATCAAATAAACATGAATGAACACCAGAAGGAATGTTGTTTCAGACATGAGTACACACAATTTTTCAAGTTCAAGTTCAGCAATGTTAATCTACTAACTCTGACTGCTTTGTCGGACAAAATGGCAGATTCGGGGTTATGATTGGTCAGACCGCCTGTCAATCAAACTGCCGGTGAAGGGTCAAATCAAATTATAGAAGGCGGGGCTTACTGTTCACAGAAGACAAGTGCGAATTTTATAACAATGAAAGAGTATGTAAGTAACTAAACATTTAATATTTGACATCCATTTTATGATTGAAATATTCAGCGACGACAGTGAGGCAAACTACAAAATTTTATGAAATTTTGCCGTCTTGAATTTACAACATGCTATTGTTTTATTAGTATGATATGATTAATGTAATTCATAACTGAATTTGATGAGACAAGAAACGCTTTGCGTTTTTGACACAAGCCTATTAGACATACAAATAAGAGTGAATTTGCTAGAGCGAACTACTAACCCCAGAACTGGTATGTTTCGCACTCACATTTACACAAAAGGAGGGCGTTTTGCCACCGTCTAGGGCATTTTTGCATTTTAAAGGTTAATGTTAAATTTTAACCTTGTTTAAAGCACATGAATACTACCAACAAAAACATAATTTCTACCAAAGTGAGAAGAAATCTTCTTCACTGCTTTCCCTTATAATGTGTTTTTATGGCTAAGAGAAGGGCGCTCTTTTATCATACAGTACATACGTTTTGTCTTACTGAATGCGTTGGTGTTTTCGTGGTAGATCAGCTTTCACTTGTGGATTAAACGTGAAACAGGATATTCAGCTGAGTTGTGACCCTTTCACTTGAAGTGCTGAAGGCCTCATCCTCATGAGACATATAATCATAAGGAAACTGAAGCTACAGTTGTTTGGTTCTTAGAAAAGCTGTTTTTGGTTTGACTGTAGGAGCTGTAAATGTTCATTCGAAGGGGATCCGTTACATAACTAACTGTGGTGATATAAAGAGGCCAGGCTGAAAGTTCATAAAATTCAAATACGCTCATCTGGTGCTCTCCGATTGACCTGCTCTGTGTTTGTTTTAGCCCGAACCGCTTTGTTTTAGAAGTATTACGGGGTGGTGAGTTTCTTATCAGCCTGAGGCAAAAGCCCTCGTCCACAGCTGATTGTGACCCCACCTGGTATTCTCTCATGCTCTTTTTATATACTGTCAGCTGCTGCAGGCGGGTTTGAGATTACACTTCAAGTAGCTTACAAGTGTTTCCTTAAAATCAAAGAGACTTTTAAATGAGCCAAGACCTTTGTATTAAAGGGGTCATATATTGAGAAATCCAATTTTCCTTGATCTTTTGACATATAAGAGGTCATTGTACTATAAAAATGTCCTTCCTTGTTAATCTAAAGACAGCTTTTATTGAAACCAAGCTTAGAAAACAACTCATTTCGGATTTTGTCACATTTTACGTCATCAAGACCGCCTCTGCAGAAGAAGATCAACGCCTATGTACACCGATTCACGCATGTCATGTAGTGGTTAATACGAGACAGACGTAAACACAGGAATATTCCAAGATAGAGATGCTTCTAAGGATTACAAGACATTTTGAAGTGGGAAGTTGTGGAAAAACATAGTCTTTTCATCCTTCCTAACATTAAGAAAGCGTGGATGAACTTTATTTTTAAGTTCCGCATCAGTAAGAAACTGTTCGTTTCATTTCACCACGGATTCGTTTTTAAACAAGACGCAGTTCAACTCAGGCTTTTCAGCGTGACTGAAAATAAAAGATAACATAGTGCCAATTACATTGGATCCGACTGTAATGTTGCAACACATGTTTGAGTAACAGTGTTTTTTCCATGTGTCATTATTGCCTGGCCTGTTACAGATTGTTTGATATGTACTGAATAAATATATCGTATGTACTGAGGACATTTCATGAGTCCTCATATTTAAAATAGCTTTAAAAACATACTAAAGTAGGGTTAGTGTAGGGAGATAGAATGTACAGTTGTACAGTATAAAAACCAAACCATTACGCCTATGGAATGTCCTCACTTTGATGGCAAAACAAACCTCAGTGTGTGTGTGTGTGTACATCTATGTGTATATATTTCTATGGGTATATATATATATATACACATACATACATACATACATACATATATATATGTATATGGCATGTAGCAGATAAATAAAGAAGAAAAATGGAACAAAGATAAAAATAGAGCAATATAATTATTTTTATTATTAATATTAAAAAATAACAACGTGTAGCCTTCATTCTTCCCACATAAATAGAGTATAAAATATTAATAAAACATCACATATATTAATAAATTAATATATAAATTATATATATAATCATTAACAAATTAAGTAAACAGTGCTTTTTCATTAATTATTATATTAATTAATTACACAATTATAATTATATAATAATGACTAACAATTATATATATATATATTTATATATATATATATATATATATATATATATATACAAACATACATATTAACTACATGTTGCCTTCAAGCATTCTTTATACAGCACATAAATTATTAATATAAAAGTGTATATATATATATATATATATATATATATATATATGATATATCAAATAAACTAATGCCATGTAGCATTTTTGTAGCATGCATCAAATTCATTAAATGTCAGAGAAGAAAAGAAAATTTTATATATAACATATAATAAACTGTAGTATTGACTTATATTGGGAAGAGCCAAATTGAGCAAAATCAAGAATCTCATTTAAAAACCCCATATACTTCTGTGTCTGTGGTGGTCAAGGCCCTGGTCTGTTTTCGTGTCACAACATCCTGAGTATTGACTAGAAATTGCTACACCAAGGTTAGACTCATTCAACACTTCACTTGGCTTCCCCGGTCTAAAAACAGAAGCCCCGCACTGGCTCACACAGTTTACTGTAGTAACTTCCCTCCTGTTAAGGTCACATGACCAGCTCACAGCTCTTTGGTAAATAATGCAAAAGTCCACTATGAAACACTGGCTCTTTTGTAGGGACTTGCTCGGATGACACAAAAGCAAGGCCAGAGAAGACTCAACAGGATGAAACTAGATCCGGTCCTCTCTTGATTCTTTAATGACTGTGGCAGGATGCATATGTGTAGGTCAAAATGTGTTTGCAGTCATCACCGTGCAACTTCCTTGTGTGTCTATCTGGGTGTAACGTAAAAACAGAGAGAGGGAGGGAGATACGTTGAGGGTGGAAAGCTAGGAGGGCTAGATAATTGTTTAGCTAAAAACAACCTCATCTGACCCAGTTTGTCTACAGAGAGCTCATTATGTCCCCAGAATGGTGCACCGTGGGCCACATGCAGCACCGTGTGTCACGCAGAAACGGCTGCGGGAAAATGCCAGCACTGCATCGACCAAACCTCTCAACAACAGGGCAGGAATGATTGACTGGTTTCCATTAAGCTGCATTGTGATTGTCAGTGGCGAGTGCTCCGAGGCGGTCACGGTGTGATTTCGATTAGCAGAGAAAGAGGAAAAGTTGGTCGATGCAGTAATAGATGAGAACACAAGAATAGGGGAGATAAAAGAGAGAGCGAGGCGAGGTATTCATGGAGGAGGCAGAAACAATAGATCTCTGTAAATAGCTCCCTTGTGATGTATTTACGATGTGTTTCAGTGAGAACGCGGCCGGCAGGGACATATAAGGTTTTAAATGTGTGTGAGGTAGTCGTATTAGCAGGGGAGAACAGGGGTGTTTTATTTTATTTATTCGGGGTTTTTTTTACATTTTCCTTCATAACTCACAGAGAGCGCCAAATATACCTGTCCTAACGATGGCTCTGATTGCTTTATACTAATTAATATTCATTCATGTTTTTCACCTTTATAAGGCATTCTTTTAGTTGTCAGGAATAAAGCGAAAGTCTTTAAAGGGATAGTTCACCCAAAAGTTGGTAATCAAACAGCTGACGGAAGCCATTGACTTCCATAGTAGAAAAAAAAAAACTATGGAAGTCAATGGTTATCGTCAACTGTCTGGGTACCGACATTCTTCAAAATATCTTCTTTTGTGTTCAACATAAAGAAATTCATACAGGTTTGGAACAACTTGAAGGCGAGTAAATGATGTCAGAATTTTCATTTTTGGGTGAATTACCCTTTAAGGATATTTTAGGACCATTGAGTATGTATCTCTTTAAGCATGATTTGTAAATTAAAACATTTTAAATAAAATGTACCAACTAGCTAATAAGTCAAGTTCAGTCTTTAACTAGAAATTTGAATGAAAATGTTTAACGCGTACTGCAAAGAATCAAAAGTCATATAATAATTGACTCGGACCTCTCAGTCATGATTAAAACCTGTATTTATATATTAATCCAAATCATATTCCAAATCATACACTGCATGTTTTTGGGACTGAGAAACGCAGGAGGGGGTCTCGAAATATCCCGTTAAAACAGCAACTTACAGTAGAATCTCGAATATTGTCTGTTTGAACGTGCAACGGGAGTCAAGCCCATATTCTCTAGCGATAATGATGGCGATGGCCATAAAACTGAAAAGTCTTATCACTTTTTATACAAGAAGAGTCCAGTCGAGCTGCAAGTTCATCCGTCAAATCTCCATTAAATGACAGCAGTTTTTATATGTGGGTGGCGAGCGGAGCATTTCAGTCGTGCGTAGAACACAAAATTGATGGGAGCAGCTCCGGTGGAGAGCAGCGACGGTCGATTGGATCACAAGTAGACAAGTGAGACACATACCTATTTACACCTGGTATTTTATTGTCTCTTTTGTTGACTTTCAACCCCATCTTTGAGGGGAGGGTTTATGGGTGGGTAGATGTACGGGTTTGTTCAGATCTTTCAATCTAATGGACGAAATAAGCTAACGCAATTCATAAACGCGAACAGAGATGACGGAAAAACATACGGAGAGCGTCAGCTTTCGTTTCTGACCTGATAGCCGAAAGAGTGTGTGTTTGAAATCAAGAATGGTGAGAGAACATTGTGCTTGGTACATTTTTCGTCTTCAAACCAAACTTGGGTCTTCGGATGACAAATTTTAAATCCTGTCTGGCTAACGTGTTTCCCATAATGTTTACGCATTAGGTTAGTAGGCGGAGAGTAAGCGGTCTTTTGTGGCGGTTCGAACGCATTCGACCACATGAGCGTTTTTACACTACGAAAGAAATCCGTTCAACTGCGTTTTCAACTACCTCTGGAAGTGGATGAAAGTGGACAAGCTTTATAATCGTAATCATATCTTTCTTCTCTTTTTTTATTTACTTGCTCTTTTCCATACAGTGGATGTGAGACTTAGACTTGGAATATAGTGCATGGTTTACATGGACTCTTATTATGCTTTTATGGTTAAGTAGACGAGTGAGACACATACCTATTTACACCTGGTATTTTATTGTCTTTTTTGTTGACTTTCAACCACTTCTTTGAGGGGAGGGTTTATGGGTGGGTAGATGTACGGGTTTGTTCAGATCTTTCAGTCTAATGGACGAAATAAGCTTTCGCAATTCATAAACGCGAACAGAGATGACGGAAAAACATACGGAGAGCATCAGCTTTCGTTTCTGACCTGATAGCCGAAAGAGTGTGTGTTTGAAATCAAGAATGGTGAGAGAACATTGTGCTTGGTACATTTTTCATCTTCAAACCAAACTTGGGTCTTCAGATGACAAATTTTAAATCCCGTCTGGCTAACATGCTTCCCAAAATGTTTACGCATTAGGTTAGTAGGTGGAGAGTAAGCGGTCTTTTGTGGCGGTTCGAACGCATTCAACCACATGAGAAATCCGTTCAACTGCGTTTTCAACTATCTCTGGAAGTGGTTGAAAGTGGACAAGCTCAAAACGTTTACAGCTGTATTTAGCGTCACCCACTTGTGATCCGATGGACCAAAACGCATCTTAATACCAGCTGTGAACAGGGCTGTAGATGTCCAGTCCGGTGCCGTTCACACAGCACGGGTTTTCTGAGTATGTGAGTTGTAAAATTCACGTGTGAATTCAGTCATAGAATGCAATTGTAAATAACCGTATTCTGTGAGAACGTAACCGTATTAAGGACTGAGAACCGTATTCTGCTGCTGTGTGAACGTGGCTAACCTGTTTTTTACTCAAAATAATGTGTTTGTTTACAATTGCCTTCTGTTACAATTGGCCTCAATCTCCCCCACTAAGGAGCAGAGAGGATAGTAAACACAGGGCAGCTGATATTGTCTTGGGAAATTCTATAGAGTTTTTCTTTGTTCACCCTCCCCTGAGGCTAACGCTTGTGAATACAGAGACTAAAAGCGTTTGACTGAGAGAGTAACGTGTGGGGGGAGGAAGGGCAGCATGACATGACAGCATGTCCTGTTTCCTGTGTTTGTCCACAGTTATTATGCACTTCCTGCCGGCTGAGAAAAGACATGGAAACTCACAGCTGGTTTCACCTAAAGGCAAAACTTGAAGTTTCCAAATGTACCCAAGAGAGTGGATTTCGCAACATGATATTAACAGCTACTGTAAAGTGTCTGTGTTAATGGCCTGATGAGGTTAATTCCAAACCTGACTCAGAGAGGATTGGTAAACAGTATTGAAATAAAGTTTTGCACCTTGTGTTGCATCAAAGAAGGACTCAGTATAACACTGCATTTTGTAGATAGTTAAGTTGGCAGTATTTTCTAAGGCAAGTATCACTATTATCATTGCTCATAACCCAGATTGCAGGTGTTCCAAAACCTCTAATCCTGAGTAAATAAATTTGACATGCAGCTCGTTCCATTTGTGCTACAAACATGAATGATAATAACTAAAATTATGCTTCTGTACTCAGAAACTAGTGCTGTCAAATAGTGCTGCACGATATCGGAAAAAACTGACATTGCCATATTTTGTTTTTCTGCTATATATATATATATATATATATATATATATATATATGAAAGCAATTTCCCCAGATGACTTGAATAGCTCCATTTGAAAAGAATTAATCATTCTAGAATGATTGGGATGATTTTGTAGGGAATCTGCATAGAAAGCGATAAACAAATTATAAACATGATGAATACAATAGAGCCAAGATACATATGAAATAAATGGTGTATTTCAGGTAATTGTGTTACACTTTATTTTAAGGTGTCCTTGTTACAGTGTAATTACACATTTAAGTAATGAGTAATAATAATTAACTACAATTACTTAATTTAGGGTTAGGTTTAGGATTAGTGTTTGGTTTAGGGTTATTGCATGTAATTATGAATAATTTATAGTTATTGCTACAGTAACTATGTAACACATGTAACAAATACACTGTAAAATAAAGTGTTATTCTAAAAATGATTATTCAAGGTGCAAATTGAATAATCAAATGTAAAAGAACTGCATAGTCTTCACTGTATGAATTAAACATAATTAATCTTTGTTAAAGCTACAAAAGAGATTTTTTTTCTTTGTCTTTTGTTCTTTGATTAACATTCATAAGAGACAGCAGCAGGAATATTAGGCTGCTGTCACTTTAAGGCAGAATGCATGGATCCAATATAACAGTACGCATCTGTTTTCTTAATTATTCACAAACATATATATATATATATATACAGTTTACGTGTGTGTGTATGTATATGTATATATATAATTATGTCAAAATGTCCGTCTCTGCTAACTGTTTAGAAATGTGCAACAAGAAAACCCCCAAAAAACAACATCCAAGTAACTGCAAAATGTGTTAAAATTTCTTACAACACACTAAAACTATTTAAAACACCCTAGAAACTGCAAAGCAATGTCTTGGCAACCACTCAGATTATAAAAGGTTTTTAGCATGTTGCTTTGAAGATTGCTATTCATTCTGGGTAGTTGCCAATGTGTTGCTATGCTACAAACTGCAAAACAGCACCTTGGCAACCACCTAAACTACATAACAATCCACATACCAATATGTTGGAAACCACACAGAACACTCTAGCAACTGCATAGCAACACACTAAAAATAACTGAAAAACCTTAGAAACTGCATAGCAACGCCTTAGCAACCACTGAGTGGTTTCTAACATGTTGCCATGCAGATTGCTATACATTCTGGATGGCTGTCAAGGTGTTGCTATGCTACAAAATTCATAGCAACACCGAGTAACAAACCACTCATAAAATCCTAACTGCTTAGCAACACCCTGGCAACCACGCATAACACCATTAACATTGTGGCATGGAGCTTTGCATGGGTTGGCATCACTTTTTCTTCAGAAAATGTTAAAATTATATTAGGTTTCTTTTAGAATGAGATGGATCTTCAAGTGCATATGTTTAAACCACCTCTTCAATCAAACACCCATACACAACAATTTCAGAAAAGAAAAGAAAAGAAATATTTGATTGCCCAGAAAGAAAGGCAGCTCTCAAGGGATTTGTTTCAGCCAAGTTTCAGTTCGGCTTAGACTAATATATGTCTGTGGTTCACCTGTGGCAGTGGTTCACAGTGTCAGCTATTTTTACTTTCTGAAACATGGAACTCATCTGTTTCTTTACATATAAACACAACTTCAGAGTAGCAAATTGGTTGTAATCAGCGAGGTTAACACGCATCGCTCTCAGGACTGCATAAAGTGTAACCAAAGCCCTTACCTCTGTACAGCATGTCACCATCTTTATGTCAATATGTGCTTTTGCTCGAGTATCCCTTTAGATAAACAGGTGGTGCTCCGTGTTTTATTAGCAGGCATTTGTCATGTCACGCATTGCTTTTTAAAGAAGATCTCTTTTAAGATCAAGCATAAAATGATGGCTGTTTTACATACAAACTTGATGAGCAATAAATTTGATGTAAAGGTTGCCATTCTTGAAATCTGAAGCCAATACAGTCATGTGTATTTATTTACTCCCGCTTCATTCATTGCTTTATACTTCGCCAAACAGGTTTATCAGCATTTGTCTACATGTTTAAAACTGTCAAAGTCATATTTTCCCTCAAAATTAAAATAAGTACTCATATTTGCATAAAAAAGGAAGCCTATTTTTAGGATCATTTCGATTTTTTGCATTGACATTATTTGCATGACAAAAGGATGTTATATATTATAAATAAAAATATAATATAATATAATATAATATAATATGAAAAAATATAATACGTTATTTATATAATTCAATGTCCTTTTGTTGTGCAAATAATGTCAATGCAAAAAAATCTAAACGGTCCCAAAAGAGCCTTCCTTTTCTTTATGCATATATAAGTTCTTATTTTGATTTTGGAGGAGAAATAAATATCATATTATTTTAATCATTTAATTATTTTAATATTAAAATATTTAAAAAAATATATATAAATAAAAAGATAATGTAACATGAAAAAATATTATTTAATAATAAAATAAATATATAGTAAATAATAAAATAAATTATTTTATATTTTATTTAAAATAATTAATATATATAAAAAAAGAGAAAAAAGAACTTATATTTACATAATGAAGAGTAAGGCTTTTTTTTTTAGAATCTCTGCATTGACAACTTTCAATTTTTATATTCAATATTCATATTTTCTTCCTCTTTTTTCATTTACTTGCTCTTTTCCATACAATGGATGTGAGACTTTTAGTGCATATATAGAATAGTGCATGATTTACATGGACTCTTATTATGCTTTTTGGTCTTGATCACTTGACTCTCTCCATCAACTTTCACTGTATGGAAGAAACAGTATGTATATCATCTAAAATATCAACTTTTGCTTTCCATAAAAGAAATAATATCATATAATGTCAAAACAATATTAATCGCAAACATACTCAATGGTCCTAAAATATCCTTAAAGGGTAATTCACCCAAAAAGGAACATTTCGTCATCATTTACTCACCCTCAAGTTGTTCCAAACCTGTATGAGTTTCTTCTTGTTGCACATTTCCAAAACAGTATATGTTGGTAACTAGACAGTTGACTTCCATAGTGAGGAAAAAATACTATGGAAGTCAATGGGTGTAACCGTTACCAACATTCTTCAAAATATCTTCTGTCATGTTCAACAAGAAAGAAACTTATAGTGGTTTGGAAGAACATGAGGGGGAGTAAATGATGACAACATTTTCATTTTTGGGTGACGATACTATCCCTTTAAGTTAAGTGATTTAGGAGTGAAATAGGACCCAGCGGTTTTGTGAGATTCACCCTTAAATGAATGGAGGAGGAAGAGAGATATTGTGGTGCGTGTCTGTAACAGGAGTGCCCTTATGACGTGTGCATGTGTGTATGTGTGTGTAGAGGGGGTTGGCCTAGCGACAAGCTCAGGTGTGTTTGAACGGCTCCATAACAGAGAGAGTGAGATTTGAGCGGGGAAGGCAGATAGACTAAGAATCTCACCGAATGAAATCAACACCCCTCTAAGAGCAGCAGCAAGAAAAACAGATTAAATCGAGCAGATGAAAAGGCCTGAAGGAGATTCAGTTTTGCGGCAAACTCTAAGGTTTTCCAGGAAGTTGGCAAATCTCTGCCTGTCTGGACTCGCTGAGTTGAAGGTAGCATTTTTCCTTGTTGTTTTTCAATTTGCGGGACACACAACACCGAATGATTTTCAGCAACTGAACTGCAACTGTGGTAATGTTTCAGTGTTTGGTTTGCTTAGGGTTATGGCTTTTCTTCAAGTAGGCTATCTTGTGTGCTTTGAAAGAAATTAGCATTTCTTGCACTGGCAAAATTGCTGTTTTTTGAGTAAAAGTGTCTTAAATTTGTGTTCAAATTAGGCATTGTTCTTAGAAAGTTATTTATGTGTGTCAGTCTTCCGGAAAGCATGTGGATGTTTCAGACACTTACTCATAACCTTGTCACTGGGTTTGTTTTTGGCTGTTGTCTCATGCATTTTTCATGTCGGAAAATCTCTGTCAGATGAGTTGAATAAATCAAAAGCATTCGAATACACACGTGAGTTTAAGAGGTGTATGTTGAGGCAGAAGTTAGCATGAAACGATTTCACTTATACATTAAGTTTCTGTTGGAGATAACATGTAAATGTGGCGCCTTAGAGCGTTTAGGGATTAAATGTCAAACCTGACACATCTGCCATTGTACAAGCTTACCTTGTGTTAAATGCAGCAGTTGTTAGGATAGAAAGTGGAGTAGCCAATAGCACAGCTGAATAACTGGGCTGATATTTAGCCATTTTGAGATGAGGATGAGTGACCAGCTCAACCAATGGTGTAAGTTTTGGGTGGGACAATCCATTTGTCCAACCAATGGGAGATGTGGCGAGTGTTCAGGAAGTCAGTTTTCATTTATCTCAAGTATTAAAAGGTTAGTTCACCCAAAAATGAAATTTATGTCATTTATTACTCACCCTCATGTCGTTCCAAACCCGTAAAACCTTCGTTCATCTTCGGAACACAAATTAAGATTAAGGTTTCTGAACCACACAAAGGCAACAGCGTCATTGTACATTCCAAGGACTAGAAAAGTAGCAAAGACATTGTTAAAATAATCCACGTGACCACAGTGGGCTTCGTAACATTAAGGTTGACTATTTTAACAATGTCTTTGCTACTTTTCTAGTCCTTGGAATGTACAATGACGCTGTTGCCTTTATGTGGTTCAGAAACCTTAATCTTAATTTGTGTTCCGAAGATGAACGAAGGTTTTACCGGTTTGGAACGACTTGAGGGTAAGTACTTAATGATATAAATTTCATTTTTGGGTGAACTAACCCTTTAATTTTGCCACTTTTTGCATTTCCAGTCTAAACACTTTACTTTAAAAATATATAATGTACTTATAGTTTCTGTCTGTGTTCTATTAGGGGGATCCATCCCCAATGAAGACCACATGGTACTGTCCACTCGACCTGGTAAGACTAGATAGTTTTCTGCCAACAGAAATGCTTTCTTTCTTTGTCTGTGTCAGATGCATCATGAAGCAATTCTCTTAAAGAATTATGCATGTGATGTAGTAGCAGAAAAAAATAAAAATCCAATGACGGTATAGTCTCAGCCTCAGATAGTATGCCTAAGGACCGTTCACTTTACCTTTGGATGCATATTGCACACAAAACATAACTTTTTTTTTTTTTAATGGCGAGTAAAATATTTCATTTGAGCTGTAGAACTGTATATTCCCACTTTGTTACACTATCGTTGTAAAGTTTGGAGTCAGCAACACTGCATTCACACTGCAAGCCTTAATGCTCAATTCTGATTCACTGATTTACTTTTTAAATGTGGCCGATATCAGATTTGAGTGTGAACTGATCACTGACCAGCATGCGTAAAAGAACAATAAAAAGGCTCGCTGACATTTTTGACTGCAGTCTGAATGTAGCCTAAGATGTTTTAAAAAATAAATTAATACTTTTACATAGCAAAGATGCATTAAACTGATCAAAAGTGACAGCAAAAAATCTATTTAAAAATGCTGTTTTTTAAACTTTCTATTCATTAAAGAATCCTGAAAAGACAAATTCCACAAAATTATGAAGCAGCACAACTGTTTTCAACATTGATAATAATAATAAATATTTCTTGAGCAGCAAATCAGCATATTATAATGATTTCTGAAGGATGATGTGACACTGAAGACTGGAGCAATGATGCTGAAAATTCAGCTTTGACCACAGGAATAAATTATAAATTATTAAAATATATGAAAATAGAAAACAGCGATTTTAAATCGTTTCACAATGCAAGAATAAGAGTATTCTTTCAAAAACATTAAAAAATCTTACTAAACCCAAACTTTTAGATGGTAGTGTATGTCTGTGCAATTACTTTTAAGTATACACACAGATGTGCATTCGTTTAAATTGGTTTTTCTACGGCAGTATATTAATATCTGGTATTAACTTATTGCAAATTTAAATTCCCCTAAAAGGCAAGTGTAACGGAGGCCAGCTAGTAATCGCTTTTAGAAGTTGCAGCCTTTAGCCTTCTTGTTAGAGCACCTGCCACCCATGCTGGAGACCCGGGTTCGAGGCCCGCACAGACCGGGGGGAGTAGGACCTGGGTGAGGGTTAACACAAGCAAAAACTAAACAAATTGTGATTGATCACTTTTCATGTCAGTGAAGTTGCCACTCGAGGAGACCTTATGGCTTTAATCAAAATTTTTGCTATACTTACTTACTTACTTAATACTTTATTTGTCCCTGTTAAGGGAAAATTGTTTTGGGCAATACAGGTAAAGCTGTATACAAGACAAATAAATCTTGTAATAAGTGTACCGGAAGTAGCTTTGGATAAAAATATACGCAAAATGACTGCTTACTTACACTGATCTCTCTCTGGTTCAGTCCACTGTGTCTGAAATGAAGGAAGACGGTATCATCTACACTGTGGTGGTGAAACAAGGCCATGATTCCCCCACCGTCCCACGGGTAAGTCCCATCTTCCTGAGTAAGGCTCATTGCTGTGTTCCCGAAGTTCTGTCCTGACGTCTTTACCTCTCTCTTCCCAGTCATCCCGTTCTCAGCACGTCAAAGCAGGGACAGAGGAAAAGCTGGTCCTCCATCTCCTTCATTCCTTCTCCATGGGTGACTCCTCCTTCATCTCAATCTTCCTCTCCACCTATCGCACCTTCACCTCCACACAGAGAGTGCTGGACATCCTGACTGACAGGTACAGCGCCTGTAAAGTTAAAGTCATCGTCGTTCATATATCAAATACTGATGACACATTTACAATGACCATCAGTGATTTCAAAGTCAGCAGCGTAGAAGTAAACATAAAATTAAGATAGTTGCGTGATCGTTTCTTGTTTTGTAATGTCTTACAGCATTTGTCATGCAAAGTGTTAAGACATAACATATAGCATTTAACACACACATGAATAATGACAACTATAATATAATAAATACATTCAGTATATCAAACATATTTACAATAACAATAAGTAGACATTGAGATACAGGTGTATAACTTCAGTAATTAAAATCAATTCTAATTTAAAAGTCAGTACCGTTTGAGTTTGTAAATTTGATTCAAGTCTGTTTCAGTGAATTGAATAAATTAACTCTGATTCATTTGAATGATTGATCACTCAAAAATGTTCTCTGACTGAAGCGTATCACAATGTTTTTTTTAAATATATGCATATAATGCTGCATATTGTTATAATGATAAAAAATAGATCCATAAAACTCATCAAATATATAGAATATATATTAAAAAAAAACATATGGAAAACAACATTTTTATGGAAAACATGACAGACCATTTAAAACATATTATTGTCAATAATAACTGGCTATACATTAACCCTTAATTTCCATCTGAACTATGTTCTAGGTTGGGAAATCCTCCTGGTGAGAGCAAAAGTAACACTCAACAGATGTTCAACAAGTATGTACTACTGAACACATCAAGATACAAACAGAAATGAATAATAGTCGGTTATGCCTTTTAAGCTGTATTAGTAAAGTTAAAGCGTTTATCGGCATTGTCTGTGTTCAGGGCGGTGTGTACGGTGTTCAGCACATGGCTGAGTGACTATCCTGAGGATTTCCGCTCTCTGAGCGATCCCTCCTGCCTGCTGCGGATTGCCCCCCTGCTTCCAACAGACAGCTCAGGGGCGGAAATCAAAGGCCGACTGCTGAGGATCGCCGAGGAGCTGAGTGAGAAAACCCTGCTGTCGGGCTCGCTTTCAGGTCAGGATGCTTGTCTCGTTGACAAAGGCAATTCAGTTTTTGTGCGTTTGTGACAGACAGTGCAGGTTATTGTGTCACTTGCAGCATCACAAGCTTGCCAGTCTCTCTGTAAAACCACCTGCTTCTACTTGACACAAAAGCATTTATATCATATTTTCATTTTGGTGGCTGGAATGTATTGCTACGTGAATCTGGAGATTTGAAATGAGGAAAAAAAATGCCAAATTTAAAGATGTTAGCTGACGTCAATAATGAGCTTTTCCTAAGTATATAATAGTTGCGTATGCCACAATAATTTGAGGGTCAGACTATCGTTTTGTATCCGGGGATCGAATGCTCATGGAAAACATGGAAATCATGGAATTTGAATTTGTTTTTGTTTTTTTGAAAAGTCATGGAAATTAAAACAACCCTAAAAAGTCAGAGGAATTTCTACAGTCAATTTCAATCTAATATTCTTCCCTGGCTAGAAATTGTTCAATAAAATGATTTTAAAAAGCTTTTTTCCGGTCCATAAAGGAAAGCAAATGTAATGGAAATTCATTGGTCTGTGCATTGCAATTTTAAACAGTGCATTTTGTAAGCTCATAAAATTGTTGCCAAAAGATTGGGTTGGTAAGATTCATTTTCTCTTATGCCAAGCAAGGCTGCAATTATCTGATTAATAATACAGTAAAAAAAAAAACTGTTACATTTTTAAATTAACTGTTTTAATAGTTTTTTATAAGTGTAAAATTTAATTTAATCCTGTGATGGCAAAGCTGAATTTTCTGAAAATGCTGAAAACATTTTTGTGGCAACTGTGATCATTTTTTTCTTTGATGAAAATTCAAAAGAACAGCATTTATTTGAAATAAAAGTCTTTGCTGTCACTTTTGAACAATTTAATGCATCTTTGCTGAATAAAAGTATTAATTTCTTAAAAAAAAAAAATCTTACTGAGCCCAGTGATTTTTGAAAGATTATTGCGACTTTTTATCTCAGAATTCTGACTTTATAACTCGCAATTCTGACTTTTTATCTCACAATTCTAACTTTATAACTCCCAATTGCGACTTTATATCTCAAAATTCTGAGAAAAAAAGTCAGAATTCGGAGAAAAAAGTCGCAATAATCTTTTTTTTTTCAGTGGCGGAAACAGGCTTCCATACTTTTGCCTCTTAACAAGCGTTAATTTTGAACTCTGACTGCAGGTCAGTCAGACACGGCAGCTCTTATTGTCCACTTTTTCATATTCATTTCATACTGTATTTATCTTCTACAGATCCTACCAAAGGCGTGACATCTCCTCCTGATCCCTCGGAGTTTGATGCCACCAGCATCCTAGGGTTTCCATCCAGTGTGATCGCAGAACAGCTGACCAGGATTGAGACGGTGAGTCTGATCATACCACTCACAAATCTGTGGAAAAGACCAGTGATTAGTTTGAAACTAGACAAATTTATTTAAAGTATAATGTGCACAGCTTACCCCACTTTTTGAGGGCTTTGACCATTTTAGACCTGTCTGTAATATCCTGAAATGAATTCCTTTTGTTTTCCTGAAGGATCTATTTCTGAAGCTGGTGCCCTATCACTGTCTGGGGTCTCTATGGTCTCAGAGAGATAAGAAGGGCCAGGAAGGAGCGTGCTGGTCGGTCAGAGCCACTATCAAACAGTTCAATCGCTTAACAAACGCCGTCACAGCCTCGTGCTTGTGGAACACGGGTCTGAAGAGCCAACAGAGGGCAAGACTGCTGGAGAAATGGATCAGTGTTGCAGAAGTCAGAGCAGTTTAACTGTCAACTCAGACACAGATGATGTCATCAGCCAGGATAATGACTCACATTAGAGTGTGGTTTGTTTCCCAAACAGGCCTGCAGAACCAGGAAAAACTTCTCCTCACTGTACGCCATTCTATCAGCACTGCAGAGTAACCCAATCCACAGACTGAGAAAGACCTGGCAGGAGACAGACAGGTCTGTGTTTACGTGGAAAACCGTTGGATGATGTATGAAAGCGATATTATTTAAGTTAACATTTATTTGTGTGCATAACAACATGCCCCATAGATTTTCCTCCCATATCAAATTTTTTTTTTCAGATATTTTAAATAAATTTTAAAATATATAAAAATTGTCAAATTTATATATTATATATATATATATAAATAATAATAATATGTGTATATATATATATATATATATATATATATATATATATATATATAAAATATTAAATAAAACAATATAAATAATAATAATAAAATATAACTGAAATTAATTCATTCATTATAAATTGTGTGTGTGTGTATGTGTGTTTTAGATAAGGTGTAGCTATTTATAAAAATGTATTATTCTTATATTTATTTTAATATATGTTCAACCAAAATGCTATATTTCAACCTATATTCTCTTGCCCCTTTTGAACATTTCAAAATAGATTTACTTGACATTTTAATATTTAAACAAATCTTCAAAAATGCATGTGTATTTGAAATATAATTTGGTCTTTTTTTTCTTTTGCCGTTTAGGATTGTAAGTGCATTGCAATAAACAAATTTTCAAATTATTTACTATGGTTACATTTTAGTTTGTTAAAAGTATTTCATGTCACGGTTACAGTTATCAATCCCATTTGCATTCAATGCATGGTACATGAGCATAATTTTTAACAATAGCAGCACAGAATAACCTAAAGTCTGTTCCTCTATGCTGACAGGGAAGCTGTGGGGAGATACAAGGAACTTTCTGACATCTTCTCAGAGAAAGACAACTACTCTCAGAGCCGTGAGCTACTCAAAGAGGTCAGTCACACCACGACACAAAGCAGTCAGTTCAAACGGCGCTCTCTCTAATGTTATTAGAGAGCATGTCCATTCATTGATGGGAAAATATCAGGCCAATCAATGTTCTGTGCTTCATCACCATTGAGAACTGCATCAATTTAACATGGCCTGAAGGGAGAATCTCAGAATCAGTCAAAGACACAACCTCACAATGTAAACTTGTTGTGTAATTCAACAACATGCCTGATTTAAATGCATCATACCGAGACATTTTGAAAACATCGGAACCAAACTGAATTGTTTATGCCTCCATAACACATGCACGACACTTACAAGTTTCACTTTCATTCTACAGGAGGGCACCTCCAAATTTGCAAACCATGACACTAAAAGCAACAACAGGAGATTTACAGGGGTAAGCGTATTTAAATATATATACTGTATATACACATGTTTGGGATCAGTAAAATGTTTGAAAGAAATTAATACTTTTATACAGCAAGGATGCATTAAATCGATAAAAAAAGACATTTATAATGTTACAAAAGGTTTCTAGTTCTTTTTATTATAATTTTGTTATTTTGGTAATAGCTATAAAGAATCCCATCCCCACTAGAACAACTTTCCACTTCACATAACAGAGGAAAAAAAGATAAAATACGAAAATTTCTAAAGATAAGGATGATAAATATAATAATAGTAAAAATAATACAAAAATACTAATAAAAAGAGGGCCCATTATATACATTTGGCTCCTTTTCATATCTCTCTCTCTTTATATATATATATATATATATATATATATATAAATATCTATATATATATAATATCTATATAATATGGAAGCTTGTTTCCGCCTCTAAAAAATAAAATAAAAAAGGTAATTGCTACCTTTTATCTCACAATTCTGACTTTTTTCTTAGAATTGCGAAATATAAACGGACAATTTAGACAATAAAGTCAGAAATGCAAGATATAATTTATGTCAGAATTGACCCTTCGCAAACCGTTTGATTGACAGGCGATCTGACCAATCACAACCCCAAATCCGCCATTTTGTAGATAGTAGATTAACGTTGGTGAACTTGAACTTGAAAAATTGTGTGTACTCACGTCTGAAACAACATTCCTTCTGATGTTCATTCATGTTTATTTGATGCTATAAATGAACTAGTATGAAGAGATGATCGGTTCACGAGGAGCTACAGCAATCTGTCACGACACATTAAAGAGACACTATACGCTATTTATTGTTTAAACTTCTTTAAAAAAATTACAATATTTTAAATATGAAACTGTTTCATATCAAAAGTAACCTGCTCTGTCTTGTCTGTCGACGTGTCGTCAGTGTCCTCTTTGCTCCGTGATGTATTTTTCACTCCGTGAGAACATGATGTGTGGCGTGAGAGCGCATGGCTTGTCGGACATAGCAACAGTAACTAAAGGGGGTGGGTCTTTGCGAAGGGTCAATCGTGATATAAACTTGCAACACGTAATTTATAATCTCAGAATTGTGAAATAAAAGATTGCAATTACCTTTTTTATTTTTTATTTAAATGCAGAAAAAAGCTTCCTACTAATAAGCAACTACTAAGTAGTTATTAAGTAGTAATAACAAAAGCTTATCAAGACATCACGTCAAACGTGGGGTCCATTTTTATTAAAGATTTCTATTTCAAATAAATGTTGCACTTTTGAACATTCTAGTCGATCAAAGAGCCCCTAAACATGTATCAGGGTTTCCATAAAAATAAGAAGCAGCACAAATGTTTACGACACTGATAATAAATGTTTCTTGAGCAGCAAATTAGAATGATTTCTGAAGGATCATGTGACACTGAAGACTGGAGTAATGATACTGAAAATGCAGCTTTGAATAATATGATATAAAAAACACATATATGTAATATTATCAAAGTGTAATGTACTGTTTATAATCTATGATGTATCCTGAAACAAATCCGATCCTGAATGCTGTATTTCTTTTGTAGTCGTGCGCTCAGGGCACTGTGCCATACCTGGGCATCTTCCTTAGAGATCTCACCATGCTGGACACTGCAGTCAAAGACAGATTGGAGGTGATGTATATTTTCAGGTGGTCATGAAACAGAACTAAAAAAATTAAATTGCCATTATCAGCAGCACATTCAGCTGTGAAGTATAAAAATAGCAGTGGTTTCACAAGTTTTCTCAAAACTCGACAGAATCGAGATTGTGTCAAAACAAAACTAAAAGTCAACGTCGCATTAGCCAAAGCAGGTCATAATGTAAACCTAAATTTGCTGTCTCTTACAGAATGGCTTCATTAACTTCGATAAAAGACGACGGGTGAGTTATATACTTGATTGTCATTCATTTAGTTTTTTAAAAAGATATTAACTCCACATTCTCTTGATTTTAGGAGTTTGAAGTCATTGCTCAAATTCGCCTCCTTCAGTCCTCATGTAAAAACAGCATTTTCAGAACGGATGAGACGTTTGTTCAGTGGTATCACAGCGTACCCGCTCTACGTGAAGAGGAAAGGTCAGTGATACTTCTGTAACTCTATGCTGAACGTCTCGATACACACTGGTTGGCTAAATGTTGCCCATGTGTTTTTTTTTTTAAATAGCTACAAGCTGTCCAATCAGATTGAAGCACCGGGCGAGCCGAGTCCTGGGCGTGGCCTGAACCCTACAGTGATCATCACACAGTGTCCAGAGTAAGAACATCATGTTCAGTCAACAAATGTATATATTGAAAAGTTTTATAAATTTTTCATTTAATTTTCTTTTATTGTCTCCTTTACCTATATAACTTTATACATCCATATATATATATATGAGATATATATATATATACATGTGTGTGGATGTCTATTACCACATTACTAATAAAGTCACTTGTTTAAAATTGAGAATGAGAATTTTTAGGGAAAAAAACAATAACAAATTGACTAAACAAATGTATATCAAATTATAAAAACTTTTTTTTTTGTTTACTCTTAACCCATTCATTTCCTGTTGGGACAACAAACCTGTCCATGTGAAAGTGAAAGTCATGACGTATTGTCAAGTATGGTGATCCATACTCAAAATTTGTGCTCTGCATTTATCCCATCCAAGTGCACACACACACACACACACACACACACACACACACACACACACACACACACACACACACACAGTGAACACACATGCGGAGCAGCGGGCAGCTATTGCTACAATTGCTGGGGAGCAATTAGGGGTTATGTGCCTTGCTCAAGGGCACCTTAGACATGGTATCAAAAGTGGAGAGAGTGCTGTTCATTCACAATCCCCACCTTCAATTCCTGCCGGTGTGGGAATCGAACCGGGAGCCTTCACATTACAACCCCAACTCCCTCACCATTAGGCCACGACTACCCATAACAAAGATGTTAGCATCTGTTAGCTTCTAACAACAAGTGACAAATGCATTTGCACCAAAATACAGTAGAGTTTGATTGGAGACACAAACATAACCAAAGAATTGGGGGAAAAAATGAGTTTACTGTACACAATTATCTTTACGGTAGCTGCATATTATTATTCGTGTTTTTACTCTTCTGAATATATATGCAACCATTTTTTCTGGTCATTTTTAGAAAACACTTCTACGGTATGATATGCACTTCTCTTATTTTGCGATGTAAATCCTGGGCTCACTTTTTCTTTACAACTATTCAAATGACAATCTTCCTGTAGGCTATTCTGAGGATCAAGCTCAGTCCCTGACATGCACACACAGATGTTTCTTTCATGAGCTCTTAAGCACAGCGATGCTGCTCGAGTCGAATGAAATGAAGTTTTGAAGCGGGACAAAGACACACTTATAGTCTGCAGCTAGCGTGTGACTTCAAAGCTACTGCTGATTTAGAGTTTTGTATTTATACTCTAGGTTAGCGTCTATTCAGAAAGAATCAATGTCATAAGCAGCACTTGGCAAAGAGCTTCCCTACAGAAAACAGTTTGTGACAAGATCTTTCTGTTCTCCCGTTACAGCGCTCTCTCAGCTGTGGCAAATACAACAATGGATGCTGATGGCATATTTGACTTCCCGTCTCCTGTCAATCACCTGCTCTCCAAGCTTTGCAAGGTAAGTGCAAATAAAGAGCTTTATTTTGATTACTTCGCAGTAATGGGTCTTTAAAAGCCCGCCATCCAAAGTGTTATCAGCAACTTTGAGATATTTATTGTTTGAGAGCTCACAGAGGCTCTTTATAGCATTTTAAAATAGCTTTTTCAAATTGATCCAGGATAAACTTTTATTCTGTGTACTTTACATGATTGTTGTGAAAATTCTGTTTTGACTGAATTTATGTTTCTCATGATCCAAAAACCTTTTAATCTGAAGAGTTATGCTTAGAGGATTTTTGTTACTTTTTTTTTTGTCTGAAAAATTGTATTTTGTAATTAATGAGCTAACCTGATTTCATTAGTGATTTGATGACTTTTATTCTATTATTCTAAAATGTGGAAAAAATGATTGATAAACATTCTTTAGGTGTGAATTTTTAACTTGTAGTATAGACCAAATTATTATTATTTAAATATGACTCACCTTCTATGACCAATATTCAAGCTTTTGACATCTGGAATAGTTCACCTAAAAATAAAAATTCTGTCATCATCATGAGCGCAGCTCCAAACCCATAAGTCTTTCTTTCTTCTGTGGAACAGAAAAACAGATGTTTAGCAGAATGTCCGAGCTTTAAGAATATGATGTATGGACACATGAGATTTATGAGTAAAACAGATTAAATAACCCATAGATGTAAACTGAATGAAGAGACCAGAATATCACAAGCGATCTTTCCATCCACTTATTTTTATGTGCATTTTGGGATATCTCATAAACTTAAAAAAAATAAAACGCTGGATGGAAACACCAACATGTGCATAAATTCTGAAAAACGTATGCGCTCAACTGAGTTGGATACATTATTTATGCGATACAAAAACATACGCATATGGAACTATGATGTAAACAGTTTTTCCAAATAAATTCCTTGATGCACATCAAAAAAGACATGCGACTTTGCGATGGGACGGCATAACTGGAGCAACCAGCGGACCGATCTCGTTACACAGCATCTGAAATGTTGTTTTGGTCTGTAATGCCTGAGCAAATTTTGCCGTTAAAGTAGTTCTGTATAATTTCTTCCCAGAAGCGTTCACAAACACCAGGCATCTGAATACAAGATTACATGACAGCGTTTATTGTGTTTCATCTGCGCGCTCTGAGGCGAAAGTCATTATATACGAAAATTGCTATATACAGTGGCTTCTACTGCAGCAACTTCCATTTGCCTTAGAGATATTTAGCGCCAGTATATCAGGAAGTGACGATTTTGTTCTCTTCGACATCAATGGATAAAAGCGGTGCTTATTTCACAAATGTTTTATGCGATATTCCAAATTTGCATACAAGTTTGGATGGAAACAGCTACTATTTTGGGCTATTTTGACTTAAAGTGCCAATATTATGCCATTTTAAAGGTTCCTAATTTTGTTTTGGAGGTTTCATACAACAAGTTTACATGCATCCGAGGTCAAAAAACACTAATTTTCTCATAATATACATTGCAGTATCACCTCTTTTCTAGCAGTGTCTGAAATGGTTTAATAAAGGATTCGGATTCTCTTAACCCCTCCTTTCTGAGAGCCTACTCTGCTCTGATTGGTCAGATGGCCCAGTCTTTTATGATTGGTTGACCTCTCACAGTGTGTGTCAGAAACAAAACTCCCATTGCCATATCTGAATTTCAGCTTCCTCAGCACTTAATACACATCGATACGAACGGTATAAATTCGAGCCTGAGTCTTCATCCTTTTGCATAGTGGATTTGCCTTCGCAGTGCAGAAAACTGCATTTTCGCGACATGTTAACAACATGATCCATCCTCATCTACGACTACAGTGTTTAAGGGCGGGTCAAAGTAGACGTTTTTCACAGGCAGCCAATGAAGACCATAAACTGGCATTATGCAAATTTGTTACAAACCTAGGAAGTAAGACTCGTTTCAACAGTTCAGAATATATTTTTTCTTTGGGAGACATTGACTCCATTTATCGTGCACTTTGATATGACATTCATAAACACCTATATTACACACTGCATGAAAGATAATATCAGAAAAAAGCATAATAGGGGCATTTTAAGACTTTCTGAGTTTGACAGCTTGTGGTCATTCTACTGTATTCTTTCAATTTGTAGAAAAGAGATGCTTGATTTTGCAAATGTTATATTTGGAATGACTTTAGGGTGAGCAAATGATGATATACTTTTCATTTTTAGGTGAACTGTTCCTAAGAATATTGTCATAATTTGTATTACAGCATGTGAAATCCCCATCTGTTTCCTGTCTGGATGTTGAATCATCACCACCGGCCAATGATGCCACGCCCTCTGTCCTGACCACACCCACTACAGCTGTCAAATCACATCGCCGATCTGTCTCATGTGGCAACAACCCCACCAATAAAAAACCAGAGGCGGGCCCTGATATGAGAATCGTCAGGATACGGATGGATTTACACGACGGCAACTTATATAGAAGCATTCTGGTAGTCAAACAAAATAAAATTCAAATGAAAGTAAAAAATGTACCCACACTTTTGGGCTTTGAAACGGCTGTATTTCACAGCAGCAGTCCAGTGTTACATCAGACCATCTTTGGCATTTCATGTCAGCTCCTGTTTAATATGGATGCTGTTGCTCTTTTAATGTATACTTTCTTTTCTGTGCTGCCTCAGGTCACTAGTAATGATAAAACACCCACTGTAATCAGTTCTGCATTAGAGAAGCACAACCAGAACACTCAAGAAGTGTCCAAATACGAGCTGATCCAACTACTGCCGGAGGGGAAAGGTGATGTCACATTTTTCATGTTAAATGGTGCAGTTTATTTTTTTGAATCACATCCTAAAATGAGAAAATATTATTCTCAAATAAAATAATCAGCCGTCAATCAAGCAATATTTAAATCAAATATATATATTAATATATACACTATTGTTTAAAAGTTTGGGGTGAGTACAATTAAAAAATAATCATAATAAATTAATACTTTTACACATTAAATTGATCAAAAGTGACAGAATATATACTGTCACAAACGATTTAAATGCTGTTCTTCTGAACCTGTTTTTCACAAAAATATTAAGCAGCACGACTGTTTTGAACATTTATAATAAATGTTACTCTAGCATCTTAGAATGATTTCTGAAGGATCATGTGACACTGAAAACTGGAGTAATGATGCTGAAAATTCAGCTTTGATCACAGAAATAAATTATGTTTTAAAATATATTACAATCGAAAACAGATTTTTGAAATTGTAATAATTTTTCACAATATTTTTGATCAAATAAATGCAGTCTCAGTGAGCGTAAGAGACTTACTGACCCCAAAATTTTGAACAGTAGTGAAAATATATTTAATATTAATATTTAATCATATTTGAATTTAATATTGTTTAATCCAACTTATTTAAAAATACATTTTTAAAAAAGTAAACTCAATTTTAACAAAAAATACATTATTCCTTTTTTATTTTTTTGACTTTCATTTCTTCCTCCACAGAGTTAATAATACCTCCCACAGGAAATGCCTTCTATGCCATGTCTTCAGCTAGCGTGGACTTCCTGTTAAGGAGAAGAGGAGGAAACACACCAACAGGGTCTCCGTCTCTTGGAAACGAAACCAGCGCAACCTTCCCACGAATCAAAGCCAAGGGCAGAAGACTAGTCCGGACACTATTTTAACAGAAAAACAGGATATTCAAGTCCAAGTACTTTCAAAAAAAAAATTTCATTCAGAGCTCTGTGACGTAACTGTGTAGAATTGACTCAAAAATAATTTTCTTAAGTTCTTATAGTAGTAATTTGAGTGAAAGCTTGGTGGAAATGGCCCTAAAATATTAGTTATGGCTAAACATTGCACTATTTTTGCATTTCATAAATCCATAATGAATTTCAAGTACCTTTTGCTGATGCCAGCATTTTCAGTAGCCCCCCCCCCCTCCCCGTCTACCTCTAAAGCCCATTGGTTATTGTATATTAGTCAAGAAACTCCATTATTAAACGAACATCAAACTGAGAGAGCAGCTAAAAGATCCCAACATAAGAAACACTTACAGAAGGTACTTACACCTGTCTAAAGATTTCAAACAGCTGTTCTGTGTGGGCAAAAAGCTACTGAAAAACACCCACCTACCTGAAGAGGAGTCGCAAAAAACACTGCCGCTCTTGAATGTCCTCACCAAGTATGCAAACTGATATGCTTACTGTGCGCTTTCTCTTTAAATATTTAAATAGAATTAATTATAGTTATGGTAATATCGAGGCTCTGTTCCAAAACCTAGTAAAAAGTGTGTGTAAAACTATCGAAGGCAGCATACTAACTAAAACAGATCCTCGTACTGACCGATTTGAACTCTTTACTCGGACAATGGGAAACTTTACAATTGATTTCAATACAGTTTGGTTTTGCCTTGTTCCTAAGATAACAGCATAATCATCTAGCAATAATAATAATAATAATACACTACTGTTGAGGTCAGTAATTTTTTTTCCATTTTTTTTAAAGAAATACTTTTATTCAGCAAGGACACATTAAAAATGACAGTAAAGACGTTTGCATTGTAACAAAAGATTTCTATTTGAAATGAATGCTGTTCATTTGAACTTTTTATTCTTTAAAGAATCTTGAAGATAAATGTATCACAATTTCCCCAAAAATATTAAGCAGCGCAAGTATTTTCAACATTGATAATAAATGTTTGTAAATCAGCATATTAGAACGATTGTGACACTGAAGATTGGAGTAATTACAAGACATAAATGACACTTTAAAATATATAACAATAGAAATTTTTAATTGTAACAATAGTTTAAAATATTACTATTTTTACTGTATTTTTGGTGGTCAAATAAATGCAGCCTTGGTGAGCATAAGAGACTTCTTTCAAAAACATAAAAAACTCTTACTGACCCCTAAAATTTGAACATTAGTGTACATACAGTAGCACAAAAATATTGGGTAAAATAGTCCATTTTAATTATATTTAACAATTTCTCCAGTATTGAACGAAATTAAAGTAATTGTTTTCACATTCTCAGATTGCTCTCTCAACAAAGAATACATGCATATAAATAAACAAAAAGAAAGTATATAAGGGTCAGTTTACACGGCACCGTTTTCAGCTAAAAACGTAAAATCTTTTATGCGTTTTGGCCTTTCAGTTATATGACAACAGTGTTTTGAGGGCCTGAAAACAACAAACTTTGAACGGGTTTCAAAGTGCACTTTTTTGAAAATGATACTGTTATCGTCTCCGTGTAAAAATAGTGATGTCACGCACATGTGTGTTATGCGTTCAGTCTATAGTTGCGTAGTGGTTCTTTACAGTGCCAACTACTTGGCAGCAAATACAACGTTTTTAGTTGTTTTTGCGGATCCTTGTGAATAGACAATTTTGACAATGGTGTCGTCTGTCTGCAAAAAACGCAAAGGAAAAATGTTTCCATTTTTAGTACATGGTTTTCGTGTCAACACCCTTTGAAGTTGGCATAATCATGCAGATTACACTCTAAAAATGCTGGGTTGTTTCAACACAAATTTGGGTCAAATACGGACAAACTTTTGGGTTAAAAATTTAACAGCTGGGTTTGTTCATATTTGACCCAAATTTGGTTTGAAACGACCCAGTATTTTTAGAGCGTTCAATTTTTAGAGCGAAACGGGCTTTGCATGGGGAGCACCTGTAATGCCTTAAAGTGCTGCCTATGTAGGCAGCTCACTAGGTTTTGGGACAGAGCCAATAGTGTGTTGAATTGCAGGTCTCCAGTTCTGGCTGTTCTACGAAACCAAATCGACTCCTTTAAAAAAAACTGCAACAAAGCTGTGCCTGTGACATTATTTTTGTACCGAAAAATGCATAATGCTACGATCGTCAAGAATAGAAAAAACAATACTGTTGTTCGTACCCTGATGAACCTTGCGCTCTCAGACTCGTGTGCCGTTGACGTCTCTGTGGGAACGGAGGCATGCGAGAGCTCGCAGTAAGGAAGAGGGGTCTCCATTTATTTTCGGCCTTTGGTTATGTTTGGAATGGCATACTAGACTTACTGTACAGTATATGACAGAGTTTTTATTTTACAGGGCAATAAGTGGATGCTGAATTAAACACAATACAGTGTGACGATGACAGCAATGTAGCATACTCCTGTTTGAGAGCTTATCCTGGAAAAATGACAATTGTTTCAATTGCTCTTTCAACAAAATAGTGGGAAGTATACAGAGTAAGTCGTAAGCTAGTGTCCCTTTCCAATCATAGCCTTTGTTTTTGTTTGTTAAGTGCCTTATTATCAGGTGCTCGTGTGAATGTTTTTCCAGTGTGTTGCGCAGTGAAAAGCATGTTGCAGCTTCTGTCCTGTACTGTCAGATCTGTATTCTGACACGTTTATGCACTACATACCTCCTATTCTTATAATAAACTTTAATTTTGATACAACTGACAGCTTTCAGACCTGATTAATGTAATCAAAATGTCATTACAAATACACTATATATATATATATATATATATTTTATAAAAATATAGCTACAAGCAGCAATTAACGGGGTTCAAGCACTTTAAGGCCTTTAAGCACATGTATAAAAAAGGTAATGTTTTACTTAACAAGCTTGTAAAGATCTAGATTAGAGATGAAAAAGACCATTTACACAACAAACACGGGTACTTTTTAAGGAAATATATGATTTGGTGAAGTTCTCATTCCGTTCAAGAGTTATAACCTTTTTAGTAAGAGTACACACTTCGAGCGTTTTGGCGTGCCATCGAGAACGTGAATGGAAATTTCGATAATTATTGACAATCAGAATCCTGAGAATATTTCTGCACTGGTTTGGTTCTGATCAGGTGAAAAAAAAACTAGGATTAGTCTGCAAAAGTGTTTTCAAAAAAATCCAAAATTTACATTTCGATCCCCATGAGCTAATGGTTTAGGAGTTATGAGCAACTTTATACTTTTGAGCGCTGTAGCGCGACCGTCAGGCCATTTGGGGCGAGCCCTGGTGGTGTTGTAGAGTGGATGGGTACTACCATCCCAAGTTTCAAGTCTCTACGACTTATGGTTTGGTCTGTCTGATCACTTTTAGTGCAGAATGGTAATTTTTGAAAATCCTAACAATTGCATGGTTGAAACCCTAATGATACTACACAAACACACTACGGTTAAAAGTTTTGTTTTTTATTCCTTTTTATTTCAGCAAGTATTCATTAAATTGTAATATGTAAAGACATTTATGTTTCAATTATAAAATTTTCATTTCAAGTAAATGCTGTTCGTCTGAGGTTTACAAGCGGAATAAAAATATATCACCATTTCCACAAACAAACAAAAAACATTCAGAAGCACAACAGTTTTCCACATTCATAATAAAAAATATTTCTTAAGCAGGAAATCAACATATTAGAATGATTTCTGAAGGATCATGTGACACTTAAGACTGGAGTAATGATGCTGAAAATTCAGCTTTGATATCACAAAAATAAATTACATTTTAAAACATTTTTCAAATAGAATTTTAAATTGTAATAATATTTCACAATATCACTATTTTTACTGTATTTTTATCAAATAAATGCAGCATAAGAGACTTCCTTCAAAAAGAGTTTAAAGGTTTTCTTTATTAGTTCAAGGATGTGCATAATCCTGTGCCACTAGAGACAGAAACATCATCTCAACCAATGGCGAGAGTTAGTTTGTTGTAACAACAGAAGTTTGAAATTAGCTTGAAAACAGATGCATTTTAGTTTTAATGCTGAAGAAATGAAACACTTCACCATCTAACACCCTATGTTTCTTTTGATGCATTAAAAAATAAATTTGATCATGTGAAATTTGATCATAGCCCATGCAAATATTTATATTTACACAGTTTAAAAACACATAAAATTGTACCGTATTAAAATCACATTTATAGCTGACACATTTTAATCATAAATTTACGGTCCCTTTGCATTTGATTATCCCGCACATCGCTACATGCAATAGAAAAAGCATTTGACCTCCTAATCATACCTGTTTGACACCTACACCTGCAGTCGTTCTGCATTTCCCTGATTTTGGTGTTCGTTCTGCTGCATCAGAGATACTGTGCGGCTTTTTCGCATGTCTGCACTTCTCCGCTGCAGGCCTCGCACTGCAAGGCGGCCGAGCGATAGGCCTTCCACACCGCAGCATCTTGGCGGCACACCGTACCCCCACCTCTCTTTTCCTCCGCCTCGTCACGGTTGATGTCTCCTACGCAGACCCAGCCGCCTGATGTCCCACTTCCAGTGCGGCTGCTGCCGGTACTGACCGCCCACTTAGAGTGATCCTCTGTAGCCTTGAACGTGATGCTCTGGCTTGGGGAAATGAGATCTATGTTGAGGACTTTCCAGCTCGGAGAGCAGTCAGAGGGCAGGAGGCCTGTGGAGCGACGCCAGAACTGAACCAGCAGGTCGGACTGTAGCATAGGTGCCACCCAAGAGTGATACAGGTCTGGTTATGAATGAAACAGTGAAAAAGCAATTTGAAAAAGATTACTTCTTTTATATATATATATATATATATATATATATTAAAAAAAAAGCATACGCTGTAAAAAAGAATACTGGACTACTGGACTATGGAGTCTTTCTACTTCCGATTTTCATGTTTAATTCAATGTGCCATTTCTTTGTAATTATTTGTTAAAGGGTTAGTTCACCCAAAAATGACAATTAGTGCCAGAATTTCTCACCCTCATGTCATTCCACACCTATAAGACCTTCGTTCATCTTCAGAACACAAATGAAGATATTTTTGATGAAATCCGATGGTTCAGTGAGTCTCTATTGACAGCAAGATAATGAACACTTTCAATGACCAGAAAGATACTAAAACATATTTAAAACAGTTCATGTGAGTACAGTGGATCAACCTGAATATTATAAAGTGAAGAGAATACTTTGTGCGCCAAAAAAAAAGAAAATAACGATTTTTCAACAATATTTTAGTGATGACCTATTTCAAAACACTGCTTCGAAGCTTTACAAATATTTTGTTTTGAATCAGTGGTTCGGAGCACCAAAGTCATGTGATTTCAGTAAACAAGGCTTCGTTACATCATAAGTATGTCTCAATTTCAATACTTCATGTGATTTTAGCAGTTTGATACGCGAATTGAAACGCTGATTCGAAACAATAGATTCATAAAGCTTCGAAGCAGTGTTTTGAAATTGGCCATCACTAGATATGGTTGAAATGTCGTTATTTTGTTTTTTTGGCGCACAAAAAGTATTCTTGGCGCTTTATAATAGTAAGGTTGTACCACTGTACTCACATGAACTGTTTTAAACATGTTTTAGTATCTTCTGGGCATCTGAAAGTGTTCATTATCTTGCTGTCAATAGAGACTCACTGAACCATCAGATTTCATCAAAAATATCTTCATTTGTGTTCAGAAGATGAACGAAGATCTTACAGGTGTAGAACAACATGAGGGTGAGAAATAAATGACAGAATTTTCATTTTTGGGCGAACTAACACTTTAAATTCACTTGCAATTTCTGAGTTATAACTTTCAAAGTAATTCATACACTAATTTTTTCAGTGTAGTTTACTTAAAGCTATGTGTATTTACTGAACTTCTTTTAACTTGGCACGTGCTTCACGAAACAAAATTCTGTAAAACAACAATTTGCATCACAACAGTCTGGGATGTCAATCTAGTACATATTTGCATAGAATAACTATTTAAAAAAAAAAAAAAATGCAGATGGATGCAAGAACACATCCTCAATGTGACCAGAACAGATTTGTTTAACAAACGGAGCTAAATGTTGAACACTTGATCAATGCACATTTGACTGGCTGGTGTTAAAGTGTCACGTATACCATTACATCATTATTAAAAATGAGTCTTACCATTGGCAAATGATGCACTTTTTGCAAAGCTAATGAACTCTGTTCCAGCCAGTGATAGGAGTGATATACTACGATTGGATGGGGAGGAGGATGTGTTGTCCCATCTGTCCAGTGTGTGTTTACAGAGCTGAGCCATAGCAGGAACGGCAGCGACCAGGGAATCAGGGATACTGCAGTCATATATGTGAGGCTGATTGATTTTTAACTGCTCACCTGCGGAAAATATATTACAGGGGGAAAAAACGTATTATAAGAAAATATATTACATTACCATGAGAGACAAACCACAAAATAAATAAATAATAAAAAAAAAAAAAATTATATATATTTTTATATATATATATATATATATATATATATATATATATATATATATATATATATATATATATATATATATATATATATATATATATATATATAATGCCAAAGCATAATTATAAAAATAATTTTTAAAAAATGTTTCAAGCCACTCGACGCCATGTATGTCTCAAATGTACAGCCTTGACTGGATTATTTCAGAGTTTCTCAGCCTTGTTACTGCGACACATCAGCACCACACATTTTGGATCTCTCCCTTATCCGACCCATCCATTTCAATCCTTGGAGGGTCCAATAACAAGCTAATGCATTGAATCGGGTGTGTTTGGTTAGGAATAGTCGTGTAAATGTGTACTGTTGATGTGCCTCCAGGAACAGGGTTGGGAAAAACTGGCTTACTGCTTTATTACTATTATTGGAAAGTGATAATACTGTGATCTACAAACACAAGAATGAATGGACCTAAAGAGCAACACAGTGAGAGGTGTTGTCACTATGGTTACTGTATCAGGAGGATTACTCTAATAGTCACTATGACAACTGCATCCCATAAATGTTTTGTCTTCAGAAATTGCACATGAAAAAGGTAAGGTGAGAAGAATTTCAAGCAGTGTTTCTAACATCAGTACAAGCATATAAACATATTAAAAAATGCATAAAGATCATACTATTCTAGTGCATTTGAACACACCTCATTCATAATTGCAGTCATATACTGTGGCATTAAAGTCCAAAAAAATGAAATAAAATAAAAGTAAACAAAATGAAGTGTGTTGGTAACCAGTTTCAGTTCCCAATGAAATGGCCAAAAAAACACACAATGGAAGTCAATGGGAATCGAAACTGGTTACCAACATTCTTCAAAATATCTTTGTTCATGTTCCACAGAAGAAATAAAGTCATACAGGTTTGGAAAGACATGAGGATGAGTTTATTTCTGGGTGGACTGTCCCTTTAAAGTGTGTTTAGACTCAAATACGTAATGTATGTTGTTATCCGTTCAAAATACGTGCAAAAAAACTTCATACACATTTATTACATTAGGATAATAAATAAGTCAATTTTAAACCATCACAATTTTTATAAAAAGGCCATGTTACGCCCTTTTACATTTTTGGGGTTCACTACAATAGGTTTTCATGCTTGAATGTTCAAAAAGCACATTATTTTTGACATTGTTGCAGCACCTCTCTTCCCAGTCTGTCAGTAACGCTCTGTTTATTCCTCTCTATGAAGCCCCTCCTTCCAAAAAGCGCAATGTGCTCCAATTGGTGACCCTTTTCATGCTCAAATGGCAAAATCACACACTAAAAAAAGTTGAAAAATGTAACAAAAAAGCATAATAAGCCCTCTGTAAATCCATTGGAGTCATACCTATGGTCTGAAAGCGCTCAAAAGGATATGTGACACAGATGAAGTTCTGTCCATTACTTATGCCAGAACTGGGATATGAAAACTGGCCCGCTGATTTAGGAGGGGGGAAATGAGGTGTGCTGTGGACCAACCAGAAGCCCTGCTGCTTATCAAAGACAACAAGTCCTGAAACAAAGAAGTAGAGTATATATCAGCATGATCCATAACATAAGTGTGTTTGTTAGCTTTTTAAACAGTTAACTGCAGTAAACTGCACCTTTGGTGTGGCCACAAGTCCTGCTTGCACCTTCAAAATGCTTCTCTTTTGGTGGCTGGTCATTATATAAGATGTATCCAACATCACCACCCTGGAAGAAA
Organism: Zacco platypus; assembly: GCA_038088235.1. Classification (NCBI taxonomy): domain Eukaryota; kingdom Metazoa; phylum Chordata; class Actinopteri; order Cypriniformes; family Xenocyprididae; genus Zacco; species Zacco platypus. The sequence continues at coordinate 5,310,729 of CM076077.1, forward strand.
GTGAAAAGCTTCTTCATTATATACATGACCATTTTAGACAGTGGATAAAAAGCCCTTGTGAGGACCGTGTGATCTAAAGCATGAGTTCCTCTATTATTATGAAACAGTCATGTGCACATAAAGCCATAAATACATGTTTGAGTTTCTTGTGCACATAGGAGATTAAAATACATTCATGCGATTAAAAAACAATTAAGCCACATTTAAATGTTTTTTAATGAGAGTATAACTAAATAGATTTTAAACGCATTTATAAATCAAACCTTGGAATATGAATGCCAACGCAGTGTTTTAATACTTCTGCAAAATAGGCAGAATGTGCAGACTACAGAATAGGACAAGCTGAGTAAGCTTCTCTAAAATCAGCCAGAAAATTACTGATAATGAAAAAATATGTTCTGGAAAGAAGAACAAAAGTGGTTTAAGCAAAACTGGACAGTTCATTTTTTTTTAAATTTAGAAAACAACATTATCATAACTGCATAATTGGAGGGTGATCCGTACCTCATATAAAGGCCCGACTGTCCTACCAACAGCACTTTGACTGTCATTAACTAAAGTCTTCCCATCCATCCATCCCTCACTCTCTCCATCCATGAAAAGATACTTTAGCCCCTCTTCCACAGGCTCATGACGCGGGTGTGGGAGTTTGTACAAGTAAAACCTGCAAGGAGAGACAGAAAAGAGGAAAAATATGACCCTGTCACATTGAGGAGTACATTTTACATAAGCTAGATAAATGTATTAACCAAAATGTAAATTAATTTAAAAAAAAAAAATCTCTGCCAATAAATTAAATGTAATAAAATTCACCTATAATAAATTATATTACATTAGTACCATAAAAATATATTATGTTTTAATTAATAGAAGTACGATTACATTATCCATTTTTGTTTACTTAAAGGGTTAGTTCACCCAGAAATGGAAATTCTGTCATTAATTTCTCACCCTCATGTCGTTCTACACCTGTAAGACATTCGTTCAACTTTGGAACATGAATTAAGATATTTTTGATGAAATCCGATGGCTCTCTATTGACAGCAAGACAATTAACACTTTCAGTTTCCCAGAAGATAATAAAACATATTTAAAAAAAAAAAAAAGTTCATGTGAGTATCTTTTCAACAATATCTAGTGATGGCTGATTTCAAAACACGAAGCTTTACGAATCTTTCGTTTTGAATCAGTGATTCGGAGCGCCAAAGTCACATGATTTCAGTAAACAAGGCTTCGACGTCATAAGTGTGTCGCAATTTCAATAATTCACGTGATTTTGAGTCACGCTCCGAACCACTGATTCGAAACAAAAGATTCGTAAAGCTTCATGAATCAGTGTTTTGAAATCATCCATCACTAGATATTGTTGAATAAAGTCATTATTTTGTTTTCTGGCACACAAAAAGTATTCTCGTCTCTTTATAATTTTAAGGTTGAACCACTGTACTCACATGAACTGTTTTAAATATGTTTTAGTATCTTTCTGGGCATCTGAAAGTGTTCATTATCTTGCTGTCAAAAGACACTCACTGAACCATCGGATTTCATCAAAAATATCTTCATTTGTGTTCTGAAGATGAATGAAGGTCTTACGGGTGTAGAACGACATGAGGGAGAGGAATTAATGACAGAATTTTCATTTTTGGGTGGACTAACACTTTAAATAGTTACATTGAGAAGAAGTTTATAATGAAACTGCCCACATAATAGTTATACAATAATTGAAATAATGCCACTTATAGTTTTAGATGAAGTACACGAATTTTTAAAAAATGTCTCATGCTCATCAAAGCTGCATTTATTTGATCAAAATCATAACTTTTTCAGGATTCTTTGATTAAGAGAAAATTCAAAGAAACAGATTTTTTGATGTCATTTATATTATCCACTACAATGGACAATGAATTGTTCCTCAGTAGACTACGACTGTGATTCAAAATGCTGCATGTTATATGGCAAGCCGTTTTGACTTTTATTCATTTTCAGGATATGAACTTGTGATATCAACAATTACACTTTCACTAGTCAAAATGTTAATTCTTGATATCAGGAATTAGATTTCCACAGGTAACAATGGCAATTTTTGACATCAAGAATTACATTTCCACTAGTAACAACATTAATTCCTGATATCAACAATTCAATTTCCACTAGTATAAACTATAATTCTTGATATCAAGAATTGTATTTTTACTACTGAAATCTCGCCATAGGCTGCCATTCAAATTCAATTGTTGATATCAAGAATTAATTTCTTACTAGTTGAAATTCCAGTTTCACATATCAGGAATACAATTCTTACTAGTAAAAATGCAAATTTCTGATATCAACAATTATATTGTTACTAGTGCAAATGTCTATTCTTGATATCAACAATTGAATTGCTACTAGTAAAAAAATGTTCATTTCTGATATCAAGAATTACATTTCCACTAGTAAAAACTATAATTCTTGATATCTGAATAAAAGTCAAAACGGCTTGCCATATATCACACATTTGCATTTTTACTAGTAACAATGTAATTGTTGATTTCAAAAATGATGATTTTTACTAGTAAGAATTGTATTCCTGATATGTGAAACTGGAATTTCAACTAGTAAGACATTAATTTGTGATATATCAACAATTGAATTTGAATGGCAGCCTATGGTGAGATTTCACTAGTTAAAATACAATTACAGATATCAAATCTAATTTTTACTAGTGGAAATGTAATTCTTGGTATCTAGAATTGAATTGTTGATATAAGGAATTAACACGGTTACTAGTGGGAATGTAATTCCTGATATCAAGAATTAGCATTTTAACTAGTGAAAATTGATTTGTTGATATCAAGAATTCATATCCTGAGAATGAATTAAAGTCAAAATGGCTTGCCATAATGTCATGCGTTTGAACAAGGCCATTTAAAAGTATACAAACCAGTCAACAGGTTTCCCCTGATCATCAGAACATGAGATGGAGGAAGAAGCTCCTCCTGATGCATGAAGGAGGAGCAGAACATGAAGCAACATGATGGAAATGACAAACCTGAAACAGTACAACAGTTTCATTTGTCTGTAATGTACAAATACACAAACCATCAACGCCAGTTTTACACCGTCACACATAAAAACGGGTATAATGTTTCATTCCAGTCAGTTTTTATTTTTAATGAAGGCGTTATATTTTGACAACAGACTGTATGACTGAACTCCAATTTAAGTATTGACATAAACCTTATCTTTATTACCTACCTAACGAAGGCAGACGTTGCTGAAACAGAAATGTAAGTGGATCATATCAGTCCATCCGACAGCAAAACTTTCAAATCCTCATGTTGTCACGTGCAGCAGGTTCATTAGTTTTGTAGACGTCAAATTTAAAAGGGGTAGAAGCGCATTTAGCGCAAATGGGCGTAGATTTGTGGCATGACGTTTTCGTTATTTATCGGATAATAATTATTTACTTATTTGAACCATTGTGCATTTTTAATTCAGAGTCTTTTGCTTCTTCTCAGTGTCATTATTCATGTGTTTATTATCATTCACGGCGCTGCTTAAACAGGAAGCGTGGTCACGTTGTAACTGTTACTTTTCACAGCGCAGTCAGGAGGAACCAATCTCAGTCGGTGGTGATGACTTTTATTTATTTATTTATTTTAGCGATCGCTGTGGTGGATTTCCGTGTGTATGTCAGATGCCAATCCTTTTTATTAATGTATTAAATGTGCACAGCAGAAGCCCTTTTCCGTCACTGAAAAAAGAGTATTGTGACTTTATAACTCACAATTCTGACTTTATATCTCACAATTATGACTTTATATCTCACAATTATGACATTTTATCTCACAATTCTGACTTTATATCTCACAATTATGACTTTATATCTCACAATTATGACTTTATATCTCACAATTCTGACATTTTATCTCACAATTCTGACTTTATATCTCACAATTATGACTTTATATCTCACAATTCTGACATTTTATCTCACAATTCTGACTTTATATCTCACAATTATGACTTTATATCTCACAATTCTGACTTTATATCTCACAATTATGACTTTATATCTCAGAATTATGACTTTATATCTCAGAATTATGACTTTTTACCTCACAATTATGACTTTATATCTCAGAATTATGACTTTATATCTCACAATTATGACTTTATATCTCAGAATTATAACTTTATATCTCACAATTATGACTTTATATCTCACAATTATGACTTTTTATCTCACAATTCTGTAAAAAAAAAAAAAAAAGTCGCAATAATCTTCTTTTTTTTTTCCAGTGGCTTCCATACAATTGTCTCTAACGACGCAAAAAAACATCCTGAGACTGTAATGGTGCTCAATGGAGTTATTCTGAGCCCCAGTGCACCTCCTGAAGGAACAACTATTTTTGTTATTTACAACTTGTGAAAGCAAAGACTTTCGAGACAAGTTAGAATTCGTCACAACACCGGAACACCGTCGAACCTACATATTCCGACTTATGAATATTAATTAGGATACTGGTTATAGAGCAAGTGTAATTGGTCAAATTAATATTCATGAGTAGGCTATATGAAATCTACACTTAAAACATGAAAAACAAAAAATAACCTGTGCACCAACATACAGATTTGTCGCAAATGTTAGAACAATTATAGACATATTTTTGTTTATTTTTAATGATACAATGTTGAAACGTTATGAAGTGCTTAAAATCCCAAAAGTCCCTCTTTTCTGTGCATCTGTATCAGATTGTGACATATTTAACCTATAGCTAAAACCACTGTCTTATGCAATTAATTCTACAAAGTTTCTTTCTTTCATCTCAACTTTCCCTAGCCGAGAAGGTTTTTTTGTTCACTGGAGGCAGAAACAATAAAATGGCTTAATTTAAGAGAATAATCATCATGTCCTGTCTCTGTGTGGAAAAATTGTTTCTGGCAATGAATCACATAGCTTTTTTTGCCTCTATCACGTTTCTACTAATGTAATTAAGCGAATGTCAACATAGGCTTGAATCTCAGAGAGTTATTAGTAAATTTGTGGATATTATTTGGTGTTGCAGACATGTGAGTGATAAGCCAGTGTGCCAGAAAGATTTACAGTCACATTAATTTATTTAAGCTGCTTGTGGTTGTTTCTACTGCACCTCCTTTTTTATGCCACAAGAGGTCGCTAAGGTCTACTTTTAAACACATGGGGATTTTCTTGACGTTTCAACAATGATTTTACAACAACTACAACCGTTAAACTTTAAAACCACAGCTAAACCACAGCTAATGACCATAAATGTGAGTTTTACTTGTGATTACTATAATTTTACATTAAATACCACAGTTAAACTCTTGTTTCTGTTATAAAGCATAGTAAATTTCCATAAAAGATGGTATTACTTGTGGTTACTACGATTTTACAAGAAATACTATTGTTCCTGTTGTAAAATAGTTATTTAGTTAAGTTGCTGGGATTGGTTTTAGTGCAAATACATTACTCTTCAATTGCTGTGGTAAACCCATGGTTTTGCTACAAATACTAGAAATGCAGTACTTCACTTCAAATTGTGCTTTTTCGTGATCCCTCCAAAACAGATTATTTGACTTTAAAATTGAACATATGATAAATAATTTGATGCAAAAAATTACAGTACATACATGTTCCCTGTGTCATAGTCGTGTGTCATAAAACGAAGCAACTAAGCATTCCTTGCCTTTAAAGGCACAATATGTATTTTTTCACCACTAGGGGTCGCTAAACTCTTCAAAACAATAACAAAGGTGTAGATTGATGACGCAGTGAATATGGAATCATGGAACTTGTCTTCATGACGATGGATCTAATAATGTTTATGGGGAAATAATGTTTATGGATGAGTGAATGCATGTTTTTAATATGACTGTGGTATGAAGCAGGACGTAGCTGAGAATCGCGGGCGCGATTCCTAATGCTAATTTTACCGAACTACTCACAAGTGCTGAAATACTACTCATACAGGTCAGTTTATTTGACGAATTAAAGTTCAAGGTAAAGATTAAAGCGAATCGTGTTGACCTATATAACATTGATTAGTCTTAACATGCAAGAGCGCATCTCTGTCCGGTCAAAGTTTGTCGCAAATCTCTTGCCATTTTGGAAACGCCATGCCGATATTGATCCTCATTTTATTTCTCCTTTTGTCCCAAAGTTTGCTTGCCATGGTCGATAATGTTTGAATGAAACAACAACAGCGCTCCGCTAGAGGTTACACAGTTGTCCGCGTCTGTTACCATGGCTAATATGCAGTACAAGCGGAAACCAGGGGTAACGCAGATATTAGGTCACTGACAAGTGACAAGGGAGGGACGGGGCACTATTTAAAATCGTGAATTTCCCTGAATTTACAAATTCTTGGAAACATTGAGGATAATGTAAGTACACAGCTGAACAAGTGCAAGTAGTTTTTGGATATTTCAATATAAAAATCTTACATATTGTGCCTTTAACATGAAAAAAGATTTGCCTTTTTAATCAGTTAATTTGATTTAGAAATGCAGCACAGTAAATGTGTTATTAGAAGTGCTTCCTGATACCCCAGCTCCTCTAAACATGTTTTTTGTCCGTGTGAACAGGAGGGATGTGGATGTCAGCAACTTGTGGTTATTGCCCTGTGCACCTTGCTGAAGGTGGAGTAGAGTTTCACTGGAGACAGAGACTGAGTGTAGAGGCTCAGAGAGAGAGATGGGAGGTGAGACAGGGGATGGCCAGCCTATCACATCCTTCAACTTCTGCTTTCTCCGGCTCAGCGCCCTACGCCGTGCCACTCGGATCTCCCTCTTCAACAAATGTGCGTTCATGAGTCCACAGACAGCTGGGAGCGTTTGCTGAAGAACATCAGAACCAGGTACTGTTACATCAGAAACAGGTACTAATTTCTTGATTTGTTTTTGAAGTTACATTAAGGTCTTTTCTGCTTTTACACACAGGGCTGAGATGTGGGTACGCATAATTCTGACCTTCATTTACTCTACACTTCTTCTGTCAGGTAATTTTGGACAGGTATCTCGTGTTTTCATAGAGATAAATGAATGTGATTGCTTAATGCAGATGCTTGGAGTCTAATCTGTGCTCTTATGTTACCTGAGTGCCCTTGGTGCACAGGTTATTTATATTGTATTGATCTATGCTTTTTCCTGTTTTTATCCCTGGCGTCAACAGCGCACACCTTACTGAGGTCAATTCCGGCCTCTGATTACTCTTCTGTTGCTTTATAGGAGTCAGGGCCAGTAAATGGCTGGTGTATTTCTCCAGGACGGACATCTGCGTTTGGGCTGGGACCACGGTAACGCTGCCATGCCGCTACGATTACCCCTCGCCCTACAGCTCCACGCGGTTCATGTGGTTCCACATCTCTCTGGAGGGCCGGCGGGAAATTGCCTACCATACTGACGGGAATCTGTTGACCCCCTCGTACAGGGACAGGGTCAAATACTTGGGGGGCCACAAAAGATGCAGTTTGCAGATCTCAAACGTGAAGCTGAGCGATGCAGGAATGTACCATTTCAGATTCGAGACCGACAGCCAACAGGAGCGATGGACGTCTCCTGATGCAATCACACTCTCCGTCACAGGTAAGGCCACATTATAAAGATTAAAAGTGTATTTTTTAATGATAATATATTGGGTTACACTTCATTTTAAGGTATCTGTGTTTGCAGTGTAATTATACATTATACTGAGTAATAATAATTAACTACATGTACTTACTATAGGGTTAGGATGAGGGTTTGGTTTAGGGTTAATTGCATGTAATTGTGCATAATTAATAGTTATTACTACAATAACTCCATGTAACATGTGTAACAATGACACTGAAAAATAAAGTGTTACCATGTAATACCCAGTTTCATATGTAGATACAAATATACAGTATTGTTCAAAAGTTTAAGGTCAGTACGAGTTACAATACTTTTATTCAGCAAGTATGCATTAAACTGATCGAAAGTGACAGTAAAGAGATTTAAAATGTTGTAAATTTGAATTTTCTATTCATCAAATGATCCTGAAAAAATGTTAAAAATATTAAGTGCCGCTGTTTTCAAGTGATGATAATAATAGGAAATGTTTCTTGAGAATGATCATGTGACACTGAAGACTGGAGTAACTATGCTGAAAATTCAGCTTTGCATCACAGGAATAAATTATATTTTAAAATATATTATAATAAAAAACAGTTATTTTAAATCCTAATATTATTTCACAATATTGCTGCTTTTACTGTATTTTTATCAAATAAATGCTGCCTTGATTAACGTAAGAAACCTCTTTAAAAACCATCCTACTAACCTCAATCATTTGAATGAAGTAAGTCAATACAATATTTGGGGTGGGACTACCTGTTAATTTGACCAATGGCTGTCAGCGGGCAGGGTATAAGGTGTAGTTTGGGAGTATTTTATAGACAATTAAATACAAAAGCACCTAGAAACACCCTAGCAACCACATAGCAATGGCCTGGCAACTCCCTAGAATTGGCGCAGCAAGTTTTGCACTCGCATTTTATTCAAAAAATATATCCAAAAACTTATGTATTTGCATATTTCTGTGGAGAAAACCCATGTTGCTGCTCCTAAAACAGTTTAGCATGTACTAGTATGGACCAAACGTTGTGAAATGTTGTCCTGGTTCCAGAGCTTCAGGTTCACGTACATCCACCGAGAATTGGCAACATGTTTGCTGCCGGCGAGACGGTCTTCCTGAGCTGTGTGGCTCGAGGCTGTGCCGCTTCTGGCAGGAACTTTGCACTTTATCGGAATGGGATCAACTTGGGGCAGTCCAGCAAGCTGTCAACCATCTATAACTTTGACAGCCAGCATGCAGGTACCTACACCTGCCGCCCAATACCCCCTCAAAATGTTCAGTCACCGGGAGTTACCCTGGCTCTTGGATGTGAGTATAAATTATTTATTGTGCTTATGGACAAAAGTTCTGTGTGTATGTATGTGTATATATATATATATATATATACAGAACTGTGCAAAAGTCTTGGGCCACAATTAGATGCTGTTTTAGCAATGACAAAATGACCATATATAATTATTTCTCAGTATTTTTATTATAATATAACCAGAAAATACAGGAAATTTGTATGCTGTATTAAAAATAGCTTCGATAGGCTAAAGTGGCAAGTATTTAGTGACTGGAAGGCCAAGAAAACTTTCCAACTTTCTCAGATTTTTTTCTTTGACAAAATGGAAGAAGGCCTTGAGGTCTTTTTTTTTTTACATTTTGTGTACATATTTCCTGTATTTTATGCTTGTATCAGAATAAAGACCAAAAAATAAATATGGATGGTCATTAAAACATTGCTGAAACAACAAAGCTGGTGGTGGCCTAAAACTTTTGCACAGTACTATATATGTAGTTTTGGTATAGGTTTTGGTAAGAATTAATATTAAAATAATACAAGGGTGCATTAAATTGTATCAAAAGTGACATTAAAGACTTTCTCTGTATAATGTTACAATGTATACAGGCTTTCACATAAATGCTGTTCTTTAACTTTCTATTTATCAAAGAATCCTGAACAGAGTATTCTGGTTTCCACAACATATTATTCAGAATCAGCACAGTTGTTTTTAACATTGATGATGATAATGAGAAATGTTTCTAGAATGATTTCTAACGGATCATGTGACACTGAAGACTGGAGTAATGATGTTGAAATTTCAGCTTTGACATCACAGGATAATTTATTCTAAAATAAATTACATTTTAAAATATGTTAAAATATAAAACGGCTACTTTAAATTGTAATATCTTTTGAAATGAATGAAGCCTTGGTGCGTGTAAGAGAACAGAAATAAACATTAAATAAAACATTAATGAGTATTACAAAAATGTCTAAAATGTGCTTCATGTGGTAACATAAATTAATTGATTGTATACATGTATTATATAATATTATAGTTTATCCAAAAATGAAAATTATGTCATCATTTACTCACGTTCCAAACCTCTATGAGTTGCTGAGCACAAAATATGATATTTTAAAGAATTCTGGTAACTAACTGTCACCAACATTCTTCAAAATATCTTCTTTTGTGTTCAACAGAAGAAAGAAACTCATGCAGGTTTGGAACAACTTGAGGGTGAGTAAATGATGACAGATTTTTTTTTATTTTTGGGTGAACTTATCTCTTTAAGTAAAAATAGCTCCTCAAAGAAACTGTGCATTTTCTGTTTTAAACACATAAAACTAGTACATACAGTGCCATAAACAGTATTTGCAGTTCTAGTGTCATCTCTCTCTTTCTGTGTGTCTCAGATGCTCCTCGCTACACCACGGTACAGATCACACCTCGAGAGGCAGTCAGAGAGGGCGATTCGGTGACTTTGACCTGCAGTAGTGATGGAGCTCCGCCAGCAGAAAGTTTTGCCTGGTTTAAGGAAGGAGAAAGTGGCAGCATGCCAGACAGCTTTAAACCTGAGCTGAGATTGTGGAGTTTGGACTACAGGGACCATGGAGAGTACTTCTGTGTGGCCCGTAACCCGCTCGGCACAGACCGGTCCAGACCGCTTTTACTGAATGTGACCTGTAGGTTGCCTTTATTTTTTATCTATTTATGCCTTACTGGTTTGTTTTGCATGCTTTTTAGCTGCAGGATGTGCAGTTTAGCTGTGAATAGATCAAAACGACAGCCTTTTTTTTTTTTTTGGAAATGTCACCAGACATTTCAACTTTTCACTTTCCCTAATTAGACACATGTTGCTGATCTCATGTCTTTGTGAGTTTTTCCATTTGCTGGTTCTTGTGTAATAACATTAATTTTGGCAGGACATTATGTCACATTGTCACACATTGTCTGCCAGCCTCCAATAGATCAAAGTTCAAATCAAGTGTACAAATTTAGGGCAAACCGGGAAGCCACGTGATACTCAGCCATGAAAGGAGTATTTACTTCCTGTTTTCACTTTCAAACATCACTACCACCATTAGTCATATAGGGTCAGGGGTTAGTCTTAAACTGTGGTACGTGACTCGTCCTGTGCAGTTTATGTAGAACAAGTGTACTTCTGTTTTTAAACATTTTTAATTATGACCAGCTGAACGATAAAACATAAGCACTTTACCCAAACTTGTAGTGTATTGCAAAATATACTTGTGTGTGTTTCCAGACTCCCCAAAGAACACAAGAATCCTCATCAGTCCTAAAGGAGACATTATGGAAGGGTTTGCTGTCAATCTGACCTGCAGCAGCAACGCCAATCCTCCCGTGGAGAAATACTTCTGGTACAAAGTGAACGGTGGGCAGCCCTGGACCAAAGGTGCTGCGCAAAATCTCACCTTCCTAAGTGTGCGTTCCCATCATGCCGGACAGTACTACTGCACCGCATGGAATGTGTTAGGCATGGAGACATCAGCCACTATTTCTCTTTCAGTGTTTTGTAAGTTTATACTTACAATTTTATATTATAAAGTTTCTATATACCTATGTGAACTATTTATTTTTTGGGATTTGCATTGAAATATATTAAAGGAGACCTATAATGCTCCTTTTACAAGATGAAATATTAGTCTCTGTTGTCCCAGCTCAAAATATCCCACAGATCATTTATTACAGCTTGTCAAATTTGCCCCTATATATTTGGGTGTGAGGAAAAACATGCAATTTTTGTGTGTGTCCCTTTAAATGCAAATGAGCTGCTGCTTTAACAGCTCACGCTTCAGTTGCTCAACAACAACAAAGCTGGAGAATCTCACGCAGCTAAAATGATTCTTGTCAGTAACGTGTTCAGCCTTACATTGTTCAAACCGGAGTCGACACTGATGGAGAGACTCAGGAAGAAGTTACAACTTTTAGAATTAAACTGGATGTTTCTGAACGGTTAGTGAATAAATTTATGTAGTTGCTGTGGAGTTGATTCAACTCATCGACCAGCATGTGCCGTCATGTTAATCTTTTGTGCAAATCCAGCATTGAATTGACCCTCGTTTGTAAACTTTGAGCGTCATAACTTTGCAGAGGTTGTTAATGCTCAAACAGCAGCATTAAAGTTAAAAAAGTGAAATCATAATCAACCAGCCCTTTAACAATTAATAGTGAGCCCTGAATGCAATGCACAAATACTACAGTTTCAGTTTTCTCTTATGAAATTTGCTGTCACTTCCTGGTGACCTCAAGCCTCCTTTTGTCTTTAGATCTCCATCTGTTTCTTTCTTTAATTCTTTTAACATCTCTCTCTCTCTGTGTGTGTCTCTCAGATGCCCCCAAAAACACCTCTGTGTTGGCTCAGCCTTCCACTGTGATCGAAGCAGGCAGCTCGTTGACGCTGACCTGCAGCAGTCAGGCCAATCCGGCAGTGGAGAACTACACCTGGCACCGGATCAATACGGCTGACGCCTGGGAAACTCGATCGGGTCCCAGCTACACCATTGCTGAGGTCAGCCCCCGAGCCAGCGGCCAGTACTACTGCGAGGCCCGCAACCGCATCGGAGCTCACAGCTCGCCGGTTCTGACAGTGAAAGTCCGAGGTCAGTACATTACACTATTATAGTTTTCAACGATGTGTTTATTGTTTGTTTGAGGATCAAACATCTGCATATGATTATTAGTGTTATTAAATGTAATGTTTTTAATGTAATGTTTCTTCAACATTGATGTTTTTATGGAAGCTTGTTTCCACCACAAAATAAAAAAGTAATCGCAACTTTCTATCTCGCAATTCTGACTTCTTTTCTTGAATTACGAGAAATAAAGTCAGAATTGCGAGTTATAATGTCAGAATTGCAAGATATAATCAGAATTGCGAGAAACAACGTTTCAAGATATAAAGAGATATAGAAAGATAGTTTATATCTTGCAGTTCTAGCTTCTTTTCCCAGAATTTGTGAGATACAAACTCGCAACTGTGAGTTATAAAGTGTTTATAACTCACTTATAAAGGTATAGTTACTTTTTTCTCAGAATTGCGAGTTTATATCTCACAATTCTGACTTTATAACATGCAATTGCGAATTTATATCTCGTAATTCTGACTTTACAACTTGTAATTGCGAATTTATATTGTGCAGTTCTGACTTTATTGCTGTGGTTTGTATGTCCAGGCCGACTGAAGGTGATCGCGTTGGCATCTGCGGTGGGCGTGTCTATCGGACTGATCTCATTGACCGTGGTCGTCATGATCAGGTGATTGTATGTTTGCTGGCTCAAAAATCGAAAATCCGTTCTTCTCATTTGATCTAATGCATTTCATTTCATGTCTCTTTTGCAGTAAAAACATGCATCGTGTCGACACTGAAAATCTTGAGGAAGAAAAACAGGTAATCATGTTTTTTATTTATTTTATTCTGTCATTATATGATTTGAATCTAACCAAAATCATCATGATAATCGAATGGCTTTGTGCTCTTTAAAAACAGTGTTCACCAGTGGTTGATTTACCAGTGGATGATACTCTGTTCAGTGAATCAACTTCAGAGACATTTCTCTTCAAGAGCACAAAAATGTCAGACATTCCGGTAAGTTTTGGGTTGCTCAGAACTTTCTCCAATAAACAGTCTCTGTACTATAAATACGTGAATTGGGACACAGCCCAGATGTTCTCTATCTGGAGTGGACTGTGTCCCACTTCACATATTTATACTGCATGCTAAAAGTGTGTACGCAAGTGAAAGGATGTTTTAGAAACAATATCATCATAAAATGAGACCACTGACAGAATCATTAGCTAAATTCCCTATCTCAAAATTCATCATTACAACTTTTAGGGGTTAAATGTAAAATCTTTGCACCTTTGTTCAACAAAAAAGTGTTTCCCTCATCTTTTTGCATTGCAAAATTTATTTTTAGCGCAAAAATATAAAAGCCCATTTCCACCACGTAAAAAAAAAAACTTTAATGATTTGGTTAACTTAACATATTTGTGACATCAAAAGTCATATTTATGACATGAAAAGTCAAAATTATGACATAAGCCATAATAATGACAGATACTTGTTATAATGATGATAAAAAGTTGAAATTACGACATAAAAAGTCACAATTATTACATAATAAGTCATAATTATGAGATAAAAAGTTGAATGAAATTAAGATAAATCTAAATTATGACATAGTAAGTCAAATTATGAGATTTTAAATTCGAAATTTACAAAAAGTTGAAATTGAGTCGTCGTTTTGATTTATGTAATAACTTATTATGAGATTAAAAAGTCGAAATTCTGAGAATCGAAATTATGACTTATGACTTGTTATTACTTAGTTTGTCATAATTTGACGTTTTATGCCATAATTCTGATTTTGTAATCTTAATTTTGACCTTTTTATGTCATAATTATGACTGATTGTAGACTTGACTTTAAGTCATTATTTTGACATTTCATGTCATATTAATGATTGAAAAGTATACTGCAATATGAAACGTATGACGGAAAAAGTATACCACCACAGGCACCATACTTTTTATAATGTACAGAGATTTGTGATGCACTAATTGAAGCCTTGATATTAAGGATGGACAGTACAGGAATTGGGTCATACTGTATAAACAAAATAATGTTTTATTTTGTGCCTGTTTCAGGAGGAGCCAGAGGAGATGTATGAAAGCAGCCACCCAACCATCGTACCCCTGAAAGACGCTGCTCGGAGTGCTGAGGAACAGGCAAAAATCAACTACATTACGGTGCATTATTCTCGCATGCCCAGGTTAAATTTACAAATTTACAATTACACAGTGTGCTGGTTTGCGGCAGTCCTCGGCCATATTAAGACAAAAAATGTTGTGTTTGTCTTCTTTATTTACAGTCCAGACCAGGTGAAGGTCACAAACATACCTCTAGATGGAGGGAAGAAGCTCAAAGATGGTCCTAATGTTGTTCTCACCAAGCAACCGAGAGAGGGGATGGAAGAGTCTGCGATCTAAAGCGGTCAACTGATGAAACATCACAACGAGTGCTAGAAGAAACTGTGAAACCACACAGGGTTTTTTTTCTAAACTACATGTACTGATAGAGCATGTATGGACCACTTGATGTAAAGTCAGTGATGCAAAGCTGAATTCGCTCCAGTCACATGATCCTTCAGAAATCATTCAAATATGCTGATTTGCTGCTCAAGAACTATTATTATCAATGTTGAAAACAGTTGAAAACTGGAATCTTTGTTAAATAAAAAAAAAAAAACAGCATTTATTTGAAACTTTTGTAACATTATAAATGTCTAAATCTTACCGTCCCCATACTTTTCAACGGTAGGGCAAATATGCTTGAGTGCGACCTTCTTGTTCTATAGATTTGATTAAACTCATTATAAAAATATTACATTGTATTAACACGGAAGCTCCAAATAAAAAATTATTTCTTACTATGCCAACATAGAGTCTGTTTTCTTATACATTCTATTAATAATACACAGTTTATTTCAATCTCTAAAAAATTGTATTAAAATGTTAAATTAGATCTACTTCTATTCTAAATTAAATAAACCGACAACATCACATTGCAAAAAATAAAAAAAATAAAAATAAGGTCGTTTTCTGAATATATCAATGTTATAATATAAAATAATGTATACTCTAAAGTCTGAGATCACTGCGTTTTATTATTTTTACCATAAACCTTGAGGAGAAAAAGGCAGTGTGAATATTTGTCAATAGTTTGCAGGTGAGTAAAAAACCAACAGATTGTGAACTATTCCTTCAATGAATGCCATTATATTATAAACAGTACCAAGTGCTTTGTTAATTAAACGATGTGCCAGAAAACATACGAGAGGCAGTTTTATATGATTCACCATGTAAGAATCCACAATATCTTTCCTTTAAATTCATTACTTTCTTCATTACTCTTCTTTATTCTCTTTTATTTCAGACTCCGTGAAGGACACGAGTGTTGATCAGATCCTCTAGTTCAGTGGAAGAGGGTCACCGGGATTTTGCCAAGTAAGACATGTTCCTGGATCATCCTCTTTTGTTGATCCTGGAACAACATTCCTGTCCAAAAACAGTCCTAACCCTATCCATAACTTGAAATGATGGGTGAATAAGAATGATGTTGAAGCCCCAAACCCTGGTTGTATGCCTAAACTTGACATCTAAACTCAATTCTGATTGGTTGATTGGAATGTTGATCCAGGATCAGCAAAGATAGAACGTGTTATCTTAGTGAATTCAGGTTCACCATGAGGGGCGGCAACATGCAACAGCAATGACATGCAAAACATAAGACACAGTATGATATACAGTAGGCTACAAAAAGCGAAATGTGGAAAATTATGCTGTTTGATGTCCAAAATATAATAAATAGATAAATAATAAACTCCGTTATAGATGCAAAAATGATGTAAAAGTAGCATAGAAACAGAAAAAAAGCAGAAGCATCTCTGTTTTGGCCAGTCACTGGTTGTTTTGCTCATCCTGCTGTCGTAGTTTAAAGCGGCCTTGACCTCTCTCTCCTGAAAGACAAAGCCATTCATTTCTATAAGACCAGGAATGATGGCAAACGAGACATTTATTGAGAAAGGGCTTTGCTTACTGGGACTTGCGTCTGACGAACATCACAACGCCTGCCATTGCGATAATGGTGACAATAACTCCAAACACAATGCCAATAGTGGATGAATGTGTGCTTCTTGCTGTGAGGAATTTAGGAACTTAATATTTACATTTTTCACATATCATTTAGAAAGACTATGGCATTTTCAAGTTAGCACACAATTACAAGACTTCCTACTTCTAGCAATGGCAATTCAGTGGCAATTTTCACAATTTTAAAGTCAATAACATGGCTGATAAATTCATTTATCGGTGATAAATAATGTTGACTGGTCACTGTTAAAAGCTGTTTCTTAAATAAAACGTCCAAAGTGAAGGTTGTGAAAGCTTGCAGATTTTTTTGAGGAAGTTTCTTTTGTTTTGAGGAAATGTTTTTTCTTGCGTCATCAAACAGAAGTTTTTGCTTTTACTTTATGAGTGGACGGTGGGAAACAGACAATTGTTTTGGAAGGTTTTTTCATTTTTAATGTATGGTCTCACACACATTTCTTAAATCGTCAAGATTCTTGTTCATTTTAGATGTGATTTGGACATTTTAACCAACTGTATTGTTTTAGTAACAACAAAATACTAAACTGACCTGAACTGAAACTGAAATTATTTCAGAATACAGAGGAATAATCTTGTTAAATTAATATAAATGCTTGGTAACACTTCGCGTTAATGTTCCATTAGTTAACATGAGCTAACAATGAAAAATATTCCAAATCATTTATTAATCTTAGTTAATGTTAATATCAACATTTACTAATAAAACATTAAAATCAAGAGGTTTATGTAAAATGTTAACATGTAAATAGGGATGCTTTACTAGTCTAAGCAGTTATAGGCAATGTTGGGGGAAGTTACTTTTAAAAGTAATGCATTACAATATTGCATTACTCTCTAAAAAAGTAACTAATTGGATTACTTAGTTACTTTTTATGAAAAGTAATGCAATACATTACTTTTGCGTTACTTTTTCTCACAACTTTCTTGCATATTTGTTTTTTAAATAACAGCAAAAAAAGTTCTATTTTTGGCAAATTTAAAGGCCTTTTCAGACCAAAAGTGAAATGAATAAGCCTCAGGCTGAAGGAAAAGCATATTTATACCTGTACAGTAGAGGACGCAGCTCAAACAAACCTTTCAGCTGTGTTGATTAAAAAAAGAATAAAATACAGGAGAAGGTTCAACACTCTTTATTTTTAAATATAATCTAAAGTCATTTTTGCTGATTGTATGGTTGAATTAGATCATTGAAGGTCAGCAGCAAAGACAATGGTTAATAAAGTGAGATTAAATATATAAAGTATATTTGTTATTCTGTCAGTCGTGAAAAAGTAACTTGCATTACTTATTTTAAAAAGTAACAAGATATTTTGTTGTAAAATTGATAAAGTAATGCATTACTTTACTAGTTACTTGAAAAGGTAATCTGATTACTAACTCAAGTAACTGGTTACGTAATGTGTTGCCCCCAACATTGGCAATAGGATATAAAAGTTTAATATATATAATAAAAAAGTATATGTATATATACTTATATATATATATATATATATATATATATATATATGTATTAATAGGGAATTTTATTGATTTTTTAAATTTTAATGATTTTTTTTCTAGTTGTATTGGTTTAAAATATTTAATTTTATATTTTATTGGTCACACTTTAGTTTAGGGCCCAATTCATTTTATTAACTACGACTTTTAGCTCAATAAACTCCTAACTACTGCTTATTAATAGTTAGTAAAGTGGTTGTTAAGTTTAGGTATTGAGTAGGATTAAAATATTGTCATGGAGAACAAGACATTATTATGTGCTTTATAAGTACTAATAAACAGTTAACAACCTAGAAATATGCTTGCTAATAAGCAATAATAGTGAGAATTGAACCCTAAACTAAAGTTTTACTCAATTTAAGTGCACAGCTCATGAGATGAAATATTGGGTTACACTTTATTTTAAGGTTTCAGTATTACAGTGTAATTCTACATTTAAGTGCTGAGTAATGACAATTTACTATAGGGTTAGGGTTGGGATGAGGGTTTGGTTTAGGGTTAATTGCATGTAATTATGCATAATTTCTAGTTATTACTATAGTAAATACATGTATCATATGTAACAATGACACTGTAAAATAAAGTGTTACTGAATATCCAGGGCCATAACTGTTCTTACTTTGTATCTGATGTGTAACCTGTAGATTCACCCCTCTCTGTCCTGGTAGCTTGGCCGTCAGGTGGTCGGTGATGAACCGGAACACGTACACTCCGCTGTCTACTGACCTCAAATCAGATATCATCAGAGAGCAGTTCTTGCTCCCTGTCTGCCCAAAGTACTTGATGCGGCCCTGGTATGAGGGCTCAGGGAAAATCCCTGCACTGTGGTACACGTATCTCGGAGTGATGCAGTGGCTTTGATTCAGACACCACATCTCTGACAGCACTTTGTTCCGTATTCCCTGGTCTGACTCCTCAGGGAAGTCATAGGTGCACTCCAGAACTACAGATGACCCAGGAGGAGCATAGACTGTGTGAACAGGAACACGCACAATCCAATCAACAGCAAGAACACCTGAAATGGAAGCATATAAGTAATTCTGAAGTTGTCTTATTAGAAACAGAAAACAAAGTGAAATCTAAACAGCATTTCTATCTTAACTTATACATTCACAGTCTTAGAGAACTCGTTTCATCGTCTGTTGTCTCACCTGACAGAATCAAAGACGTCAGGGTCCATAAGCCTGCAAGGAGAGTCACAGTCATTTTTGCAGCTTCAAGTACTTACTGTGCAATAATAATGTGCAAACATCGCCCTTGTCTGGTTTCAGTTCCTCCTCCTTCGTTTTTTTCGTCATTTATGATGTCATTCTTTATTTCCTGCATGTTTCCAGTTAAATTTTTGTTTGTTTGTTTTTCATGTGTTACATGGCATTTTTTGTAACTACATAAGTCACATGTTGCGTTATTTTAGTGTTATTTTAATGTTATTAAAATGTTATTTTATTGCATATGGCGCATATGACACATCCAAAGAACGCATATATATATATAATATACACACACCAATCAGACATAACATAACATTATGACCACCTTCCTAATGTGTTGGTCCCCCTTTTGCTGCCAAAACAGGACTCCACTAGACACCTGAAGGTGTTCTGTAGTATCTGCACCAAGATGTTGCAGCAAATCCTTTAAATCCTGTAAGTTGTGAGGCGGAGCCTCCATGGATCGGACTTGTTTGTTCAGCACATCCCACAGATGCTCGATTGGATTGAGATCTGGGGAATTTGGAGGCCAACTCAACACCTCAAACTCGTTGTTGTGCTCCTCAAACCATTCCTGAATCGTTTTTGCTTTGTGTCTGGGCGCATTATCCTGCTGAAAGAGCCACAGCCACCAAGGAATACCGTTTCCACAAAAGAGTGTACATGGTGTGCAACAACGCTTAGGTAGGTGGTACGTGTCAGTAACATCCACATGGACGGCAGGACCCAAGGTTTCCCAACAGAACATTACCCAAACCATCACACTGCCTCCGCCAGCTTGCCTTCTTCCCATAGTGCATCCCGGTGCCATGTGATCCCCAGGTAAGCAATGCAAATGTATCCGGCTATCCACGTGATGTAAAAGAAAACGTGATTCCTCAGACCAGGCCACCTTCTTCCATTGCTCTGTGGTCCAGTTCTGATGCTCACGTCCCACTGCTGGCGCTTTCGGCAGTGAACAGGAATCAGCATGGACACCCTGAAAGGTCTGCAGCTATCCACTGTGTATTCTGACACCTTTCTATCAGAACCAGCATTAACTTCTCGAGCAATTTGATCTACAGTATCTTGTCTGTTGGATTGGACCATACGGGCCAGCTTTCGCTCCTCAAGTACATCAATGACCCTTGGCTGCCCATGACCCTGTTCACCTCTGTTCCTTTAGAGCACTTTTGACAGATACTGACCACTGCAGAACGGGATCACCCCACAAGAGCTGCAGTTTTGGAGATGCTCTGACCCAGTCATCGAGCCATCACAATTTGGCCCTTGTCAAACTCGCTCAAATCCTTACGCTTACCCATTTTTCCTGCTTCTAACATCAACTTTGAGGACAAAATGTTCACTTGCTGCCTATATAACACCAACTATAGGTTCTATTTAAAATAGAAAATTTGAGTAACTGTATTTCATTACTGTTACATTTTAAATGGGTGGTAATCAGATTACAGTTACATCTGAAAAGTATTTTAGATTACCAAAGTGATTACTTTGAATTTTACTGTCATTTAAACAGCAATTGGTGATTCTCTGACTCTGACAGTCTGAAAAAGCGGAGTTAAGTTTCATGTTTTTGATTGTTTTCATGTTTTGTGATAGTAGTTTGTGAGTCATTTTATAATTGTAAAAAAGGTCACTGCATAATGAGTTTTTTTCCCCTCACAATTGTGAGTTTGCATTTCACAATTCTGACTTTTTCTCAAGAAGAGAGATTTAAACTCACAATTGCAAGTTATAAAGTCAGAATTGGGTGATATAAACTTGCAATACTGACTTTTTTTCTAGCAATTGTGAATTTAGTATGTGAGTTAAATGTCATAATTCTGACTTTTCTCAATATTGTCAGTTTATATCTCATAATTCTGACTTTTCTCAATATTGCGATTTTATGTCTCATAATTTGGACTTTTCTCAATATTGTGAGTTTATCATAATTTTGACTTTATAACTCGCAATTGCAACTTTATATCACACAATTCTGAGGGAAAAAGTCAGAATTGTGAGATAAAAACTTGCAGTTTTTTTTTTGTTGTTGTTTTTTTATTGTTATTGGTTATTTAAGTCGCAGTCGTATCACTCCATGCGAAGTCTGCTCCTGAAGTTGAGATGCGCGCACACAGATTCACCTGTCTACCGCGCGCGCACCTGCACTCACACACACACACACACACACACACACACCTGCACTCCGCTGAGACTCTCTACTGACCGGAAGAGGGAGGTTTCCACTCCAGCGAACAGCACAGAAAGAGCAGAGAGAGTGAGGAGAAGAGCTGTTCTGACTGCTGGAGAATAGCGTCATTTAACTCACAATAAAAGAGCGAAAGACTCCGGGGAAAGTGAAATGTCAGCGCGGATAGTTGGAGGAAACAACAGATTTACCGCTCCATCTCTTTGTTTCTAATTCAAAAGTTTATACAAGGACCTGCAGTAAAGAGGTAAAGGTGAAAACTGTTTTTTGGGGGGTTTATTTTACGATTATGAGCATTAGTGACAACTAGAAATAAAAGACATAATACTTTCCCAAAATGTTAACATATCCAAAAATGATAATGATTCTCATCATCTCCAGAGATCTCTGCCTCATTTTGTAACAGACCATCAGGGCAAAATTCGTTATATTGGATTTTACTCATTATATAGGCTACTGTATGTAAAGTTAACCTTTTTCAACTTTACATTAAAAAAATATCATAGATCCGTGTGCTGAGAAAATAAACGTGAGTACTTGGAAACATTACAGACAAAAGTAAAAAAAAAGTTTTCCTAGCACTCTAAAATTTAAAACTTGAGTTTAATTGTCTTAAATTAAACAAAATTAAGATTACAGTATGCAGTGGTGAATTCATTATGCTTCAGTCAGTTTGAATTTAATTATTAATGAAAAAGTTCAAAAATATCAGAAATGCTTGCCACAAAATTTTGGAAACAATGTTTTTTATAGCATTGTGTTGAAATCATTTTTACAGTGATTGTTAATAACAGCACTGACTGTAACCTTTTTTTGTCAGTTTGCACTTTGGTTTATTTAACTTGCTTAACCCATCTTTGTCCATGACAGCAGTTAAATGATGTTTTCTACGCTTTTCTAAACATTTCCAGGTCTGAAAGAAGCAGCAAGTCGAAGTTTTGAGGAGGAATCGTTGGAATTCATTCCAAGCTTATTTTTCAGTTTTCTCTTGGATAAAGATGCCAGAGAAGAAGATCGGTGAGTGCTGAGCTGTTTCTCTCTTTTTTTCACATCAGAGGACTGGTTTGTTAAAGATTAACTGAGTTGGCAGGTGATGGGTCATGTACTCGATTTGTTTTGGTCAGTTTGGGTCTGTGTATTACTTTGACAGAGGGCCAAAAGGTGTCGAGACATGACATGACGTGATTTGGCCATACAGCTGTTTTCATGCACTTCAAAGCTAAATGGATTCTGGGTTGAATTAGGGTTAACTGAAAATATATCCACTCTTTGGAAACTGAACCTTTATCATCCTTCTCAAAAACAAATTTGACGGATGTTAAAATTTTGCGAGCTTGCAAATTTAGATGAACTACAGCAATTTCAAAACAAAACTATATTTGTTCCCCCTACACTAAAAAAAGCTGTTTAAAACAACCCAAGTTGGGTTGGAAATGGACAAACCTGGGTTGTTTTAACCCAACGGTTGGCTTAAATGTTTGCCCAACGTGCTGGACATGGCCGGCTTAAAATGAACCCAAAATATGTTGGAAATTAAAAACCAGACACATAATTACTAGAGGCAGCAATAATAATCAAAAGGCAAACATTTAGTAATAAGCAATTTAAGAATTGTTTATTGTTTAATGATTTATTAAACATATTAAGAAATGTTCATTTCCAACATATTTTGGGTTTTGGGTTCATTTTAAGCAAGCAATACAGTCATTTTTAAACAATAGTTGAGTTAAATAAAACTACCCAGCAGGTTGGGAAACTTTTAATACACAATATTTAAGATTTTTATACTAAAATATCCAAAAACCACTTGCACAGTGTTATATATTTAGTTCAGCTTTGTACTTACATTATCCTAAATGTTTTGAAGATTTTGTAAATAGTGCCCCGTCCCTCCATTGTCACTTGTCCCGGTCAATGACGCAATATCTGCGTTTCCTTGTAGTGCATAGTAACTGTGCGTTATGTCTGTTGTTGTTTCGTTCACACGTTATGCACCATGGCAAGCAAACTTTGGGACAAAATGAGAAATAAAACCAGGATCAATATCGGCGTGGCGTTTCCGAGATGGCAAGAGCTTTGCGACAAACTTTGACTTGACAGAGACGCGCTCTTGCACGTTATTAGACGAGGAAAGCAAATGTAGACTACATAAGACTAATCAATGTTATATAGATCAACACGACGAAGTGTTAGAATATCATCAGCATGATACTGTAATGTTGATCTAGCTTAATGTTAAGTCTCATATAGTCAACAAACTAATACTGAACATTACAACTTTCAACACAGTCAAATACAGTTTAGTATGATGGTGTAACATTAGAGCAAGTGAAACAGCGCTGCGTTACCTCACAGTGTTAATTTGTCAAATAAACTGACCTGTATGAGGAGTATTTCATCACTTATGAGTAGTTCGGTAGAATGAAATATCCTCGTTTCTTTATATCCCCCGAGACTCTCGTGTGTCACTGATATCTGTCTCTCATTATCAGTCGTGCCTGTGATTCTCGGCCCCGTCCTGCTTCATACCACAGTCATGTTAAAAACACGCTTTCACTCATCCATAAACTGATTATTTCCCCATAAACATTATTAGATCCATCGGCATGAAGACAAGCTCAATGAGTCCACGTTCATTCACTGCGTCATCAATCTACGCCTTTGTTATTGTTTTGAAGAGTTTAGCGACCCCTAGTGGTGAAAAAAATACATATTGTGCCTTTAAACCCATTCGCTAGGTTAATCCTCCCAATCGCTGGGTTTGTCCACTTCAACCCAACTTGGGTTGTTTTTAACCCAGCAGCATGTAAAGGAAAAAATATATTCGAAAATTCACATGTATGTTTTCCGTAACATGTTGCTCACTTGATTAGCCGTTAAGCATTTTCATGGAGATTGGGATCTGGCTGCTCATATTTAATATATCACAGGTGACCTGCACTGGCCTATACTGTAGGACAGACCACAGCCTGAGAGAATGTTCCGGACTAAAACATTGCTTTATAGTGGATTCATTTCCAGACTAGAACATTTTAGAACCGACACAATAGTTTTGTTTCTGTGTTCTGTTGAATGCTTTTAACCCCTTTTTAAAAGGGGTTGTGATGTTTTAATTTGGCAGCAAAACTTGAATCATCCAGGTATGATGGTCTTGAGAGAGAGAGAGAGAGAGAGAGAGAGAGAGAGAGAGCAGTGTACCATGAAGAAGCTCTGTCTCATATACACCCCCACCTAAACAAAAGTACTACTTGTTCTCCGGTCAAATGGGTCATGGCAGGTGCTGTAGAAACAGTCTGAGGCAGTGGGGAAATCCTCAGGAATGAAATGAGAGACAGCAAACAGGAAAACATCACACTGTTTCAGTTTTGTTCTGACCTCTAATGTAGCTATTGAAAGCTGGGCTTGGACAAAACGTCACTGGTCAGTTGAGAGTCAAAGTGAAATATGGATGGTCAGATTTTCTCTGTTTATTATCTAACAGCTTGTATCAATGACCAAAATGTGTCACAACTAGAATTACACGAGTTCTCATATATATTCAGTTCAACATCTAATGTAGATACATAAAATAGTTCTTATATAAGATGCGCTCTGATTCTAATTGGTCAGTAATGGCATTTAAAAGGGATAGTTCATCCCCAAATTAAAATTCTGTCATCATTTACTCAACCTCAAGTTGTTCCGAAACTTTATGAATTTCTTTCTTTTGCTGAACACAAAAGAAGATATTTTGAAGAAGGTCTGTAAATGATTACAGAATATTCATTTTCGGGTGAACTATCGCTTTAAGAATGCTAAACTCGCGTAGATGACTGATTTTCTACATACACTACCATTCAAAAGTATGGGGTGAGTACATTTATTTTTCACCAAGGCTGCATTTATTTAATCAAAATACAGTAAAACAGTAATATTGTGAAATATTTTTACAATTTAAAAGAACTGTTTTTCTATTTAAAAATGTTTTAAGGTGTAATTTATTTTTGTGATGCAATTTTCAGCATCATCAGCCCAGTCTTCGGTGTCACATGACTCTTCAGAAATCATTCTAAGATGCTGATTTGCTAGTTGAAAACAGTTGTACTGCAATATTCTTGCGTAAACAGTGATGCATTGTTTTCACACGGTCAATTTTGATCAATTTAACATGTACTTGAAGAGCAAAACTATTAATTTCTTTAAAAAATAAAATATTACTGACCCCGAACATTTGAACGATAGTGTAGATCTTCCAGTTTTGCATCTTTTAAATCACTTGTCATCTCAATAATTCAATAAAACAATTTCAACATTTATTGGGAAGATGATAGATAGTCATTACTGCTTGATAAATTTTTCACTTCACGTGTGATGACCATGTTAAATTTTTCTTTATGTAAAATGTATGACTGGGTATCCATACATTCCTCAAGAAATAATGTAAGTCAATATAGGATTCTTATAGAAATTTGATTTCAAATGAAAGGAAAAGCTGCCCATTCATCAATATTTTTCTCATCATGCGAGAAACATCAGTCTAAGATCACTTTCCATCTGTGACCATGACCTGTGATTCACCCAGAACTACTCAGAGTGTGAATCAATTTTACACCTTCAAGTATTCACACATTTTCTCTGATGTGCTTGTTTGCACCACGAGGATCACAAGAGCCAGTACTGTGAAGTGTGTTTCTACATAACGCGTCGCTGTGACCCAAAGGGTTGAGCGCTCGGCCCTGATGCAGAGCTGCGGCAACCTGTTTAGTGTGTTTGTTTGCTCTGGGCTTATCAGACAGCACAGTCTCTGCGGTGATCTGATGTCGCATGGGTCTACTGTTAATCATCACACCAGAGCTTCTGTCTGAAGATTGTGCACAAGTTCCTCACAGTCAGGAGATCACATGTTTTGTGATGGTGATGAGCAGTCCCACATGGAATCTGAAACCCATCATTCACAAAATCCTACACTTGCCTCTTTATTGTGTTTATTAAAGTCTTGGTTTTGTTTTGGGGGTCTACTAGAATAGATTTTCACGCTTGAATATTCAAATAATACATTATTTTACACATTTTTGACATTGTAACGCTCCGTCTCTGTGAAGCCCCTCCTTCCGAAAAGCCCAATGTGCTCTGATTGGTCAGCTGAGCCGCTGTGTTGTGATTGGTCAACTGTTTCACGTGTGTTTGGGAAATGTCACGCCTCTTACCATAACCATGAGTTTCAACACACTAACTCTACTCAACTGGGCCTTGTCTCCATTTTTTGAGCGGGAATTATTTAAATGAGCAATACTGTGACGTGTTCGTTACCAGAAGAAAACTACGTTCGAGGCATTTCAGGGAGTTCAGAAATCGAGAATAACTCCCTTTCTAGTGGACTTGCACTTTTTGTAACTTTGTAGACCTTTTTCAACACAACAATAAACACATTAATGAAAGAAGAAAATGTAATTAATAAAAACAAAAAAAGCCTAATAGGACCCCTTTAAATATTAATGAAAAGCCCACAGAATATGGTCCTGGTGATCCCTGGCTATTTTAGGTGGAGCTTATCGAGTCTTGTCAGTGAATGGAGTTTATTTTAGTATAGTAAGGGATGTGCAGAGGATACAGGTACTCCCAATGGAAGATTTAATGCTCAGAGGTTGCTATTTTATAGCTCATGAGATCTAAAACTGTACATTATTCCCTTTAAAGTATATGTGTTTGTCCCAGTTACAGTATTTTACTCATTTACCATCAGGCACTTGCAGGAAAGCCACCTATTATGATTTTTCTCCTTTTCATGTCATTGGTTTTTAATAGAAAACAAAATGTACAAAATGCACAAGAACAATATTAAGATGCATTTTGTTCTATTTTAAATTAAATCAAACTGAAAATGAAGAAAAATGTAGCCATTCTTTGTCATTTTTCTTAACATACAGTATATATATATATATATATATATATATATATATCTTTGGAAAAATGTTAATGTTAATGTAAATGTAAAATGTTAATATACATTTATATATATAATTTATATTTTAATGTAATACAGAATTTTGATTACATTTGGATTTTTTGAAAAGAAAAAATTCTGTTTTTTACTCTTTCCTTCTCTTCTCTTCCCCTTTTTTTTTTTTTTTTTACTGTTATTTGATTCTTTCAAGAAAATAATTCATTATAGGATAAACAAAAAATATATTAAAAAATAAGACCATAGCCATAATAGTATAGAGCTATTAATATATAATTTTATTTATATTTTATTAATAGTTTGGACATATATTTCAGAAATGTTTGAGGTCATATTGAAATCATGGCATTGTAGAAATCTCCTCTGAAACTCAGACGATTACAGTAAGATTATTGGGGCGTATTTCTCAGGATAAACATCCGAGAGAGATAGAAGTCATATGTATATCAAAGTCATATTTATATTCTGTGTATATAAGATAATGGTTATGGATCGATCAATATAATCGTAGAATAAAGTGGTGCAGGTAAACAGCAGCATTGGTGATCTCAGTGCATGCAGGTCTGGATATTACAGTTTTTTGGCATTGGTCACTTACCACTGACATAGTTCCATCTCTAGGATTTTGTCTAGGAACATGCTGACATTGGTCTGTGTGCGCATGTGAGAGAGAGAGCTGAACATGACACTGAGATTCAGTCCCACGTTTACTTTAGCAGAGAGGAATTGATGACTTTGGACTATTGATCTTGTTCATGGTTCTGTTCTTTTCATCAGCTCTGTCATGGTTTATGTGTTTGCTCACAGGCACGTATTTTAACATTCACAAAATCCCACATTACTGCATTAAATACATACTTTGACCTGTACCGAAAGCGTTGTTGGTTTTTGTCCTACAGGAAGTCCAGGGATGACCATCTTCAGTCCGTATCGGGTGGTCGCTGCAGTAGCCGTGATCTTGATCATACTGGGGGGTCTGGGAGCCGCCATCTGGGCCCTTGGTAAGATTTTTGGCTCTGCTTTCTGGGAAATCCGGTTTGCCTATAGGAACTGCTGATTCAATGGAATACTGCAGTCCCTCCAGAGACTTATTACAGTTGTTTTGTTGGTTTGATTTTCAGTCACGTATCTTAGAACAACAGAAGATACTGGATTATTTGATGGTAAGCATTGTTCATTTTTAATTAAGAATATTACATTTAAACAATATTATTTAAATATAGGTAATTTTTGTGTTTTTGAAAGAAGTCTTTTATGCTCACCATGTCTGCATTTATTTTGATAAATATATTTTAAAATATAATTTTTAGGCAAATTTTTCAGCAGCCATTATTCAGTTTTTACTAGCTTTTCAGTGTCACATAATCTTTCAGAGATTATTTTAACATGTAGGTTTGGTGGTCAAGAAACATTTCTTATTATTATCAATGTTAATAACAGTTTTGCTGCTTCATACAGTATTTTGTGGAAACCTTGATGCATTTTAATAGCAATATTATAAAAGTCATTACTGTCAATTTTGGTCTTTTAATGCCTCCTTACTGAATAAAAGTAAGTTAAAAGTTTTAATTTCTTAAAAAAAACAAAAAAACGTATTGATCCCAATTCTTTAAAGGGTTAGTTCACCCAAAAATGAAAATTCTGTCATTAATTACTCACCCTCATGTCCCTTCGTTCATCTTCAGAACACAAATCAAGATACTTTTGATGAAATCTGATGTCTAAGTGAGGCCTCTGTTGACAGCAAGACAATGAACACTTTCAGATGCCCAGAACGATATTAAAACATATTTAAAACAGTTTATTTGAGTACAGCGGTTCAACCTTAATATCATAAAGCAACAAGAATGCTTTTTGTGCACCCAAAAAAACCCCCAAAGTAATGACTTTTCAACAATATCTAGTGATGGCCGATTTCAAAACACTGCTTCAAAGCTTTATGGATCTTTGGTTTCGAATCATACTCACTGTCTTCATTATGTCCTGCAGTGCAGGTGAGTGCAGCTGACCAGAGGCTGAGAGTGTTCGACTCCACCCAGCGGAGGTGGAAACACGTCTGCTCGTCCAGCTTCAACCAGCTCGTCGCCAACATCAGCTGTGAGGAGATGGGCTTCATCAGGTAACAAACAAGCATGCCAGGCTCATTGTATCTCATGTGTAGACATTCATTTAGTCAAGCCGGATTCATTAATTAACTGGAATTCCTCATTGTTTTAGTTATGTCTTGATTTGCAATTTTCTTTCCATGCAGAGCAGTAAATTTCTCAGTGACATGCGCTCCTGACAACGGTGGTGACCGAGATTTCTTCTGTGTGAAAGATAGTGAGTTAACATACGGGAAGAAGATAAAAACAGCCCTCTATCCTTGGTAAGACATTTCCTAAAAATAAAGATATGCACCATTACCATGACCAAATGGAATTTGCTTTCAGCAGTTCTCCTCATCCATTGGTCTATAAAGCTCTCAGCTAGCATTAGCAAGCTATACATTTTGCATTTTAAAGAGTCAACCAAAACTGGTAAAATGTCACTGGTAGAAGAAAAATATCTATAATTTAATGAAATATTTGTGATTAATATATTGCATTAGAATACACAACTAATTCTGACTGGCCATTGAGGGAGAAAGATGCTTTCCGGCCGCTCTCTTGTTTATCAATTACACTACTGGACAAGAGTTTGGAATAATTACTAATGTTAAATGTTTTTAAATGTTTTCTTTTATGCTCACCAAGACTGCATTTATTTGGTCAAAAATACAGTAAAAACAGAAATATTATGAAATATTATTAGATTTCAAAATAACCATTTTCTATATAAATATATTTTAAAATGTAATTTATTTCTGTGATGCGAAGCTGAATTTTCAGCATCATTACTCCAGTCGTCAGTGTCACATGATCCAGTGTTACATTATTTCTAATATGATGATTTTCTGCTCAGCTATTAATAATGAATTTTACCATTATCCATTTTGAAAAAAATATGCTTAATGCTTTTGTGGGAACTGTGACATTTTTCAGGATTCTTTAATTATTTGGAGGTTCAAAAGAACAGCATTTATTTGAAATAGAAATCTTTTGTAACATTACTTAATTATTTACCCCAAACTTTTGAATGTCATAGTGTATTATGGATTCACAAAAATATTAATTAGCACCAACATCTTCTGAAGGATCATGTGACACTGAAGACTTGAGTAATGATGCTGAATATTCAGCTTTGCATAACAGGAATAAATTATATTTTAAAATATATTCAAATAGAAAACTGTTTGAAACTGTATTTTTCATCAAATAAATGCAGCCGTTGTGAGCATAAAACACTTCTTCCAAAAACATAAAAAAAAAATATATATATATATATATATATATATATATTTTTTTTTTTTTTTTTTTCCAAACTTTTAACTGGTAGTGTAGTTAGACAAACAGATGGTCAATTCACCTTTAACAGTTTCAGATTTTAACCGGTTTCAATAGTGTTAATCTCTGATGTTTCATTTCTGTTTCAGTAAGTGTGACAAAGGTCAGATACTAGAGGTGATTTGTCAGGGTAAGTGCTCCAACTCAATTTGTAGCATTTTGAATATTTCTTCACCTCAAATACATGACTTGTTGTTGTCGCTGTAGACTGTGGTCGTCGTATGCTGCCTGAAGAGCGTATTGTGGGGGGAGTCGACGCTCGCCAGGGTTCGTGGCCGTGGCAGGTCAGCTTACAGTATGATGGAGTTCACCAGTGCGGTGGATCCATCATTTCCGATCGCTGGATTGTCAGTGCGGCACACTGCTTTCCTGAGTGAGTGACACACATTTTAAACCCATATTGTTATTTTTTTAGTACTAAAACATGCGAGCAAAATGTTAAATCATTCTATCAACATGCTAGCAATGTGTTGAAACATCTTCTAGAACTTCTAGAAACAAGCTAAAAATGGTAGCAAGTAGCAATGTCTATCTATCTACTGCTTCATATTTTTGTCGAAACCACACCAGAATTTTTTCAGGATTCTTTGATGAATATAAAACAGCAATTATTTGAAACAGAAATTCACTTTTGATGAGTCAAATCCATCCTTTCTGAACTAAAGTATGAATTTATTTCAAAATGTTAGTGTACTTGTATGTGAGATCTCACTCTCAGGCGTGTATCCTCAGGAGGTATCGTCATGTGTCACGATGGCGGGTTCTGATGGGATCGATCTACAACACTCCCATCCGTAAGAACGTTGTGATCGCTGAGGTGAAGACTGTCGTCTACCACAGCAGCTATCTGCCTTTCGTCGATGCCAACATTGACGACAACAGTCGTGACATTGCAGTCCTGGCGCTGACAAAACCCCTGCAGTTCACTGGTGAGTTTTTACACAGAACTACAGGAAATGGTAACACTTTATTTCTATGGTCCCCTTTAGACATTCAGATGACTGTAAGTAACGTTGCGCCAACATGTCAACTCATTAGTCAGAGTATTAGTAGACTTAACCCACGATAATACCGGTGTGATTAGAACATCAACAAGTGCATCACATGATCAACTAGGAATGTGTTAAAGTTAAAAACAAGCTAAAACATGCTAGCTCCATGCTGGGCCGCTCGGCCCTTTCAATATATCAAAAATATGCAGTTTTTTCAACCACATAATGTTTATTTTAGGTTTCAGACATTTAAATGCGCATAAGTACTAACAAAACAATACATTTAGAGTTTGTAAAATACACTCTGACGTCTATGGAAGCCCAATAACAATCCTTTCCATAATTAGACGACACTTTATATTCAAATCAAACACACATTTTTTTAAGTAACTTTAAAGTTTACTCTATTCTTCTCTCAGTTCACCGGCTCACTTACTTTCATGTATTTCGGGAGAAGTGGATGAAGTAAATTTGTTATAAAGGTGTTTAAACAGCAAAACACATCCACTTGCGCATATTTGACAATCGGAATATCAGACATCTCATGCTATAGTTAACAAATTTGTATGTATTTTGAATAAAAAAGGAAAAATAAAATAAAAGCAGATCATTAGTCAGACTATTGTGGCTGCGGTGTGTCACATGACAAATAATGACGCGGCACCATGGAAAAAATAAAGCGATAAGTTCTAAATAACGGTAGCCTTGAAAAACTCACACTGGTTGCTCAGCTAGAATATTTTAAATTTACTTGTGAAAGGATTTTAATATCTGCTAATACTTTATTATGATGGTCCCTCAACAGACATTCTACTAACTATAAGTAAGTTTGCAAGTTCGTCAACTTATTCTACTAACCCAAACCTAATAATAAGAGTGAGTAGGTGCATCGTTACTTATAGTCAACAGAATGGCTAACCCAGGAAATATATAGTATATAATAAATTTATATATATAATAAAATGTATAGTGAAATTTCGTTGGCCAAAATCCTGCTCAATGTAAATACATATGTTAAGCATCCGATTTGTTCCGATTGGCTAGCTTTTTCCTTTTGGTGTGGAGAGAAAAATGACTGGAAACTTTTAATTTAACCTTTTATATATTACAGGAAATGTCACGTTGTTGTTATTTTGTGTTTTCTATTGAAACTGAAGGCATTTTAACACAAAGGTCTTTTTCATAAAATAACTTGTTCATAAAAGAGATGTCTCTGTGAAACAAGGACAAATCTCTACTCGCAGGAATTTAATTGGAGTTTGTTTTGAGGTGTTTTCATGAGGTAGTGGTATGTTACAGGCCTTTCTGGGTGAACACAGCATTATAGTAAAACCTCACTCTGGTCTCAGGTTGCTCGTCCTGAGAACAAAGCTCCTCTATTTCCACGCGGCCTTGAGTCGAAACAAAAGACAATACCGGCAGACTTTTCTAGAAGGACAAAGCCATAGTTAACCAGAATGTTGTCAGGAAATATATTGGCTTTTATTCAGAAAATTTTTTGTTCTCTTAAAAATACATGTTCCAATAGGTGGGCGTATTAGAAGAACCATTTTTGGTTCCCAAAGAATCTTCCAGTAAACAGTTCTTAAAAGAACCCATTTTTTCTTAAAGTGAAGAATATTTAAAAAACTATAAAGAACCATTTTCCACTACAGAGAACCTTTTGTGGAATGGAAATATTAAAGGTATTATGGAACCATCATTGTAAAAATGGACAATGTCAAGCTGAAAATTGCTCCTCATTCCCTCTAGTGTTCTGTCATAGAATTGCGAATGACTGTGTGTGAAACGGTTTTCCTCCCAGTTGACGTCATCTCTTTTGATGTTTTAGATTATATCCAGCCAGTGTGTCTTCCTACCTACGGCCAGCGTTTGGCGGATGGGCAGATAGGTACAGTAACCGGCTGGGGTAACATGGAGTATTATGGTAAGTAATGTCTCATTCTGTGTCTTAAAGAAATTAAGGTCGCTGCAGTGCCGCATTCCAGTGTTTATCATCTTTACCTGGAACCGGAGACTCGCTGTCTGTCTGTCTGTCTCTCTTTGACCTTTGTGTCAGTGACCCGTGCGAGTGTTATTGTGCTTGAAGAGACCGCGTGTGTGACCTGCTGTCAGTTACCAGACAAAAATTTCATCTCCCCTCAGTTTGTATCAACAGTGGACTTATTTTTTTAGCACATAAAAGCGCTTAAATTCATTCTTTTGCATAAAATACTTTTTATTTTGGGGAATATCTGGTTATGTGTTTCTAACATAATTCTTTCGGATGGAGTTTAATTCTATCTCATCATTCCAGTGATTAAAAAGTAGTGTGAAAAAGAAGTGTGCTTAATAATATTGAATGGGCAGTGCACTTGTAGTGTACTTTAAATCTTAAAAGTATATATTTAAAAAAACAAAAAAATTGTGATTGCAGATATGTTTAAATGAAATAAAAGACTACTGAAGTGTACTTAAAAAGTACACATTTGTGAAAACGTGCACTTTGTAATAATGTCAAATTAAAAGTTTTACTTTAAAGTACATTATAAATTATTATGCTTTAATATTTTGCCAAACCTGTACAAATATTTATGTGTTAACTAACATACCAAAGCATTGTATAAATATATATTTATATATATTTACCTGTAATGTGTTATTTGATGTTTAATATATTTTAAATGTACTTACTTATATCTTCATCATTACAATTATATTCAAATACATGATATTCTGTACAAATTTGAATAGAAACGAAATTAAAGTATATTATAATTATTTCATATTCAGATGTACTTAAGTATTTTAAGTGTATTATTTCCAAAATAAAGTGCACATCTTTTTCACAAGGAATTATTAAATAAATCTTTGTTAATTGAAATAATACAATAAATAAAGTAAAATATACTGTAAATATTACATGAAAATATTCAACTTATTTTGTTTTAGATTTTTCTATTTTCTATTTTTTGGAATTTAAGTTTTTTAAGTTTTGGTTTAATCAAACTAAAACTGAAATAAATATAAATTAAATCTAAAGTCAAAAGAAAATAAAATGACTAAAACTTAAAATGAAATGAAATAAAGCTATAAAATAATACTATAATAAACATTTATGAATACTATAATAGTATATAATGATCATAACACTACATCATTCTCATTCTAGCACATTTAATATTTCAGTACAATGGTTATACTTTTAGAAAAGTTGTATGTATTAAATGTTTATTCATGATGCTGCCCACTTACGTGCTGAGCTTCCATTTACTATAAACACATTTCCTGTTTGTTCATAAACACTGAGAGGGTCACGTATTAGTAATTGACAGCATCCCAGCCTTCATGTCATGTCAGAATGATCATATTTATGAGATTAATGCACAAAATGCTGCCAGTTTGCAACTGGAAAACTTTTTGAATTTTGCCTGAACATGCCTGAAATGAACTGATCTGGATCATAGTAATTAGCTCAAAAGATTATAATCGGGAATGCTGTGATACATTGTTTCTTGTGTAAATGCATTTGTGCTGATTTACGCACATAATGTTCATGCAGTGTCGTATATGTGTCCATACCTTTTAATTGCAGCACAAATGCATTTACATGGGAATCACAGGACTTTTCACACTGCGCTTAACCTCGGGTTTTCGCCGATCTAAACACCGCTTTTAACCCCCTGGGTTAAGGAACGTGTCACACTTGTAATTTAGAAGCAGGGTTAGCACCGCTTTTTACCCAGGGTTATGAAACCCTGCTCTGGAGCTTAGCAATCACCAATCACAAACTCATATTTACCTGAACAGAAACATTTGAGAGGAAAAATTTCAAATGCTGAAAGAAAATGCGACAATTTGAGTGAAGAAGAGACCGTTTCATTCTTAATTTTATAGTCAAAAATGTCCATTCAGTATAAACTCGTTATACTCGTCGGCAATAGGAGGATGTGCAATGCTAGAGCTACGTAAACAGGTTGTGTGCTGATTTTATCCGATCGATGACACCGACACCACAAATAGGAATGTACAATGTGAAACTTCAGCTTATGGAAACCCAGGATTAATTGTTAACCCCGGGTAAATTATGAGCAGTGTGAAACGTGAAGCAAAATAACCCAGGATTAATTGTTAACCCCGGGTAAATTATGAGCAGTGTGAAACGTGAAGCAAAATAACCCAGGATTAATTGTTAACCCCGGGTAAATTATGAGCAGTGTGAAACGTGAAGCAAAATAACCCAGGATTAATTGTTAACCCCGGGTAAATTATGAGCAGTGTGAAACGTGAAGCAAGATAACCCAGGATTAATTGTTAACCCCGGGTAAATTATGAGCAGTGTGAAACGTGAAGCAAAATAACCCAGGATTAATTGTTAACCCCGGGTAAATTATGAGCAGTGTGAAACGTGAAGCAAAATAACCCAGGATTAATTGTTAACCCCGGGTAAATTATGAGCAGTGTGAAACGTGAAGCAAGATAACCCAGGATTAATTGTTAACCCTGGGTACATTATGAGCAGTGTGAAACGTGAAGCAAGATAACCCAGGATTAATTGTTAACCCTGGGTACATTATGAGCAGTGTGAAGCAAGATAACCCAGGATTCCGGGGTTTAGAATGACCCAGGGTTAACTATTTCAAGAGTGAAAATCATGTGTGTATCATGACATTGACAACTATAATTTTTATTACTTATGTCCTTATCCTATGTCTCAACAGTGAGAAAAAGTAAAGCAAAAGTTTGCTGATTTTTATGAGTAACGCAATAATGCTTCTTTTAAAAATGAACATGCCAACATGACTTGAAGGCACACAGTTGACATTAAGTCGAAAACCCTCAATGTTCATTTAAGGATTGTAGAGATCAGAACATTTTTGTTTTTGTTTCACTCTGACCCTCCTTCACTTCTCTTCATTTCTTGCAGGCACTCAAGCCAACGTCCTCCAGGAAGCAAATGTGCCCATCATCAGCGATACTGTGTGCAATGGTCCTGATTACTACGACAACCAGGTCACCACCACCATGTTCTGTGCCGGTTATGAGAAGGGAGGAACCGACTCCTGCCAGGTATCTGCCGCTCAGTTATGACATCAT
This sequence comes from Zacco platypus, assembly GCA_038088235.1. NCBI lineage: Eukaryota > Metazoa > Chordata > Actinopteri > Cypriniformes > Xenocyprididae > Zacco > Zacco platypus. Next base: position 5,347,626 of record CM076077.1, read on the forward strand.
CAGTCTAGATCAGTGGTTTCCAATCCTGCTCCTGGAGTGCCACAGTTCCCAATTGACCCTTCGCCGACAGTTTGATTGACAGGAGATCTAACCAATCATAACCCCGAATCCGACATTTTGTCCGACAAAGCACATTGGTGAACTTGAAATATTGTGTGTACTCATGTCTTGAAACAACATTCCTTCTGATGTTCATTCATGTTTATTTGATGCTATAAATGAACTAGTATGAAGAGATGATCGGTTCACGAGGAGCTACAGCGATCTGTCACAACACATTAAAGAGACACTAGACGCTATTTATTGTTTAAAGTTCTTTAAAAAATTACAATATTTTAAATATGAAATTATTTCATATCAAAAGTAACCTGCTCTGTCTTGTCTGTCGACGTGTTGTCAGTGTCTTCTTTGCTCCGTAATGTATTTTTCATTGCGTGAGAACATGATGTGTGGCGTGAGAGCGCATGGCTTGTCGGACATACCAACAGTAACTAAAGGGGGCGGGTCTTTACGAAGGGTCAATTAAGCACACCTGAACCAGCTAATCAAGCTCTAGGCATACTAGAAACTTTCAGGCAGGTGTGTTGAGGAGTTAAACTCTGCAGGTTTGGACATCCCTGGTCTAGATCCAGCACTGCACACGACCACTAGAGGGCGACATTTTTCACTAATGTACAAGTGGCACTGTGGAATGAAATGCAATCATTGATATGACTTATCATCTCTCATATGATGTCAGGGGGACAGTGGTGGTCCTTTTGTAGCAGCGGATGTCCTGTCTAAGACCAGCCGCTATCGTCTGTTGGGGGTGGTAAGCTGGGGCACAGGCTGCGCATTGGCCAAGAAGCCCGGCGTTTACACCCGTGTGTCACGCTTTCTGCCCTGGATTTCTACAGCCATGAGGGTGAGTGATGCAGGATGATCGCCACACTGTCATCAGATTATCTACATGTCATTACAAACAAACTTTATCTCACTTTTCTTTCACATTTACCTTCATAGATGTATGAGAATTCCCCAGGAGTGCACAAAATGGCTCGGGCGGTTACACCATAGCCATTTAGAGTGGAAAAATGTTTTATATGAGACTGAAATATTGCCCGTTGAGGTCAGATTTGTTGCTCGGATCTGTGACTGAGATCTGACGTCTGATGATGTGATGTATCGTCTGTGATGATCAACCTGTCTCAAGGATGAATATTTTTTGCAATATCTGACTCATGAAGGTCAATAAGCATTTCTGATGCTGTACTTTGAGTTTATGAACACATCAGTCGGCAATTCCCATAAAATATGCCTTTTTTAAAAATAAAAAAAATCTGCCTCAAGTATAGTACAATAAGATACAGTAGTAATTAAATAATAATAATAATAATAATAATAATAAATATATATATATTTAATCACCCTACAAGTTCAATTAACCCATCAAAATATGAGGAAAATATTTAATATTTTTTAAATATTATAAATATGAGGGAACAAAACACTAAACTTGGTTAAGGTATTTATCAGACAAACCTATTTGACAAAAAAAATAATTTTTGTAGCAATTTACAGCTACAGGATTTAATATGCAAAACATGCAAAGAAAAACAACATGCTCACATGAAAAAGCAAACATTGACTACAACATGATTAATTATTAATATTTCATTGGTTCACTCTTGTTTTTGCATGTGTTCATCATTTCTTTGTATGACAGCCTGGCCAAAAATTATGTCTGCACAATTTCATTGCGTTAACACAAATAAAACAGTTGACTCCAAACACGACTACGCAATATGCTTACAAAATCAAATTTTTTTTATAATATTTGAATGAAGGATGAAGATGTCAATTTTTCCAGGCTGGACATCAATTTTTATTTATTATTTCATTTATATGTATATATATATATATATATATATATATATATATATACACACACAAACACATGAGCACACACACACAACATATAAATGAAATAATAAATATTTTTGTAAAACATTCAAGGATTTTTTATCTTATATTGCAGGTTTGTACAGTGTGTTTGCTACCAAAAATTAAACATATGGTAATGTTCAGATGTAGTCTCTTAATTTAAGTAGTAAAAACGGTGTACAAAAAGACATAATATGGACTCCAGACAGCAAGAAAAATAGACTTTTTTAAAATCACAATCCTAAATCTGACAAGGACTTTATCTCAATCTACAGTATTTATCTCAATTTTGTTTACTAGCAGCACAGGTACAGTACAGTAAATGCATTTAAATAGTCAAATCTTTAATAAATGAACTTATGAGTAGGATTTTACTGAATAATACAGGCCTCTGTGAAATGTGCCATGATTGAATATGTACTTAACTAGGTTTTTAAATTTAAATGGCCAACACAGTGACATTTGAAAATGTTTTATGAAAACTACACACTTCATGTATTTTACATGTATTTTATTTTCTCTTTTGTCTTAAAAGGTGGGTTAAGCATTGATAAGATACAAACCAAAGACTGGTTTAGAGAGCAGTATGAATAAACTCATTGCTGTGGCAGTCAGTATTGTTGCTTGTATTGATGTACATATATGAATAGCTTCTTTACTATGTAATGCACTGTTTAATTCAAGTTTATGTCTAATTTTTATGTTAAGCTGCTATGTTGTTATCCAGATGTTGTACCATAACCTTCTGAATATCATTTTTTTTAGTAATTTAGTTGAATAGACAATAAAAGTCAAAGACAATTTAGCTTTTGTTCTATATATATGCATATTTTTCTGTTTTCATGTTCATGAAAGTAGCTGATATGAATATATGTACAATATAGAAGTTCTGATCTTTGTCATAGAGTAATCTGACTGCTTTTTCTTTTCAATTCTTTTCAGCAAAATCTAAATGTTGTCCCTTAATATATGCCTTTTAAATACTGAAATAAAGACATAATTTTTTAATAAAAAACTAATTTTCTTGGTTACTTTTGTGTGGTTACTTTACAAACTTGACATAAAAGCATCAGCATTTTTTAAATATATAAATTATATTAATAAATATACACTTCTGTTTAAAAGCTTTGGGTTGGTAAGATTTTTTTACTGTTTTTGCTCTTCTGCTCACCAATGCTATTTATTAGATACAGTAAAAAAAAAAGTAATATTGTGAAATATTATAATTATATTTTAAAATCCAATTTATTCCTGTGATCAAAGCTGAATTTTCAGCATTACTCCAGTCTTCAGTGTCACATGATCCTTCACAAATCATAGTAATATGATGCTCAAGAAACATTTCTTCTTATTATTAATGTTGTGAACAGTTGTGCTGCTTAATATTTTTGTGGAAACCCTGATATTTTTTCAGGATCCGTTTATGAATAAAGAGAAAGAACATCAATTTGAAGTAGAAATCACTTTTGATAAATTTAATGCATCCTTGCTGCATAAAATATAATTTCTTTCAAAGCAAAATTGACCCAAAACATTTGAAGGGTACAGTATGTAACATTTATTTTTAAATATGTGTTAATATGTTCAAGTTGTAAGGTGTTTTTAGCTGTCTATTAATTCTGACACATCTAAGAACATCCTGTGTATCAAGTGCACAAGAATTTTGCATAATTACGTGTATGTTTATTATTTATTCAACATGTATATTATGCCTGGGATGGTGCAATCATGTTAACAGCTCTAATTTTAACCTTTTTATTCTTAATTTCTTACATTCTCCTGTTTATTATAGGTTTGTGCAGCACGTATCAAAATCTGAATGATGTAAGATAACTCTTTCATTCATAAAAATGCTTAGCATCCACTGAACCAATGCTGGGTGGAAAAAATGTGTCTTTCTGGCTTATGTAAATTCACATCTTCACTGTTTTGGCAGTAAAATGCCTTATACTCAAATAGTAGTTCAGTAATGCAAGGAGGAAGGGAAAGCATAAAGAAATCAGTGCTAAACACACAAGGAAGTGTAAAGAGAGCGACGTGCGCTGCTGTAAAGGTTGGAATAGGGGTATGTCCCAGCCCAGCCTAAAACTTTCTTGGAAGTCTCCTTGCAAATGAGCATCCTGCACTGTGTTTTTAGTCGCAGTGTCTGCTGAGAACGAGCACGGCTTTCATCCGCTCTTCTACTGAGCGATCGCTCGAGGGATTGCACCAGCAGAGAGGGCTTTTCGTGGCCCTGTGATATCTGATGAAATGGGAAGGATCGAGATCCAAACCGCTGTCCATCTGATGAGGCTTCTGATCATAGTGGTGCAGTTTGCTTCGCTTACAAACGGTGCGTTTTCATATTTCATCTTAATGCTTACAGTTGAAGAAAATGACTCATTATGAAAGATGGTATGTTTAGTGATTCAAGAACCTTGACTTTTTAAACTTGACAGTTGAAAATCTGTTAGCTGTAATGGGACAATATAAATGGCTGTTGGTAAAAAAGGATTTTTCAAACCTTCGTATTTTTCAGTGGCTCGATATGAGAGTATTTTAACATTTTCCCTTTACTTTTTATATTGACTTTATTGGGTATTTTGTGTATATACTCTTAAAAACAACGGTTCTAAAAGTGGATTTTCACATAGATGCCATAGAAGAACCATTTTTGGTTCCCTAAAGAACCTTTCAATGAACAGTTCTTAAAAGAACCATTTTTAAAACCACTTAAAAGAACCTTTTGAGGAATGGAAAGTGGAAAGTTTCTTCATGGAACCATTGAAGCTGATAAAGAACCTTTATTTTTAAGAGTGTAGGTGCGGCCATTAGAATAGTCAAAAAGTTGGTAATTTCTTAGTCAAATTAGCAAGGCCTTCCAACTTATGCTGTGATCTGTTGCTTCTCTCCTCAGCATCCCCGACACCCATTGTACTTCCTCAAAATTTGACCTCGGAGACCGGGAAAACGGTCACCTTTGAATGCGGTTACAGTGGCCTGACCACGGAAAACATCCGATTTTACATCATGGGTTCAAAGGTCAATGATTCTGTGTCTTGTCCAGGAGACGACACCAAATACTTACCCGCTCAGGTGAAGAATTGACCTCTCTTTAAATTACTGTACACAAGCAAAAGTGTGGACAGTCTTACTAAATCTTTATATTTTTCACATTTTATAATGATGGTGTCGGGAAAACTAAGAAACGACACAAATGCAATGATCAACAATCAAAACTAGCTTTTAAGCTTTGCCTAGATCAGCCTAGAGCTCCTCTGCACATTCATGTGGTGCATTCTGGGATGCTTTGAAAACTCTTCTTTTCTACAACAACTTGGATTGCAGGTTTAAAGCTTGTTTCCATCATGGAATAAACATTTTGCACGTAATTTTTTTTGCACAGCATTGCCAAATAATTTTTTCCTTCCATCTCAAATTTTTTTTCTTCACCATGTCCCTTTAGGGGCTCCATATTAACTCGCAGTTGACCCTTCGAAAAGACCCGCCCCCTTTAGTTACTGTTGCTATGTCCGACAAGCTATGCGCTCTCTCACATCATGTTCTCACGCAGTGAAAAATACATCTTGGAGCAAAGAGGACACTGACAACGTATTAAACAGTTTCATTTTTAAAATATTGTAATTTTTTAAAGAAGTTTAAACAATAAATAGCGTATAGTGTCTGTTTAAAGTGTCGTGACAGATCGCTGTAGCTCCTCGTGAACCGATCATCTCTTCATACTAGTTCATTTATAGCATCAAATAAACATGAATGAACATCAGAAGGAATGTTGTTTCAGACGTGAGGACACACAATTTTTCAAGTTCAAGTTCACCAACGTTAATCTACTGACTCCCCTGACTGCTTTGTCAGACAAAATGGCGGATTCGGGGTTATGATTGGTCAGATCGCCTGTCAATCAAACTGCCCACAAAGGGTCAATTGCGATAAAAAAGAATTGCGAGATAAAAAGTTGCAGTTAACTTTATTTTTTAAATCAGTGGTGGAAAGCTTCCATAGTCCCTAAATGATATTAAATACAAAATCTTTCTCCTTTCCTCAGTCAATGAAAGCTTACTGTCATAAAAAATCCGGAGGACAAGTAGCTGCTTGGGAAGTCGCAGGAACATCAGAAGACGACAATGGCACTATTTTTTTGTGCAGGGTCAAAGGTGTTGCGGACCAAATCGGAAACCTTTATGTATACGGTATGTTACTAGCAATTAAAAGTGTGTGTGTGTGTGTGTGTGTGTGTGTGAAGAGACAATAGCCTTCATGTCTCTCTCTCTCTGTCTCTCAGCGAATGATTCTTACTATGCAAAGCTCATCGGATACGTGATCGGAGGATTTTTAGCCGCCCTCATCACCGTCGTTGCAGCTTATATCCTGTTGAAAAGATCCGAGAGAGCGCAGCAATGCTTCAGTAAGTTTCTTATTTCTCATGTAATTTGCACATTATGCTTGACCAACTTGAGTATATTTAATTGACACTGAGAGATGTTAAGTTACAGACAAGTTGTTTCTGAACTTGTGTCATTTTCTGCATATTTTTTTTAGGGTCAGTGGGTGGAATCCAAGATGACGTGCAATCACCACAAACTAAGCAATATTGATTCATGCTTCTTATAAACAAATGTGGATTTGAAGGGTTTGTAATATATCACAAATATCATAATATATGAAATATAGGCTACAACATACAGCACAATTATCTTCTATTCTACAGTTTTGAAAAAAGGGTTTTATTCTTGTCCAGTAGGGGGCGTCTCAGAGCCTTAAATTCCTAATAGGACATATTCCTGGATCTTCATCCTTTTTTTGATCCAGGTATATGTTCTTTTTTAGCTAATCCACTTTAAGCATCAAGCAACTCCGCCTTTCCATAATGTTTATCTCATAAATACAAAGATCAGATTATTTAGTCATGGATCTGCTGTTTAATGAATAGTCAAGTACTTTGTCATTGTCATACATGCTGTTTGCGATATGCACTTATTTTAGTTGGTTATTTTTTATTTTAAATCGAATGTAAATGACACACAACTTTGACCGATTTAAGTTGTTAATTACAATAGTTTTATACAGCTTTAAGATGTTAAATGACAACATTTTCAGGACACAAACTGAGCCTTTTGGATTATACTGAGTAGATCAATAGTAGAATGGTCAATATTGACACAGGTGGTTCGCTGCACCCTGGAACGACTCTGCTTCTATTCACTACGTTTTCCATTGTAGATATCAGTCCATGAGCATTTTAGCTTAGTTTCTAATGTTTCTCTCAGAAACGACACATTTGAACCTGTTTTGCATATGTGCTCTAGCACTAGTAAACACTCAAGAGGTCACATTACAGCTCACAACAACTCGATGGTCTAACTCACAGTCAAATTTATATTTAATATGTTGTATGATATGTGCTCATAACAATTAAATATTATTGACATCTGAAATGTAGATGCATTTCAAATCAGACAGTCAAATATCTATTTTTTATTATTTTTATCTACAGCTTTGTTTGAATTTTAATGTTTATTGCTCTCTTGAGAATTACTATACATTCTTCTCAGAGAGACTCCAATGCTGTTTGTGTAAAAGTGATAGTAATTTCTAAATTTACCTATTATCTTCTTTCCGGATTTGTGTAATATGTTCCACTGACCTCATCAAAACCCAGTAGACATATTACTTGAGGCATTTACAGTCTGTTTTATCAGCATGTACTTTTCATAAAGGTGATTATCATGTGTAGAGGTGTTTGTTTGGGGTCAGTTCAACCCCTGTGAGAATACATTTTAGAGCAATACAATAAAGTAAACTGAAATCAACAAGTGGCAGACGTGTGGTGCATTTCTGCAGTGTGAACATCCATCAAAAAAAAAAAAATGGCATGTGAACTCATGTTTCTACGATCCTAACAGGTTTTTTTTCTTCAGTGTTTGAAGATACAATATTCAAATTTAGTTTATAGTCAGTTCTCAAAAGATTAGGAAAAGTCATGAATAACTGCAATAGCTCTGCCGGTCTTGGTTTGTGTGATTTTTCTTTAACATCATCACAGCACAAACAATGATGAGAGAGTCACGTAAGCTGTGGATTCACTGAGAGATTTTCCATACAATATGGTTGTGAAATCTTTTAGATGACTGCGTATGCTGCTGATGCCCCGGAGAGCAGCTCCTCCCTGACTGCCTGTGCTCTCTTAAATACTGTGGTTAGGAAATATCATTTTTTCTATAATGGTGCAGTAGGGCAGATTTTTGTTCTCATTGAGCATGACTGTAATTAGTACTGTAAAAAAAATCCACCTATTGCTGGAGTTTATCAAAGCTTGTAGTGAGATGAGATGGAAGACTACACCATTTTGTTGTCAAGTTTTCTTTGCAGTGACTCAGACAATTCTTCGAACACTCACCCTATAAAGTGACATTACTTTGCTTATGACTACTCATTTGGTTACTTGACGCATTTCCATTGATTTTAGCCTGTGAACTTCTGCAAATGTGCTCAACTTTGGCAATGCACAATTATATGATATATCAAACTAGAATGCATTTTCAATTTGAGAAGAAAAAAACAATCATATACTTCGCAAAAAAAAAAAGAAATGTCCAACCACTTTCAGCTGCTTTTTTCCAGGAAATTTCTTAATTTGAATATGGAAGGATGCCTGGCGTAAGCTAGATATTTTTCTTCATAACTTGTTAAATATGGATTTTTTTTTTTTTTACAAAAACGAATCGCTTAGCTTCAGGAGGCCTTTATTAACGCCCTGGAGCCGTGTGGAATATATTTATGATGGATGGATGAGGATGGAGACACTTTCTTCAGCTCCTACTCGTTTGGTAACGCTCACTGCCATTATAAAGCTCGGATGCGCCAGGATATTTATTAATATATCTCCGATTGTGTTCATCAGAAAGAAGAAAGTCATATACACCTAGGATGGCTTGCGGGTGAGTAAAGCTTGGGGTAATTCTCATTTGAAAGTGAACTAATCCTTTAAGTTCTAGAAGATCTCATCCTCATGGACTGAGAAAGATTTGCCAGCTTTTGCTGTGAGATGTTACTCCACTCTGACACCAAGACACTTCTCGAACACATCTTGTGTACATATAGTTACACATGGTTTGGCACAGCAAGGACTGTCCTTCCCGTCTCCCTGTAGCACAGTCTTAGGCGTCTTACATTACGAACACTGCCGTTTATTGCTTTCACTTCTGCAGTCCTCGTGCCTCCATGCAGCAGGACAATGGCATGTTGTTCACACATATAATCAGGAACCCTGGGAATCTTTCTCCTGGTGTTTTTCACTCATTACAAAAGGTCTCTTTAAATGTCTTAAGTTATTGGAACTGACATTAATTTTCTTTCACCTGAAAATTAGAGTTCACTGAACAAGCATGAAACACATAATTTAAACAATAAAAAAGGACGTTTCTCGCTCTCTTTTTTTATAATTATGACTTGAGGCCTTGTTACAGAATCTCAAATCTCATAAATATATATAATTTCATAATAAACGATACATTACATAAAATTACATGTATTGCAAAATATTAATGTATATTTATTATTAAATTATTATTCTTAAATTTTAATGTTTTTTGTATACATAAACATATTATATATATATAATTACATATTGTAAAAAGTATATCTTTTTTTCTATTTAACTTGATGGCTTTTTTTCACTATTTGCCATGGTGTCACATTACTGTTGATTGTAGGGTAAAGGACATTAGCTTTAATACCTCTAGTAAAGAACGTTTAAAGGACATTGATTTGTACTCATGTTGGCTTCCATCTTTTAAGCTGTGTGTAATTCATCAACACACAAGTCGTGTTTTGGGCTAAACAGTGGAAATGATGCGATGCACACACCCAAAACGCATCGATCTGATATGCTGTGCTTTGTTTATCTGTATACAGTGAGGAGGAGTTATCTTTAAAGGTTATAGAAAAGACAGAAAGGTTGTGAGTTTAGCCTACCTGAGGAGCCTCATCCAACATCTACCGCTCAGAGAGCCATCAGTTCCTCTGCTAAGGTAAGAGGACTATCATTTTATATAATGGATTGCGCTAAATGTGACATGGGAATGATGCAATGAAGAACTCCTTTAATATTATTGATTTAGCTTGCAGGCCAGTGAGGATCTTTATAAAATCTTCATTAATGTTTGATTCAGTTCTGTTTGTGATTAAATACATAATCCATGCTCTAAGTTATTCATTTAACTAAAAATAACAATGATTAGATAACGATTCTTTCTCAGAATCAGGTCAAAAGATGAAGGTGACCCCATGGCACTTCAGATATGTGGACATTTCGCAAATTATTTTACATGAAATTTGTGTAAATATTCTCTGGAACAGAAAAACACGTTTTTTTTTTAGTGGGCTGACTTGACAATTCAGTAGGTGATTATAAAAGAACCGAATCAGTTCGATTCAATGATCTGAATACACTGATTCATAGAAAAGACTCAAAAGAACAATTCGCTCACACATTAAACACTGATCCTTCTGATATTGCTATGAAGTTATTCCCTGTCAGAATCAGGTCGAAAGCTGAAGGTGACCCCATGGCATTTTAGATATGTGGACATTTCGAGAATTATTTTACAAGAAATTTGTGTAAATATTCCCTGGAACACACCATGAAGAACCTCCATGGAACCTTTTCGGTGCTCAAAGTTTCTTTATGCAAAAAAAAAGGTTCTGTTCACTGAACGGTTTGTTAGGAAACTAAAAATGGTTCTTCTATGGCAACCCCCGTTTGGAACCTTCATTTTTAAGAGTGATGGCTTAATTCAGAGGAATTATATTTTAAAAGATAATCACAGTCATTTTTGAACACACAAGATGCATTAATGCAACAAAAAATATGTTTCATCCAGACATCAGTCAGGGCAAATGTGTGGTCAGTGAGATCAAGAAAGTGCTGATTTACTGATCCAAGATGATTCCATAACCAGAGGGGGTGGGAGGGCAAATTTTCCAAAACACCTCCAGGCGTTCAAGGGTACACCAGCAGTGTCCTGGAACGCGCTGCGTCCCGACTGCGTTGACCCGCCATTTCTGTTTACTTTTAAAACACGAGCGCTGTTTTCTCTCAGCTGCGTTTACAGCTGGAGTTTCTTAAAAACATTCTTCGTCTCATAGGTCTGCGTCTCAACACTGACCTGCACATGGGAAAGGAACATATTAGATCTAATTATAAGTGCTGCAAGTAGCCGACGCTGACTTTATTAGTGATGTATACAGAAAAATCTAAATATACTCTAAAATGTTTTATCTTAAGCGTTTCAATGATTCTGTGAAATATTTTCTGTCATTTGCTCACTCTCATGATGATCATATAAGTATTTCCATTAAAGTTGGCCACTCTTTTCAATATAATGAAGCTGAATGGGGACTGAAAAAAGCACCATAAAGTCTATACAACTTAGGCACTGTCTTCTGAAATCTAATGAAAGCTTTCTGTAAGAAACAGGCCTAAATTTAAGTCTTTATTCATTTGTAATCTATAAGTGACTGGACAATTCAATTGGTGATTGTAAGAGAACTGAATCAGTCTGATTCAAATATGATCTGAATCAAATTATTCATAGAAAAAGCACAATTCACATATTAAAACATTGTTATTTCTGACATTGCTGCGAAGTCATGACTGCATAGTGCAGCTTTAGACACAAGTTGTATGGATCATTTTAATGATTCGTTTATGGTGCTCTTTTGTCATTTTAGAGCACCAGTCATCATTCACTGTCATTAAATTGAGTTTAGAATGACATGCTGGTGAGTAAATGGCAGAATTTTGTTTTGGGGTGGACAATCCCTTTAGGAGAAACAAAAAGTCTTATTTATTGTGTGTTTGTGTGTGTGTGTCCTTGATCAGGAGAGGTAAAAATGAAGCAGCTCACAGAACTAGTTCTCCTCATAGGTAAGTCATGTCTATTTATGTACACAGTAAAGGTCACAGACAGATCTCTGCCCTTGGGCCTGAAGGTCAAACATTCAAAAGAGATTTTCCATTGGCATTTATACTTGGACTTAATGATTTGATGGAAGAAATTTTTATGGTACTCATAAAAGTTCTCATTACATTATATATTCTATAATTTTGTTTTTAACTAAAAATTGCTTATTTTATACAGCAAAAGTTTAAATGTTGAAAAACCTTTCCAAGTCCAAAGTTTCCCAAATGTCTGAAACATTAGCTTGTTAATTTTCCTCGTCTGTGTATATGCGTGTGTGATTTGACACAAATCTTTATTTTCGTCTGCAGTCTTCTTGGCACTTTTCAGTCAAGCTGAAGCAAGTAAGGAGGAAGTGTTTGTTTCTTATATCACTATTCAACTTTTAGTCTTCTTTATGCAATGAGAACATTTCTGGCAGGATTTTTGTCTGTTTTCAAGAGCACTCTAACTTTTTCCATCTCCTTTGCCTTTGCAGATCCTTTTGTTTACAGTAAGTATTCTGAGGCAGATGCTAACGATTTCCTAATAAATAAAACTTAATAAATATAATTCCTTTTTAAGATGACTACTGCTCTTTTTAGACTATGAGGCACTGAGGATCGGGGGTTTGGTCTTCACAGCTCTGCTTGTAGCAGGAGGGGTTACTGTTTTGTGTTGTAAGTAGCTCCAAATTTTTACAAAAGCTTTTTCTACCTAAGGAAAACCTTATGTTTGACATTATTTATTCACAGAAAGAGTAACAGATTGTTCTCTTCACAGGGGGGCAGTGCAAACCAAAAAGAAAGTAGGTCACCTGATCTCAGTGTCACAAACACGTTTACATCTCAGTATTATGTACATTTTGAAAACAAAATTTATTATCAAGAGAAAAAATGTATTTAAAATGCACTTCTCTTTGACATATAGGGATGAAGAAGATGCAAGCAAAATCTAAGGACCAGGGACTTCATCTGCTGAAACTTGGCAATTTGATTGAGCAGAATAAACTGTCTAGAAAGTACAGATGGCTAACTAGCTACATTTCTCACTTGTACTTTAATTCATTGTAATTTTTCCATTTTTTTCAACATTTTTCAACTATTTAATTTATTCATTAATCACAGTTCCTGCCCCCCAAAAAATGAGCTGCTGTCTGTTTTATTTTTTTGTTTTTTTTTTGAATTTGTAGAATTATTCTACACATTTTCAGTCTCCCAAGTGGCGCTTTAATAAAGATTTTCAGTTATGGGCCCGCAAAAATGCATTTGGAGTTATTTTTTATGCCCAAGGTTATATATATTATATATATGGTGGGGAAAAAAGTTCTTTAAATAATTAAAATGTTCTGTACACTAAGAAAAAAATGGTTCTTTTAAGAACTGTCCACTGAAAGCTTCTTTGGGGAACCAAAAATGGTTCTTCTATGGCATCACTGCAAAAACACCCTTTTGGAACATTATTTTAAAAAGTGTACACTGTAGATAATCCATAGTAAAATGTCCTGGCAGAAAATGATCTCTTCTGTTATGTTCATGAACATTTCCTTCAACCCTAAAACACAATTCAATGCATAATTTAAATTAGGAGTAAAAAAAAGAAAATATTAGGCTATATTTTTACAGACTTTTAAAGAGTCTGTTTGAATCAGTGTGTCCACGCACTAGCAGAATCAACTCAGGCTGAGCGTGCATAACAAACTAAAAATTATTAGAGTTGCTCTACCAGAGAAAGGATCCTTCATTCAAAACTCAACCCACTCAGGACTGAGCCAACCTGTTGAGCGGATTGTGTAGGGTGTTGGTCTGTCTGTCTTCAGATCTTTACATGCGTTAAAGGTGGTTCCTCCACAACCACTTTTTAAACTTCAACGATTCAGTTTCTTTTTCCTTGATAAAGGTGAGTAATCGGCTCTGGATACCATTTTAATGTTTTTATACTGAAACATATGTTACGGCTGATGGATTTAATCAAGTTCATTGTAATGAAATATGATAATTAAGCATTCAGAAAGGGTTTTAGTTGACATATTTTATTTAGTGTAATCTTTGTGTCCTTTGACATGCTTTCCAGCTGTTAGTCTGTTTGACATTAATATAAAAGAAAAAAGAATATATACACTAATAATAAAAAGTACTTACAATTTCAAGATGAAAAGAGCATCTTGTGCTTTGATAAGAGCAAGAACATCTGCTTTTATCACACATTCAAGGTGGTCTCAGACTTTTCGGACCTCTTTTCCTCCATTAATTTGGAAAGTGGAATGTCAAGCAGCTTCACTCTGGACAACAGCTGCGTCCTGGATCACTGCAGCTTTTAAAGATCACAAGCACGTGAATTCTTTGCTGAACATACCAGTCTTTATATAACATCCCATCATCATTGAATATTATTTAAACGAAATCCAATTGTGTTTTGTTTGGCAGAAACTTACTGGTGCTGCAACAAGTAAATAACTTCTGGCGCTTTCGTTATAATTGATATTATTTTAGTTTTATAGACGTCATTTAGTTCAGTAGAAAAAAAAAATGAAAATTTATATTTGTGAACATCTGAAGAAGGAACATGGAGGCTAAATCATGAGCTGGCTGTATGGAAATCTGTAAGAAATCCATTACTTCACAAAGTAAACAAGTCTAACGTGATGTTTAAAGTTGGAAATGCACCATGGCAGCTCACCATCTGTCTCAAAACATGTTTTGTTCAGTTAACCTTTTAGCTTTTATTTTAGCGTTCCAGTTTTCCATCACCAAATGAGAAACAAAGAAGTGTGAAAAGGTTTCATTTAGATGCTCATGGCCATATTTTCAGTGTGTTGGCTTTATTGGGTGATCTGCTGATGGAAACAGATGTTTGTTAGTTGAAGGAAGCACAAAGATTAACCACCAGAAAGGGCGGGATTGTGGTTTTTGGAAGAGTGATTCATTTTAGTAGAATGTCTCGTTCCTTCCTGCGTCACTCTGGACAGCAAAGAGCTTGAAAGCACGGTGAACTTCAATAAAAATCTAGTTAAATATTGAGGACTTTTCTTGAGAGTTTTGTCTGTAAAAAAGCTACATGGTTTTACTTCTCCATTTTAAATGGTCTGTGTTACTAAAGGGCATCTATCAGCATGTGTGTGCTGGAGTGTATACTCATACAATACTTCAAAGTTCACAGCCTGTTCTTAGGGGTGGAATTTTGTTCCTAATATAGCTGCAGTCTGGATTCCTGTGTACATGGTGTGCATCCTTTGTGTGCCATGTGATTGTGTCGAGTTCTCTTATATGGAGTGAGGGCTGTTTGGAAAAAGTAGGTGAGAAGAAATGTGACTGTGTACACTGACCACTCACACACTTATACAAATATGTAGTGTGTGTATTGCTTGCGTTCTTTTTCCTATTCGCGGGAAGCATGGAAATGATTTGTAATTCATGTAATTTCACCACTATTATATGCTTATTTGGCTATTTATATGCCTATTTGTCTTCTCCTGATTGGGTGGATAAATATTAGACTCTAAAGAGATGTGACATCTGTACAAATTGGGCCAAAGCAAAAATGGCTAAATATTTAGTGGTCTTTTAACAGGTCAGTGTTGAGCCGCTCAATGTTAATGTTGATGAGTAGTTGAAAAGTGTCTCCCAAGCTAGTTTGAGTTTAAATTGAGACCAAATATTCACTATGAGGTTCAAATCTGGACTCTGACCAGACTAAAACATAAGCCTGATGAACTTGTTCTTAAGGCACTTCTTGGTTGTCTGTACAGTTTGGACAGAATTGTCTTGTTGAAAAATAACGTCTGATCTTTAGATAACAACTTTCCGTTTGTTGGAAGCAAGCCATTCTGCAATATTCTACTGTGATCAAAGCAATGGTGATCAAAGCAACGGCTTATTAAGTGGAGCATTTGCTTAAATTTCGCTAATTTCCTGAACAATAATTTGTGGTTAAGACAATTAAAAGCTTAGTGTTTTGCCATTTTTTGGCTTGGCCCATTTTTTTGTATAATGTATAAATGTATATGTATGTATAAATCATGTTTACTGAGGATTAAAGAAAAAAAAAAGAAGAAACTACATGAGAATCAATATGTTTGTTGCTACTTCAACATAATTCTCTCCTTTCTTCAACTCAGAACAAAACATACTCCACCTCTACACCAGCTGTTGCTCGCAATAATTACTAGATTGATCAAATTATTGCAGAGAAGGATGCGTGTCCATCAACAGAAAATTGATCAAATCTCTAGCCAATCAAACGGATAGCTTGCTGCTCACATCAGTATTTTTTGGGCAGATGCGATGGTTTTTAACCTCAAAATCTTTTTTTTTTCAAAGCCATTCAGTCTTTATAGGGCAGTTGTGGCCTAATGGTTAGAGAGTCGGACTTGTAACCCCTAAGGTCGCGGATTTGAGTCTCAATACATGTGCAAAACTCTAAATAACAGTTCAAGAAACCAGTAGTAGACATGGCCTAAATATAAAACCTGTAATTAGGAGAGAGAAGTGTAGGATTGAAGCTAAGTGTGTGTTTACTAATTTGGGTTTGCTAGTAAACTATCATCCAAACAGAGCCATTTCTGCACTCTATTCAACTCACCGCTATGGTTGCCAGGATGTTGCAATGGTGTTTATGGATGATTTTTAGCTGGTTTCCATGGGGTTGCTACATCTCTGGCCTAGGGTGTTCTGGGTGGTTGATCAGTGGGTACCTGTTGGACAAAGTCAAAAGAGTTAAATCACTAAAATCTCCACTTTACACTTCAAAAACAATATTCGTTCTACCCCAATGACAGAGAAAATATCAGTTAATAGGGAAAGATATTCCTGTTTTCCCTTTGAAATATTTGTTTTAAGCATAAACACTCGGATCAGAAATCACAACTGAAGTCATTTAGTGTCTAATATCTTGATATAAAGATTTTATATATATATCTAACAGAAAACAATACAAATAATTTTTGCTGTGCACGACAAGCCACAATTTGAGTATATAGCACAAACTGTGCAGGGCAAGTTATATGGCAAAATGTAGTGTTAGTGGTTTGTGAAAGTTACTAAACTATGACAAATTACAAGCAAATTCAGGACTAAAGCACTGCCTTGCTCAGACGCAGAGTGAGCAATATTCCTTGGCTATCTTGTTTAAATTTCTCATTTCCTGAACGAGGATTTAATGCTGCATATGAGGAGCAAAAAGGGTTGAGAGACATTATTGTTCCTAGAATGAATGAACTATGGCAACTTCAAAAAAGAAAGAAACAAGGCATTACATTGAAAGAGGGAATGTCTGTTTGTAATGTGAGATGAGGAAGTGATGTTGGTCACAATTCTTCATTCTTTCTCATGACTCACACATTGGCAAGCCAACGTGACCGTACCAGATCACAGGACTTTCATTATTATCTCCATGCACCCTGGGTTATTCTTCTGGCAGGAGGGTGCCAAAACATCTAGACCGTACAAGCCTAAAACAAGATGAAATGCCCTCTCATTTTCTCTCAGATCTTTGTACAGTAACATGATGAGATTTAAGAAGATTGTGAAATACCTAGAAACGGCTTTTCTTGGCAGAACTATCTTTCCACTGCTTGGTACTGATAAAAGAGCTGATCTGATGTTTCACTTATTGATTGTAGACTTTACAGAAAGTTATGGGAGTGCTGTTAAAGTAGCCAATGATTTATTTTTTTATCTCCAGGAAAAAATAACCTTTAAATGAGTTGCTAAAAATCAAAATTCCGTCAGTATTCAGTTTTATATAACGTTTTATATATTTTTATGGTATAACAATTCAGCAAATACAGACAATATCGTGTTTACACAAACACTATTGCAAGTATTTATTTTATACAAGAGTTAAACAAGAAACTTACATATGAGACATAATATTGACAGTTACTTTGTCTATTTTTGTCATACCAACTAAACTTGCAAACGAATCCGTACAGAGTAAGTGACTTTGCCTGAATGAATCATTGTTTTTGAATGAATCGGTTGAATAATACTAACGGTCACGTGTCGCAACCTATTGTTTAAACTACGTAACTTACGTAAATAGAAAAAACACCACGAATGCCCAAACTGTGTCTCCAACGAGAAAACACGGAGCGCGAGTGATACAAAAAAGCCTGCGAATAATGTGATATTGCTCTTATACACCACTTCAATTAAAAATAACATTGATTAACGTACATTTTGACACAATATTGCCAAGTGTTTAATCCGTTCTCGCAGCAACACCAACCGACAGGCGTGTCATAGTTTCATTGAATGAGTAATGCTGTGTGAGACAGCTTGGAATTTAAATTTTCCCCACCTCTTTCTTGGAAATATCGTCTGAAACGCCACTCAAAGTCGGATATTCGACTTGTGAACTCGGGGTACATCGATGAACCACAACAGGTTTGTTCCCAAGTACCGCGAAAGCAATTGGAGAGCAACAACTCTCTTGCTTTGGAGGTATCCAGCTACGGCCATTGCGCATGCGCACATCAATAGTGCGTCATTTATTATTTTTTTATTTAATTTATTTAATTTAATAACTATTTTTGCAGTATTGTAAGGGTAGGTTTAGGGTTGGGGGAGGTGTATATGTTAATAAAACACGATTTTTACTGTTTTACTGTTATTTATCCTGAGATTTTGCCTCACTTCCGGCCGTAGCTGTATCCCTTCTAGACACAACCGCTTTTTTGGCTTGTTTGAGTTGTATCGGCGTTGCGCAGAACGATCGGCGTATGACAGCAAAGTACCGCGAGAGCGATTCAAAATCTTAAGGAGTTGTATGCGCTCCAAACACTCTCGCGGTACTTTGATGTCATTTGGCGATCGGTCTTCGCAGCGCAGATACAACTCAAACAAGCCTAAAAATCTCAGCGAGACGCGACGTCACTGCCAATCTTTTGGCAAATCCTGTTTCTTATGAGAATAAATAAAAAAACTTAAAACATAAAAAAAAAAACTTTAACATTAGATATTACGTTTATGTAATAATAACTTTTAGGCTGTTGAGGTCATCGTGTTTTATTCTGTTTTGACATGAAACACGATATGCTCTCGTTGTGTCTGTCATGATGTGGCAACATGTGAACAGTCTGACTGACTGGAACTCTGAAGTGGGATATTTAATTTGGGATAATCCCACGTCCAGTCCCATCTGGAACATAGCATAACTAACAATACAAAAAAAGGACGGTCAGTCGTCGCCATCTACTGGAGATACTTCGTAACCTGCAGACAGTAGTGGACTGAAATATCGCCACAAAAGGCTCACACTTACAGTTTCATGGTGAAAAGATCGTATTTTACGAGCCGAACGTTCATGAACGTCACCATAATGTCACATAAACACGAGTGGGAAGCGCGGGATTGTCTTTAAACCCTTATCTGTACGAGTTGGGGACGTGTCAGTGCGAAACATGGCGGACAAACACAACACTTAACGTTAATGGTATTTAGCAGTGACAACTTTACTATTTACAACGAAGTAAGCTAATTGCCTGAACAAACTATGATAGAGTTATCATATAACAATAATATGTAACCATAAAGTTTGCAATGGCTTTATAAATTAATTTAAAGCAAAAACCTGATGAACTTCTATGTTCTACATTTTCTAGAAGTAGAAGTGCTGTTTTTTGTGTTATTAATTAAGAGAAGGTACATCGCCATCTTACTTCTACGAAAGTGACTTGAACGCACTGCCGTCGTAAATACGAACTTCCCAGCAGGACTTGAACTTAGTCACCACGTCTGCCAAACAACTAAAAGAACAAAAAAAAAATGACGTAAAAGTAATAACATTTTGCAGTAGAGGTATATTAGCAGACATTCAAGGTCTGAATTCTCAGTTGCATTTAAATGAGTTAATTATGACAGAATGAGTGCACCATTTCTTTAATAGACACGTGAAATCGCCATCAGACTAGCACCTGTTTGCAAATTTCATGTTCTACACAGAAGCTAATTTGACTTGATTTACATAAACAAATTGATCAGGCAGGCACCCATGTTAAGAACATAAAATAAACTAGGGCTACTGTATAAATACATGTGAATCCGTGACACAATGTGGCAGACGAGAAGAAGGACATTAGATAATTCATGTGCGAGACAATAGGGTATAAAAACAGACAAGTGATTTATTAAACCTCTTTGGAGACTCAGCTCTAGATTAACTGCTGCTTTGTTTCATTGCTCACGCTGGCAAAGGCTTCTCTGATCAAAGAGCTGAAATACTGGACTTAATTTTGTCTCAGCATGTCTCGGTGAACCCATTATTTTTCCCCTTCTCTGCCATCATGGTTGGAAGCTGAAGGTGGAGGGTGTTACATCATCTTGTGCTGTTATAGGGATGGGCACAGCATTCCCTCTGGTCTCTCAGAGACGAAATGGAAAATCCCAGCTAAGCTTTGGATTGGTGCTCCAGCGTGTTTCCACAGTGTAGACGTAAATATGCATTTGTCAGATCAGAGGTCGTCTTTTATAAGAAGGGGTTTAGCGTCTTGATGTGTGTTTCCTAGCAGCTGTTTTGTTGGTGTGTGAACGTTTGGTTGCTGAGATGTTCCAGGCCGTTGTTGACATTTGATCCAAGTCTGCTTTTGTGTTCTCAAGAGCTGCTATTTGTTGCTCCAGTATGTTTAATCAGATCAGATGCATTGGCAAGGATCATTTGATTTATCCCCATTTTTGTTGAAGTGAAGCTGGCAGAGGACAATAATTCAGGCATTAAAGGGATTCATGTTATATTTAGAGCGTAAGTGGATTGCAAAGCATAATGGGAATTTGCTCTCATATGCAGCAGATATATGATCTGCTTTCCAAGTAATTGCATTATTACACTTGTTTTAATGTGAAAAGCTCATATTAACAATCCATTTTACTTTACTGCAATCTGAATCAGAGAGAAAAAAGGATAATCAATGAGAAAATGTGGGGAGGGACTTGTATTTGTTCTTTTGAAGATGACTGGATCATAAAGTCAGGTTGCTGGAGGGAAAGAAAAAAGTAAAAGGATGTGGTGACAGCAGAGAAAATGAAAGTTTAAGCTAATATTGATGAATCATGCACAATAAGGCCTGATTAGTTGACCCAAAAATGAAAATTGTCATCAATACTCACCCTCATGTCATCCCAACCCAGAATTTTCATTTTTAGGTGAACTATCACTTTTAGTAAGTTAATTAATGATCATTTTAATGTAGAGCAAATGCATCTATATTACCTGTATATTTTATTTTTGTGTTGCAGGTTAAAACCACACTGTCATAATGAAGACTTTGGCACTAGTTTTCATCACACGTGAGTTTGTTTTCATTGTTTTGTTTTTTTTGTTTTTATACCAGAATGACATTAGCGTTTTCTGTAGCCTTTGGTTTTAAAAATATTTGCTTGTTGTCATATCTCTTACCATGTTTTAGAGAAATGTAAATTCATTATAGGTGCATTAATCTGTACAGACCACAAGTAACTATTAATAATGAACACACATGTGACTGTACAATCTTTGGAGGTTTTGTTGCTAAAATATTCTATTACTTTTGTAGTTTTTTCCCTTGTGTTGGCAGAAGGTCAACAGACACGTAAGAGATTTCACTTTTCAATTTTTTCTGTTATTTTCCTCTATTTGCTTCTGTTTTCGTCCTTGTGATAAAATATTTTCACACAATGTTACATACAGAAATTAATGTTTTTTTTCCGGTTTGGGTTTTGCAGCAGCGGACGACCCCTTCTCTTTTGGTTAGTTACACACATCTTATACTTTGAGCCCATCACCCATAATCCAATGCTTAAGGAGTTCTTAAGATCATCCCACAATCTCTTTAACTGCCATTCATTCTGTCCCTCACTAGATTATCACAGACTTCGGGTTGGAGGTTTGATCTTGGCAGCAGTTCTGTGTCTGATTGGCATCACTATTCTCCTAAGTGAGTTTTTCCACTGACTCAATTTTACAGATAACAGATTTTAATTTGTTCAGACAAGATTTAAGATGTATACCCCCGGTTTCACAGACAAGGCTTAAGCATAGTCCCAGGCTAAAATACACGTTTGAGCTGTTTTAACTGAAAGCAACTTGCACTGACTTACCTATGTCAGTGTCATTGTTTTGTCTCAAGATGGACACTAATAATGTTTTTTTTTCAAAGGCACGTTTATAAAAGCTATACTTAAATGTTCTAATTGAACTAAGGCCTAATCCTGGCTTAGTCTAAGCCCTGTTTGTGAAACCGGGCAAACGTTGGCCTATGTTTTGTGTAACGGTCAGGAGTGAGTCATTACACCTTTCTCAACCGATTCGTTCAATAACGTAGATTCATTTAGGTACAAAAAAAGCAAGTCATTGGATCATTCATTCAACCAATTCTGTAAAATCTGTGATTCATTTAGGAAAAAGGAAGTTGCGTCTATATTACTGATGCTGCATTCGTAACCGCAAACTAGCTTACAACTCGGTCACACTTCAGATTGGGTGTCTTTATCTACTGTGTATTTACATTAAAAAATTTTTACTTGTAATGTATTTATTATGTTTATGTTGTATTGCAACACTCATACTGCTATTGAGGTAGGATACCTCCAGAAATTAATTACAGCTGTAATTGCATGCAGAAGTTTTTTTGGTTACACTTTATTTTAAGGTGTCTTTGTTACAGTGTAACTATACACTTAATTGTATTACTGAGTAATAATAAGCAACTACATGTACTTACTTTAGGGTTAGGGTTAGGATGAGGGTTTGATTTAGGGTTAATTGCATGTAATTATGCATAATTGATAATTATTACTACATTAACTACATGTAATAATAAATAAAGTGTTGCCAAAGTGTTACCGTTTTTTTTTTTTTTTTTAAATATAAGTACAATGTAAAAGCATGTAGGCCTATGTAAAGTGTGCATTGTATCAAATGATTGATTTAAAGTAATTAGTTAAAGACACTCAATACAAAATGGGACCTACTACTTTAACTAATTTTACAATATCATTCTTTGGCAGAAATAGTAAGAGTATTATGTTAGGACGGTTCCGAATTCAGCGTGAGTCATTGAATCATTCAACCGATTTGTTCAAAAACACCAAATCATTTAGAAACACAACACCTTCTGTGTGTTGCAGCGGTTCTATTTTGGTGGTTTTCTTTCAAACTGTTTAAGTATTTTTATTTTAACTGGCAATACTGTGTCTAAAATGTATGTTACTCAATATTAACTTTCGATTTCAATCATATGAAATCACTTATTGAATTTATTTACATAGTTCAGTGAACTGACAATATTCAGCTGTGCTGATATACGGCCATAACTCTTGCTTGTGTCCTTTTATTAATTTTTTGCCTTTGAATTTTGACATGAAATGTGACCTGGGCATATTTTTGATTCACCCAGCAACCAGTTTAAAAACATATTTTGCCATTATTACAGGTGGTCACTGCAGATGCAAATTCAACCAGGACAAAAGGTATCAAATTAATAATATACAGCTAATTTTATTAGTTAAACAGTTAATAGTTTTACATTGTAATAGTTTTACTTGTATGTTGATCAAAGTATATACATCGACAAGCTCTAAAAGTGCAGTTCTCTTTTGACAGGAGGAGGACAGGAAGTAACGCTCAAGCGATGCTCAATGACACAGGTATGACCGCCCTCATCTGCCTGTGCATGCAGTAACATGAAGCCAGTGCTGGTAACCTGGTATAAATCAGCACTCTCTCTCTTAAGTTCCCTTATGAAACCCGGCACTTATAAACCTGTGTGGTCTGATGTCCGTGTGTTTCACGCATGAAATCCATCTGCTAATTATTGCTGTGCCAGTGCCCCTGTGATGCAGTGGCATACAATGGGTCTGTGCTCAGTAGTGGGCCCGTATGGCCTGTCTCCACAACACCAGTCACATGGTTTCCAGGATGAGTCATTATATCTCCCTTGGGAGTATTTATACTCTATGATCACTGAGGGTGGGGATGGAGAAACAGGATACAAAGATGTGCTATGAAAATGTTTTATTCAGTATCTAATTGTCTATGGTGAAGAATAAAAGAATTACAATTTAGTTAAAAACTTATGCTAATTCAAGTTGTTTAAATTATTTAAAGGGGTGACGAATCTCAAATTTTCCTCGATCTTTTGAGATTAAAGAGTTCATTGTGCAAAGAAAACCTCAAAATTTCCCAGTGAAAAGATGCATTTTTTTTTTAAACAAAGCTGCAAAAAATGTCTTGCGGAGTTCTGCAACTTTCTGACGTCAGACATTGTCGACCCAAAGAAACATACATTTTAAAAGTTTATTAAATATTTAAATGTGAGATTCATCTTTAATACTTTTCTATTTTACAGCAAGGGCCAGTGAATGCTAAAAACCCGCTGACCTGACCTGAACCAATCAGAGGAGACGGTCTTTATCCCATGTGCTGGTTTATCAGAGGAATCATTTCTCTTTAAGACGAGGAACCTAATACAAAGGTTTTCTGTGTTTTCACTGCTTATCTGCTCCAGATCATAGAGAAGGTGAAAATTCATATACCATTTTGTTTTTTTATGCCAGATGTGTCTTTGTAAAGTCACTTAATATAAATTGATTACCAAAAAAATTTATGTAAATTTGTTTTTTATCCTGTCAGTAATTGTATTAAATTATGTTGGATGTAGGTATGAAAGGGAAGGCTTTCAATGGCAGTGTCCTGATTCAGTCCATATGGACCCTTTAATCAAATATTACTGTAAGCTTTAGTGGATCCTTCCAATATTACACTGTTGTATTCTGTGTCAATTAGTTTACTGTTCAGACTTGCTTTGCAATTGAAAAAGAAAAGATCATGCTATCAAGAAAAAACAAACTCCATCATATTTACATTGAGATATTGTCATGTGCTAGTAGTATTAAGAGTTGGTCTGTTTATCAGTTGTGTGAAAACTTGTCAGTATCATTCAAACATAAACACTAAAATAAACTAAAAGAAACTAAAAGCACCTGTATCAATGTTTTCTGTTCTCTGTCTCCAGCTGACTGACACCCTACTGTTTCTCCAAGCTTTAGATGAGCATGACATTTGTGTGGATTAAGGCAAGCATTTGACAATTTAGCCTGACCTATTATTTCTCACATCCTGTTTATGCATGTGAAAAATTTTAAAGGCGTTAAGGTAACACGCTCCAATGAGGTCTCATTTGTTAACATTAGTGGATGTATTCGCTTACATGAACTAACAATGAGCAATACATTTCTTACAGTATTTATTAATCTTTGTTAATGTTAGTTAATAAAAATACAGTTGTTCATTGTTTGTTTGCATTAACTAATGTTAACAAATACAACTTTTGATTTTTTTTTCATTCTTTGTTTGTTAACTAAATTTGTTGACTAATGAAACCTTACTGTAAAATGTTACCGAAATTATTCTTTTGAAGGTAGATAAAAACATTGAAAATCATATGTAGATGGGAGAATAATGGTGGAAATAAACAGCTTCAAAGAGACTTTTGCAGTCACAATGACCGAAAATTTACTCAACAGCGCCCTCTACTCACTAATATTTGGCATTGCATAGGAACTATTATCAGAATACTACTGTCAATCCTGATTGCAATGTGAAATAGAAACAGTTCTACTTTCTTTCATTCTGGACTGCTAGAGCAGTAGCCTTATCTAGTGGAGCCTTTCCCTAGTGTCTGTATCTTTGCCGAGTAGGTAAATATCAAATTCATCATCCTGTGCATGACACTTGGACAGCCTATCCAACTTTATCCTATGCCCCATGATGCTTTGCACCAATTATGGAGTAGCTTCCGTTAATAAAGTGAGTTTTGGCTTTGACTCTGAAAAAATAATAGCCAGTTCTGCCAGGAGGCCACTCTTTGTAGAGTATGGATGTTGTTCTCTCTGTGTCTGTGTGGGTTTTCTCCAGGAAATAAGGTTTTCTAAATTGAAACTAAATTGTCTGTACCTGTGGTTCAAGATGCTGGAAAGAAAAACTAATTCAAATTAGTAATAAATGGATGAACCGAGGACCTGTCAGGAACCAGTGGAGGTGGGGCTGATGAACTGGTTAACTTTGGAAGAGGAGGTGGGAGAGGGACAGGGCTGGATAGGTTACTTTTAAAATGTATTTCACTACAGATTACAAAATACATGCTTTAAAAAGTAATTTGTAATGTATTTCGTTACATTACTCAAGTTTAGTAACTTAATCTAAATACTTTAGAATACTTTGGAATACTAATAAGTGTGGAACAAAGACAAAAAAGGTAATTGCAAGTTTTTTATCTCACAATTCTGACTTTTTCCCTCAGAATTGTGTAATATAAAGTTGCAATTGCGAGTAATAAAGTCAGAATTAATTATAATAAACTAGCAATATTGAGAAAAGTCAAAATTATGATAAACTCACAATATTGAGAAGAGTCCGAATTATGAGATATAAACTCACATACTAAATTCACAATTGCAAGAAAAAAAGTCAGTATTGCAAGTTTATATCTCCCAATTCTGACTTTATAACTTGCAATTGTGAGTTTAAATCTCGCAATTCTGAGAAAAATTGTGAATTGTGAAATGCAAACTCACAATTGTGAGGGGAAAAAAACAAATTGTGAGAAAAAGATGCAGTGACCTTTTTTACAATTATAAAATGACTCACAAACAACTATCACAAAACATGAAAACAGTCAAAAACTTAACTCCGCTTTTTCAGACTGTTAGAGTCAGAGAATCACCAATTACTGTTTAAATGACATTAAAATTCAAAGTAATCACTTTGGTAATCTAAAATACTTTTCAGATGTAACTGTAATTTGATTACCACCCATTTAAAATGTAACTGTAATGAAATACAGTTACTCAAATTTTGTATTTTAAATACGTAACTAAGTTACTTGTATTTCGTTACTCCCCAACCCTGGAGAGGGAGGATGGGTGGGATCTCTGGAGACAGAGAAGACTTCGAGCTGGGCGGGATCAATGGGGACGGGAGAGTCAAGGAAATATCCTCTTCCACTTTATTAATATGCTGCAGGTAACTCTTTTTGAGTATGAGCGGGGGTTTGCTCTATGCCCTCACTCCATGAGCAGTCCCATTGAGATGCACAGTGTTGCCGGCTCACGCACATGGTCAGACTTTCCTTCGGGCTCGGGATCCGGGGCGATGGTTGGCTCAGTCTTGGTTACTGGTGCTGGCATCACAGCAACCTCAAGCTCTTCGTCTGTGGTGAGCTCTGGCTTTAGCTTCGTGCAGTGTGGCTGGCTGGGCTCTAGTTCTGTATCGGGGCAGGTGACATCCTCCTCAGTGGGGCTAGATAGTGTTTGGAGTCCCGTGGTTCACCAGCACCAACTCCACAAACTCAGTAATCACCTCAAAGACCAACAGCAGGTTGGTGTGCATTCATTCAAGCGGATTCTAAAAAATATGCACAACGAGTGGTCCAGGAATTTTGTTACACTGTAAAACTTAATAAGTTCAGAATACTCATTTTTAGGAAACGTATTACCTCAAAACATTTACGTAAACTAATTTTTTTAAGTTAGTAGAAATTAAAATTTTTGTGACAAGTGGAGCACGGCCGAGAGCCGTGGAAGCGGAGCAAGGCCAGTGTGGTGCACAGGTGTCTCTCATTAACAATCACATCACCGGCATCCCTTCACTCCCACAGTTCTTAGCCTCGCCCAACTCATCATAAGGTACATACAATTCATATACATAAACACCACATTCAGATTTCGGTTAAATGTTAGATTGCAAATAATACATGCTATTATAACTATCTAAGAGACTGTTATTATATACTTGCATGTATATAATAAAACAACATACAGCATATGTGTCCTTACAAGTTTTGCAGCCCATCCTCAACCTAACCACGCTTCACCACAATGGTCACCTTACAAAACTAACATAACAGAAGCCCCTGTAAATCCCAACACAACAGCAGCAGCACAGCATGGTAAAGATGGAATAGCACATGTAATCTGGCTCTGGATTGGCCAGTAGAGTGAAGGTCACAAAAACTGAAGGCTGCATGGCGACCACAGGTTGCCCTGGATATGACACTTGGACATAGGGGCCCTGGGGGACTGGTTGGCTCGGAGACGAGGGAAGGTATCCAGCAGGACACTTGAGGTATGGTGTCTGTAGCATCCCTGACTTCTCAGACGAATTCCAGGCACCCGAGGCCTGATTGCTGGGTTCCATTTTTTCCAATTATTGGGTTTTGAATTTGATTCTAATTTCCTTTGCCTTTTGCTCTGCAGAGACATTTGTATTGCTGTATTTTGATTCAGACACTCATATACTTTGTTGGTGAAGACAGCAGCAAATGGGAGGCGAGTTGTAGTTTTAGGGGAGTCTCACAGTAATAACCAACTGCAGAACTGCAGAGCCATATGTCACAGCAATGTGAGGACAGCAGTGCCAGGTTAGCAGTTTCAGACCGGTGTTGGGATGGAGCTTATAGCATCATTAAGGGTGGGTTTAGTGGTAGGCTGGGGTTGGGCACTGTTAAAGTAGAGCTTATAGTTATAGTGAAGAGTAGAGTTAGTGGTTGGGGTGGGATATGCGATCGTCAGCACCACCCTAACTTCAGGTCCTGGTGCTGCTGTTCTCAGACTGCTGTGACATGTGGTTCTGCAGTTTGATATATCTCCAATGACAAGAACTTTGGGGCTGTTTCCATCATACTGTGTGACAAGAAGAGCCACCTTGTGGTTTTATAATGACCTCAATGAGAGTTGAAATATCAGAAGGATCAGTTGGATTATTTTATCACAACTTTCTGACCTTGTGACATTGAATCTTCTTCTTTTTAAATCATGCATGATGTGAAGCTATCTGGCATCTGTGATGCAGCAATATGGAAGAATCCATCTACTTTTACCAGATTTTACTGCCTTAATGTGGCTAAAATGCTCCAGTGTGTTCTTTGATGGATTCTCAACTTAAATAAAGGTGAACTCAGCATTGGCAAAATGTCAAAAAATGTTGCATATGTTACTCCCAGACATCACAGATGATCCTTTTAAACTGTTGTTCCAACTGTCCTTGATTGGCAGTGGAACTGTGTGCAATGGCTAATGGAAACTTTTACTTATGTATTTCGTACAATGAACAGTTTTTTAGTCAATATAATAAACAATGTAAATGTAAATGTAAAAAAAGATCCTGAAGCAAAACCATGTTGAGAACTACTACTAGGCCTTCTTCTATTCAATATGGCCTATAAATAGCTGTACACACACACAAAAAAAGATGTGTTTGTAACAAAGTTTGTTTATAAGGGAAGGAGGTGGGAATTAAAGTCCCAGGCCTAGTCCTCTCTCATCCTGCACTGTTATTGCTCCCATTTTTTTGGGGTCCTCCATGGGACCCGAGACCGGTGTGTCAAACAGGTGTCGTTCAATAATATTCCCTCCGTTCCCACAGCTCTTGGCCTCACCCTTCTTCATGCCATAGTGTTACTTGCCAATTTTTTATACTTATTTGTGAAATTTACAAGCAATTTCTGAGTGAAAATTGTTTCTACACCAAATTTGTTTCAGAGCAGAGAGGATTGTAAACCACTGAGAAAGTGTAAATGTTATTGCCACAGTGTTGCCTCTGCCTACAACCCATTACCGTTCACCATGAAAGGCCAAGGTACTGAGAAAAGACTCACAATAAGCAAGAACAAAGAGCTGTATCTACAGAAGTGATCAGGCATGGCCCAGGCTTCATCTGACAGTGTCCAGCTCCATGCCTAGGTCTGGAATACAGTCATAAATACAGTCAATAAATACAGTACATTTTTGTATTATTATCAGTATTACCGTTTTTCTCAGACATTTTGGCACATTTCTCGTATCATCCTTAATATATTCAAACCAGTAAGTGCATTTCTGGAAACAATTCTTACAAACAGCACTATTATAGATTACCTGAAAAAAGCCTATAATGCTCTCAAAATCCTTAGTTCATCTCTCAAAATTATTTATATAAATAAACATCATGTCTTTGTTTATGAACAAGAAAGTATTTATTTGTCTTATTGTTTAATTTTTCTTATTTTATTTCTGACAGTTTACTAGTCTTCAATAATTGATTGAAAACTTTTTACTTGCATTAGTTAGCCTAGCATTAGTTTTTGTTGTCGTATCGAAACTATTGAGAATGGTCGAAATATAGTTCCAATCCTTGATTTTGATTGGTCAACAGCTTTGTTTTATTCATGATAACACAAGAAAGTATTAATTTGTCTTAATGCTTGTCATTTATTTATTTTAAACATATACTTAGAATAACTATTTGAGAATACTTTTTGTGCCCAAAAACAAAAATAATGACTTCCTGCGTCAGCATCACACGCATGAGTCGTGCTGCTCATGTGAGCAGCATCAGCCAATACTGAGTCAGCGTTCTGATGTAGAATGTGAGTGGGTTTCAGGACTAAGGGTAGGTTGTAGGTGGGTTTTAGTTTCAGTATGTATGTTCCAATTAAAAGGGTTTTTTGAGGTGTATGGGTAGGTTTTGAGTGGGTTTCAGCACAGTCTGTCATAAAAAGGGAAATTTAAGAAGCCTCCTTAATGCTTCTTCCTATTTCAAAGCTAATGAGGCTCAGTTTAATTTTTCCCAAACCACTTCACAGGAAATTCCACCTTGCAATTTCATTGGTTAGGATTTCAGTGATAGGTAGGCTTAGGGATCAGTGTTGGGAATCAGTACAGTAATTGGCATGACCAATAAAATCTTAAGAATTGGCTGCAGGGCGGAGTTTCCCCTGATAATCAAGCTAATGACAAGTGATGTATTTCGACATGGGCGTGGATTCTGATGTGGGACGGGTTGGATATCTACCACAGGCTGCAGGGATACGCTTCTCAGATTCACTCGAAACATAGCATGCTGAGGACATCTGCTGGGTAAAACCATGTAAATGCAACAAGAACCCAAATGGCAGTTAAAAACTTACACGTTCAATTTAATTTAATATTCTGCCATATTGGAGACAAATGTAGCAGCATGATGGGTCTTTAATGAAATAACTCTCCTCATGTGTCTGCATGCATTTTAAAGTTAATGACCAAATGTATCATTGTGAAAGTCCACAATGCTGTTGCTAATGACATATAAAATGGATAACATTGAATAAATATGTTTTCGTCAGGCTAGATACTGATTATTAATCACTCAAACCTCAACTTGTCTTTCACAGCCGCCATGTTTGTAGTTTTCTAAACATTTTATTTGTGTTTGTAGTTCTAATCAAACCCTCATCTAACACAAATGGGTTGTGGATAATATTAACAGTGTACATGGATCTGCACATCAAATTCTAAGCAGAACAAGTAGACCATCTTGTGTACAATTTTACAGATTATAGTACATTTTCAGTGAATTAATCACAAATCGACTCAATGAAATACTGAACAATTTAAGTAAAGTCAATGTGAAGGGGAACATCCCCGCCTAGCGGTGAACATGTGAAATTCAATTGGAACAAATAATTAACCCATTAAAAAAACACATTCAATCTTACAACATAGCCTTCCTGCACAATGGAGATACAAAAGCGTGGAAATGAGGGAAAACTGCATGGAGAATAAATCAGTTCTACATAAAACACAGACAATGCACAAATCACGATTGTGTCTTGTAATCAGTGGAAATAACTCGATATAAAATGGCACATTAGACGCCAAACACACATCAACAGTTGCCTAACAAGTTCATTGCTGAATATAACCACAATAAAGCAGTTATTAATGTGTTTTGCACACTTTTAACTGATAATTCTCCCACTGCTCAAAACTCCAATAGAATCTATCTGCGGACTGCAAGAGAGGGGGCGTAACAGGAAGGAGGCGTAACCTGTTGAAGGGGGCGTAACTTGAAGTTGTCCAAGTCACACCGAACCACGCGAGATGTCAAAAAGATGATGCAGCCGCTGCACATCCGCACATCAATACTGCGCCATTTAATATTTATTTATTTAATTTAATAACTGTATTTGCAGTATTGTAAGGGGTAGGTTTAGGGTTGGGGTGGGTGTAGATGTTAATAAAACACAATTTGATAAGTAGCACATTTAATTTACTGTTATTTATCCATAGATTCTGCCTCACTTCTGGCCGTAGCTGCATCCCTTCTAGACACAATCGTCACTAGTACTAATCTTCTTCTACTTCACTTTTCTTGCTTTTTAAGCTTCACTATCGCCACCTAGTGATAAGGGATCGGATCGTATAATAACTACAACGCCACAGTCATGCTGTTTGATTTCGTCATTTTTTAAGTATTTTAACTATGAAACTCTACAGTACATTTTTTATGGAAGGGGTAGGTTTAGGGAAAGGTTTGGGTGTGGGGATAGGTTTTTAGCTATAATTGCATGAATTTGTATTAATTTGATAGTATAATTTATTTTGTTTTACTACTAGCTTGTTTCATACTTAAGATTCGATAGCAATATAAGCTCATCTTACACACATTTCATTCATAAAATAATTTACTTTAAAAGATTGTTTTAGTCAATGATGTCCACGCTTGTTTATTCGCGGAAGGCGTAACTTGAAGAGGCGTAACTTGAAAAGGCATAACTTGAAGTACGTTGTAGTACTGCGGGATGCAGACAGACCCTTCTCCAAAACTCACCCACAGCATGTCTCGTTATCTCTGCTGGTCCCTATTTCACATGCCACCACGCATCAGACAGGTGGCGCTGTCCCCATTTATGCATCGATTTAACATTTTTACACTCCGTTACATAGGCATAGGCTACATGTTATCTTTTGTTTTGGTGTAAATTAATCACTTGACACAAAACTGCCAATAAGACACTGGGAGACCACAGATGGTTGTCATCCACCACTGCATTAATAGAAAGATAATATAAGGATTTTTCTTTTTTTTCAGTCACGTTGC
Source organism: Zacco platypus (assembly GCA_038088235.1). NCBI lineage: Eukaryota > Metazoa > Chordata > Actinopteri > Cypriniformes > Xenocyprididae > Zacco > Zacco platypus. The sequence continues at coordinate 5,380,361 of CM076077.1, forward strand.
CTCAACTGACCCTTCGCAAACAGTTTGATTGACAGGTGATCTGACCAATCATAACCCCGAATCCGTCATTTTGTCTGGCAAAGCAGTCAGGAGAGTTAGTAGATTAACGTTGGTGAACTTGAACTTGAAGAATTGTGTGTACTCACGTCTGAAACAACATTCCTTCTGATGTTCATTCATGTTTATTTGATGCTATAAATGAACTAGTATGAAGAGATGATCGGTTCACGAGCCGCTTGAAGGATCTACAGCGATCTGTCACGACACATTAAAGAGACACTATACACTATTTATTGTTTAAACGTCTTTAAAAAATTATGATATTTTAAATATGAAACTGTTTTATATGTCTGTCGACGTGTTGTCAGTGTCCTCTTTGCTACACGATGTATTTTTCACTGTGTGAGAACATGATGTGTGACATGTGAACGCACGGCTTGTCGGACATAGCAACAGTAACTAAAGGGGGCGGGTCTTTGCGAAGGGTCAATTGGGCATCTTTTGATTAGGTAATCTAATAAAGTAGTCTAATCAAATAAATAATACAGCATTGTTCATAACCTTTTTAAAGTTAAAGAGCATTGAGGGATTTTTTTCTGAGGTATTGTAATGTGATTTATTTTTAATTTCCTGCTTATTCATCTCAAACATGCTAGCCGTATAAGAGTTTTTGTATGTGTGTGTGTGTGTGTGTGTGTGTGAAATTGTCAGTATTATTCAAACATAAACACTAAAAGAAACTAAAACTAAAAGCACCTGGATCAATGTTTTCGATAAGCTGGAAAACAGCATTAGATTTGTGTGGATTAAGGCAAGCATTTGACAATTTAGCCTGACCTGTTATTTCTCACATCCCGTTCATGCATGTAAAATGTTTTAAAGAAATTATTCTGTTGAAAGTAAACTAGACAAAAAGTGGAAATAAACAGCTGCAAAGAGACTTTTGCAATCAAAGTGTACTCAACAGCGCCCTCTACTCACTGATATTTGGCATAACATATGAACTACTATCAGAATACAACTGTCAATCCTGATTGCATAATTCTGCAGTAACTCCCCAACAAGATTGGTTGGTACTTCTTGTTCAGAACCACAATTAATAAATGTTTCTCACTGTTTTTTTTTTCCGAATTGTTTATAACATGGAAAAACAGAGGTGTTGGGGTGTTTTGTGTAGGAGGGAATACAGTAAAGTGGAAAAAAATAATGAGTTGAAAAAAAAACCCGTTTTGACCACATGTCAGAGAGAATGAAAGTAGTGGAATTTGCCTAAATGTATAGTATAAAAATAGATAAAATGCATGCCCACTCTTGCTGCCATGAATTGGTTTGAGGTTAGGTTGTTTCAGAGACATGAAACCTCAGGATTAGAGCTGGTTTACCACTTTACTGTCTTTGTTTTAATAATACCTGCTCTCATCCTCCACTTTCTTCACTGATGTCACAGTGTGAAGTGAAGGATATTGTGATCTTTCTAAAGAAATTAGCTTCAAAATAGCAGATATTCAGCCTTTAGAAGGTAGACTGTTCACTAACTGTGATTTCTGAGATGACTGAAACTTTCACTGGCATATATTCATACAATGAACACTTTTTTTGTTTTCCAATGACATTCAACAACGTCAATGTAAAATACAACGTGAATGTTCAAAGTGCATAGGCCTACACTTTCTCAGTGGTTTACAATCCTCTAAAAGAATTATTTAAACATACATTAAATAATCAAGACATTACTAACAGTTTAAGTAAATATAATGAATAAATGAGCTAATATCGTGCATATATGTAGTGAAATCCTCCCTTCTAGAGTTCATTTCTCTAGTGAACTAACACGCTGTCGACACTAAAGATATTATTCTCAAGCTGTTTAATTGATATCTTTCCGCAGTTGAAACACTAGCTGAGAGATTTTGTAAATATACCATCACCGTCTCTTCTTCTGGGCTTTTAACTGGTAGCAAACAGTGTTGCATTACTGCACATGCCCCCTTCTGGACTGGAGTATGGAGAGCCTGTGACTGTATCGTGTCGCTGCATTAACCCAACCGTACGTTTCGGGACGGATACATGTACCATTACACACCCTAAATAGAGAGAGACAGAAAGAAAGAAAGAAAGAAAGAAAGAAAGAAAGAAAGAAAGAAAGAAAGAAAGAAAGAAAGAAAGAAAGAAAGAAAGAAATAAAGAAATAAAGAAAAAAAGAAAGAAAGAAAGAAAGAAAGAAAGAAAGAAAGGATAGATAGATAGATAGATAGATAGATAGATAGATAGATAGATAGACACCACTGAGAAGGTGTAGGCCTATGTAACTGCCACAGGTGTGTTGCTTGCAGTTACTGTAGACACCTGTAGTCAAACAAAAAAGTAGGTCATTTCAGTTCCTCTTTGATAAGAAAAAAATAGAGCCAGATCTAAAGAAGAACGGTGGAAGTGATCAGGCATGGCCCAGGCTCCACTCTATCCTCAGGGCAGAAATGCTCAAAATCCCCATGCAGTCCATTCTGACAGCATCCAGCTCCATGCCCAGAACCTAAATCACCACACTGAGCCAGTGGTCATTGTTCAAAAACCTCCGTACCAGACTCATGCTCCACTGGCTGGCCCTGTGCCGGATTACATGGATTACACAGTATTGAACATGCTGGGCTGCTCCATTGGTCTGGGAATTGTTGCTTGTCATTACTCTAAAGCTGTAAGTATTCATTTATTTACCTTTGAATATAGTGTTCTTCACTTTGCACAGAGGACTTGAGGATTTAAAGAAAAACAAAAAACATTCACAGGAAACTTTTTCATGAGCACATGTGTTCATGGGGACATAGTTTCAAATAAGATACACATACTACTATTCTAAAAATTAAGATTTTTTTGGAAGATGCTCTTGCTCACCAAGGCTGATATGATTTGATATATGATTTGATATGTTTGATACATTTATTTGATACAAAAATACAGTTAAAATGGTAGTGTTGTGAAATATTATTTCAATTTAAAATGAACATACTGCATTTTAATATATTTTAAAAGGCTTAAATGGCTTCTTAAAGCATTTTGTAAACATTTTGTACTTACCTGTGTTCATTGTTCAACCCCCTCCGTACCAGACTCGTGCTCCACTGGCTGACCCTGTGCCGGATTACATATGTTACTCAGTATTTACCATGCTGGGCTGGTGCATTTGTCTGGGATTTGTTTCTCATTATTATGCTAGAGCTGTAAGTATTCATTTATGTACCTTTGAACATAGTGTTCTTCACTTTGCACAGATGACTTAAGGATTTTTTTTTTTTTTTTAATTTACAGGAAACTTTTTCATGAGCACATAGTAGATAGATTTTTAGTAGATAGTAGATAGATTTTTGAATAAATTCAATTATAGTTAAAATTTTCAGTAATACTTTACTATGAGGTTCATTATTTAAACATTAGTTAATGTATTAACTAACATGAACTAACCATGAGCAATACATTTGTTACTGTATTTACTAATCTTCGTTAACGTTAGTTAATGAAAATACAGTTGTTCATTGTTTGTTCATGTCTGTGCATTAACTAATGTTAACAAGATTTGAATAATGTATAAGTAAATGTTGTAGTTAACATTAACAAAGATTAATAAATGCTGTATAAGTGCAGTTCATTATTCGTTCATGTTAACTAATGCTGTTAATTAATGTTAACTGATGAACTTTATTATAAAGCGTTACCAAATTTTGGATAAAAAAAGCTTAGCCAATGCTGTAAACTAGTGTACACTCACCTAAAGGATTATTAGGAACACCTGTTCAATTTCTCATTAATACAATTATCTAATCAACCAATCACATGGCAGTTGCTTCAATACATTTAGGGGTGTGGGTGTGTCAAGACAATCTCCTGAACTCCAAACTGAATGTCAGAATGGGAAAGAAAGGTGATTTAAGAAATTGAGCGTGGCATGGTTGTTGGTGCCAGACGGGCCGGTCTGAGTATTTCACAATCTGCTCAGTTACTGGGATTTTCAAGCACAACCATTTCTAGGGTTTACAAAGAATGGCGTGAAAAGGGAAAAACATCCAGTATGCGGCAGTCCTGTGGGCGAAAATGCCTTGTTGATGCTAGAGGTCAGAGGAGAATGGGCCGACTGATTCAAGCTGATAGAAGAGCAACTTTGACTGAAATAACCACTCGTTACAACCGAGGTATGCAGAAAAGCATTTGTGAAGCCCCAACACGCACAACCTTGAGGCGGATGGGCTACAACAGCAGAAGACCCCACCGGGTACCACTCATCTCCACTACAAATAGGAAAAAGAGGCTACAATTTGCACAAGCTCACCAAAATTGGACAGTTGAAGACTGGAAAAATGTTGCCTGGTCTGATGAGTCTTGATTTCTATTGAGACATTCAGATGGTAGAGTCAGAATTTGGTGTAAACAGAATGAGAACATGGATCCATCATGCCTTGTTACCACTGTGCAGGCTGGTGATGGTGGTGTAATGGTGTGGGGGATGTTTTCTTAGCACACTTTAGGCCCCTTAGTGCCAATTGGGCATCGTTTAAATGCCACGGCCTACCTGAGCATTGTTTCTGACCATGTCCATCCCTTTATGACCACCATGTACCCATCCTCTGATGGCTACTTCCAGCAGGATAATGCACCATGTCACAAAGCTCGAATCATTTCAAATTGGTTTCTTGAATATGACAATGAGTTCACTGTACTAAAATGGCCGCCACAGTCACCAGATCTCAACCCAATAGAGCATCTTTGGGATGTGGTGGAACGGGAGCTTCGTGCCCTGGATGTGCATCCCACAAATCTCCATCAACTGCAAGATGCTATCCTATCAATATGGGCCAATATTTCTAAAGAATGCTTTCAGCACCTTGTTGAATCAATGCCACGTAGAATTAAGGCAGTTCTGAAAGCGAAAGGGCGTCAAACACAGTAGTATGGTGTTCCTAATAATACTTTAGGTGAGTGTATATAGGGAGCCCTTACTTAACCATTGCTATATTAAAGGTTTTAATTAACAACCTAAACTATTAAAATCAGTTGCCATTTATTCTTAAATATAATAATCAACGCTCAAATAAAAAATAAAAAAACGTATATAAGGCAGGTTTTGCATTAACTTCTAAATATAATTATAAGGTTCATTTTCTACTGCAATTCATTTTTGAAACTTAAACATTTACACAGCAGCTGTCATAACTTGTTTTGATCGATAGATAGATCAGTCGATCATCTGATAGAACGATAGATAAATCGATAGATTGATAGATAGATGGCAAGCCAGCATATTGTGGATTAGGTCTGATTTTCCAGTAACCAGATTTTCCAGTTTTTCAGTCTGTATTCTCAATGAGTGTTTGACATTTTACCTTTACTTTCACAGACCCTCAAAGCTAACAGAGCCGGATGGACAGCAGAAGCAGCAAGAAACTCTCATATTGCTCTCATGCTGAACCATTTAGGTCTTATTGTGTGGATCATCTTCATTATAATATATTGCCTCAACCATTTTTACTTTAAAGCAAGTTATCCATAAAGTGATCTTTCCAAAGTTACACCGCATCTTTTTTTGTTTGGTTTGGTATTGTACTCTCACATACAATGTGAATTATTGTGAGTTTTTTGTTCTGTTTGTAGATCTGGATAGTTTACATAAAACATTACGTTAAACGTGCTACATTTAATTTTTTTCAATCTTTTTAAATTACAATAATTTGCCTTTTTTAAGATTCAATTGACAAATTTAATGTATTGAAGTTCATATTTTAATTGTTGAAATGAATGCAAAAGACAAGTTTTTGATGATGGTTCATTAAAAAAAACTCATTTTCTCTCAAATCTCTAAAATCTATGTCTGACCACAGATTTTGTGAATAATGAAAAGGAAACAGACATTGTCCTTTACAAAGAGCTAGAACAATTACATTTTTCATCAATGGAATGGACTGAAAGTAATTCAGAATAATGTTAGAAAGTGTACATTTCAATGTTTCACTCAATAATTCAATAATTCAGCCCAGTTCATGAGTTCAGGGTTTTGTCCATTATGTTGCTTTCACATGCCTTTTGGAAGATCCCACATCCCACTTTTGAATATTAAAATTTTAATAGTTGTCCGAAACGTGCTCTTTTTCAGTTTAATTCAAATGGGCGAGACATGCAAGTATCACACTTAGTCTCATTATTCGATACATCAAGTATCCTTTCCATCTTTTAAAGAAGAGCGCGTTAGAACTAAACTGATGGTTTGCTTGAGGCTGTTGATATGTTGACCTTCAAACAATGCTATAACTTCTTGCTTCGCTGTATTCTGCATCAGCTTCTCTTTTTTGGTACACTGTCTGCATGTATGTATGTGTGTGAATGTTAGAGTAGTTTAAGTGTTTAGTTTAGTTAATAAAGTCTTGTGCATGTCACATGCGAAGTTGTCTGTGTCTCATTCTCATATACTGGAGTCCCTAATCATGTGGATTTTGACTAGTACTGTACAGTAAGAATGTCATTTCCCATAACCCGGTAATGAACATTTCTTAGATTTAAGAAACAATTAACCCAGTGTTCACACAGGTTAATTGATTGTAAAATTTATAATTATTTATAATAAGTTATGATTAATTATTCATCTTTCTTTTGAGCTAACCTTACAGTAAAGTGTTACCGTTTTTATTTTTTTAAATGCAAACTATATGGGAAAATAAAGGTGTTGCATGATTGGTGTAGGAGGGAATACAGTTAAGGGGGGGGGGGGAGACGACAATGAACTGAAAAAAACAACTTTTTGATCACATAGCAGAGAGGATGAAAGTAGAAGAATTTTCCTAAAACTAGATTAAAAAAATAGATAAAACGCATGCACAATCTTGCTGTCATGAGCTGGTTTGTTGTTTCAGAGGCATGAAACCTTAGGATAAGAGCTGGTTTACCACCTCACTGTCATAGGCAAACTTGCTATCATCCTCCACTTTCTTCCTTAATGTTAAATGTTATAAACGTAAATACAATTTCACCTTAAAATGGTATTCTTTCAACTTCAAAATGTCCTCTTTATTTCAGAGTGTTACATTCAGATTCTTTGAAATAATTTGTCAAATTTACTCGCAATTTCTAAGTGATAATTGTTTCTACACCTTTGTTTCAGAGCAGAGAGGATTGTAAACCATTGAGAAAGTATAAATGGCACTGCAACAGTATTGTAGCTGCAGTTACTATCGACTGCGTGGACAAACTAGAACAACTGGCAATTTCAGTTATTTACCAAAACACATTTCCGTTCACACAGTTCACCATAAAAGTCCAAGGTGCAGAGAAACGATCAGAAAAACAAAGAAGACATCTAAAGAAGAACATCTAAAGAAGAAAAGTGGAAGTGATCAGGCATGGCCCAGGCTTCATCTCCACTTTACCCTCAGGGTGATAATGCTGGATATCCTCATGCCATCCATGCTGACAACATCCAGTTGAATGCCCAGGTCTGGAATCACCCCAACGAGCCTGTGGTTGTTGTTCAACCCCCTGCGTCCCAGCGTACTCGAGCTCCAATGGCTGAACCTGTGCCGGATTACATGTGTTACTCAAGACTTACCATACTGTGCTGTATCTGTCTTGGAAGTGCTGCTCTTTATTACTCTAGAGCTGTAAGTATATACTTATGAAGATTTTTCATATTATGCAAACATGCGACAGACATACAGACAGACAGACAGACAGACAGATAGATAGAATCTTATAATTCCAAGCAGAAAATGTTTTTTTTGTTGTTTTTTTTTGTCATTAGAAGGTTCTATCTGCATTTCACTGGTTCCCAAAATCCCCATTTACAAATCTGAGAGGACTTTGATATTGCACATTTAGAATACACTCAGGGTATTTGTCATTTTCATAGGAAAGAGACTTGTTCCCTATATCATTTTTGCTATATGGAATGCAAAAACTTTGAAGCTCAATATCTTAAAACTGCTCATAAATGCAGATAGAACCTTATAATTCCAAGGTGGCAAGATAGATGAATAATAAACTCAATGACTATAAACAATAGTCCACACAATCTGCATTTATAAACACATAATGTTATTATTGTGGAGGACATACATAATTATTTAATTATTATCTGACAGAACACAGACTATATCTTATACAGTGAGTTAAATCGGCCACAATGCAGAAAGCAAATACACAAAAATAGCACATCCCCATTTTAGAATATATATAATTGATTTTTGCACAGTGAAGATCTCAAGGGAATTATTTGCTTTGTAGGTCAACTGCGCTTAAGCAGGTTGTTCACGGTTAACCATAGTGTTTTTTTCTCATGTTTCTTGTAAGTGGATCAGTTCAGGTGCATGCTTTTGAGAAATCTTCCAGTGAAAACCACAATGGTGAAGGGGCTTTATGATGCTGACCACAATTCAGAATTTGCATATGCATAACTCTCTGTAATCTTCACAACATTTTCACAACATTGAGACTCAACATCATGTAGACAGATTGATTTTCTCTACTGTGACAAATAACAGCAAATTTAAGTGTCTAAATCTAAAAAACAAAAGATGGTCTTGATTAGTTTTAGTTTTAGAGCTAGGGCTGGGTAGGTTACTTTTAAAATGTATTTCACTACAGATTACAAAATACATGCTTTAAAAAGTAATTTGGAACGTATTTCGTTACATTACTCAAGTTTAGTAACTTAATCTAAATACTTTAGAATAATTTGGAATACTAATGAGTGTGGAACAAACACAAAAAAGGAAATTGCAAGTTTTTATCTCAAAATTGTGAGTTTATATCTAATTTTTTTTTACTTTTCTCAATATTGTTAGTTTATATCTCATAATTCTGACTTTATAACTCGCAATTGCAACTTTATATCACACAATTCTGAGGGAAAAAGTCAGAATTGTGAGATAAAAACTTGCAATTTCCTTTTTTTGTCAGAATTATGAGATATAAACTCACAATATTGAGAAAAGTCAGAATTATGAGGTAAAAACTCATATATTAAATTCACAATTGCAAAAAAAAAGTCAGTTTTGCAAGTTCATATCTCCCAATTCTGACTTTATAACTTGCAATTGTGAGTTTAAATCTCGCAATTTTGAGAAAAAGAAGTCAGAATTGTGAAATGCAAACTCACAATTGTGAGGGGAAAAAACAAATTGTGAGAAAAAGTTGCAGTGACCTTTTTTACAATTATAAAATGACTCACAAACAACTATCACAAAACATGAAAACAGCCGTAGATCATCCAGGTCATGACAGGACAGTTAAGTTGACAGGTGGGCAATTTTTTATAAATTCAGTCATTTTGTCTTGTTCAGGACAGTACTAAATAAAAATAACAACATTTTTATGATCCCACTTAAAAGTATTAAAATGTTGATGAAACTTAACTCCGCTTTTTCAGACTGTCAGAGAATCACCAATTGCTGTTTAAATGACAGTAAAATTCAAAGTAATCACTTTGGTAATCTAAAATACTTTTCAGATGTAACTGTAATCTGATTACCACCCATTTAAAATGTAACTGTAATGAAATACAGTTACTCAAATTTTCTATTTTAAATACGTAACTAAGTTACTTGTATTTCGTTACTCCCCAAACCTGTTTAGAGCAGTGCTGGTCTCTTACTGGCACACACTGCTTATAGAGGCAGGAACATTAAATTCTTTGTCATCAGCTCATCATTATGTCAGATAAATGACCATATACAGGTCTCTACACAGTTCACTTCAGAAACAGAAACGTAGAGGGCCGTTTTTACTTCTGTTTCTGAAGTGACTATTGTGAGGGGAGAGATGCAGTCACCATTTAACAAAACAACAACAGTCCTGATCCCCCTTGACCCACATTTACATTTTGCAATCCAAAAATGTGATAAAACTCTAAACACTCCTGCTCTCAGCATATTGTGGTTAGGTCTGATTTTCCATTAACCAGTTTTTCAGTCTGTGCACTCAACAAGTGGCTGACATTTGCGATTTTACCTTTACTTTCACAGACCCGCAAAGCTAACGCTGCCGGACAGAGAGCAGAAGCAGCGAAGAATTCTAAAATTGCACTTATCCTGAACCATGTTGGTGTTGTTGTGGGCCTCATCTGTACTGGAATATACATCTTCAGCGAAGTATACCTTGAGGAAAAATAACCAAAGTTATCTTTCCAAAGTTTTTTTTTGTTTCTTTTTTTGTTTTGTTTTTTGCAAATTTGGTATTGTATTCTCACATGCAATGTTTTCATTGTTTGCTGAAATTTTTTTTGTAGTTTTTGATGATGGTTCAATAAAAAAAAATTACATCATTCTCATTTTCTCTCATTTCTCTAAAATATATGTCTGACCAGAAAGTTTGTGAATAATAACAGAATTAGAACAATCAAATTGTTCATCAATGGAATGGAATGAAGGTAATTCAGAATAATACAATAAACTGTACATTACAAAATTTCACTCAATAATTGTACTCGATAATTCAGCCCAGACAAGTTTTGCTTGAAGAAATCACAGGTAACGGTTTGATTGTTATCTTTGCCAGTTATGCTGTTTTGACATGCCTTTTGGAAGATCCCATTTCCCACTTTTGAAGACATAATTAGTTTTACAGTTTTTCCTCAATTGTGTAAACACTATAACCAGGTTTTTTAACTAAAATTTCAAAACCAACACGCAATTTATCAAAAAACACACCCTAAACTACAAACACTATTCCCATTTTGACAGTGATTCAGATTTGATCTGAATTTGCAACTATCACTGCAAAACTCTACACATAAATCCCTTCATTTCCCATTTCCAAAATTGTTCACTCAAGTCAGCTTAGCTTGAGCTCAATTAGCACACAATTACCCAGGTGAAAACACTAAGGGTTAGGAGGGGGAGAGGGGGGGGGAGGAGGAGGGGTCGAGGAGGAGGGTTCGAGAAGGAGAAGAGGAGGAGTGGAGGATGAGGAGTCTGGGAGGAGGAGGAGGAGTCGAGGAGGAGGAGGAGGGGTTGAGAAGGAGAGGATGAGGAGTGGAGGATGAGGAGTCTGGGAGGAGGAGGAGGAGTCGAGGAGGAGGAGGGGTCGAGAAGGAGAGGAGGATGAGGAGTCGGGGAGGACGAGGAGGGGTTGAGAAGGAGAGGATGAGGAGTCTGGGAGGAGGAGGAGGGGTTGAGAAGGAGAGGAGGATGAGGAGTCGGGGAGGAGGAGGAAGGGTTGAGAAGGAGAGGATGAGGAGTTGAGGATGAGGAGTCGGGGAGGAGGAGGAGGGGTTGAGAAGGAGAGGATGAGGAGTCGGGGAGGAGGAGGTGGAGTCGGGGAGGAGGAGGAGGAGTCGGGGAGGACGAGGAGGGGTTGAGAAGGAGAGGATGAGGAGTGGAGGATGAGGAGTCTGGGAGGAGGAGGAGGGGTTGAGAAGGAGAGGAGGATGAGGAGTCGGGGAGGAGGAGGAGGGGTTGAGAAGGAGAGGATGAGGAGTCGGGGAGGAGGAGGAGTTGAGGAGGAAGAGGGGTCGAGGAGGAGGAGGAGGGGTCGAGAAGGAGAGGAGGAGGAGTGGAGGATGAGGAGTCGGGGAGGAGGAGGGGTCGAGGAGGAGAGGAGGAGGAGTGGAGGATGAGGAGTCGGGGAGGAGGAGGTGGAGTCGAGGAGGAGGAGGGGTCGAGGAGGACTGGAGGAGGAGTGGAGGATGAGGAGTCGGGGAGGAGGAGGTGGAGTCGAGGAGGAGGAGGGGTCGAGGAGGACTGGAGGAGGAGTGGAGGATGAGGAGTCGGGGAGGAGGAGGTGGAGTCGAGGAGGAGGAGGGGTCGAGGAGGAGGAGGGGTCGAGGAGGAGGAGGGGTCGAGGAGGACTGGAGGAGGAGTGGAGGATGAGGAGTCGGGGAGGAGGAGGTGGAGTCGAGGAGGAGGAGGAGGGGTCGAGGAGGAGTGGAGGAGGAGGAGTCGAGAATGAGGGCGACGAAGTCTCAGATGAGGGCCAAGGAGACAAGGGCCTTGTCCATCCATGGTATGACTATGAGGGAGGCTGGGCAATGAGCTCAGACAAAATTAAGTTGCTTCACTGTTGCCTCAAACATAAGAATCTTAAGGGAGGAAAATGGGTAGCCATACCTCAGTGTAGCTACTCTACTGTTACTTTTGAGTGATGCACTCTATTACAACACATACATGTCCTGTAGCTGTTGCTCTATACTTCTGTGATGAAAAGAAATGCTTCAAACTGCCTCACATACAGACAGAGTTTCTGTCTGCTTCCATTTTGTAAAAAGCTTGTGTTACAGTTGCAGAGATCAATACCTCTATCTCTGTAGGACACAGAGACGATGGAAGAAGTCTGACCAGACATCAGACGTGCAATATTTTACCCCTGCTTCCTGCACACTAAAAATTTGGTTATTCAGCGGTTCTTTGGGGTGGTTGAGGTGCTATATCGCACTTAAAGTGGCTGCCCTATGATTACGAGTCAATGAGTCACTTTTAGTGCTATTTAGCACAATTTGTTTTTTAGAGTGTGGCTAGGGCCAATATCCTGTGATGTTGGCGGGATTCTCTGGCCTGTCCCAGACCAAAGATTGGATGCTGGGGCAGAATATTTTTTTGTTGCTTAGTGTATTGTACTGTACAGTACATTAAGGCATAAAAAAGTGAAAATGTATACACTTGTCTTCATCATGTAAAATATATCTTGAGGGGGAGAACAACAAAGCAACATAACTTATTACTGGCTTTTGTTTTGTTTTAGAATTGTTTTGAATTTATCACGTTCAGTGCATAAGACGGTTAAAGTGTGTGTGTATTTTTGAAGGCTTGTGCATCATGTCTGATGACAAAGTTAGGTTTTTCAGCAAGATAAAATGGTTTTGAGAGGAGCTTCATTTTGACCTGAAAATTGTTTGCAATAATGGAATTTTTGACTTGCTCTTTTTTATGTAAAAACCACAATATGCAAGTAGTTACATATCTAGATTAAAAAAAAATATGTAGATATGTAGACATTTACTACTGAATCTCAAGCATTTGTGACTCTTCTTATGGTGCCAATCACATAGTAGAGTTAATTTAACTCTGTGACAATTCATTTTAACCCTATCCCGATGCTTATATAATTCTCATTGGCCAGAGTTAAATTAACACTTTTAAAAGCAGTTACGATGTTAATGTTGTTCTCCTAATTGTTCATACACCATGTATATAAAATATGCAATATCACACTCATAGCTGTGCAATATGTATGGAAGCCCGTTCCCGCCACTGTTGAGAAAAAAAAAAATTCCATAAGTCATAATAATGAGAAACTTTCTCATAATAATGACTTAACATCTCATTATAATGACTTAGTATCTCATAATAATGACTTAGTATCTCATAATAATGAGAAACTTTCTCATAATAATGACTTAGTATCTCATAATAATGACTTAACATCTCATAATAATGACTTAGTATCTCATAATAATGACTTAGTATCTTCAACTTAATCAAAAAAAATTTTTTTAGATTTTTTTTAGAAACTTTCTCATAATAATGACTTAACATCTCATAATAATGACTTAGTATCTCAAAATAATGACTTAGTATCTCATAATAATGACTTAGCATCTTTAACTTAATCAAAAAAAATTTTTTTTGATTTTTTTTAGAAACTTTCTCATAATAATGACTTAGTATCTCATAATAATAAGAAACTTTCTCATAATAATGACTTAGTATCTCATAATAATGACTTAACATCTCATAATAATGACTTAGTATCTCATAATAATGACTTAGTATCTCATAATAATGACTTAGCATCTCATAATAATGACTTAACATCTCATAATAATGACTTAGTATCTCATAATAATGACTTAGCATCTTTAACTTAATCAAAAAAAAATTTTTTTGATTTTTTTTTAGAAACTTTCCCATAATAATGACTTAACATCTCATAATAATGACTTAGTATCTCAAAATAATGACTTAGTATCTCATAATAATGACTTAGCATCTTTAACTTAATCAAAAAAAATTGTTTTTGATTTTTTTTAGAAACTTTCTCATAACAATGACTTAACATCTCATAATAATGACTTAGTATCTCATAATAATGACTTAACATCTCATAATAATGACTTAGCATCTTTAACTTAATCAAAAAAAAATTTTTTTTTACAAACTTTCTCATAATAAAGTTAAAGATCCTAAGTCATTATTATGAGATGCTAAGTCATTATTATGAGATGCTAAGTCATTATTATGAGATACTAAGTCATTATTATGAGAAAGTTTCTCATTATTATGACTTACGGAATATTTTTTTCTCAAAAGTGGCGGGAACGGGCTTCCATAAATATGGCTGTATATCAGCAAGGCTGTGATTCGGCCGCATGATGATATACAGCCATATCGCATGGTCATGAGTGTGATATTGCGTTTATGCAATAGTTCGTAGCACAAGTGTGTAGATAAAAACAACGGAGCGTTTTTGTGCAGCACTTCTAGAAATAGTAAGGAAGGAATGTTCAGTTCCTCCACTGAAACTCAGTATTACAGAGAGAGAGAGTATTACCTGTGTCTGATATAACATTCATTCTTCAGGTCGATGTCCATAATATATCCATTATAAAAATCTGTTTGAATATCCGCTGAGGAAAGCGATCTTTGTATGTACAGCTAAGGGAATTCCATTACATGCAACGCTAAAATAAATTTCTTGCAAAAGTTCCTTTTAATTTAACAGTCTCTTGCGACTGACTCATTGAACGAGTCTCATTCACTCTTAAAGATTTGCCTCCATCTAACGCCGTTTTAATGTAACGTTCACTCAATCCATATTACGCCCTAATGGACCCTTTCTGAATACACTTACACATACAACATGCAATAAACAATATTTATATAAAATAATAATTATTGAACCCCAATATTTAAATCAACAACAATAGCCATTATAAATGACACTCGTGTGGGTTTTACAAATATTTAACAAATGAAAAGGAAATTTATTATGTCCATGTTTGTCACTAAAATATTGCACAGCATTCAGCCAATCAGATTCGAGAACCAGAAAGAACTGTTTTGTGTTTATATGTATATATATATGAGGGCTGTCGATTTAATGCCTTAATAAGATTAACCTGTTAATCTGAGGTGCAGTTTATTGAGATGTTTTGTGTTTTAAATTGTTAAAGATCTAAATGCAGAGTAATATGGAGACTTAAAATGTTTTGTTCTTTCTTTTAAATGTGATTAATGTGTGGTGGATAATGCAAAGCTATCTGTTATATCATAAGCAGTGAAAGCATGTTATTGAATCACTTGTGCATTGAAATGCACTTTGCTAGTTTAAAACTTAAGTTGAGTTCATGTTATCAACTCTATAGATGCCGTGCTGTGGAATAAACGGTCAAGCCACGATCCCGAACCTGAACCCCTCTGTGTTCGCATCCCCTCCCTCCACCACCACCCACGAACATACACAACACAGCACAGGGTAACAGCAGCCGTGCTCCAGACCAGTAAATGCGCAAAGAGAGAGAGAGGGTTATGTATTCATTATGAAACTTAATACAGCCATTAAGCCAAATCTATTAGTGCTGGAACAAGTAAAAAATTAATAACATCAAAGATGCCATTTGATATACTCATCTGCTCTCTTCTCTATGAAGAAAGGGAAATCCTCTGGTGTTGATGTTTTTTCCGCTGAATTTTATGTCCATTTTTGTGACTTAATAAAATCTACACTCCTTTGCATGTACAAGTCAAGTCACCTTTAGCGCTTTTTACAATGCAAATTGTGGCAAAGCCGCTTTACAGTAATAATTGGCAAATAATGTTTTCCCAAAGAAAACGGTGTCATTGTCCAGCTTATTCTATATATTTGTATTGATTCATTCCACACTATTGAAAGATCAATAGTTATTAGTCTAGTTAATTTGTGTATATCACATATAGCTCAGCTCAGTTCACCAATGCAGGAATATCAAAAACACTGCTGAATATCAAGTGTCCCCACACTGTTAAATGTCACCGTAGATTTAGCAGCACATTACTGTAAAAACCAACAGTACCATACTGTATTTTAAAATACAGTACAATACTGTATTTTTAATTACAGCAGAAGCAGACTAAAATTAAAAGATGCTGTAAAAATACAGTAAAATACTGTTTTGTAGAATTACAGCACTCTTCTTGTGTACTGTAAATTAAATTACAGTACGTTTACTGTATATGAAAATACAGTAACTTGCTGGCAACCGTGCTGCCAGTACTGTACTGTAAAAATACAGGAAAATTGTTAACAGTGCAACCAAGCAAAGAAGTGGCAAAGAACCAAAACCCCAACAAAGAATGTGTTGCTCAGAAGGAAATGACTACATCAATGAAACCGGGTTTAAATTCCCTTATTACAAAACCCGAAAAAGATCCTCTCTTAATTGATAATTGGCGACCAATTACATTCTTAACAGTTGATTATAAGATCTTGGCCTTGGTATATGCTAATAGATTGAAACTTGAGCTTAATCAAATTATTAATCAATTCTCCATCTCAACTCTCCAGTGCCATTCAGATAGTTAAGAAGTTCTCGTATGGTTTTGGGTTGAAGTTAAATATGTCCAAATGTGAGATTAAGAAAACACCAAATATTTTAATCTTTGGTTACAAGGAGATCTATCTCGGGTTCTCCTTTCTAAAGCGGAAAGTCTTTCTCGCTTCGTGTATCGTTCATTTTCTTTATACGTAACTGATTATACTGCTAAAGGTGTCAATAAATCTTCTTTGACTTTATGTGGATTTACAGGTCTCATAAACTCAAAAAAGCAGTAATTTCCAACTGTAGAAGTGATGGGGGACTTGAAGTGTTAAATTTTCACAGCACTATTAATGTTTAAAATAAATTGGATTAAAAGACGTCTAATAAATCCAAATACTATGTTTTTTTTAATTCTTAATTAAATCTTTAAGGCCGCCCGTTTAGCTTAAAATGTAATTATATGTATAATAAACTCCTGGTTAAACTATCTAATTTTCATCAGCAGGCTCTTCTTGCATGGAAATTGTGTTACATCCACAATTTCTCACCTCACAAAACTCTCTTGTGGAATAATACGAATATAACTGTTAGGAACAAATCTCTCTTTTCCCCCCAATTGGTTTAATAGAGGTTTAATTTATATCCTTTCTTTATTTGACAATTTTGGTAACATTTTGTCCTATGAATGCATCATGTCTGTTCATGATTTCCCTATTGCTTTTAAAGAATATAATACTGTGATTAAAGTTATCCACAGAGGTCTAGAGCCCCAGATTATACAGCCAGAAACATACACAGGATTTGACTTTGTTATTGGACGGCATTAGCATTTATGACAGAAAGGAAATAATAAACACATCCGGCAGATTTTTCAGAATAGAGAGGCAGATACCTTTGGGCTGCCCTAATTGACTATATCGACTGGAGAAGAGCATGATTCTTATCGTATAAATATTTAATTCTTAATAAGACCAAAGAAATCCACTTTAACATACTGCATAAGATATACCTGTCAATTCAACAGTATCCAATTATGTTGATATTCTTAGATATTCTTGATATTCTTGCTTGTTTTGTTGTCACAAAGATGAAACATTGATAACCCCCATCAATACCCAATCTTTTAGTTAGAAAGACATTATTTGTATATATTTGTATATATATATATATATATATATAATAACATAATTTTACAACAACTTAGTACAAATAATCCCCAAATAACTTCTAATGACCTATCAACCTGGACTTTAATTCTTGTTAAGCCATATAAATTCTGCAAGAGTGATAAATGATTAACAAAATATTGACACAGGCAAAACCACGGAGTGGCACCTGCAGTCACTATATGAAAATGATGTTTCTGTGTAACTTTGTACATACAGGAACTGAACTTTCACATCTGTTGTCACTTCTTGTCACTCCTCCTACAATCCACCTACCATTTGATTCCAATAAATATTCACATGACCATAAGGAGCCAAAGTCCGTGACTTCACAAAGTGTACTTCACAAATGTGTACCTCTCTGTAAAGTACAAAGAAAAGAAGACCGTTCCAGTTTACTAAACAGAACAATGGAGCCCCAAGAAAACTGGAATACATCTGAGAAATCAAAGTTGTTGCAGCCTGGTCCACCACCATACCAGGACTATTCTGAACAACCTCTTCCAGGGAGTTTCCAGAGCACCTCTGGGTTTCAAGGCCAGCAATATGGAGCTCCAGGACCATACGGCCAAGGACCATATCCAGGTCATCCTGCTGTCACCGTGCAGCCGACAGTTTATTTGACTAATACTCCACTGGCCTATCCACTGCCAGATTACCTGCTGTACTCCATCTTTAATCTACTGTGCTGCTGCTTTCCTCTGGGCATTGTTGCTCTAATTTACTCCATCAATGTAAGTATTAATTCAAGTACATTTCTTAACCCTTTTCAAACTAACATTCGTCGATCATAAATATAATACTGTGATTATTATATATAATACTATGTGATTATTATATTTTTTCGCTAATTTAATCATTATACATGAAATCTTAATTGTTTTTGCTTTGCAAAAACTCCCGGACAGTATTAAAGAAATAGTCTCTTCCGTGAGCACTTAACAACAGAAACTGAAAAAAAAAACTTCTATGCTTTTACTATTACTTTGTTTATGCTATCACTTTTCCTTAATCCCTTTCTGTTCTACCTTGTAATTTTCTGAAATAAATGTCTGAAACATTGTCTTGTATATATTGCCACTTTAAGATGAATCGCTTAATAAATGTAAATCTCTTCCACTAAAATCCCTTTAATTTAAAGGCAAGTTTACCCATATATGAAAATGTTATTTTTTGGTGAACTTCCCCTTTAAATGCTAGATGGACAAGAGTTTGTTGGATTAAAAAAGAAATTGTCAAAAAGTCTAAATAACATATATACAATGGTTTTTAGTGTTCCAATATGTAGAAATATTTGAAACAAAAGAGTGCAAGATATAAGAATGAGATTTCAGTTGTCATTCAAAGACTTGTGATAACACAACCAGCATTCAAAACTAAAGTAGTTCACTACTTTGAAGCTTCCTGTATACAAAGATGGTCTATGTCTCTAAATTTACATTATGTCCTGAGCAGATGCTGGTCTCCATTTAAGTAACCACTTTTGTTCCCGTAAATTATGTAACTAAAAGGAAATGCAATAGATGATGGTTTAGATTAGGAACTGAAACCATTACAGGATCTAGCATGCAAATCTATGATATTGGTATTCGAAACTTGATCTGGGTTTCTATTACCACATAAGAGGTCATAATGGTTTTTGAAATAACATCTTTGGCATCTGTTTAAACATGCATGTTTCTACGTCTGGTTTGATTCATGAGCAACCATGTGAAACACTGTTAGAATAGACATTGCTTTACTACAATGTAAACACTTTAAGCACTATTGCTCAGAGCAAACTTAGTCAGAATGTGTAGTTCTGAAAAACACAACTGACATTATGTTGACATTTATTTTCACAGACTCGGAATGCCAACATGTCCGGACAACAACAACTGGCAGAGACAAACTCCAAAATGGCGCGCACCGTGAACCATGTCGCTCTTGGTATTGGCCTTGCCCTCTTTGTATTTTACATCATCTACATCATTGTGGTGGTTGTAAACGTTAATCAAACAACTCCATAATTGTCAAAGGTATCATAGTTGGACACCAGGAATGAGGGCTTTCCAAAAGTAAGATTATATAATGCAACAAGTATAATTTTATAACCACGTTGTGATGTTTTTTACAAACAAACTAATATGCATTTTCAAGGAGAAAATTATTACTTTTGATTTGTACTATTATTGTTTGATCTGTCTGTCTCATCTCTAATGTAAAATTATTAATGTAACTAATACATGCTTTAAAGTTGATCAGCTTATGTTTCAAAATAATGCAAACTGTAACTGTCAAAGTATTTGTTTTTCCTCCTGTCTTTAGATAATATGTAATTAAAACTTTCAATGACCTAAAACAAGTGCTCTTTTTTTCTTTTTTTAACCATTGAGGTTGTTATGTATTTAGATACCCGAATGAATCACTCTTATGAGCCGGTTCTTATTAGAGAATCAAAAACAATACCATGGTTATGCCCTATTTGAAATTAACTGAGAACTGTTATTTGGCTATTTGGAAGCCTAACATGCAACTCACGAAGTCCAAAGCCACTTACAATACGCAGACATGGCTTGAGCCTTTTAAATTGTCTTTTTTGAGGCAAATTTCTTTGCAATAATATATGCACTCCAACCCATTAAGATTCCAGAAGGTGTGACTTTTATGAGCCGGTTGATGTGAGCTCCTGGTAGCCAATAAGAATTGCGAGAGGTGGCCCCATGTGCTTTCATTAACACAATTGGCTGTAGTCCTGCTTGATTTCCTGCTTTCTGCTTGACTTACTGCTCTTTCCTCAACAGTCACACATCAACAACTATCCCCAGTCAGAGTGGCATGTCGTCACATGTAGATACTTTAGGTTGTTTGGGGGAAATTGTCTGAATGTTCTCTACATTAATAACTATTCATGACACAGAAAAGCCTAAAACAGACCACAGTATGAGTGTCTTTTTGCCTCTCCAGGTCAGAAATAAGGAGCTGCATCAGTGGACAGCACTGTAGAGTGCTACTGTTTACCTCTCTGTGTTGCTGCTCTGTTTAAAAATAATTGAAAAGTTTAATAAATGGTTAATTTTTACTTGTTTGCTTGTTAATTTTTCCTCTTTTTTTTCTAAGTGACACAAAAAAGTAAAGACTCGTAACTCAAACTCTGGCAAAGAGACTCAAAAAAGTTGTATCATTTGAAAGAATTTTTTTGACATTCTCAAAAAAAGTGGAAAAAATGGAACATTTTCATAGCTTTCTAATTTAAAATGAAGGAAATATCGTAGCGGGTTCATTCTTTTTTTTTTGATATTCCTCTATAAGTGAGCTGTGTCTGGATCAAATTTTGTGGTGATCGCATAATAAATTCAAAAGTTACAGAATTTGGAACAAAGGTAGGCATTTTTAATTGAGTTACATGCACAAAAATAATGACTCAAATCTCTCAAAAAGAGAGTCAAATCTTTTTACATTTTTAAATAAAAAAATAATAAATTAAATTTGGACATTCTCATGCTGAGAAACTGCTGATAAAAAACAAAAAAATAAAAGTTTGCTCAAAGGAAATTTTACATATATTCCATATTTGACATGCAATAACTCGCCGGACACTTACTTTTGCACATTATCATTTAATTATTTTTTTAATTGACGTGCCTTCGTAATCTTTAATCAAATTAACTTCCCCTCCCGCTTGTGTTTACTATTGTGAGGGTGGGACAAACTGTCATGAGATCACAACAATAGCAAACCACAACCATCTTCGGACAGTACGCCAAATATGCACACTAATTATTATCTCTGATTATTTATAAGTGTGAACTCGTGAATTCCCCATGGACAAAATGAAGTCCCGCCCTACATTTTCTGAGCCATTTCACTCAGATATACTTAACAATAAGGAAGAAAACACTATTGCACCTTCACGCCAACTTTAAAAGTTGTCAGAATGCCAGTGTCCTGAAAATCTACCTGAAGATGACATAGATACTGTCAGACACAGAAAGCTCCTATCACACAGATATTCCGGAAAATACACTGCTAATGTGTCCCAGGATTGTTTGATTTTGGTTCATTCACAGTGCCAGTGATTTTCTGGAATGTGTGTGTGTGTGTGTGTGTGTGCGGTCACACACATCCCGTAAGTAAGCAATCTGAATGCAGGCAATAAACTCATTCACTCGACCTCTTTCTCACAATACTCTTCTTCATAATACAGTAAGCTTCAATTAACAAAATAAATTGAGAACATACAGTTTACGTTGCTAAGAGTGGTTGCTAAGGGAGTTGAGTAGTGATCCACAGAACAGTTCGAACAAAGGATCTTTTCTTTTCATCTTAAAATAATAGACAATATTTATTGTGTCTGAACTTCAATATTCACTTCTTGTATTAATTCCTGAGGAACAATATACTACCTGAGCATAGATACCGTTTCTGTTCTCATTTTGTTAGTGAAAAATTTTTTGGCGCTACAGAATTCGTCACCAACTTTGTCCAAAGCAATGAGTTTAAAACACTGATGTGCAGCTAAGTGAATGAGGAAATATTAGGAAGGAAGGTGTTTTTGTTGTTGTTTTTTTGTGGTATAAATAATATAGTTCATTGATAGTTGGGGTCGGAATATTAATGAGATAAATTAAACAATTTCAACTCATGTTCCAGAGATGTTTTTGCATGAGGCATGTAGACTATTGTAACCTCAGAAGTTTCAGTTCCATCTTCACAGGCCAACAAAAAGCAAAGAACGACTGCAGAATTAAAGGGTTAATTCACCCCAAAATGAAACTTCTGTTATTAATTCCTCACCCTCATGTCATTCAAAACTCATAAGACTTTCGTTCATCTTCAGAAGACAACTGAAGAACTTTTTGATGAAATCTGACAGTATTCTGTCTAGGGGTGTGCGATAATATCGTTGTTGTAACGCCGGGATGAAAGGAGACGAAGGTACAAATAACAAGCAGGTTTATTTAACATAGGAACAGAGAACAAGCGACAGTGTGCCATGCACAAACAAGAACCGACAAAGGATGATGAACAGACAGGAACTTAAATACACTGAGAATAATTAGACACAGGTGCAAGGGTAACTGATTAACTAAACAGAAGACAGGTGACAAGACTTAACTGATTAGACACTGTGATGAACTTGAACTAAAAAATGACAAGACAGGACTAGGTGACACGTGACAGTTGTCATAGCGATATTCTGTTTATATCTGTTCCTCTGTTCCCCAGTTTTTGAGTTCAAGTCCTGTCATGTGTAACACATGTTCCTTGTTTTCACCTGTGCCCCGCTCATTATCCTCTTGTGTTCTTCTGTATATATTCCCTCTGTGTCAGTCCAGTCTTTGTCCGTTATTAAAGTTTCATGCTTGGTGTTTCATCTGTATCCTGTCCGTATCTCGTTAAATATTAAACTCTTTGAAGTGGAATTCTGTCTCTGTACCTGTTCCTGCACACCGAGCGTTACAGTCGTAACTGATGTTTCAATGATATGCCAAATCATATTCTAGTGTATTTCACTCATTTTTAGAAACCATTTAGAAAGTGTTCACGAATTCACTGCGTGATGTAGCTGAGTATATAAGTACTATTATATACTATTACTAAGTACTATTGCGTGTGTGTATTCAGAGTGTGGTGTTTGACAGAAGTTAAAATTATTGAAGAAACTGCGAAGAAGCTTGTTATGGAGGACCAGGAGTGCCACATAAAAATAAAATGAAGAATCTATTAATTCATTTAATAATTCACACATAAAAATGTATATAAATAAATCACTTTTATATAGGCAAATAAATAGACACATTTAAAGTTGTTTATTTAATTCCTGTTTTTAAACGTAGATTAATAGAACAATAAAAAAATACATTTGTAAATCATTTTAAATGGCTTTTTAAAAAAGGATTTGCCAAATGCTTTTCTTTATCCATTTGTCAATCGAGTGCTAAAATGCCATTGGACAGTACACACGTGGGAGCAACCAATCAGCTTTCGCCTCAATTTGAATAGCCGACCCTCTCCAGAAGAGTTCGAGCAACGCGATCACGCCAAATGTCAGGCAAGAAAGTTCCTTACAACAGGAAAAGCAACAGATGGAAAGATATAACAAACGCTGTCACCAATTACATTGCCAAATAATGATGCAATGACTTTTGATTGATGCAAAATATCGTCTGATTATTGTTATCGGAAAAAATCTTAGAAAATATCGAGATATCATTTTTTGTCAATATCGTGCACCCCTAATTCTGTCCCTCCATTGACCACCTTTGCAACTTGATTTTTTGACACTTCAACAGATCTTAAAACTAATCCATATGAATCAAGCGATTTAGTCCAAATTTTCTGAATAGACTCGATCGCTTTTTATGATGAACAGATTTAATTTAGGCTTTTACTCACATATAAACCTTGATCAGCGAACATAAATAGATGCTCAACCGAACATGAATGATACATTCCAAGCTCTAACAAAGCTGCGTAACCAATAAGGTTATTTCTTGTGTGTTACGCAGCATGTTTGAGCTTCCGGAAGAGGTTTGTTCTTGTGTGTCATTCATGTTCGACTGAGCATCTGTTTTGGGGTGAACTAATACTTTAACCATGCCAGTAGGCTTCATCTTTATCTTTAGCTCCAATAGTAATGAAAAGATTTATCTTGAACTCTAGCATGTATGAACTACATTGTAGCCACATTGGACCAGAGGTTTGGAAAATGGATGGAGGAATGATTCAATTGACCCTTCACAAACAGTTTGATTGACAGGCGATCTGACCAATCATAACCCCCGAATCCACCATTTTGTCCAACAAAGCAGTCAGGGGAGTTAGTAGATTAACGTTGTTGAACTTGAACTTGAAAAATTGTGTGTACTCACGTCTGAAACAACATTCCTTCTGATGTTCATTCATGTTTATTTGATGCTATAAATGAACTAGTATGAAGAGATGATCGGTTCACGAGCCGCTTGAAGGAGCTACAGCGCTCTGTCACGACACATTAAAGAGACACTGTATGCTATTTATTGATTAAACTTCTTTAAAAAATTACAATATATTAAATATGAAACTGTTTCATATGTCTGTCGACGTGTTGTCAGTGTCCTCTTTGCTCCGTGATGTATTTTTCACTGTGTGAGAACATGATGTGTGGCGTGAGAGCGCATGGATTGTCAGAAACAGCAACAATAACGAAAGGGGGCGGGTCTTTGCAAAGGGTCAATTGTAGGACAATCTTCTGATCAGACATGGGAATTCATTCGGTGTGACCGTCATGGTGCAGTATTCTCTAGCCATTGAGCGTACATCGATTGTACACTTGTTATTAAGGCGCATTTTGGGATCGAATGAGTGTATCTATGGTTTTGGACACCACTACAAATGGCTATGCCCTAAAATTGTTCCCTATTTAAGGGTATATATTTCAGACACAGCCTCATCGCCTGGTATGCTTACCTGTATTCCTTACCAGCAAATATTATCTCCTGCGATTCCCAAGTTCCTATTTCATTGCTGTGTCTGTGTCTGTTTCTATTCCCTCCAACGTTTCCTCAAGACCTGTCTTGACCTGTCTTCACTTGGAATGGAAGTATCTATCTGCTAAAGTAATATCTGCTTTGATCATTGCTGTGTTAACATAACTCACCTGTGTTTGGAATTTCCTCAAATAAAGCACTGTATTTCCACTTATCCATCTCTGTCAAGTCTGCTATATCCTGGCAGCGGGACACTTTTCGTGCATTACTTATTGCCTTTTCCCCCATAACATATAGTAGTAATCATCATAAATGAGGTATCATTTGAATTTGAGAGATTAAATACTCAAAATTAATTGTTTTGAAATTGAACATTTTTTTGAAGCTTGTTGTCTCACTTCACTCAGTCTGCTGAGTGTCTTCTTTAAAAAGAGACTAACTTTAGGTCTGTATTCAGCATTCATGAAATTTGTTTAAAAATATGGGTCCATTGGCAGAAATTAAGTGTTTAAATAGAAGTGAAAGTGCAGGTAAAAAACAAAAACGAGCTAGCTTTGAAAGCACAAGATCCCGCTTTCCCTTCAGAGTGTCTCCAAAGCCACGCCTCCTCCAAAACAGCTACAACAACAGTTACAGCTACAATAACAAGAGAGACAGTATACCTCTCAAAGCACATAACATTACAATAACAATCAACTTAACCCAATTAAAAAGCACTGACCTGTACCACCTGCTGCAGATTCATTTCGCTGTTCATAGTGTAAATGAAATGAATACATTCGAGTCATGAACCACTTCAAGTATAAAGCCAAATTACGGTAGTTATGGCGCGAACGCGTTAATTAACTCGTTGTTTTGGTTCAGTGGCTTCTGTTTTGGTTGCAGTGCTCGTGACTGTCCTCTGTCTTAAAGGATTAGTCCACTTCTGAATGGAAATTTCCTGATAATTTCCTCATCCAAGATGGTTTTTGAGGAAAACATTCCAGTATTTTTGTTCATATAGTGGACTTCAGTGGGGTTCACCGGGTGGAAGGTCCAAAATGCAGCTTCAGTGCAGCTTCAAAGCTCTCTACACGATCCCACACGAGGAATACGGCTTTTATCTGAACATCTTGGATGACATGGGGGGGAGTAAATTATCAGGATATTTTAATCCTGAAGTGAGTTACTCCTTCAAACTCGCTGATGACGTATGATGTCTGTCCAAACAGGGATATGATCAGATGAATATTTTATGGTCCTATGCCTTCCACAGACAATATAAATACGTGCAAATACATTTAGACCACTTCACTTAGTGAGTGCTATAGGGATGTGAATCGACTTTCAACCAAAATAACAAAAAATATTTTTGAAGCAGATCACCCTACCTGCCTTTAACAGTGCTTTTTCCTTCTAAAATAATGTAAGATTGAGTTCATTTTGACGTGGACTGCTGACAGGAGAGAGGGGGAAACTGATTTAAACTGATTTAATTCACTGTCACAACAAGGTCCAAAAAATATGCTCAGTTGTGATGAAATAATCCTAATTATATTTCGTATCTCTAATCAGGGTCATCGTGAAACCACAAGGTATCTCCTGCAGTCACACAGGATGATGGGAACAGTGCCAAAGTTCGCCCCTCCCCAACCAACAACTAGCCTCCCATTTGCTGCTGCCGTTCATCACCAATGTATATACGAGTCTGAACCAGAGTACAGCAATACATACGTCTCTGCAGAGCAAAAGGAAAAAGGGAAATTACAATCAAAATCAAAAGCCAATAATCAGAAAAATGGATCCCAGCAATCAGCCCACAGGTGCCTGGAATTCATCTGAGAAATCAGGGATGCTGCAGCAGACTGCACCACCACCAGCATACCAGGACAATTCTGCTGGATACCCTCCTTCCTATCCGAGCCAGCCAGTCTCCCAGGGCCCCTATGCCCAAGGGCCATATCCAGGGCAACCTGTGGTCACCATGCAGCCTACAGTTTTTGTGACCCCCACTCCACTGGCCAGTCCAGTGCGAGATTACCTGTGCTATTCCATCTTTACCATGCTGTTCTGCTGCTTTCCTCTGGGCATCGCTGCACTGGTTTTCTCCTGGTCTGTAAGTATTAGTCCATGTACTTTCCTCTTATTTCTATTTTATAACTATTTATTGAAATGATTTAATCTTCATAAACATAACATTTCTGAAAAATTCTGAAAAAAAATGAGGTTCATACAATAGAGAAGTCAAAATATTTTGGCATGTCTTTACAATGATTTACATTTCAGAGTTTGCTAATGTGAAATATCAAACATATAAAGAGCAAGGAGTTTTGTAATTCATAATAATTAATTGTTTATTAATAATGGCCACGTAAAGAGAAAATCTATGGAAAATGATATTTATTTGTACTGAATGAAGAATGCTTTCTATGAACCAATTTGTGGTTCTTTGTGTTATATAAATATATATGTATATTTAATGAGCCTCTATCAATGATTATGATGTTCATTAATGGCAAAAAATTAAACTTCCATCATTCTGCATTGTGGTTTGGAGTATAGTAAAAAAGTGTTTGTATGATATGTTTGGGAGAGAACGGAAAAGCACAGTGCCAGACAAAAGCCCAAATCCAAAAGAACGATATGTTCGAAAATGTTTCCTAAGTGGTTGATCTGTTTGTTAGCTTAAACATCCCCCACATTGATCCCAGACATCATCAGTGATTCACTACTCAAATGATTGTGAAAATTGGAAAAATTTGGAATACAGTGATAATTAATTCATTTCCTGTGCTTGAATAGAAAATATGTCTCCATCAGGTTGAGTTCACTTAATTAGTTTTAAAAAGAGATACAGTTGACAATTCCGAACAGGTGAAAGACCTGTTAAAACTTGAGCTTGTGATCACACAAATAAGCATTACAAAAAATATAAGTTAATGGATGGGCGTTGGTCCAGTTTTTTTGGCTTCCCGTAAATAACTTTCAGTTGTACAGAAAGAGGTGTGGCAAAGGAGACCCTATCTACAGAAAAACATTTTAAAGAAAAAAAACTATAATTATGTTTAGTTATTTCCCCTGTTTTAGTCCAGTATAAATAATTTAACGGAAAAAAAAAATTACTCTTTTTTATTTGAAAATAAGTGCAACAGCATGTTTTAAGCAAAGGCTACAAACAAATCTTAGAAATTCTGAAGTAAAGTGTCTACTTCCTCTATTTTAAGTAAATTTGACTTACTTTATAACAATTTCTTAAGTAATTCTAATAAAAACATTTTTAAATTCCTGACTAATATTTACTTAGTTTTTTTTTAAACATCAGTACAATTCATTTCTGAAGCATTAAAAATGTCATTTTAATGAATTTTTGAATAATTTTATTCAATGTTTAAATTATCAATTTATTAAAAGATCATTTATTAACACTCTCCCTGCCATTGGCAGAATTTTCGTATTTTCATATTTTCACTGTTATAGGAATCAAAATACTGGTGAAGAAGCAGAAACCAGCGATAAAAATATTGCTTATGCAAAATACCATCATCCCACCAAATACCCGATCATCCAACGTTGAGCAACATATAAATCAAAACCGCCTAACGTTACCAAATGCAATGTCGACCCAGGAAAAGGAATAGGACTGTAAAGCTTTGGGGTTGTTGATGCACACAATCTACTCAATCTATGTTTTAATTATCTTTCTGAATCCGATCCGGATGTGGTCTTCGACAAAAACGTGATTTTCACCTTTTTTGTTCAAAAAGTTGCTTTTTTCTGAATCTTACCCACATTCAAGTTGATAAAAAAAAATTTTTTTGTTTAAAAGCTCAGGCTCCATTCTTTCTTTTGATATGTTGCATGTTTATTTATTCATGCAACAAAATATTCTGTATTCAAAATATTCATAAATTAACTGTATGAAGTTACCATTATCACTGCAAACGTTACTAAATAAGAAGTGTAAAGGCTACTGTACCACATACCATAGTTTAATCTCCTTCTTTCCGTTTTTTGAACGGGTTAAAATGAATGCAAACATCAGATGTTTTATGTAGGCACTGTCAATGCCTGGCAAAACAACTTGAACCGGTCAAACTGACATTAATGACAGGACTAATCACAAAGTAAACAACTCTGAATGAAGATCCGTGAACAAATCATTTTTTTTATGAGCACGTATAAACTTCATGACATACTGGTGTGACTTAGTTTTAATAAATAAACACAATTTTGGTCGCTTGTTAAAGTAAATAGTTTCTTTAACTTGGAAACCTTCCATCAAATGGAAATGAATAATGTATGTTGAACTATAAGAAAACCCATCCACAGAGTTTGCCCCCACTTTTGATAATTCTCCCATGTGCCATTGGCTCAAAGAATGAGAACAGAAGTGGTTAATATTGTTTCACAATTGTTTTCACAGACTCGAAATGCCAACTACTCAGGACAGCGAGCACTAGCAGAGAAGAACTCCAAAACGGCACGGACCTTGAATCATGTCGCTGTTGCTCTTGGGATTGTCCTCATTGTACTGTGCATTGTCTTAGAGGTTGTGTTGGGTTAGAGATAACAGCTGTTAGAGCTGACAGTTATTTACTCAATCATTGTACTTAAAACAAAGCAGGTTAATGTTATGTTGAAAACAACAAAAGCTTTGTTTGGCCAATTAAATTTTTCATGAAAAACAGAACTTTTCTTGTTTTTTATTAATCATTGAAATACATTTTCAGTAATTAATAACAGAAATATATTCTTAATGCATATGAGTCTGCCATCTAATTTTACAGCAAACTGTAAAACTAACCCATAAATTAACACATATACATTTTCAATTTCATAACAAATGTCAATAGAGCGGGAAGCAGTGGCGGTTCTACACGGAGGCCTAGGGAGGCCCGTGCCTCTGTAGACATGTCCCTGGCCAACCCTGTGGCTCCCCTGTGCTGACCAAAAAAAAAAAATTAATTATGAATTTAGTATGATTTTACACGCGAGCGTCAAAAGCGGAACTAATGCGACGGAACGTTCTACACGGTAAATTAGAGCGGCGCCAGCCGCGTAAGTGACTCGTATCTCGTAAGTGACTTGTTGTTCTTGCACATAACCGTGTTACTTTTGTTCCTCACACTGATAACGAAATCAAGTTTGTAAATGTCTGGTCTCGATATGTTCAGAAACTTAATATCTAAGCAAACTCATCAAAGCAGAAGCGAATATACAAATGTCACTATCCTTGCTAATTCTACACAATGTTGTGATGTTAACCACGTAACTTCATCTGTCTTGGCTGTTGTATTGCGATAACATACATTTGAGTAAAGTAATCAACAGGCTATCTGCCCGTGTTAAGTAGGGAGGGATGGTTAGGCAACGAAATGTAATGCACGTTTTTTTTCTTCTGATAGTTATCATGAAACGAGGAAGGGACATAGCGTCGTTTTTTTGCCCCAGTAAACAAAAAAGTGAGAGAAACAAATCAAGGTATTGGGAGAGTTGAGGAGCAGTAAGAGGGAGAGCCAGAGGAGTCAGTGGAGGCTGGAGAGAGGGCAGGTGATGAAAGTGAGGACTCTGACACAGAGAGGGAAATGAAGAAGAGGGTGAGGAGGAAGAAAACATACAGGGACAGAGAGAGGAACAGCCAGAGGGACAGAAAGTAGATCCATGTGGATCAAGTACTGAACCATCAGGTTTGTGATGAAGAAGGTTATTACTATTTGCAAAGCAGTTCAATTACAATTTCATTGTATAGGCCTACTGTATGTCCTTAAAATGCTGCTTTCTCCTGTAAATAATTTTTTGGGTCAATATGGCTCTAATGTTTCTTTTTTTTAAACAAATACTTGTCCTACATTTTAAAATACATGCAGAAATGCACTATCAGTCAAAAGTATGGAAACTGTACTATTTTGGTTGTTTTTGAAAGAAGTCTCTTCTGCTCACCAAGGCTGCATTTATGTTATTAAAAATACAAAAAAAGCTGTAATATTGTGAAATATTATTAAAATGTAAAATAACTGTTTTCTATGTGAATATATAGTAAAGTGTAATTTATATCCTGTGATCAAAGCTGAATTTATCATCATTACTCCATCATTATTCCAGTCTCCAGTCTTCAGTGTCACATGAACCTTCACAAATCACTGATAATAATCTTCAACATTGATGAACCTACCTTTTTTGCACCTGCACTCACTCTTGTACAAATGGTGTACAATGTTGTAATAAATGTTTATATGATTGTAAAGTAACTAAAACTAAAGTTTATAATCTTATAATGTGCCCCTCTGGTTAAACACTGGCCCCTCCTTGGCCCCCCTAGTAAAATTTGTCTAGAACCGCCACTGGCGGGAAGAGTTTAAAACGAACAGATCATTCATAAATCCACAAGATTTTACCTTCATGCTGTGGAAACACAAACTGGAAGACAACACAATGAGTGCATGAGGGCTACATAAGGTCTAGCAGTGATATTTTGTTTCGAATTTACTTAAATATTTTGTGTGCAGATGCGCACTTTTACAAATAGGCCAAATTATATTTTCAACTCAAAAGTAAATATGCATAGGTCTATCTGCATTTTAATATATATATATATATATATATATATATATATATATATATATATATATACAGTGGGTACGGAAAGTATTCAGACCCCCTTAAATTTTTCACTCTTTGTTATGTTACAGCCATTTGCTAAAATCATTTAAGTTCATTTTTTCCCTCATTAATTTACAGACAGCACCCCATTTTGACAGAAAAATACAGAATTCTTGACATTTTTGCAGATTTATTAAAAAAGAAAAACTGAAATATCACATGGTCCTAAGTATTCAGACCCTTTGCTGTGACACTCATATATTTAACTTGGGTGCTGTCCATTTCTTCTGATCATCCTTGAGATGGTTCTACACCTTTATTTGAGTCCAGCTGTGTTTGATTATACTGATTGGACTTTATTAGGAAAGCCATACACCTGTCTATATAAGATCTTACAGCTCACAGTGCATGTCAGAGCAAATGAGAATCATGAGGTCAAAGGAACTGCCTGAAGAGCTCAGAGACAGAATTGTGGCAAGGTACAGGTCTGGCCAAGGTTACAAAAAAGTTTCTGCTGCACTCAAGCTTCCTAAGAGGCCACCCTCCATAATCCTTAAATGGAAGACGTTTCGGAAGACCAGAACCCTTCCTAGAGCTGGCCGTCCGGCCAAACTGAGCTATTGGGGGAAAAGAGCCTTGGTGAGAGAGGTAAAGAAGAACCCAAAGATCACTGTGGCTGAGCTCCAGAGATGCAGTTGGGAGATGGGAGAAAATTGCAGAAAGTCAACCATCACTGCAGCCCTCCACCAGTCGGGGCTTTATGGCAGAGTGGCCCGACGGAAGCCTCTCCTCAGTGCAAGACACATGAAAGCCGGCATGGAGTTTGCTAAAAAAAACATCTGAAGGACTCCAACATGGTGAGAAATAAGATTCTCTGGTCTGATGAGACCAAGATAGAACTTTTTTGCCTTAATTCTAAGCAGTATGTGTGGAGAAATCCAGGCACTGCTCATCACCTGTCCAATACAGTCCCAACAGTGAAGCATGGTGATGGCAGCATCATGCTGTGGGGGTGTTTTTCAGCTGCAGGGACAGGACGACTGGTTGCAATCGAGGGAAAGATGAATGCGGCCAAGTACAGGGATACCCTGGACGAAAACCTTCTCGAGTGCTCAGGACCTCAGACTAGGCCGAAGGTTTACCTTCCATCAAGACAATGACCCTAAGCACTCAGCTAAAAAAACGAAGGAGTGGCTTAACAACAACTCCGTGACTGTTCTTGAATGGCCCACCCAGAGCCCTGACTTAAACCCAATTGAGCATCTCTGGAGAGACCTAGAAATGGCTGTCCACCAACGTTTACCATCCAACCGGACAGAACTGGAGAGAATCTGCAAGGAGGAATGGCAGAGGATCCCCAAATCCAGGTGTGAAAAACTTGCTGCATCTTTCCCAAAAAGACTCATGGCTGTATTAGATCAAAAGGGTGCTTCTACTAAATACTGAGCAGAGGGTCTGAATACTTAGGACCATGTGATATTTCAGTTTTTCTTTTTTAATAAATCTGCAAAAATGTCAACAATTCTGTGTTTTTTTGTCAATATGGGGTGCTGTGTGTACATTAATGAGGTGTGTAATCAATGCTAACAAGCATTGTTCAATACTGAATCCACATTTTCAAAACTCTTCACACAGTTAGCGAAACAGAAGTCAATGCAGATCAAACTGTGAACCAATTTTCATTGCTTTCAGACAAAATGCATTCATTGACCACACTTTTCAAAATTCAGGAACTCTTTTCCCATTCGTACTCCACATTCGTACTCCACAACATGCAAAATACTGTGTATTTTAAGCACATTTTTCTAATGCTAACACTCTGCATTCTAAATGATTAAAAACACATTCAAAACAGAATGATGGCAAATTCCAAGCAATTATGCAGTAATTATTTTAAAATATTCTCAATTTTATAGCCAAAAATTAAAAAAATAATCATTACAAGCTAATTGCAATTTTAGCTGAAATTCCACCCAGGTGTTCTGCCTTAGTCTCATTACCATGATTTACTGCAGTATAAAAGGGGATAGTTTGGAACAGAATTTGTTGGCCAATATGGATCAAAGAATAGCGGTTCAGAGAGGGAGAGTGCGTGGAGGACAAAGGAGAGGAAGGCCAAGAGTGGTGATCTCTGATGAGATAAGAGCAACAATTATTGACCATATAGTAAATCATGGTCTCTCTTTGAGAGAAGCTGGTAAGGGTGCAACCAAATCTGTCACGTTCAACAGTTGCATCAATAGTACGCATTTTCCGACAACACGACAGGTGAGATGGGCATCCCTTAATGATAACTGAATTATACATTACAGTAAAATACAATATAATGTGTACATTTTTACACATATTGACATTTTGAAGCCTATTACAATACAGTAATAGTTGTGATTTACTGTAGGATCCAAAGGTTGCCCTCGAGAGGAGGGAGAGGCAGAATTTTTTCTGATGCGCAAGAAAATTCGGGAAATTCGGGAGAGAGTGCTGGCAGACAATGGCACTTTTGAAAATGTGAATACGGTTAGCACAACAACAATTGTCAGAGTCCTAGAGAAACATAAAATAAGGATGAAGCAACTGTACCCTTTGAGAGAAACAGTGAACGTGTGAAAGAACTCCGGTATCCATATGTCCAGGTAAGATGTCCGTTCAGTAACCAAACAGGGTACATAAACATTGATGCATAATGTCACTTACTGTGAAACTGTATGCAATTTAGAGGGTAATGGAGATGGAAGCCAGACAAACTCGACATACTTTTATCTTTGTGGATGAAGCTGGATTCAACCTGGCAAAAACACAACGCAGGGGAAGAAATGTAATTGGACAGAGAGCGACTGCTGAGGTCCCAGGCCAAAGGGGAGCTAACATCACGATGTGTGCAGCAATGTCCAGTGAAGGTTTGCTGTTACACAAACCACTCAATGGCCCGTACAATACAGAGAGGCTCATTTTTTTCTAAATGACCTACATATTCGACTTGTGCCAGCAGAGGAGAGAAGCCAAAGGGCATCAAACTCCCCTTCCTTCATTGTTGTGTGGGATAATGTGGCATTCCAGCACTCTGCTGCAGTCACAGAGTGGTTTGCAGCACATCCCAGGATGTCAGTATTATACCTGCCAGCATACTCCCCTTTCTTAAACCCCATAGAGGAATTATTTTCTACGTGGAGGTGGAAGGTTTATGACCACCATCCACATGACCAGATGACTTTACTGGAGGCAATGAATGAGGGGTGTGGAGACATTTCTCCTGAAGACTGCCAGGGATGGATTAGATATTCCAGGAGGTACTTTCCAAGATGCATTGCCAGAGACGACATCAGATGTGATGTTGATGAGAACTTGTGGCCAAATGCAAGAAAGAGAGTAGACTAGAACCATCACTGTAATTTACTATAGTGAACAACTACAAATGTTGTTTCAGTAATGTGTAGAATGTATTTTATTTATTCTTTTTTTATTATCATTGCAGCCCTGGAGTTTTTTCCCTCTTTTTTCACCTTTTGGTTATAATTTTCAAGTACTACATTCATATAAAAAAATGAAATTTTGATTAATTTCTGATTCATTTGTGTTACAAATGCTTTCAATAAAGTGAAATTGTGTTACAGTATTCTATATGAAGAACTGATTTATGTGGAAAATCATTGAAACTTTAAAAAGAAAAGTTCCTGTTGTTTGTGTTTTTTAGGTCAGTGTGTTGTGAATGAAATGTGTGTTTTCTGAATGAGAAATGTTGCCAGTGTTATGTTGGTCTGAGTGAGTTTTGTAGGTGAGATTAACTGTTTGGCCAACATTCATGCTGGTAATGCAGACTGTGTGAAGAGTTTTGAAAATGTGGTTTCAGTATTGAACAATGCTTGTTAGCAATTGAAAAAAACTGTAAATGATTTTAGCAAATGGCTG
Organism: Zacco platypus; assembly: GCA_038088235.1. Lineage (NCBI taxonomy): Eukaryota > Metazoa > Chordata > Actinopteri > Cypriniformes > Xenocyprididae > Zacco > Zacco platypus. Next base: position 5,415,946 of record CM076077.1, read on the forward strand.
CAATATAACAAAGAGTGAAAAATTTAAGGGGGTCTGAATACTTTCCGTACCCACTGTATATATACATACTGTACAGTCCAGGACGGACCATTTGAATGCTGTCCTGCATTTGGCCTTTTACTACATTAGTGTGGTGCAGCAACAGGAAGCATTATCACACTAATGGCTGCATCCATCCTTTCCTAAGTGCTCGAAGTGCTTCCAATCTGATTGTCATAGCCATGTCTGTTGATGTCTGTTTCCCTGTTCCCCAGTCCTGTCTTTTGTCTCATGTTCCTTGTTTCTAATTCTAGTTCTGTCCTATGTATCTCATGTTCCTTGTTGTTAGTTCTAGTCTCGTCATCTGTGTCTCATGCGTTCTTCGGTTTTCATTCGTCAGTCCCTGTCAGTTGTCACATGTTCCTTGTTTTGAGTCTAGTTCTGTCATTTGTCATGTGATCTTTGTTTTGATTTCCCATGTGCCTGTCTCATCATTTGTTCATTTAAGTCAGCTGTGTCTCGTCTGTAATCATGTGCGTCACCTGTGCCCCGCTCGTTATCCTCCTATGTTTCTGTGTATATATTCCCTCCATGTCAGTCCAGTCCTGGTCCGTTGTTAAAGTTCCGTAGGTGGTGTAATCTTGTTTCCTGTCTGAATTCCTGGTGATAATTAAAGTGTTTGAAAGTACTTCAGTCGTCGTGCCTGTTCCTGCACACCTACACATTACACTTAGTGATGGCCAAATGAAGTGTTTCGAAGCATTATTGCTTTCCTGATACAATTGTGTCGAAAATGGTTCATTACTCGAAGCTTCATTCAGACAGAAATTGCAGCACCATCTCCTGGTGAAGTAAATGTAATGCAACAAAGCTGACAACCAGAAAATGCAAGTAGGCTTATATGTTAACGCCCCGTTTATTACGTGTTTACCGAGGCGATCAACGCTGAAACAGTGTTAGTGCTGTGAAACTCATTTATGTAGGTGAATTTTACAGACACTGATGAATTTCATGTGTTCACCTTGATAATAAAACATTAAGCATGATGTGTGTGTGTAATTATTTCTTTAGACAAGGACAGAAGATCAGACCAGCTTAAAAGAAGTTGGAAACCATCACAGAAAATCTAATGGTTTCTATTAAAATACCAATAAGAACCGTTGGCTTTTACCATTTAAACCACTACAGAGTTCTTTTTGTAGTGTGTTTGGGACATATTTCATTAGGATTTAATGCCCCCACCAATAGAACCCAACACATATCAGTAGAGACCCACAGAGACCACTATAATTCCCATTACAACCAATAAAATGTCCATGAAAACCATTAAATCCAATAGAATTTCTGTAATGGTTTCTATAGTTTTTTTTTAGCAGGGCAGTATCATGTCTGAAAGCTTTATCTTGTTTAGCTGTGGGAAGCAGAACTCTATTACTTGTAAACTGGTGGGACTGATATATTTGTATGTTGAAAAGGATGTGCTTGTGTAACTGGTTGTACTTGTATAATGCAGCGGAGGGTTTTTGAAGTTTCTGTGTTTGATGCAATGTTCATATGTTCTCTAATTAATAATAAAAATAAATAAACAAAAACGCCAATCCAAACACTGACCATGGTTTGGGTTCACTTTTATAAGAAATACAGGCGCCAGGTTTCAAACCTGTCAACACTGGATTGGGCTGTCAAAGCAGTCAGGTGGTTCACTACAGGAGTGAAGCAGTGTGTTTGCTTCAGACGTCATTTTACGTGACTAGTGACGTAATGATATAAGCTCCGAAGCAGTGGTTCATTGCAAGGACCGTTCGAGTTTGAAGCAAGCTTCGGAGCGTCTGTGTCAAACGTAACATCACTAGTTACACTGATGTAACAGCAGTTTAACAATCTCTTTAAAGCCCCCGACTGATGAGATCTAGTTGGGCCCTTCGATGCTCCATGACAATCTGTCTCTCTCCTCACCTGCAGGAATCTTCTATCTTCTCTTCACCACTATAGTATTATTATCTGCACTTTACATTGCACACACACCATTGGAGAAAAACCCCTTGATTCTCCTTACTCTGTAATACCCTACTCCTGATACCAAGTATTGTGGCCACAGGAAAATGACACGCAGGATAAACAAATAGAGGTGGGGTTTGTATTTTATTCCTTATAATTGGCTAGGAGTTTCTGTTTCTTTTCTTTTAGTTACATTGGGCAGAAGACCCGGAATAAACCAAAATACGGAGTCAGAATATCTTCGGATTAAATTGTTCACCCCATAATAAAGATAATATAATCTACAATATGTCATTTCTGTCAGCATACTACCTCCTGTAGTGTGTCTCCGTGCCTCTAGAGGTCCCCTGTGTTCTCCTCTGCCTTAGTTCTTCCTCATGTAACCTTGTTAGCGTTATCCAGCTCACCTGTGCCCCATTTCCCCTCCAGTGTATTTAAGTTGTGTATTTTTCTCTTGGTTTTTGAGTCGTTGCCCTGAGTTTCCTGCCCGGTAATGCTGAAGCCTCTCTAGCGAAGATATCTTGAGTTCTTTGCTTTGTTTGTAATTGTTCTCTGGCTTTGTTTTCTCCCCTCGTGAAGTTTATTTTCTCATTTGTGTTCTTGTTATTTTTACCTTGATCTGGGAAGAACTTTTGTTGGATTATTCTTGCAAATACTTTTTTTTATTAAATCTACATTCCCTGAAAGACCTTGAGGGTTATCGTTTGTGTTCAACCTCCTCGCTCTCGTGGCTCTGTGGTAGATCTCCCATCCTTCACCCCAGTGATCTGAGTTCAAGTCTGACTTGTGACAATTTCTTCTTGTGAGCAACAATAAAGAACAATGCAAATAATATAACAACATTTATACGGTGCATCCGGAAAGTACTCAGAGCGCTTCACTATGCATGTGATTTTTTTTTTTTTAATAAATTGGCAAAGATTTCCAACAAACTTCTTTCACATTGTCATTATAGGTTTTTTTTATTTTTATTTATTTTTTTATTTTTGTAGAATTTTGAGTAAAATAATGAATTTAACCCCTTTTGGACAATTTCTTCTGAATTTAACCCCTTTTTGGGGTTAGGCTGAATAAGGCTGAAACATAACAAAATGTGGAAAAAGGGAAGCGCTGTGAATACTTTCCGGATGTAATATGGTAGTGGTCCTTTAGAAAGAAAACACTACATCTTAGAACTGCAGGAACAGTTAGACTACAATAACACACAAAATTCACCTGAATTTTACTGAACGCCTGGATATTACTCACTTTTTCCAATGTTTCTTATGGTAAACACGACACTAGCGGTTAAAGTTACACAGGGTTGCAACGTCTCTCTTGCCTCTCTGAGCCCATGGAGATTTAGTGGGGGTAATTGAGAATGAATGAGGAAAAATCACATGAATGGACACTGTTCATGCTGCTCATTTACTGTATATCCCCTCAGGTTGTACTATACATACATATACTGTATGTTTAATTTGTTTTCAAGATTTCTTTAAAGAAACCTACATTCAAATGAACAATGTCAGGCTAAAATAACATATAAATACACAAAAATGTTATTACATTTTAGTGATTGGCTATAACCAAGCCAAGATGTAGAACACAAGGTTTAACCTCATTTGTACAGGAAGTGGAGTGTCTGACAGTTAACACCTACAGAATCTGAGAATGTATGAGAAGTGGATTTCAAACAAGCAAACAAGCAAAACAACCACAAATACCACAAAGACAGACAGTTGGTTCCCAGTGATCAACTTACTTCAACTTAAGTGAGTGTTTGTCAAATACCCAAATCGTTATTTTTAAGAACAGGAATGTAGCAGGAGGAGGGAGGAAACTACATATGTAGAGGGGAGGAAGATCCCCACCACCCATTTTCCGGAACTCATTAAGTTACATGTTGATTGCACCAGGTGGGATCTGGAGAAGTTAAACAGTAAATCTGGGTCAAAATTCTTGTATCTCCTCCCCTTGCAGTACAACACAACACAACTGCCAATCACCAAAAGAGGAACCTACATCAACAGATCAGTTTTCACCTGTCTACAGATCTACAGATCTTAGACTATAGTACAGATCTTTTTTATTCTTTCAGGAGTGCAGGGAAAAAACATAATCAAAGAGAAACGTGGATCTCAAAATGTCATCTCGGAATCAAGAAATGGGGCAATTTTTACTTCCACTGCAGCAGGACCCTCCAGAGTACTCCAGTCATGGATTCCCTCCCTCTCTGAGCTGTCCCAGGACTTCAGGTCAACCTGCCCAGCAGTACGGAGGCCCGGCAACATTCGGCCAAGTGCCATATCCAGGGCAAACTGTGGGTAAACTAGCGTATCAAATGAAACATAAATATGTTAGAGTACATTCAGCAGAGTGATAATAAGTAACAAGTGGTAATTTCATAGAGTTAAATTGTCTTTATTAAGTTACCATTATCACTGCAAATGTTACTAAATGGCTTAATAATTGAATAGACTTTGTCGTACCGTACCTCTGATTAATCTCCTTCCTGAAGTGAAATCTCCTAAATCATGGAAGAAGAAAAAAAAAATCATTGGAAAGGTGCTGTCCCAAAACCCACACTTGCAGTCTGTACTTGACCACTTGTCTTCTTTGCACTGTATTTTGCCCAAGTGTGCACAAACCGTGTGTAAAACTTTTGATCACTGTTGGACCACACTTATATATAAAACATGCTGAATTTTCAAGTTTATCTGAGAAGCTTGATTAGTTAGTTCAGGTGTGTTTGAACAAACTAAAATTCATGCAAATTCATGTTTTGTCTCTATTGAAACTCCATCAGTGTGATAATGCCAAGCAGCCTGTACCGCTAAAACTGATCGAAATGACCTGAATAATTGCAAAGTAAACAGCTCAGATTGAAGATCCATGAGCAAACCATTTTTTGAGCACTTGGATCAGTTAAATGAAAGGTTTCCTGCATCCTTCATTGAAGATTAAAATTTAATTATTTTAACAGTATTTATATGTATATGTTGTAATCAAATGTATAATGTGTTTGAGAAAGATTAAGCTTCATGAGCCAAGTCTGTATGAACATGTAGTGTCGTATGGTATGTACAGGCAAGGAGAGATAATTTTGGCTTCACAGGAATGTATGTGTCACGCTTGGTGCATAATAAACAGACAGGTTTATTATGAAGATAAACGAAGAACATACGTGCAGTGTGCTTAGCACAAACAATTACAGACAATGAGTGAGACAATGGAACTTAAATACACACAGATGACGAGGGCTAAATAGAAGCAGGTGATGACATTTAAACTAATTAGACAAGGCGAAGACTAGAACTAAACATGATGAGACAGGATTAGATGACATACATGTGTGTACATGTATTCTGAAAGGCTGCACGTATCACATGTTTCAGCTGATGCAGTTGTTCCATGATGTAAACACCTATTGATGTACAGTATTCCCTACAAGGAGGGTAGATGTGTATGCATGAAGTATACGTTCTATTTTAAAGAAACCAACTTGTTTTACTACCTTGTAAGTAATTGTAAGATCCCTAGTCATAGTATATGAGCTTGATGTAACGCGAAAGAGAAGAGAAGAGAAGCACATGAAGGTGGCCTGAAGACGTTAGAACAAACTTCTCTCCTGACACACAATAAAAGTTTTCCTTGGTATCCGGTCCTGTGATTCAACTATACGGGGACAAAAGCTGTAATTTCAGATCAACATTCATGATTTAATGACAAGAAGTTTAATAACAAAAATATTAATTGGCATTTATTGCAATAAATGTACTCTTTAAACCGTAGAAACTTGATGGCATGTTGGAGAGACTTGGTTTTAATAAATAAACAAACATAATTTTGTTAGCTTATTAAAATAAATAGTGTTTCTTTAACCTGGAAACTTTATATCAAATGGAAATGAATCATATATGTTGCGCTTAACTGTAAGAAAACCCATCCACAGTGTGGAGTTTTCCCCCTCATTTAAGAAGTCCTCCATTGGTTCAAAGAAATTCAGAATGAGAACAGAAGTGGTTAACATTGTGTTCTATAATTGTTTTCACAGACTCAAAATGCCAATGACTCAGGACAGCAAGCATTAGCAGAGAAGAACTACATAACGGCACGCACCCGGAATCCTGCCTTGGCTGCAGTTGGCGTTTTCTTCTTTTTACTGTGCCTTTTTTTAAAGTTTGCGGTTTATAAGAATGGGCCTAATTACAGTAAAGCCTAATAGAGCTGTGATGGTTGGGTGGAGATTACAAAGAGTTCTCTGCATTATAAGTGTAATTTGCTCAATGTATCATTGTACTTAAAACAAAACAAAACAAAAGTGTTGACTGGCCAATTAAATTTTTCATGAAAAAAAGTACTTTTTCTTGTTTTGGAATTACATTTTCAGTAATTAATAATTAGAAATTCTTAGTGCATACGAGTCTGCCATCTTTAATTTATAGCAAATTGTAAGACTAACCTATTTACATGAACCCATATCAATTTTCAGTGCAGTTTTCTGTTCTCTTTACTTCTGTGGTACTGCTCGGCGACACGAAGGCTGAGGATCCAAGCGCAGCATTTATTGATGGGTAATTCACAATCAAAGTCAAACACAAGTAAGCAGTCCAGATCACAGGCGGAACAGATAATCCAGAGAACAGGGAAACAACCTAAAAACCTAGACACGGAAGAAACAGGAATTCAAAGGATCTGAATTGCAGTATAACAGACATTGCGAAGACTGAGTAAATGAATCAGGCTTTATAGGCAGGGCTAGTGTGATAATGATCAGCAGATCAAATGGGACTGAAGACCCCCATGGAGGTGCAGACGGGGCTGAAGTACACAGTAAAAACCCCAGAGTTAAATCAACTCTGCTCAGATAACATTTGGTCCCTCTCTAAATAGTGTTAAAGTCACACTGAACTAGTGTTAAAGTAACACTCTTCAGAGATTGAATGTCTTTTATCTTCAGTTGATTTCATCTAAGGCTGTGGCTGAAGTCAGTTGTAGTTCTTGTGTTTCTCTTTTCTACAGTGATTCTGCTTGTTAACAGCAGGTGTTCATCATTAATGTTCAATCATCGCTTAATTAATCGCTTAATTATCTCATTAACTTTAACTCCGCTTCAGTGTTACTTTAACACTACTTAGAGAGGGACCAAATGTTATCTGAGCAGAGTTGATTTAACTCTGGGGTTTTTACTGTGTACACCAAGGCGTTGTTGAGAACCACCAAGGTTGAGCAGGTGGAGCTGATGACAATCACGCTGGAGCCGAAGACCCCCAGGGCAGATATAGCGATGCTGAACACCACCACGGAAGATTAGGTGAAACTGAAGCACAGAGAGATTAGCGTTGGTCAAAGGGGCCATGTCCAAACAGGCAGGTAGCTTGAGGGTGTCCTACATAGGGTTGGGTACCGAAACCCGGTGCCAATACGGCACCGGTACCTTTATAACCAGTATGTACCGGATCGAATCAGAATGCAAATGTCAGTGCCTCATTTCGGTGCCACTTAAATGCCTGAGGTGATTGAAATATTTGTCCTCTGGTGCTATGACACACGTAAGAAGCATCAGATTCATCAACACGCCTGATCGCTAGTTAAATTTAAATACTGCTTTCATGGGGTGTCAGAATATTATCAGAAAAATTATTTCCTGAATGAGAAAACTCACGTGAACTTTGGAAAGCTTTGATGATACAAACCCAATACATCTTTGTAGTAATGTTACTGTTTGTTTTCACATTTCGAATTAAAAATCACAAATCGTCGGGAAGTGAGACCATCCTGTGAACGCAGCAACTACACTTGCGCTTATTGCAGTGCAGCAGGTGGTCTACCGTTAGCTTAGCTAGCTAAATTAAACGCGCTTAAATTAAAATGCCTAAAACTAAATGCTCCAAAGTGTGGCTATATTTCACGAGAAAGGATTCCGACACGAAGAGTAATTAGCTTGTAACTGGATTTACTGACTGTAGAGTTAACTTATCTTACTGTAAGGTTATCATGAGCATTGTAGTGATTGAAGCAGATGTCATAACAAATGTAGTAGACTGGGAAGAATTCAAAACGATCGGTTCATTAATAAATCCGGAAGATCTTACCTTCATTCTGTGGAAATGCAAAGACAGTGGGTGCAAAAGGGGGCGGGGTTACAAAAGGTCTATAATGTTTTGTTCAGAATTTTTGCTAATACACCTTTTCACATTTCTGGCTTTATGTCTATATATATCAGTGATTGAGAGACTACATTAAATAAATTTAGTTTGTTCCCATTTGCTAAAATAGCAAAAGAAAAACTCCCTACTAGTGTTTTAATATATATATATATATATATATATATATATAAATCATTCTAAACACATTTATTATTATTATCAATTTTGAAAATAGTTGTGTACAATTTTTTTCCAGGATTATTTGATGAACGGAAAGTTCAAAAGAACAGCATTTTTCTGAAATAGAAAGCTTTTGTAACATTATCACTATCATTCAAAAGTTTGGGGTCAGTAAGAGTTTTTTTTTTTTTTTTTTTGAAAGAAATGAAAGAAAGCAATACTTTTAATACTTTTTGATCGAAAGTGACAGTATAGACATTTATAAAGTTTTATATTTGGTGCTGCCACCATGGGTATAGCATATTTTGTGAGGCATGAGTCTCATCCAGAGCTGGTTGAATTTTCCAACCACAGGCCTAATTTCAAAAGGTTGCTTTACCACATCTCAAAATAGATTCAAAGTCCCACTATCTGTATATTCACTGCTTGTATGACTTACAGAGGAACAATATACTACCTGGCCATTTAATTTCTGCTCTTATTAAAATTTTCAGAACTCTGAATGAAGTAAATTTTCTAGTGACTGCATGGTCACATCTAAGTTTTTCAATTGGCCAAATTGAATTTCTGTCAATTGTGGCAACAGTCGGTTTACGTGGGCTCAATAAGAAATAATATGCCAAACCAATGGAAAAAAATAGTTTTCCATTCATCCAATTAAATATTTTAAATTGTAGTTGCAATTGTTTATTTCTCACAAAAGAAAAATCTATGAAAGATATAAGCAAAATTAACCATTAAAGTTAATGCTTTAATTAAGCAAAATACAGACTTATTAATGAGATAAATCAAACAACTTTTAGTTTAGTTTTTTCTAGTTTTAATCAAGGAAAAAAGAAAAATCTGAAATTTTTCTTCAAGTGGACATTTTGTTATCGAGTCGTATTGTTTAAACCAATGCATGGTAACATTTTACATCTCTTGCTGAAACAGATTTCTTGCAAATTGTGCTTTGAGGTTAAAGGTCTGATGACCCAGATAATGTATTTTTGTGTGATGTAGAGACTACTCTAACCTCAGAACTTTCTGTGCTAACACCTCCAAAAACCACAGAAAACCTATACGTGCTAGTCTTAGTATATGCTTCCTCTTTTTATTATTATCATCCACATTCCAGTGTAATACAGAGATCGCCATAATTGTCAGAGATATTATACCAGAAGGTGCCCTTAAATATAACCATAAAGACAACTGAACAAACACATTTAATATTACTTTACCTATTTATTCATTTTATATACCTTTTATTTGAATTCACAATGAGAATCTATAATAATGAGTGAGTATTATCTGGTTAGTGCATTCATGTAATTAAAACACATGCATGCAGAAAAATGACATCATAACAATAAATATATACTGATGACAAGCACTGTGTTGTGAGAACATATAAATTAAATATTTCAAATATAGTTTTGGTCATAACCTAATTGTTAGTGTTCCAGCGCTTCGAGCGCTTTAGCTAAAACACTGAAAATTGACACATGGCTTTGATTTTTGAGTTCAAAATAATTTTGTAAAACATTTTGTATAAAAGAAAAAAAATGTTTAGTTCAGTAAATTTGCTTTTTATTCATATGCTTTTTCAACACTTTATTTAAAGCATTTTATTAAGTTAAAAGATGTTTCTAAAATAATTAACAGTGCTTTTTATTCTAAAACAGTGGAAGGTTTAGTTTATATCGTTGTTTTGAATCTAGACGAGGAAAGTGATTTCAAAAAATGTGCTCAGTTGTGATTAAAAATTCCAACTGATCCTCGTGATGGCTACTGCAATCACACAGGTTTCCTCCCCTACAACCCACAACTCACCTCCCATTTGCTGCTGCCGTTCATCACCAACGTATATGAGAGTCTGAACCAGAGTACAGCAATACATACGTCTCTGCAGAGCATAAGGGAAGCGAAATTACAATTCAAATCAAAAGCCAACAATCAGAAAAATGAATCCTAAAAATCAGCCTCCAGGTGCGATGCGACCACCACCAGCATACCAGGACAATCCTGCTGGATACCCTGTCTCCTTTCAAAGCCAGCCAGTCTCCCAGGGCCCCTATGCCCAAGGGCCATATCCAGGGCAACCTGTGGTCAGCATGCAGCCTACAGTTTTTGTGACCGCCACTCCACTGGCCCATCCAGAGCCAGATTACCTGTGTTATTCCATCTTTACCATGCTGTGCTGCTGCTTTCCTCTGGGCATCGCTGCACTGGTTTTCTCCTGCTCTGTAAGTATTAGTCCATGTTCTTTCATTTTATTTATGAACTATTTCTTTAATTTCTTTAATCTTTATGTAAGCACAATTAAACATAAAATTGCATAACAATCTTCATGTGATAGAGAAGTCAAAATATTTAGGCATATCTTCACAATGGTTTACGTTTCAGTGTTTAGTAATGTAAAATATCAAATCTATAAAGAGAAAGAAGTTTGGTAATCATCAAGTTTATAATTGTGGCTGTGGTTTGGAGAATGTATGGATGGATTATTCTGACATCTGTTTATAGATGGAAACCAAATATCTTTATTTTAGACAAATAAATTTTGTTTGTATATGTACAATAAATATATATATATATATATATATATATATATATATATATATATATATATATATATATACAAACTTTCAATATTATTGATATTCAGATATCAACAATATATATTATTAATATGTACATTAATAAATCTGTGTAAATGATTGATATCAATGTATGACTGTCTGAGGACGTTTACTCATAAAGTTTGTATATGTGCAGTCTTTGATCTAGTCTTCCTGTAAATGACTTTCAGTTCTAGAGAAAGAGGTGTGGCATTGGAGACCCCCTCAAAACCAAAAAATTTTGTATAAAAAATTAGTAATTTCACTGGGAAAAAAGGTAAGAAAATAACTCCAAAGAAAATGCTACACACACATTTTTAAATTCCAGAGTAATGTCTTCTCTATGGTTTTTTAAACATCAATACAATTAATTTGGGAAGCATTAATACTTACAGATCATGTAAAAACATGTGAACAAAAGCCAATAACACTGAAAAACAACATTTAACATAAGAACTTTTTATTCAATGCTTGAATTATACTTTTATTAACAACTTATTAAAATAAAATCTTCTCTTCTCTCTAAAATTCTTGTTTTCTCTGCAAAAGCAAAAGAACAGATATTGCTATCACACATATACTGAAAAAAATGCTGCTTATTCAAATTAATTAATTAAAATGAGCTAAACACAACTGCTATTCATTTTTCCTAACTTAATTTTATTGGGTTCAATAAACTTAAATATATTTAAAATTGAAGTTTACTTAATCCATGTATTTGTGTTGGGATTACATGAAGGATTTTTGTTGCATTAACTGAAACTGTCACAAATTGGGTTGATCAACAAAGCTTACAACAGTGAAGATCCACTGGAAGACTTTTTAACAGAAATGAAAACACTACCAGGAGAATAAACTCAACCAAACACCATAACAATCATTAGCGCAAGACAAGGACTAGACAGAAACTTAAACACTTAAATACTGAGGGAACAGAGGAGCAAACAAATCTAATTACACACAGCTGGAACAAATGAACTACTAATGACAGAAACTATAGTAATTAAAAGTGGCGGGAAATACAAACAAATATGACATATGAAAACCAAAGTCCAAAACAGACATACGTGTAAAAGAAACCGGGTGGAGGATTTTTAGTTCCCAGTGTGCTTTGCATATGGCTAGATCAGGAGAGAAAGGCCCTTTCCCAAATGGCACACTCTGCGTCCCAACTGCGTTCTTTGAAGGCCGTATTCAAAAGCTGAATGCGTCAGAGCGGCACGACAAAGGCTGTCCCAATTCGAAGCCTCCTTCAAATGCGGGCTCCAAATGCATCCTTCATTTCCCATGCAATGAAGATTATAACATATGGATCCTTCACGGCCTAGCCAACCCCAGAATTCATTGTGCGCCGGTGACGACAGGGTTTATTTTAGAGAAATTGCCGAATTACACCTTTAAACATAAGGTTCAAATGTTGGCTTATATATTACTAAGATGCAATTATAGTTTAGACTCTTTGTTATATACAAAAATGGACCATGGTGAACATATTTAGACAGTTTGTGAACAGTATAAACGATACTTCCACTCATAGGCAGTACATAGGCTAGACCATCCTAATGTTCTGTGGAAGTCTCGGGACCAAAAAATGTTCATCTGTCTCTCGTGGCGATTTGCAGACTCTGCTCTGGCTTTATGTCTGTGTGTTTTGGAGGAGGCGTGGCTTTGGAGACACTCTGAAGGGAGGGAGGGATCTCATGCTTTCAAAGCTAGCTTGCGAAATTGCCTACCCTACCTTTAATGAACAAACATGAATATAATTTTGGGTGCTTGTTGAAGGAAATAGTGTTTTATACACCTTTAACATGAAAACTATAAGAAAAGCTATCCACAAAGTGAGAAGTCCTCCATGTGCCATTGGCTCAAAGAAATTCAGAATGAGAACAGAAGTGGTTAACATTATGTTTCACAATTGTTTTCACAGACTCGAAATGCCAACTACTCAGGACAGCAAGCGCTAGCAGAGAAGAACTCCAAAACGGCACTGACCTTGAATCATGTCGCCGTTACTCTTGGGATTGTCATCATTGTAGTGTACATAGTCTTAGTGTTTATGACGAATTAGAGATAACAGCTGTTAGAGCTGTCATGTTTGGATGCAGATTACAAACAGATTTGGTTAAGATTTGCTTCAGCTTTTTAAATGTTATTTGGTCAATGTATCATTATACTATATGCTGATAATTGATTTGTTTATGATTTGAAAACTTTGACTGGCCAGCTAAATATATCATGAAAAAACAATACTTTGTCTTGTATTTTCTTAATTAATTAATAACAGGAATATATTCTTATTGCAAATAAGAATATAAATATATACAGCGGGTACGGAAAGTATTCAGACCCCCTTAAATTTTTCACTCTCTTGCTAAAATCATTTAAGTTAATTTTTTTTTCCTCATTAATGTACAAACAGCACCCCATATTGACAGAAAAACACAGAATTCTTGAGATTTTTGCAGATTTATTAAAAAAGAAAAACTGAAATATCACAATGTCCTAAGTATTCAGACCCTCTGCTCAGTATTTAGTAGAAGCACCCTTTGATCTAATACAGCCATGAGTCTTTTTGGGAAAGATGCAACAAGTTTTTCACACCTGGATTTGGGGATTCTCTGCCATTCCTCCTTGCAGATCCTCTCCAGTTCTGTCCGGTTGGATGGTAAACGTTGGTGGACAGTCTCTCCAGAGATGCTCAATTGGGTTTAAGTCAGGGCTCTGGCTGGACCATGTATGGTCCATTTTTTTGTATTTATTAATTTCTGAATAGATCACTTTTTTTTAATTCTTCACACAGTGAGCACAACAGCAGTTTATGTGACATAATTTGCCATTGCTTTGGCACAAAATATATTTCTGTCAAGACCACTATCATCAAATATGATTGATAACTGCATACATATATTGGCAGTATGGTTCTGTTCTGGGCATCTCCCTACGCATCCATGCAGCCTAGCATGGATAAGGGCAGGGAGAGCAGCCATACCCCCCCCCCCCTTCCTAGGGTGAACAGAACAGAACCAATATGTGCAGATATCATTCGTCAATAATTTAACATGTACACGTTTCAAGAATTAGTCTGATTCAAAGAGGAATCAGAAGGCCAAATCCTGACTGACGAAAGGAGGAGCTGGGGATGGAGGAGGGTAAATTAGCTGCTGATAATACTGAGGAGCTTGTATATGGATGCTGTGATAGGCATCGTATTCCTATAGGTAGACACAAGTCACCTGAGAGTCAGCTGATGCGAGTGACATGACCTGCCAGAACTAACGCTATGCCTGATTTGATTACTGTCATATGAAATTGTCATATTTCAATGACAAATATATTCAATGACCTACAAATTACATGAATTCTTTTCTCACATACCTGACCAATTTGCACTTGTTTACACTACATTAAGTTCAAAACTTAATTGAGTGTTTATTATCAGAACTTCAAAACTTAATGTGATACAAAATTGAATAAGAAAGCAACTTGCTGGTCAAGCTGGAGAAGTTACAATAAACAATAAATCTGTGCCAAAATTCTTGTCACTCCTCCCCTTACAGCACAACCCAACCCAAATACCAGTCACCAAAAGAGGAACCTGACCCACAAAACAGATCAGTCTTCACCTGACTACACACCTGAGACAGACATACAGATCTTTCTTATTCATTCAGGGGCGGAGGGGAAGAAACGCAAGAAACATGGATCCCAAAAATTCTCCAATGGAAGTAGGGCAGCCTTTACTTTCACTTCAGCAGAACCCTCCAGAGTACTCCAGTCATGGATTCCCTCCCTCTGAGAGCTATCCCAGCACTTCAGGTGAACCTGCCCAGCAGTACGGAGCTCCGGCAACACCTGGCCAGTGCATCCAAGTGCCATATCCAGGACAGACCGTGGTCACTGTTCAGCCTCCAGTTGTGTCCTTCACTCCACTGGCCAATCCACAGCCAGATTACCTGTGCTATTCCATCTTTACCATGCTGTGCTGCTGCTTACCTCTGGGATCGGCTGCTCTTGTTTACTCCCTCACAGTGAGTATTGGTTCATACACCTGTCTCACCTCGCTTAGCATTTACAAATGATAGGCCTACTCTTCAAACTAACTAAATAAATAAAGAATTTAACCTGTATTTTAAAATAATATAAGACATAAATATTGTTTTGAATGTGTTTTAAAGTTAAAATTCCTTTATATTAAGGGTTAAACAAGACTTCACAGGATCATGGTTCATGTCAGTAGGCCTATTAAGGAATCAAAGTGGAATTGAAACAGTGAAAGTAATGAGGCCTTGGTTGTAGAACGTTTACCAACATTCATATTTGAGTGTTTAAATATGCAAAGAATAAAATCTTCTGAAAGTCTTTATTGTTTAAAGCCAGCATTTTTAATGATTATTTAACGTTATGGATCGAGGTTAAATTCAAATCTCGTTTCGAGTTTGCCACTCAAATCAACACTGATCTTGTGATGTTGTTTAAAATTTCATTGTTGTATTTTTTAGTGTTTTGTTAACCTTTTTACTTAGAGCATGCTGTTTTAACATTGGAACAACATATTATTTCAACCACATTTTAACATTTAAAAGTCTGTCACGGTTGGGTTACAGATCTGAAGATATGTGCTCAGTCAAAAGTTAGTTTTCTAACTCAGAAAACCTGTACCATACAGGCTCTTTGTTCATCTTAATATTCCAGTTTTGCGGCTTCCCGTAACTTTCGTTTTTAAAGAAAGGGTGTGGTGGGTTATGGAACAAAAACAACTTTGTGAATTGCTATCAATTTACAATAGGTCCTTTCTCTCTCTTGAGTAAAAAAAAACATTAAAAAAATAATACATTATGCATTACATTAAGTTTAAATACAAAAATGTCCTCTAGCTATTACACTACTGCTCTCGCTTGTTTACTTTAATACTTCAGGTCTATTCACCCTATTCTGAATGTAAGAGCCATTTGAACTTTGAATGTTCCATGCTTTCAATGTTAGACATCTTCTCCAGTTATTTTAGCTGTGCAAAAAGTTCATTTGGTGATTGAATAAACTGGTATTTCTTTTCATATTATTTTTTTATTTATTTATTAATGTACTAATAAACACACTAGTTTATAGCACAAACAGTTTTACTATTTACTGCACTTTAAGTCAGTCTCACACCAGACGAGAAATGCAATGCCTATGAAAAGGAAAACTCATACACAGAAAATATTGCTTCTGTTTTGAAAAGATAATTGTCACACCGTCAACATCATCCACTCGCACAACTCCACCCACACGCTCACAATCACCTGAACATTAATCACCTGCACCTGTCCCTTATCACAACTACGCACTATAAAGCTCACTCACGCACTCATCCAGCTGTCTGATCTCGTCTTTACGACAACGGACTTACCTGATCGACTTACCTGATCGATTCTCTTCCTCATATGATCCCATTCTTCGGACTTCCCCGTCATCCTTCCTCAGGCGTGTACGCTAGCCACTGGACTGAACTCCATCTCCCTGCAATCCGGAAAACAGAGACTTTATTCACTCCGTTAAGTCACCAACCTTGTCCTGAACTGAACCAACATACCATACCATACCGTTTACCTGTGTTCGTTGAATCTTCTGTTAATAAAACCCTGTTACACTTTCAACCCCTGTGTCTGAGTGTTACAATAATAATACAAATACAGAATTAAATAGTAGGCTAAGTGCTCTAAAAAAGTATAAACTGTTAGTACATACCAAATGAAACAGGGTCCTGGGACGGCGTGTCTGAAACTGGTATGAAAAAAAGGCTTAAAATGAAAATTCAGTCACCATTTACTCACCCTCATGGTCCAAAAGAGTATGTGTCATAAATTGAATTATGTTTTGAATTATGTATTATGTTGAATCAAATAAAATATTTTGGTTACACATTGTTTTAAGGTTTCTTTGTTACACTGTAATTATACATTTAAATACGGAGTAATATTAAGTAACTATACTTACTATATGGATTGGGGTTTGGTTTGGTTTAGGGTAAGTTGCATGTAATTATGCATAAATTAATAATGTATATTGTAGTCATTTTACTAATTTGAAGACAGTGGAAATTTTATAATGCAGTCCAATAAATGATGTTTAAGAACTTTGCGATATGTTTTGTTACAGCCACTATAAATCAAATATATATTATTTTTGATTTCTCATTTTCTTTCTAGTTGTACACAGCTAGAGTTGCTTTTTGTGTATTTTTATTGTTTATTCTAAACTGTGAAGTCTGTTCTTTTGATTTTATTTTAAACATATCATTTAAGAAAGGTTCTTTACAAAGAATTTTAATATTATTGTAATTTACATTCACAGACTCGAGATGCTAACATGTTTGGACACCAACCAATGGCAAGCAGAAACTCCAGAATGGCTCGCATCCTTAACCATATCAATGTTGCTGTTGGTCTCCTCCTCTGGTTGATCGTTGTCATCTATGTCATTCTTGTTTTCATTGCAGTTACAAACACTAGCTATTACTATAACAAAAAATATAGACCATAAATGTAAGAAATATCATGGTAGGACACCAGAAAGTTATAGACAGTGAGGTTTTTACGAACATGGACACATTATGTTTTGAATATGTTGTATGGTCTTCTTTTAAATGCTAGTGTTGCTCACATTATTGATATGAGAGCTGTAAGACTCTATGGCCTGGTTTCACAGATTAGGATTAAGCCTTAGTTAAATTAACACATATTTGGCATATTTTATTGCATTGACATATTTTAAGATATGTCAATGCAGGTTACTTTCAGTTAATGCAGCTCAAACAGTCATTTTAGTTTGAGACTAAAGGCTTAAGCCTTGTCTGTGAAACTGGGCACTAATGTGTAAGGAGCTCCATCTATAGGGCCAGTGAGGAATGATTCAATATGTAATTGACATGTCTGCTTTATTATTATTTACAAAATTAAAATGCATGCTTTTTTATTGTATTTTTAAAACATTGAAAGATTTGACTGTAAATGTATCATCAATTGAAACATTTGTTTTTCTTATTGTCTTGTTACATCATAAAACTAGTACCTGAAAGTACAAGGAAAATCAATCAAAGACAATTGTCTGTTTTCCACACTTACACTTGCTACTGTTTTTATTTCAGTTTTCTATCTTAGATCTATGTATCTATCTATCTATCTATCTATCTGTCCAATGTGCGGTCTACTCTTCGAAGATTTAATTTATGTTTGGAATGCAATGGGCTTATATATTAAAAATATGAAACTCATTGACAGAAGGATGCTTTCAATTTCAAATGCTCATGTGCACTTTGTGAAGAGTGCTCGCGCATGCTGCTGTGTGCGAGTCCGTGTGAGTTAAATGTAGCCTACTTGCATCTCAAAATACTTTCATGACGCAAAATGAATGTAAACAGTCACTTATGCACCCTTTGAGAGTTTTTTTAGAGTCGTTTCTCTATAAAGCAAGGAGAGTCAAAAGGTATGCATCGTTTGTTAGAACACTTTTTAAATTTTAAGAAAATATAAATTACATTATAATTAGACATTCTCATGCTGAGAAACTGCTGATAAAACACAAACATATATAATTTTTGATTATAATTTCACATTTATTTCTTATTTGACATGCAATAATTCAGGAATGAATAAGATAGGGGAAAAAAAAAAATTCTTTAAAAAAATCACAATATTTTAAACATAAAACTGTTTCATATCAAAAGTAACCAGCTCTGTGTTGTCTGTCGACGCGTTGTCAGTGTCCTCTTTGCTCCACAATGTATTTTTCACTGCGTGAGAACATGATGTGTGGTGTGAGAGCGGATGGGTTGTCGGACATAGCAACAGTAACTGTCTTTGCAAAGGCTCAATTAACCCTTAAGAGACAAAATAGTTCAAAAGATTGCTTTACTGCTTAAAATAATAGATTCAAAGTCCCCTCTATCTGTATATTCACTGCTTTTACAATATACTACCTGGCTATTTAGTTTCTGGTCCTATATAATGTAAATAATATTGATCATTAGGAATATTAATGATTAATGAGATAAATTTAAAAAATAGATTAGTTTTCAGTTTCAATTAAGACTGCAAATTGTGGTTTGAGGTTTGAGGTCTGATGTTCCAGATGTGTTTGCATGAGTCATGTAGAGACTATTGTAACCTCAGAACTTTCAGAGCAAAGTGCAAACATCTTCAGAGACCAATGAATAGCATGGACAAACTGCAGAATAGCACCCTTCACCATGCTAGTCACGCTTGAGCAGAGTGCACGCTATCACAAAACTCGCTCCTCCACTGAATAAATCACCATCCGAATGCAAGTTTTATCGCTGAGGTGACTTGCAAATTTATTTTTACAGATGTCCACACAAGAAACAATTACCGTCTGAATTAGGACTGTCATGATATCAGATCTTTCACACCACAGTTATTGTGGCCAAAAGAATTCGCAATACTGATATATCGTGATATCTATGGGGGGGTATCAGTCAAATTAGTTTTTTTACCCAACGAACTTAAGGATACTGATAATCACAGGGCATATGCATTTTCACTTCTTGCATTCTCAATCTCAATCGACCTGAGACTCTGGCTTTCTCTGTTTTCTTTGGAGATCCCTATGAAATAACAAGAGAGAAAATACTGTCAAGTTCAACAGTATGATGAATAAATATTAACATCAAAAAAGATACTTTAACCTGTTAACTATCGTTGCGAGTGAAGTCATGCAGTAAGCGTGTGGCAGATGAGGTGATGACCAAAACTTAACATTTTACTCCGGAGCAGGTTATGTTCTGAGAGTGAGTTGCTATGGCTACTTACATACCCTGAAATTTACCTCCCTTTTTGGAACCGAAAGTTGAAGTTACCTGCTTACTTACTCTTAAACATACCTGGGTATGTCACAAAACCAGCTTTGTGGAATACCCCCCAGATCAATTAAAACTTAACATTTTACTCCGGAGCAGGTTATGTTCTGAGAGTGAGTTGCTATGGCTACTTACATACCCTGAAATTTACCTCCCTTTTTGGAACCGAAAGATGAAGTTACCTGCTTACTTACTCTTGAACATACCTGGGTATGTCACAAAACCAGCTTTGTGGAATACCCCCAGATCAATTAAAACTTAACATTTTACTCTGGAGCAGGTTATGATTTACCTCCCTTTTTGGAACCGAAAGTTGAAGTTACCTGCTTACTTACTCTTAAACATACCTGGGTATGTCACATAACCGGCTTTGTGGAATACCCCTCAGATCAATTAAAACTTAACATTTTACTCTGGAGCAGGTTATGATTTACCTCCCTTTTTGGAACCGAAAGTTGAAGTTACCTGCTTACTTACTCTTAAACATACCTGGGTATGTCACAAAACCAGCTTTGTGGAATACCCCCAGATCAATTAAAACTTAACATTTTACTCTGGAGCAGGTTATGATTTACCTCCCTTTTTGGAACCGAAAGTTGAAGTTACCTGCTTACTTACTCTTAAACATACCTGGGTATGTCACATAACCGGCTTTGTGGAACACCCCTCAGATCAATTAAAACTTAACATTTTACTCCGGAGCAGGTTATGTTCTGAGAGTGAGTTGCTATGGCTACTTACACACCCTGAAAGTTACCTCCCTTTTTGGAGCCGAAAGTTGAAGTTACCTGCTTACTTACTCTTGAACATACCTGGGTATGTCACAAAACCAGCTTTGTGGAATACCCCCAGATCAATTAAAACTTAACATTTTACTCCGGAGCAGGTTATGTTCTGAGAGTGAGTTGCTATGGCTACTTACATACCCTGAAAGTTACCTCCCTTTTTGGAGCCGAAAGTTGAAGTTACCTGCTTACTTACTCTTAAACATACCTGGGTATGTCACAAAACCGGCTTTGTGGAATACCCCTCAGATCAATTAAAACTTAACATTTTACTCCGGAGCAGGTTATGTTCTGAGAGTGAGTTGCTATGGCTACTTACACACCCTGAAAGTTACCTCCCTTTTTGGAGCCGAAAGTTGAAGTTACCTGCTTACTTACTCTTAAACATACCTAGGTATGTCACAAAACCAGCTTTGTGGAATACTCCCCAGATCAATTAAAACTTAACATTTTACTCTGGAGCAGGTTATGTTCACAGAGTGAGTTGCTATGGCTACTTACACACCCTGAAAGTTACCTCCCTTTTTGGAGCCGAAAGTTGAAGTTACCTGCTTACTTACTCTTAAACATACCTGGGTATGTCACAAAACCAGCTTTGTGGAATACCCCCCAGATCAATTAAAACTTAACATTTTACTCCGGAGCAGGTTATGATTTACCTCCATTTTTGGAACCGAAAGTTGCAGTTACCGGTTTACTTATTCTTAAACATACCCGGGTATGTCACATAACCGGCTTTGTGGAACACCCCCCAGATCAATTGTTTCTTTTTTTGTGGGATCATTTGTAGGGAGGTGGATGCCATTTAATTTGAGAATTCATGTTTTTAACTGTGTTTAAATTGAGAGGGAGTAAGGGAAGAGTTTCTATTTCATTTATTTTACTTTAGAAGTTAGATAAGTTATTTACAAAAAAACCCAAATTCCCAATGCTTATATAAAATAAAACATATCTTTTTACTTTTAAACTGGTGTCGCTATACTTTTTTGCCTGTCCTGGGACTTTGAGATTGGAGTGCTCTCACTCTCTCCCCGTAAATTTTGTCACCATCCTTTCCTGCCCTAGGCTTTGGAAAGAGGGCTCGTAAAAAAGGCTTTATCTTTTTATCATCATCCACATTTGATAACAGAATTCCCTTTCAAAAGCTACACTCAATGCTGCACCAAGAGCGCTACAGAGAAAACTCCTTTGTTTGAGTGGTTGTGAACACATGTGGCAAATACGCCAAAGAATTTGGCTCAAATATCTCTGGTGATGATGACATCAGAATGCGCACATCAGAGGCTATAAATAGGTGCGTGACATGTGCGCTTATCAGGTTCCTTTATCTTCAGAACCGCATTGTGTCAGTATGTGCGACACAAATATTTTTCCCTCAAACTATCACTTAGTTAGGCGTTAGTGTTTGCTGGCAGGAAAAAGCTTTTTTCTCACTCTCTTCCTCTTTTACTCTAACATAAAGAAAGGAGTAGAAAAGATAGAATAGAGAGTAGAAAAAGAACAAGCTCTCTTGGGGAAATGGACATCCAGAGCTCATCATGTGACAGATTGTACGTTGAGCTTCTCGAGGTTATCACTCACACTGTGGACAGTCTTCAGTTAGAAATCTGTCTCATTGAGAACCGTAGAAATCGGCTACAGAATACAATTTGCGCATTGCTCTCCGCATTTCAACAGTGTGATCTCCACTTCCATGAAACCGGAACACCCGCACTTACTGACACAAGAACTGCAAACTCTGATGGATAAAAGGGCCATAGGAAACAATCCACCTGCAAGCCTCTCAGCCAAGTGATGACACTTGGAGGGAGGCGTGGCCAGGGTCGTTGAACACGCCCCAGTTTCTTGACTCCACCCCTATGTCAAAAAAGTGCCATGAAGAAAATGGCATCGTGAGCTTACACTTGACTCAAACACAGAATAAAAGGAGTGTTGCAAATGAATTAGAAGGTGTGACCACGGAAAATGTCTGTTGCAGAGATAAAATAGGATCATAAGTTCATAAGCTTCTTTTACAGCTGTCATTGATTAAGCATTTACTTATATCTTTATATTTTTGCAATGTTTGCAAAACAAATCAATACTCAATACTATGGAAGTGCGTTTCCGCCACTGAAAAAAAAGAAGATTATTGCGACTTTGTATCTTGGAATTCTGACTTTTTTTTCTCAGAATTGTGAGATAAAAAGTCACAATAATCTTTTTTTCACTTTTTCAAAATTCTTCACACAGTGAGCACAAATGCCGTTTTTGTTGGATAACCTTTCATTGCTTTGGCAAAAAATATATTTAATCACTACAGCTTTCGATGACAAATGCATTCAATGTCTCCAAATTACATGAATTCTTTTCTCACTGATATACCTGCAGGCCAATTTGCACTTGCTACCCTTTTTAACTTGTTTAACTATGACTCGCTTCTTTCTGATGAACACAATCGGAGTTATATTAATAAATATCCTAATGCATCTAAGCTTCATAATGGCAGTGAACGGGTCCAACCCCAAGAAAGTGCATCTATGTAAAGCAAAATGTTCTCCACATGGCTCCAGGTTACTAAAGGCCTTCTGAGGTGAAACACTTTGTTTCTGTAAGAAAAATATCCATATTTAACAAATTATAAAGTAAAATATCTAGCTTTCGCCAGACTGTCTTCCTTATTCAACTTACGAGGATATTGTAATGCCTCTCGCAGTTTAAAACGCTTACACTACGTCTTACACCTTCCCTATTTAATTTACAGAAAAAGCTTAACAGCTCTGCTTTCTTCCTAAGTTGAATATTGAAGGCAGTCTGGTGGAAGTTAGATATAACTTCTTTTAAAATAACTTCTTAAAGAAGTAACAGTAAACAGTTAATCAGTGTCAAAATCAGTGTCATTCCTCCCCTTACAGCACAACCCAAGCCAAATACCAGTCACCAAAAGAGGAAACTGATATATCAACAGATCAGTCTTTGCCTGACTACACACCAGAGACAGATGTACAGATCTTTCTTATTCCTTCAGGGGCGGAGGGGAAAAAACGCAAGAAACATGGATCCCAAAAATTCTCCAACAAAAGTAGGGCAGCCTTTACTTCCACTTCAGCAGAACCCTCCAGAGTACTCCAGTCATGGATTCCCTCCCTCTGTGAGCAATCCCAGCACTTCAGGTCAACCTGCCCAGCAGTACGGAGCTCCTGCAGCACCTGCCCAGTGCATCCAAGTGCCAAATCCAGGACAGACCGTGGTCACTGTTCAGCCTCCAGTTAATGTGTCCTTCACTCCACTGGCCAATCCACTGCCACATTACCTGTGCTATTCCATCTTTACCATGCTGTGCTGCTGCTTACCTCTGGGAACGGCTGCTCTTGTTTACTCCGTCACAGTGAGTATTGGTTCATACACCTGTCTCACCTCGATTAGCATTTACAAATGATAGGCCTACTCTTCAAACTAAATAATTTAACCTTTACTTTAAAATAATATAGGACATTAATATTGTTTTGAATGTGTTTATAGAGCTTAAAATCACTTTATATTAAGTGCTAAACAAGACTTCACAGGATTACGGTTCATGTCAGTATAAAAGAATTAAAGTGGAATTGAAACAGACAATAGAGAAACACCCATTTCTGAATATTTAAGTCATTCGTTACATATTCCAGTATTTAAATTAGCTTTTATTGTTTACAGGCTGCGTTTTTAATGATCATTTTATATCATGGAACAAGGATTCAAATCTCGTTTTGAGTTTGCCATTCGAATCAACGTTTGGTGTCTGTAGGTAAAATTAACTGTGGTAAGCAGGACGAGGCTTCACCTTCGTGCCACACCGGTCTCAGATCTCACGGAGTATAACACGGGTGATCAGTCCTTTTAAATTTAAATCTTCTTCTGCTCGTCAGAAGTGAGCGGTTGCGACTCCAGGCTGGCCCAAATGGTCCAGATCTGCCAGGCACCAGACCAAAATGTCTTCTTAGTGTTTTGAGTGTTTCTTTTGAGCGTTTGTTTCCTAGTGTGGTAGTAATGCCATGTTCACACTGCCCCAGCAAACGAATCACAGAGAGTCAAATCTGACTGGGAAAAATTGAGATCCACAAATACATGTGTAACAATGTTAACAATATTTTCAGGCAAGTTTATTACAATAATAATACAGTATCATATATATTTTCATTTTGTATTAAAGTATTGAGGCAAACATAAAATTACTAACCTGAAATCCGTTGCGCTGTCCATCGATCTGATCCCTTGTGTTGGAGTTGGTACAGTCTACACCGGTTTTTAAACTTTTTTTTAGCACGACCCTTTTTATTGAAGCGACCCAACAAAGGCACACACAACCATTTGCAGCTAAACAAGCCAAAACGAAATCATTTAAAACTAAATTTATGTTAAACCTCATGTAACGCTTGCAGTGTAGATGATAGGAAGATGAAGACGGAGAGATATCCAAACGTAGAAATAATAACAGGTTTTAATTCCACAGATAAGGTCAGGTACACACACAGTAACATAAACGAGAACCGACCAGGAGTGAGGGAAACACAGGGACTAAATGCAGTAACTGATGACTGGGGCACAGGTGCAGGGAATGACTAATTAACACAAACAGCTGATGCCAATAGTGACAGACGAGTGGCGGGAGCAAAACCAAAACAAGGAACACATGGAAAACCGGACAGGAATATATATGACACCTGAGTTGCTCTCACATTTACACCTCTCTTTTTTTGCACGAATCCAAATATTTCCATTTCGCAAAGTATTTGGATGCTATTACTATTTATTATGGAAAGTCCTTCCCGTTCTCCAGAATCAATAGAAAAAAATAATCCTCGTCACATGAGTAAAAATGGCATCACCACAGAGGAGCAGTGCTCTTGCTGAATTGCACTACGGACTATTTAAATTGAGCATTGTAACATTTATATGTTTTGACTGTATTTAATTTTTACAATGAACAAACTGCAATGTCACATTTGCGGTGTTTTGTTGCGTTCTTTGTGAGGGACTTGCATCATCGTCATGGCAATGGCTCATGGCCTAGTCAGATTACGTCAGAGTTTGTTGTCGTTTGTTGGAAAACCATACCACACTGCTCAGACATTCCACGACCCAACAAACACCGATTAAACATGTCCAGTCGGGTGAAAACAGACTCCGACCAACTCCAACAGACACCGACTGGGGTATCACACCGATCCAACAAACTCCAACAGACGTGTTTGTTGGCGTTTGTCGGTGCAGTGTGAATTGGCCTTAGGAGAGAGCTGCTCTTTTGTTTGAATCTCATTATAGTTTTTGTTAAGTACAGTTAGGTAAGATGGATTGTATTTATATTTCTTTTCTTTGTGATATGTTATTTTGTTGCTGTTTTATTTTATTAGTTTATTTTGGGACTTTGCGTCTCTCTGACGAAAAATACCATCTTTTTGTTTTATTTCGTTATTTTCGTCAAATGAAGTATGGCTTTATTGTTATCTTGTTTGGGCTGTTTTATTGTTTTATTTTGTGATTTACACCAAATTTACCTTTTAATTTATTGTCTTTTCTTTGGTCCTTTTGGTCTGATGGCCTGCTGGAAGACTTTTGTTCTTTTAGTTAGGCTATTACATCTTACCCCTAACTGACGTAATACTCATGCTTCCGATGCTCAACTATTCCAGCATGTGCGCAAAGTTTCAACAGTTTTTGAACATGTTAAAAGCCCCCAAAGTGTCCAAAAGGTTAAAAAAAAAAAATACCTTAGGAAAATAGTAGGGCCCTTTGCCACATAGGGCTTGGCTCTAAATGCCAAGGCAGTTAATCTAGTTGTTGTAAGTTTAAGACTTGAAAAATAGCAAAAACAAGTGGAAATTCTATAATGCACAGTCAATAACTGATGTTTAAGAACTCTGCGATTTTGCATTTTGTTACAAACACTATAAATCAAATATATATAATATATATATATATATATATATATATATATATATATATATATATATATATATTCTGACCCATGAAGCACTTTGATTTTATTTTATGCATGTCTTATTGTATACATGTCTTATAATATTATTGTAATTTATGTTCACAGACTCGAGATGCTAACAAGTTTGGACACCAACCAATAGCAAGCAGAAACTCCAGAAAGGCTCTCATCCTTAACCGTGTCAGTCTTGCTTTTGGCCTCTTCCTCTGGTCGATTGTTGTCATCGGTGTCATTTCTGTTATTGTTGCAATAGCAAAAATTAAGAGTAAGTTTAACTTATTGTCATATGTTTAACACCAGAAAGTTATAGATGATCAGGGTTTCACAAACATTAAAACAATGCTTCGAATAAACAGTCTGCTTTTAAATGTTTTAGTGTTCCTCAAGTTATTGATATGACAGCTATAAGCCAAATGTGTAAGAAGCTCCATATATTGGGCTAGTGAGGAATGATTGAGTGTGTTTTATGTAACTGTGTACATTATTATTTGCATAATTGAACACATGCTTTTTAAAAGTTCATTGTATTTTTAAAATAATGAAAGCTTTGACTGTAAATGTATCAGTTAAAACATTTGTTTTTCTCCTTGTCTTGATGTTACATCATAAAACTTGAATGATCAATAACAGAAATCTGTCTGTCTGTCTTAAAAGGGATAGGGCCTAGTTAACCCTAAAATTAAAATAAAGTCAAATCATTTTGTGGAAAAAGAATGACAAGCATACGGCATTTGAAAAAAAAAAAAAAAAAACAGGGCAAGTAAATGTTGATATTATTTTCATTTTAACTATCCTGTAATTTAGTGCTGTTATTTGTATTTATTTGTTCACAAAAAGCAGAACGTGTAGCTAATGTACAAAAATGTCAAACAATAGTTTTGGCCAAAAGATTTTATAAATGTATAACCTATAAAACAGGATACAACTTGTCCCATTCTGAACTGAGAACAGTTTAATTTATTGAAATGTATTCATTTGGCTGACAAGACATTCATCGGTATTATGAGTATGCTGTTGAAATACTCATTTGTTTTTCTTCTTATATTTTCAGTTTCTGTTTTTGTTGTATTTGTCATTTTATTATTTTTTTTTTTAAATATTACGTCTCTATCCTATAGTTTGTGCTCCAATTCCTGACTTCCACATTAGGAGTCGACAAAGTCAACTCCCCAAATCCACATTTCCTCCATCCATTAGGCCAGGGGTGTCCAAACTTTTATTAAAGGAGGTCAGATTCGATATTGTGGACAGTCATATCAGAGAGACCTATTTGATATGACTGTGGTTATCATGATCATTTTAACAAGAGTTCTAACTCAACAAGAATATTTAAATTTTGGGTGAACATAAAGCGCTTTCAAGGTACAACATAGTAAAGCGCTATATAAATGCCTCATTCATTCATAATCTATTAACACAAATGCACAAAAGCTATTTATTTCACTCGCGGTTTACTGCTACACCTGACCTAAAATAGTGCTGTCACCTGTTGTGAATTATGCGTGGCGGGCCTATAATGTATTTTAATAGACAAGCTGGCCGGACTTTGGACATCCCTGACTTAGTTTATTATTTCAGATACATTCTGAAAACTGGAAAATGTATATATTCTAAATAAAATTTCACCACCAAAGTGGCTAGTAGTACACGCCACTGCTGAAATCCATCTCCATTTGGCGGTTACAAACTTCCAAAAAGTTCTAGAAAACAAAAAATATTGTGTGCCACTTAAGGTGCCTCCGGTCCTTCATTCAAACTACCTCCTGTATGCAAATAAGTGCCCTCTTCTACAGGTATCAATAACAAATTCAATCTGATTGCCCACTTGTGACCAAAACCTCATTATAATTGCAGACACCACCATTTGGTCCAATTGAATAATCTAGTATTTGGCAAAGGGTTCAGGGAGTCTGTAGACAGACTTTTTCATTGCCAGGGAAATTCTATATTCTTTTATTACTGAATTGATGCATAATGTTTTCTTCTTTGAATTGGATTTGAATTATTGTTTTATTTCCTGGTTAATAAATTATGATTGACTCTATAAATCTGATTGACTCTGAAATGATTAACTCTAGTCGATTACGTTAAGTCCATAACACCACAAATCTATGCTCAGGTTAGTAACTCAGTTTATGGAGCATTGGGGCACAGCAACTGATGTTTCGGAGCTCCGACTAAAACATTGGCATTAGTGATGTGTACTTAGACTGTAGAGGCTAATAATGGGTTTTTCCGATCAGAACAACAAAGTGTTGTCAGACCAATCTGAATAGGGTCAGCCTCAACCTCTGAATATTGCAACATTATGCTAACTAAGTGTACGTGGGA
This sequence comes from Zacco platypus, assembly GCA_038088235.1. Taxonomy (NCBI): domain Eukaryota; kingdom Metazoa; phylum Chordata; class Actinopteri; order Cypriniformes; family Xenocyprididae; genus Zacco; species Zacco platypus. The sequence goes on from CM076077.1 coordinate 5,444,763, forward strand.
AACCATGGCATGATTATGTAACGTTACCATTAGAGGAAGTTGAATTGGTCAGCTTGGTTCCATGGTAATGGTCAAGACCTCTGGATAGATATAGTCTTACTTTAATAAGTGTGTACAGATCTATGGGGACTCCAATAGTGATTTTAACTCATACTTTTTAGTTAACTTTACTTAATGTCTTAACTTAATTGCAACACTCTAGTAATCTGTACTATTCACACACTATGTCTTTTATTACTTTGATTAATTGATTGGTTTGAGTACCACTTTGTCAAGCAAAAAAAGAGTTTTGAGGCGTTGCTTTTCTTAACAGACTTTTCCCTCATTTCCTCCACTTGTGCAGTTATCTGTCTCTGCATTCACTGATTTGCCAACGTCATCTTAAATGTTTAATCGTCAATTCAACTGAAAAATTTGAGAGAACATCACATAAGCTGACTTCATAAATTGACATTGATTTTCCTAAAATGTTTTATTTTGGACTAACCATTATGGTGGATGGTGTTTCCTTTGCTTGCGCACTTCATTTATATTCTTGTGAGTCTGATTTGATGCAGTGATGCAACAAGAAATCACAGTTCATATTTATAAAAATATATATGAATATTATATATAAAAATATATTATTAATACATGAGTTAAAAATATATGTTTTATATATGAAAGATGTGATAATGATCATTTATTAAGTTAATAATAGCACTTATAGACACATATAAACAGTTGGTGAAACTTTTAAGTGGGTTGATACAATTCTTCTAAATTTGTGACAATATTTTGTAATTGGCTACACTTGTGTCACACAGACTTCAATATTCAGCATGCTAAACACAACAATGGTAACACATTTTATTTAAAGTAAATTATCAAGTACACTCTACAGTTCTTTTTTAGTCACTTGAACTCACGTGTAAGTCAACTATACTTACTAAGCTTTTGTCAGTACAACATACTATTCCTATTTCACTTTACTTCGGTTGCAATCGGTTTCCTAATATTTTCCTAGTAATGTGAACACATTAGAAACAATAGAAAGTTAACTCAAACAATGATTTTAAGTCAACAGTACTTAACTATACTTGATTATCAAGTTGTCTCTACAAATTGTGTTAAGTTACACCAATTAATCATTAATACTCTACTTTACTTGGAAATTTTAAGGCAATCGGTTTCCTGACTTTTTCTAAGTAAAGTCAACTTATTACATTTTACAGCGTCTAAAAGTATCAGCCAATTGCCTCTGTCTAAATGACCAAGACTGACAAGGTTGATTAAGAGATTGTATTCCAGATCAGTGCGAGACTCAAAAGGTTATAGGAATCCGGACGAACGAGTATAATTCAAACTAAAGGTTAAAAAAATAATCAAACATTTATTCAAATGTGTAAATAATCAAAATCTTTTTCCATAATTGGAGTCAGATGAAAATACAGAGGTAATGCATATAAGGAAATGTATTTAATTTAATTTGTATAAAGGAAGACGGCGACACGCAGATAAACCTTCACCCACTCTATTGGAAACCGTCATTGGACCAGTGGACGGGCCTTACACCGGCAACAGGTGAAGAGTGAGATAATATTCAAAAAGTTGCTTTACTGCATCTCAAAATAGATTCAAAGTTCCTCTATCTGAATATTCACTATCTATATGACTTCCTGAGGAACAAAATACTAACTGCTATTTATATAGTTCCTGTTCTTATGAAAAAAGATGAAAATGTGTCACCAGCTTTGTCCAAGGCAACGAGTTTATGACTCTGTAGCTGTGTGAATGAGGAAATATTATGAAAGAAGGCATGTTTGGTGTAGAAACTAGGTTATTTGGTATACTTTTCTCTATACTTTCTCTATAACATATATAATCATCATAAGTTAGGTATCATGTGAAAGCTTAAACACTTAAGATTCATCAAGAAGAGTGAAAACAGTTTTGAAATCGGACATTGCCTTACCCTAGAAACTCTGCTTTAAATCCTTTTAGTAGGCTCAATTTTTGTGACATCAACTTCAAATTTTGGTTAGACACTCAGCTTTGATTTCTCTGGCAATTTTAGTGTCCAAATTGTTTTGTAAAATATATACTTTGTATAAAAGGTTTAGTTGCTTTTTTTTATTCATATGCTTTTCAACACTGTAATTATTATCATTACCTCTCATCAGGGTCGTTGTGAAACCACAAGGCAGTGCAGTCACACAGGATGATGGGAACAGTGCCAAAGTTCGCCCCTCCCCTACAACCAACAACTCGCCTCCCATTTGCTGCTGCCATTCATCACAAAGGTATATATGAGTCTGAACCAGAGTACAGCAATACATGCATCTCTGCAGAGCATAAGGCAATCAAAATCAGAATCAATATTTAGAAAAATGGATCCCAGCAATCAGCCCACAGGTGCCTGGCATTCATTTGAGAAATCAGGGATGCTGCAGCCGACTGCATCACCACCAGCATACCAGGACAATCCTGCTGGATACCCTGCCTCCTTCCAAAGCCAGCCAGTCCGCCAGGGCCCCTATGCCCAAGTGCCATATCCAGGGCAACCTGTGGTCACCATGCAGCCTACAGTTTTTGTGAACCCCACTCCACTGGCCAGTCCAGAGCCAGATTACATGTGCTATTCCATCTTTACCATGCTGTGCTGCTGCTTACCTCTGGGCATCGCTGCACTGGTTTTCTCCTCCTCTGTAAGTATTATTTTTTATTTATTAACTATTTCTTTAATGTCTTGAATCTTAATATAAGCACAATTAACATAAAATTGCATAAAAGTTCATGTGATAAAGAAGTCAAAATATTTAGTGGTCATTCCATGTCAAATCAACCAAATTCAGAAACTTCCCCAGTTCAAATTTTTTAATTTTGTTAATAGTTTTTTTTCTGTAGAAAGACAAACAAATACAAATATAGCTGCAAGCAGCAATAAATCCTTTTCACAATCTGTGAAGACGCGTTTCAGCGGTCATCGATCTCGTAAATCCTGCAAATATTTTTACATATTCATTTTTTAAAAATGTATGTAAAACGCTATGCTTAGTATTATTTTACCTTTACCTCAAATTACAAATAACTAGATAACGCTGCTGTGAGTGTGTTTCTAATACAGCGCCTATATGGAAGTGACGTTATGAAAACACTGTTGTGGAGTTTTTCTTTTGCCATTTGTGCAAATGGAAACACAAAAAATATATTTAATGAAGTCTCGCTTTCAAAAGTTTACCCAATTATGATGACTTCCGCTTCTGAGAAACCTGGAAATGTGGGTCTATTACGGGGTCAACCCAAATAGGGGCAGAAAAGGAAATATTTGTGGACATCTGTGATCCTAATGAGGTTAGGATAAAGCTGTTTAAATTACACCAGTTAATTTACCTGCTCACTCATCAGCATGTTCCGTAAGGCTATGCAGAGTTGACAAACAGCAGTCGCCTTTCACAGTCCTTCTGAACGAAAACAACAAACTTATGCTGCGTTTACGCCATGTTGTAACCGTAATTACGAGATGGCAACTCGTGACGTTCTTTTCTGAGCTGTTCGCCCCCTCAGACTTGGATTTATGGATTTATTTATGTCAACCCTATCAATGCCGAAATGAATCTGCAGCAGTCAGGTGGTACAAGTAAGAGCTCTGTAAGTTGTTTACATTCATTATCATTGTCATGTTATATAGTTTGAGACATGAGGTATTTTAACATCGTCTCTCGTCTCATGACGGTTTGCGGACTCTGGCTGCATCTGTTATATATGGAAGCCCGTTTCCACCACTGAAAAAAAAATAGAGAAAAAAAAGATTATTGCGACTTGATATCTCAGAATTCGGACTTGATATCTCAGAATTCAGACTTTTTATCTCAGAATTCTGACTTTTTATCTCAGAATTCTGACTTTTTATCTCAGAATTCTGACTTGACATCTCAGAATTCTGATTTTTTATCTCACAATTCGGACTTGACATCTCACAATTCGGACTTGACATCTCACAATTCGGACTTGACATCTCACAATTCGGACTTGACATCTCACAATTCGGACTTGACATCTCACAATTCGGACTTGACATCTCACAATTCGGACTTGACATCTCACAATTCGGACTTGACATCTCACAATTCGGACTTGACATCTCACAATTCGGACTTGACATCTCACAATTCGGACTTGACATCTCACAATTCGGACTTGACATCTCACAATTCGGACTTGACATCTCACAGTTCGGACTTGACATCTCACAGTTCGGGCTTGACATCTCACAATTCGGACTTGACATCTCACAATTCGGACTTGACATCTCACAATTCGGACTTGACATCTCACAATTCGGACTTGACATCTCACAGTTCGGGCTTGACATCTCACAGTTCGGGCTTGATATCTCACAATTCGGACTTGACATCTCACAATTCGGACTTGACATCTCACAGTTCGGGCTTGACATCTCACAGTTCGGGCTTGATATCTCACAGTTCGGGCTTGATATCTCACAATTCGGACTTGATATCTCACAATTCGGACTTGGCATCTTAATTCGGACTTGATATCTCACAATTCGGACTTGATATCTCACAATTCGGACTTGGCATCTTAATTCGGACTTGATATCTCAGAATTCTGACTTGATATCTCACAATTCGGACGTGATATCTCACAATTCGGACTTGATATCTCACAATTCTGAGAAAAAAAGTCAGAATTCGGAGATAAAAAGTCGCAATAACCTTTTTTTCAGTGGCAGAAACGGGCTTCCATAGTTATACCTCTAAGAAGAGGGAGATGAAAAAGCATAAGACTTGGTAGTTTCTCCACTGCGAACTTTATGCGGAATCCTTTCATTACAACTGGCAATAAACTTTTTGTGAAACAGCATTAATGTCCATCTCTCTTCATTTAACACATTTTTAGTAATTGGTAACATAAGCTGATACTATACCATCTTTAGTTATTTATACACAATAACCTATCAATTTAGTAATACATATTATACAGCATTTGAGAAATATCTGGTACAAACTATTTTAAATAACCTGTAACGTTAAGTACTCTCTTTAAGTAACCATCTCATCAAATGCATAAATGTCTTACATTCTCTAATTCACTTTCACATTTCTCAATATATTCAAGTCTTTTCAGCAATCAAACCCATTAACACTAGACAGATTTAAACATTAAATACAAAATACCCAACCGTTAAACATCTACATGTGGCCTCGCGCCATTATACTCAAAATCGCTTGTGCATCCCTTAACTATTACACTTTTTAAACATCAACAAAACACAATCGCTATCATAACATCTTGATAATCTGAAACATTACATAATTATCTCATTATAACATTAGATTTTATACCTGAAAAAGCATAAGACTCGCTGAAGTTTCCCCACTGCGAACTTTATGTGGAATGAAGTTCTCCCCAGAGCAATCGATCACATAGAACACAGATGAACCAAAATGACAAACAAATTACATATTTACATATTAAAAACAATTTTAAAGATATTCAAGATAAAACATGAATATAGAACTATAGAATACACATTTCAATCCGGAAAAATAAAAATGCTGCCTTCGGAGGATGCACTCCATGGTAAGAAGGCATCTGAATCCAATGTTTGCTTCACTCTGATACCTTCATCTGCTCAATTTTGCCTTTGATATCCCACAATCCTGTGCGATCCATTCGGTGACAGTTGAGCACAGAAAGATGGCGTCTGAAAGTTGCGGTTTCTGGTCAGTTTGTGTGTAAATGTATGTTTTTGACCAATGTTTTCCACTTCTGATATCATTTCTAGTATAAGAAAACCCATCCACAAGTTTGAACCTTAACATTAAGTTTCACAATTGTTTTCACAGACTCGAAGTGCCAACCTTTCAGGACAGCGAGCACTAGCAGAGAAGAACTCCAAAACGGCACTGACCTTGAATCATGTCGCCGTTACTCTTGGGATTGTCATCATTGTAGTGTACATTGTCTTACAGTTTGTGTTGAATTAGAGATAACAGCTGTTAGAGCTGTCATGTTTGGATGCAGATTACAAACAGATTTGGTTCTCCGCTTTTTAAATGTTATTTGGTCAATGTATCATTATATTTAAAACATATTCTGATTATTATGTTTATGATTACTATTATATTTAAAACACTGAAAGCTTTCAATTGGCCAGCTAAATTAATAAAAAAAGAACAGTACATTTGTCTTGTATTTTTTTAATTATTGAATTACATATTCAGTAATTAATAACAGAAATATATTTTTAGAGCAAATGAGTCTGCCATCTTATTTTAGAGCAAACTATAAGACCAACCAATTGACAATCCATTTTCAATATTTTTTTCATTCTCCTACTTGTTTTTTTTTTTCTTAGACTTTTGCTTATCTTAAATATGTTGTGTGCAGCTGTGCTGTTTTTTTACTTATATGCGCATAATTTTTACACTTACATGTGTAGTACAGGTGAACTCAAAAACAAAGGAGAGCTGGATCCAGAAGCAGTAAACAAATAAACAAATCAAACATGAGATCCGGGAAGAGAATGAGTGCACCAAACATAACATCTATGCAAGAACAAGACTAGACAAGCAACAAAAGAAACACTGGGGTTTAAAAGGCTAACAAGGGGCTGATGAGGGACAGGTGTAGGTGATTAGTAGTCATGGAAACAAATGAGGCTAACTATGGAAACAAACAAGGTACATATCAAATATAAAAAATATTTAATTATAAATTGCGTTGTTGTATTTAATTAACATACAGTACCTGTCAAAAGTCTGGAAACATTACGTTTTAATGATTTTGAACAAATCTATTGTGCAAAAATGATAAGCAGAAAAGCAGTTTTCAACATTGATAACAATATTAAGAAATGTTACCTAAGCAGCAAATCGTTAGAATGATTTCTGAAGGATCATGTGACACTGATGACTGGAGTAATGATGCTGAAAATTCAGCTCTCTCAGCCACCGTTGTAATGGCACATGGGGTGGTCTCAAATGAGGGGGCAAACTCTGTTCGAGTATGGGGTCTCTGCAGAACAAAAGTGTCCGTTTCTAAATTCGTAGGTGTTTACAAATCATGCAATGAAAATGATCCCCTTCACCTGATCCCAGCCCTAAACCCCTCACTGTGACGTGGTCAATTCAGTCAACAAGGTCAAAAACACTGATCGCCCACTGATCTTGTAACACACTGTCCTGCTGAGACCTATACTTGCTCTGTTCTATCTCTTGACTATACTGACTTACTGACTATACATAAATGTGTTTTCAAGATTGAGGATTTTTGAAGAAACCTACGTACAATTTAACCGAATGAATGAAGAAAGGTTATTACATTTTAACAAAAGGGTTAGGCTATAACCCTTAGCCAATATGTGCAGCCCAAGTTTTTACCACATTTGAGCAGGAAGCGATGCATCTGACCGTTGACACGTATGGTCAATTTGCTCAGACAAGCACAACGACCAAAAACAGCACAAAGTTGGTGCTCCCAGTGATCAAACAACTTCAAATACCCTTACAAAGATTTTTATCAGTCATTTTATCAGTCATTTAGTAATTTTCCTCTAAACGGAACATTGTGGGTAGTTATGCAATGCTAACATGAGGAAACTACACTTCCTAATTTTTTTTGTGATGCAAATGCAAATGCAATTTATGTAGGATAATTTGTCATTGTTTTGGCACAAAATATATTTAATGACAAAAACATCCAATGACTACAAAATACATGAATACTTTTCTCACATACCTACCGGCCAATTTGCACTTGTTTACACTTTTCAAAACTGTTAAACTCAAGTTAAAAACCTAATATAATACAAAACTGAATAAGTCAAGCTGGAGAAGTTACAGTAAACAAAAATTCTTGTCACTCCTCCCCCTATATCACAACCCAACCCAACCAGTCACCAACAGAGGAACCTGATCCACGCAACAGATCAGTCTTCACCTGACTACACACCTGAGACAGACGTACAGATCTTTCTTATTCCTTCAGGGGTGCAGGGGAAAAAAACGCAAGAAACATGGATCCCAAAAATTCTCCAATGGAAGTAGGGCAGCCTTTACTTCCACTTCAGCAGGACCCTCCAGAGTACTCCAGTCATGGATTCCCTCCCTCTGAGAGCTATCCCAGCACTTCAGGTGAACCTGCCCAGCAGTACGGAGCTCCGACAACACCTGGCCAGTGCATCCAAGTGCCATATCCAGGACAGACCGTGGTCACTGTTCAGCCTCCAGTTGTGTCCTTCACTCCACTGGCCAATCCACTGCCAGATCACCTGTGCTATTCCATCTTTACCATGCTGTGCTGCTGCTTACCTCTGGGATCGGCTGCTCTTGTTTACTCCCTCACAGTGAGTATTGGTTCACACACTTGTCTCACCTCGCTTAGCATTTACAAATGATAGGCCTACTCTTCTAACTAACTAAAAAAATTAACCTACTATAAAATTATATAGGACATAAGTATTATTTATAGAGCTTCTCCATTAAAATCACTTTATATTAAGTGCTAAACAAGAACTCACAGGATTACAATGTCAGTATAAAGGAATCAAAGTGAAACTGAAACAGTGTCTGTCGCAATCGGGTTACAGATCTGAAAATAAACGCTTGTTTATTCTGAAAACCTACCCGTATAAAACATGTTCAGATGATTTACATCATGTAAAATATGAGGAGTCGGTACAGGCTTGATATTGCAGTTTTGTGTCTTCCCGTAACTTTGCGTTTTAAGGAAAGGGTGTGGCAGGCTATGGAAAAAAACAACTTGAGTTGTTGTCAAGTTACAGTAGGTCTTATCTCGCTCTTCAGTGGAAAAAAAAAACATAGCAAAAAATACATTATGCATTACTGAAGCCCTCTTGTTCGCTACTGCTGTTCAGTCCAATACTTTAGGCCTATTCACCCTATTCTTAACGAAAGGCCATTTTAAGTTTGAATGTTCAAGGTTTTCTGTGTCAGGCATCTTCTCCAGTTATTTTAGCTGTTCATTATGGTGATTGATTTCTTTTCATATTATTTTAATTTATTAACATACCAATAAACACATTAGTTTGAAGCGCAAACAGTTTTGCTAGCTGTGTCCAGAAACTTAGGCAGCTGACTTGTTGCCTCGCTGCCTTAAGCAGTGACTTTGCAGGCAGCATTTTGCGCACAAAGGCACCTAACAAAACTGAGGTGTGCAACAACTTAATGATCTACAGCAAAACAGAGTGAGAACTAAGCATATATGTTATTACAACAGTAATTTCTCACTAGAAATGACATCAGAAGTGTAAAACGTTTGGTCAAAAACGTACCATTTATACACAAACTGACCAGCAACTTTCAGACGCCATCTTTATTTTTCTAGCTCAACAGTCACAGAATGGAACCCAAAGGATTTTGCGATGTCAAATGCAGTGAAGTATACATCAATGCTGCCTTCAAAAATTGATCAAATGAAGGCATCTCAGTTGACAGGAAGTGAAGCTAACATTGGATTCAGACGTGCCTTAATGCATTCTTACCTTGGAATGTGTCTTCCGAAGGCAGCATTTTTAAGTTTTTGGATGCAGCCACTATATTTAACACACTAAAATTAATAATACAAATACAGAAATGAATAAAAATGCTCTAAAATAATATAAACTCTAGCAGTACAAAAAACCTTAAGCTCCGCCCTAGGACTGTGGTCCTGAAACTGTAGCCTCTGGTACTCTGGGAAAATTGAGGTTGCTACTGGAAGCGGCCAGAGAGCGCAATACCACTGTAAAAACCAGTCTTAACTACGTTAAGTTGAGGAGGTTAAAGTAAAAATATATATATATATATATTTTCATCTATAATGTGACACTCACCTAAAGGATTATTAGGAACACCATACTAATACTGTGTTTGACCCCCTTTCGCCTTCAGAATTGCCTTAATTCTACGTGGCATTGATTCAACAAGGTGCTGAAAGCATTCTTTAGAAATATTGGCCCATATTGATAGGATAGCATCTTGCAGTTGATGGAGATTTGTGGGATGCACATCCAGGGCACGAAGCTCCCGTTCCACCACATCCCAAAGATGCACTATTGGGTTGAGATCTGGTGACTGTGGCGGCCATTTTAGTACAGTGAACTCATTGTCATGTTCAAGAAACCAATTTGAAATGATTCGAGCTTTGTGACATGGTGCATTATCCTGCTGGAAGTAGCCATCAGAGGATGGGTACATGGTGGACATGAAGGGATGGACATGGTCAGAAACAATGCTCAGATAGGCCGTGGCATTTAAACGATGCCCAATTGGCACTAAGGGGCCTAAAGTGTGCCAAGAAAACATCCCCCACACCATTACACCACCATCACCAGCCTGCACAGTGGTAACAAGGCATGATGGATCCATGTTCTCATTCTGTTTACACCAAATTCTGACTCTATCATCTGAATGTCTCAACAGAAATTGAGACTCATCAGACCAGGCAACATTTTTCCAGTCTTCAACTGTCCAATTTTGGTGAGCTTGTGCAAATTGTAGCCTCTTTTTCCTATTTGTAGTGGAGATGAGTGGTACCCGGTGGAGTCTTCTGCTGTTGTAGCCCATCCGCCTCAAGGTTGTGCGTGTTGTGGCTTCACAAATGCTTTGCTGCAGACCTCGGTTGTAACGAGTGGTTATTTCAGTCAAAGTTGCTCTTCTATCAGCTTGAATCAGTCGGCCCATTCTCCTCTGACCTCTAGCATCAACAAGGCATTTTCGCCCACAGGACTGCCGCATACTGGATGCTTTTCCCTTTTCACAACATTCTTTGTAAACCCTAGAAATGGTTGTGTGTGAAAATCCCAGTAACTGAGCAGATCGTGAAATACTCAGACCGGCCCGTCTGGCACCAACAACCATGCCACGCTCAAAATTGCTTAAATCGCCTTTCTTTCCCATTCTGACATTCAGTTTGGAGTTCAGGAGATTGTCTTGACCAGGGCCACACCCCTAAATGTATTGAAGCAACTGCCATGTGATTGGTTGATTAGATAATTGTATTAATGAGAAATTGAACAGGTGTTCCTAATAATCCTTTAGGTAAGTGTATTTCAGAGTGAAACTGGAAATAAGACTGCTACAATAAGTGTAACAGTACGAAGATGATTTGATGTGCTACGTTTCTGTTACTCCCCACTTAAGGCAAGGCACCACATGTGAATAGAGGTAAAAATGTCATCTAATAGTTCACCTTACTTTCCTAGATTAATCACAGTAAAACAATTGTTTCAGAAATGTTTTTTAAGCAAATGAGGAATTAAATATGTGATAGTTTGCATAGCCTACATTCAAACAGAAATATGAGCATTAAATAAAGCCAGGTTCATTCTTTTCTTATATATATATATGTTGTTATGGCCACTTTGATCATTTGTTTTCATTTTGAATTCTTATTTTTGGTCTTAAATGAACTTTAAGTGATTTATATCAAATCATGATAATTATGTTCATATTATTTTGTATAATTTACTTATGTATTTTATGTACATTCCTGTTCATTTTTATTGATTTAATTGTAACATTGGCGCCCCCCTTTGGTGAAACACATTTAAGTATTGGCAGGAAATGGCATCAGGGGGAGCGAATCAGTTTTCAACAGTTGTGACTAAAAATGTGGGTAAAGACTAGAAGGGACACAGCTACGGCCACTGGGCATGCGCACATCAATATTGCGTCATCTAATATTTATTTAATTTAATAACTGTATTTGCAGTGGTGTAAGGGTAGGTTTAGAGTTGGGATAGGTGTAGATGTTAATAAAACACAATTTGATAAGTAGCTCATTTTCAATTTCATTGTTATTTACCCTGAGGTTTTGCCTCACTTCCGGCTGTAGCTGTATCCCATCTAGACACAATCCATGATGTGCGAGCATGCTGTTGCATACAAACGGAAAATAAATGTTTGAAAATGGAGGAATGACTGGGCCAAGTCAAGCTTTAAAAATTCTTCTACAGAGCATTTTTGTTATCTTTTCCCCATGAATCAGAAAATACTGTTAACAGAATTTTTGGTTTTGCTTTTAGCCTGATGAATCCAGGCAGAATGTAGTTCTGGAAAAATAAATGACTTGGGCCAAGTCAAGCTTTAAAAATTCTTCTACAGAGCATTTTTGTTATCTTTTCCCCATGAATCAGAAAATACTGTTAACAGAATTTTTGGTTTTGCTTTTAGCCTGATGAAAACAGGCAGAATGTAGTTCTGGAAAAATAAAACTGGAAGGTTTGGAGTATGAAGTGCTACTGAAGTGGATATTTTCATGTAGTGTCTTGCCCTAATGAGAAGCAATTTAAAATGTCTTGTAATTGTTCACTCAACGTATATTAATTATTTTGGTATTATTATTGCCTTAAAGCAATATGCAAGAATAGATTACACCAAGCCAGTTAATCTGGTTGTAAAACTGTTAAAAACAGATCTGAATATAACAAAAACTAGTGCAAATGGTATAATGCACTGTCAATTTGTTACAGCCACAAATCAAATAATAATATATTTGATTTCTCATTTTCTTCTTAGTTGTGCACTGTTAGAGTTGGTTTTTGTGTTTTCTTTTTTATATATTCTGACCCATGAGACCCTTTGATTTGATTCTGTGCATGTCATTTAAGAAGATTTGTAATATTATTTTGTAATTTACATTCACAGACTCGAGATGCTAACATGTTTGGACACCAACCAATGGCAAGCAGAAACTCCAGAATGGCTCGCATCCTTAACCATGTCAATGTTGCTGTTGGTCTCCTCTTCTGGTTGTTCATTGTCATCCGTGTCATTCTATTCTTCTATGCTTTATATTTTTAAGGTGGAAACTGATTTAGGCCATAAGTGTAAGAAATATCATGGTAGGACACCAGAAAGTTACAGATCAGGCATCTAAATCAGCCAGCTAAACTTTGCAGGACAGCGGCCCTCCAGAACCGAGTTTGGAGACCGCTGTTATAGATGGTGAAGGTTTTACAAACATGAACACATTATATTTTGAATACACAGGTCTTCTTTTAAATGTTTTAGTGTTGCTGTAGTTATTGATATGACAGCTGTGAGACTCCAAATGCATAAGGAGCGCCCTCTATAGGGCCAGTGAGGAATGATTCAGTATGTTCATGCAACTCATCTGCCTTATCATTATTATTTACATAATTAAAACACATGCTTTTTCAAAGTTCTTTATTGTATTTTTATATTCCACATTTATGTTCCACGTGTTCTGAGGTGGGCCTATACGAATAAAAAAAACAACACAAGAAAATTCCTGACTTTGGCCATTGGTCTTCTGTGCACAGCTACATGACGCGTGCGTTCACGCGGTTCACTCTGACACGCCGTGAAATAACACAAGTGAGAAATCAAGATTAATAAAAGTGTGACATGAAATACAGTAGCTAGAAATCACAAAAATACTGTGGCTGAGAGAGCTCAACGCGCTGCAACTGAAGAAAACACATGCAAAAAAGAAAACATTTTCATCAGTTTGACAACACATGCTGCAAATACTCACAACACAACCGCATATAAAAATCCGCTTCACATACTCATGCAACCATTATTTACATTTACGGATATGGCTTAGCAGTGTTATTTTAGTATCAAATACTATTATTTTTATTAATATTTTGAATTACTTTTTATTTTTAGTTTCAGTTTAGTCTTTTTTTTGTTTGCTTTTGTCATTTTATTAGTTTGTTTTTAAATATGTCTAGATCTGTATAGTATTTATTATTTACTTTTAATTATTTTAATAGGCTACTTCAAGTTAAAACAGGGTAGTCGTGGCCTAATAGTGAGGGAGTCGGGCTTGTAACCTGAAGGTTGCTGGTTCGATTCCCATGCCGGCAGGAATCGGGGATTGTGAATGAACAGCACTCGCTCCACCTTTGATACCATGACTAAGGTACCCTTGAACAAGGCATGAAACCCCTAATTGCTCCCCTTCTAAGTCGCTTTGGATAAAAGCATCTGCTAAATGAATAAATGTAAAATAAATGAAATCAAACTTAGTTTGGAGTTTTCCGGAGTTAACTCCGATTCCTGACTACAACAGTCAATGGAGTCAACTCCCTATTTCCACACCGCTTTATACTTATATTAGGGTCGTGGGAGGCTGGAGCCTATCCCAGCATCTTTCTCCAATAGTATCTGTCTGCGGACTGCAAGAGGGGCGTAACAGGAAGGAAGGGGGCGTAACTTGTTGCAGGGGTGTAACTTGAAGTTGTCCAAATCACACAGAACCAAAGGAGATGTCAAAAAAAGATGATGCGAGAAGATTCCCCTTACCCTGTATTATATAAGATATGTTATATGTATCCCCAATCTCTGTTTGTTTTGTTTGTTTTTTTATGTTAAATGTCATGTTTTTCTGAAAGTTGAAAAAAAAAAAAAAACATCAGAGCCCCTTCCTCTGAAATCGCTGATTCTTATGGAAGCAAGTTTCCGCCGCTGAAAAAAATTGCGACTTTTTAATCTCAGAATTGTGAAATAAAAAGTCAGAATTCTGAGATAAAAAGTCAAAATTGTGAAATAAAAAGTCAGAATTCTGAGATAAAAAGTCAGAATTGTGAAATAAAAAGTCAGAATTCTGAGATAAAAAGTCAGAATTGTGAAATAAAAAGTCAGAATTCTGAGATAAAAATTCAGAATTTTGAAATAAAAATAGAAAGCTAAAAAGTCGCAATAATCTTTTTTTTCAGTGGGGGAAACAGGCTTCCATAAATTCTTGCTTTTCAAGCTTCACTATCGCCACCTAGTGATAAGGCATCGGATCGTATAACATAACTACAACACCATAGTCATCCTGTTTGTTTTCGTCATTTTTTTTAGTATTTTCACTATGAAACTCTACAGTAAATTTTATTTTTAAGGAAGGGGTAGGTTTAGGGTAAGGTTTGGGTGTGGCGGGTAGGTTTTTAATGCATGAAACTGTGTTAATTTGATAGCATAATTTTTTTTTTTTACTACTAGCTGTTATTTCACACTTAATGAGATTCAAAAGCAATATAAGCTCATCTTACACACATTTCATTCATAAAACATAAAATAATTTACTTTAAAAGATTGTTGAAGTGAAGTCCGCGCTTGTTTCTTCGCGGAAGGCGTAACTTGTAATAGTAGGCGTAATTAAATCACTCAATTAAATCCGCCACACCTGGACAGTTCACAACGACAGCTATAAGAATACAAGATTGCCCTCGTTATTTCACACTGCAGGCTATTCATTTTTTTCCGAGTCAAAGGCTAAACTCACTTTATTAGCCTACAACACACTTCTGGCCAAGTTTAGATGGCATTATTTTGAAGCGATATCACCGTCGTTTCCTAGTTGTTGCCATTCATTTTGAAGAGACAGTCTTGGTCGAATATTACTTCAGATTGAAATAAACGACAGGTAAGCTGTGTATTCTTCAGTGAGCTCCTCTAATTATTAGTTATAACGTTCGAGTGAGGGCGCTAAACGCCCATTTTTTTTCATTCCTTGAAATGTTTTTATTTTCATATGGCTTCATAAGGACTCAAATGGTTATGAACACGAATTAGGATAAACTGTGCACACCAAATTAATATTTTTGTATTAATCAAACATCTATAAAGCTGGTACGGATGTAGGCTAAATATAATGTAGTAATAAGCCTGATTTTTTTTTAAATAAGCTAACGTGCATGTAGTATCAACGTATGAAGTTGTTTCATGTAAGGTGATGATATCGGGATTGGTGAATAACATCGCATTTCAGATACAGCGACCGGAATCGACTCCTATTCAGAGTCGAGGAATCGACTCTTTTGGAATCGACTCCCCATCATTGCTTACTAGTGATTCAAAGTCGTTTCCTTCGGTCTAATATATATATAAAAAACGTAAATTGTCTTCTTTTTAGCCATAACCACAAACGCGGTAAAAAGCAAATATGGAGCACCGTTAAAGTTTAGTTTGTATGTTTAATGCGATATTTTTCAGTGCGTGAACTCCCCCGCCCACCGTCTCTCTCTCTCTGTCGCTGCAGCACGCGCCTTCTCTCACGTATCTGCATCCGCTCGCCACTGTCAAGGTCACGTGCTGCTGCGAGCGGAATTCCTTTCCTCGTGCACGCTCGCTTCTGCTTTTTCATAATCACTACTAACATCCAAATCGAGGCAACGATCATTAATTTAATCCCAAATGCGTTCAGTGTGAGAGGGTGCATCTTATTTTTTGGTTGCAAGATTAAACAAATTGGGTGTCTTTATATTTATTCCTGTTAAGCAGACTTGAAACAGAATGTTCCCCCAATATAATAGGAAATTATAAATCAATCACAAATGCACATTTAATAGCTAGCAATGCATTGAAAGATGTGAATCAACAAGTTATTACCCACAACTGCGATGTATTTAATACTGCGTTTGTGTCATGACGCGCGGACCGTGTGCATTTTTTTTTTTACAGTTTAATATTTCATTTGGGAAGTGTATCAAATCCAATACATCACCGAATTGCGCTTGTTTAAGGTATAAATACCCCCTCTATGTCCTTGTATAGTATCGTCTTACCCAGTCTCCCATTAGAGATTCCATAGCATTCGTGATATATAGCTCGTACACGATTTCTTACGTCAGGTTGCCAAGGGCGACCAGCCCCGGTGACACGTGACCAGTATAAAATGGTCCGGCATTACGCGGAAACTGAGCAGAAGCCGCAGCATCATCACTGAAAGAGGTGAGTCCTTCCTAATAGGCCTACTTCAATATTGTGTCGAATTATTCGATTGTAAAATGTCTTGCACATATCAAACTTCTTAAGATGACGTTTAGCTTTGCAGGATGATGTTCATTGCGTTCGGGGTTTTAAGGAAGCGGTTATATAACCCTTCAGTTCCTGCGCGATGCACGAATTTGGGGAGGCGTGGTTCATACATTCATTTCATCCGACGTTATCTACATATTCCAGTGTTTTACTACAAAATAAAACGATAAATCTCACTCCCGCGACGTTTTAGTATCTTGTAAGAACAAAAACGTCTACGAATGAAGCTGCTACGTCACGTACCACCGCTCGCGATGGTTTCATTGCGTCATCGTTCCAGAATGTACCATCTGCTAAAGATGCTGCGAAAGGAGGGAAGAATTAACATTTATCTTCAGTTAAACACAAACTTCTCGAAAAGCGGCTTTGTGGGGGTTTTTTTGACGCATTTTTTCTTTTTTTTTTGACTGAAGAGGTTGTTAAATTTATTCGACATATTGAAATTGATAGATAATGAATGAAGATGGAAACGCACTCCCCCTTTTTAACGTAAAAGTAACATTTGCGCTGTAATGCATAGAAAAGCAGATAAACAAATAATGTCCGACCCAAAGGACATCACTAGCATCATGAAGGTCACGTGAGCAGTCAAGGTCACATATGATATAATGCCTTGCGATTATGCATCGTGTCTTTCTCATAACGGTGGCGTTTTAATGCTTTATACGAGAATATGAATAAGCCAGTGCTTCTACCTGTATTTGATGTAAATTTGGACAGGACACATGTTACACGGTGGGCATCATGGGAGATTTTCTCCCTCATGTACGTGACTGGAGTCGTGTTTCGATGCTGCAGTGGAGAACATGACTCAGATCTGAAAACCTTTCATGAGCAATACTGAACTTCACTATTGACTTTTACAGTCATTTCCAGCACATACTCTGATTAATAAGGTGGTTTGTTAGTTTTAGCTGGTTTAAGATGGTTTCCCAGCTTTTAAACAAACCAGTAGACTCACTTGACCAGGTTTAGGCTGGTCAGTTTTCGCAGGGTATGCATTATGAAATTATGCTGTGACAATTTACCATAAATCACCCATAATGCTTAAGTATAATTCAAAGACTTTAGGATGAAATATGTTTATGCGAGGAAGTGATATGCAGGTGGCATGTCCATCCCCCCTCGTTGACCTTATGCGGTCTGACTCTGCAGTTGCCACTGGCAACAAGAAGGGCCTTCAGCTGGCAATTTAAGTGTCATTTATAGTGGATGTTACTTTATACTCCATTCCAACTATGGATTTAAAAGCCAATAGAAATTTAATCAGGCATTTGATAGACCATTGCACTGATTTATGCATCATGACATCACAAGTGGCATGTGATGTTCACTTGGTTTGACACTTGTGCCCGCCTCATCAAAAATGTCCGCAGCTCAGACTAAAATACAATGAGAAGATATTTCACAATAAAATCTTGATTTGTGTATTGTAGTACAGTGAATAGTCTAAAATAGTTTTAAAAAATTGCATGCGTACTGCATGTTTAATGTTAAGAATGAACCATGGAGTCTATGGTTTTAATTGGCACCTTTTTGAAGGAATGAACTTTGCAGTAAAAATACCATTCCCTTCTCAAATATATCCTAAAACGGAGCCAAGAATGGGAACAGTGGGTTGCAGTGTGGGGTAGTTTAATTTTCTTACATCATACCTATTGCACTGCTACTAAAGCCAAATGTGACCGTTGGCACACAAATAATGGCCCTAATGTTGGACATTTATGTGCTAGACTAGTTAAAGTGCCTATCCTCTAAAAACATGTTCCTCTGCTGCTATTGTCTGGCTGGAATGACACAGCACTTCCTCGGGATGCCTTATAGTCACACCACCTGGAATACAATACTTCTCTACACTATCTTAATATTGATCATTTTAATAATTAAAACGGGGGTCCGAAACCCTGTTTTTGTCATCAGTTGCTTGCTATTTTTTGCTGAAGTGACATTTCCAAGTGCTGTTTCATTGTCACACAGCATTAGTACTTTCCACTTAAATGACTGTATGCGTGTCCTAGGAAAACTGTCCTGGTTACACCCGTCCCTGTGTCCTTGTTCTGTCACAGTGTGTTTTTGGTCGGAGGAAATGGCCGCTTGCTGGGTCAGAGTAAATACTGTCCTCTTGTCTCTTAAGAGAGAAGGTGTGGCATTGTGGTTAGTCAAGACTTGCTTCCTACGGCATGGGGAGATCCTGCCAAATACAGCAGAGAGACTGAAACATGATAAAAGATGCCTATAAATAAAAAAAACATACATTAATAATGACAATCACTATAAACGGTTATTTAGCCAAATGTAATTTGATTGTAAGCCTTTATGGTTGGCATGAGCATTATGGGTAGTGTAGTTCAGTAATTAAACACAATTTTCAAACAAATTGTCACATTTATGGCTTCTACGAAAGCAAATGCCTTTGCTTGAAGTCTGACGTAATGTTACAGAAGTATGGGGACAGATCTTTTCTTTCTTCTTGTGAGTGAAATGGGTTATCGAAATAGAAAAAATGTAGGGTGGGGCTTTGGTTCAGTCAATTGGTTATTGATTGGATGTAGGCAGATTTGTTTGCAGTTGATTAAAAGGGGGTGGTGTTTAAATGGACTAAATGATTGGAGTCTGGCATACGCCATCACTGAGAATGCTTTTCGCCAGCAGATTGAGTTGAGATTTTGTACAAAAAAGATAAAATTTAAGCATGCATGGATAAATCATTCCCAATAATATCAATAACATGCCTTTTATAAAATAGAAAAGGAGAATTTCCATTTTATGACGACTCTAAACTCTGAGCTCATAGAAGGTCTTTCTAATGGATTTATACGTTTTTCTGTTAAATGATTAGGATATTTACTTGACTGTTGTACTCTGTGCAGTCACAGGTGTGTGTATATAGGGTATTTATCCAATCAGATTATGGAGCCAGAATTAATAATAATTTGACAGTTAGCATTTAATGGTTGCACGTGATATGCATGTGACGGCATTGGTAAGACTGAGACGCTGAACAGAACAGTGGGGGAATTGAATTTAGGGTCAGTTCAGAGGTGTGTGTGTCATTTGATCCAGATCAAATTGGAGGCAGCAGCCTTTTGGCAGGAAACCAGTTCTCATTGACTCTGTTCCACTGTGTTTTTTACCATTCAAGTTTTCTAAGAAGGCAGAGGGATATTCTCATCTATTGACAAAAGTGCGCAGTGGCACAATTTGCTGTGAATCAAATGAATCGACCAATCACAAAAATCAATAATCTAAATAAGTCAGAGAGGAGGAAGGGAAACCAAAGATGCCGACATGGACATTGTTTTCCTGCGCTGAATGACCTTGTCAAACGTCATGCGATCAGCCTCTGCAATTTCGTCAGATCGTTTGACTTTGATTAATTTATTGATGAATTCTTTGCTTCACCTCCATGCATGGGTTAATGCAAAGATTAATTTCTAAACAAAGCCTCTTTGTCAGATAGTATTTGCAAAAAAATGATTTCTGCAGCGGTTGCATACTAAATGCACTGATTTAACTTGAGGCTGAATCCGCTGGTTGGTCTGTTTTATGTGCAGTGCATCCTGGCAATCCTTAACAGGACCACATAGGATAGGGGACTTGGATTAGGATTACTCAGGCAGGTCAGGTGCAGTACATGGTTCACACACATGGGCAGATTAGGAGATTACAGGGATGTCTTCAGTTACACACAGCCAGATGCAAGGACGCTCTGTCATTATGCACATTGTGATAGACTGAACATCATTCTTTAATCATCACTGACATCAATTACATTTCCTGATTATAAAACATTGCAATTGTATCGTAGCTTGTACTTTTCCAATTTTTATTGCTCTAGGTGGAGTAGAGACCTAATACACATTTAATCAATGCTTTTAAGACTGACATTGGTATCAAAATAAGTCACCCTGTTCTCTAGATAGACATCAACCCTTGTCTCATTTCACATTGCCCTTGAGTTCTTTGAGATAAATGACCTGATTTCATCCCGTCTGGCGATGTGGGGCATTGGCTCACATTTGAGTTGAGGGTAAGTGCTCATCTTGTACAGCCAGAAACATCAAAAAGCAGGCGATTGCTAATTCAAAGGGTGTTTTACATTAACTGAACTGAGATTGATCCATCTAAGTGAGACGGTTCCATGGTTACAGGCAATTGGCCAGAAAAGCCACTCGTGTTCATTTTAGGTTGATCGGTCAAGGTGTCGCTTCGATTGGTTGCTGTATTCTGAGCCTGAGGGTGTCTTTTTTTTTTTTTTTTTTTTTTTTTTCTCCCACAGTATTTGTGGAAACCAGCAATTCTGTTGGGAAATAGATCGGTCAGTGCCTGGAAAATAGACAGCTGCCGCTGTAGTGTCCATGTACCTCTCATAACCTCATAATCTCATGGACATTTTGTCCTTTTGGATTTATCAATGAAGTTTTACATGCATTGAACAGCATTTGCATTATTCTGCCAAATATCAATTTTCCAATATGTGCAATTTAGGACAGATTGATTTCATATTAATTCTAAACGTAACAGAGTTCATACCATATCCCAGACCATCTGTTCAAGCAGACCGTGAAGGTCATTTTCGGCCATTTCAATGGTGCACCGAGACAGAAATCAGAAGGGCAGATGAGGTCCAATCAATGGTGTCTGTGGAAAACCTGTTAATTTGTCTCATTAATGACTGTGTGAATGGTTGTGCACTACTTGTCTTGATGAAAGTATAAACATGTGGACTCAAAACAAACCGTAGATCACTAAAACCCAACAGATCAGATGTTTTACATCAACTATAGTCACATCTATGGGCTTTTAGAGGGCTATATTTTGTTGGGAGTACTCGTATCCAGTTGACATAACTCTGTTAGCTAAAATGTTTATATGTTAAATTGTCAAACAAAGTGTAATGACTCATGCGTTTCTTTAGTTATTTTGTATACAGCTTTATAGTGTTTGAAATACAGCTGTAAAATAAGTCACTAGGATGTTACTTTATGTCTAGCTGTAAAAACAGTAACAGCAGAAATCAACTTATTGTAAACATTTCTAAAGTCCAAACAGATTTAGACTGCCAGTATGTTTGAAAAAGCCCAACTAAATCAACTGAAAGCCACATACACTTCTATCTGCATTTAAATTTGTTCACTTTTTCTTTTCAGTTGTATCTTAAATGAAAGTCACATGCACACATCCGTTCCTTGTTGCAGTTAAACATCCTCCTCTTTCCTTTTTACGTATCAGGCATTATCCACATATGGCATGTAGAAATATGACACTGGTCCAATTGTCAGGCTCAGATTACATAAGACCCTTCCTCACACATGCTTTTCACTCTGATAATGGAGAAAACCGCAAACGATGTCAGGCATGTGACAACTTGCTAAACATTCTTCACTGTGGGTTTCAATATGCAGCAATGCATGTACATTCTTCCTTCCACCACGCTGCCAACATTTCAGCAGATTTCTGAACTTCCTGTGTGCATATGGGGAAGTTGAAGAATAAATTGTAGTGCGCATGACTTGCTGCCCCTTTTCTGCATGAAAAGAGGAGAATAAAAGACGTGTCTAAATACAATGGACCTTCTGCTCCGGCAGGCTAATAAAGTATGCAGGTCCGGTGAGGCCGAGGTTTGGAAGTTTCCCAGATGGCATGCTAATGGACCTGAAAACAATAAAATCTAGAGAATAGTTCAAGCCTCCACCCACCATCCAGAACACCCCACTGGCTCAGGGAAAGTTCATGAAGTTCAATCCCACAAGCATGTTTAGACAGACCACTAAGCTGCCAGTAAGAGTGGGTGGTACACTATTAAAATGAAGATACAATGTGCAAACAATTTGTCAGTGGGACAGCACCCTCAAAAGGGTGTCTTTTGTACCTTTTTTTTTTTTTCCTAAAGGTTCATAGTAGTAGATATTACTACATTAAGGCACTAATATGCATATATGTATTAAAGTGCGAAGTTGATGCTATTGTTCTAAAAGCCTGTTTTTGTCTTCTCTTATTTCAGGTCCAGGACAACAATCCACACTCTTGTAATAATGTCTGAGCTTTGCGTTGGAATCAATGGGTAAGTTCACCAATCTTGCCTGTCATGACATTTGAAGGCTTAAATATGATAACATTCCGCATGACAAAATATTAAGCACTAAATGCAAAAATTAAGAGACTGTATTATGATAAATATACTTTGTATTTTCTCAATACCAAAAAAGTATTTATAAAAATTATACGATTGATAATTTTTCAACTATTAAAAAACAACTTTCACAACTTTTATGAACCTTATTTGCATTTCACTTGGGACACCGCTTTAAGGTCGGAGACTGTAAGGAAGCTCACTAGGTTTTGAAACTGAGCTAATAACTCCATAAATGGAGATTGTGAAGGACGGACAGACAGAGAGAAAGAGAGGGAGCAAATGGCCTGATTCAGAATGATTACAAGAACAGGATTACCCAGGATGAGATTAAGCCTCCATCCACACAAGCGTGCGCATGCACACACAAACTCCTGCTGTATTGTCATGCAGGGAATGTCTTACCAGTCAGATATCAACTGACAAACATGAATTATTCTCTTTACCTTTCATATGTTAAATAAAACCATGTAGATATTCCCTCATTTCTGCAAATGAATCGCACAGTCCTTCAGTGGAACGTTCCATCATGTTTCCTGCAGACAGACGGATGCAGAAGAGTCTTTCAAAATAAGATACAAGACAGATTGTGTGATTATGAAACCTCTTAAATAATTCTGCTCTCTGTTTGTGTAGATTTGGCCGCATTGGCCGTCTGGTCCTCAGGGCCTGCCTGCAGAAGGGAATTAAAGTGACCGCCATCAACGACCCCTTCATTGACCTGCAGTACATGGTGAGATTCACTGAAATTGATTGGCATTGTATAAAAAAGCCATGGTACACTAACGTTCAGGCATATAGGCCTGCACTGGATGGAGTGTTGCTTAGTATGAGATTTGACGCTTTCAAACTTTTTCTGTGGATTTAACAGGATTTTTCAGTATCTATGCTTAAAGCTACTATGAAATTGTCCGTATATTTATTCCTGGTATTATTGTGGATAATTTATTGGTGCATGATCCAGTCAATTCATATTAGACATAATTAAGTTCCAAAATGCATTTTTCCTTTTGTATATCCGGTTAAACATGGAAATATGTCAGATTACAGTGTGCAATACCGTTCAGATTTTTGGGGTTAGTAAGAGTTTTTTTTTTTTTTTAAAGAAATTAATACTTTTGTCAACTTAATGCATCTTTGCTGAATAAAAGTGCCGACTTTTTTTTTTTTAAAAGATTTCTATTTCAAATAATTGCTGTTCTTTAACTTTCTGTTCAAAGAATCCTGAAAATTGATTTATCATGGTTTCCACAATAATATTAAGTAGCACAAAGGTTTTCAACATTGATTAATAATAATAGATCTTGAGCAGTAAATCAGCACATTAGAATGATTTCTGAAGGATCATGTGACACTGAAGACTGGCGTGATTATGCTGAAAACATCAGCTTTGACATCACAGGAATAAATTACATTTTAAAATATATAAAGTCGTACTGACCCCAAACTTTTAAACAGTAGTGCTTTGACGTTGAATTGTAGCAAAAATATGGAAATGGCAGATAATTTCTTTCTGTCCTGACTCTATAAGAAAATTAATTTATCTTGCCCTACAGGTCTACATGTTCAAGTATGACTCCACTCACGGCCGTTACAAGGGAGAAGTTCACCAAGAGGATGGAAAACTGGTCGTTGATGGTCAAGCCATCTCTGTGTTCCAGTGGTACGTTTTATTGGTCTTATATCATAGTCGTCTTTCAGGAGCGTCACACTTAGGATATAACTCCAACCTTGACATGTAGACAGAAAATGTTGTAGTAAACCCTGTCACATTAGGAAGATTTAGGCTGACGTCATACTGCACAGTATATACTGCATACTGGAGTTGCGTCACAAATGACGCATTATACACTATGCACTCATACATTATGTACTCAACCATGGTGTTTGAGTTTTGTAAATTTATTTCGTTATTCAGCATCGGAGTCTGATAGCCCCTCCACTACATAATTAAAGCTGCACGGTTTTGCATTTTTAATCCAATTTTGAACAAAATTGTTTGGCCATTCAATCAAATAATGAACCAATTATAGATGTTGATTTGGTTTCTGGTTCACTTCACACTTGGAGTAGTGCATTGTGGGATACAGTACTGTGTCAGTAACCCAATTGGATATTTTATTCATACTGTAAAAAAGTGTCCATACTGCAGAAATAGAATAAGGAGCATGGTAGTATGCTATTTAAAATACAACCTGTAGTGTTGTGCTAACTGTCTTATTTGCACTTAGCATGAAGCCTGCTGAGATCCCATGGGGCGATGCTGGTGCCCTGTATGTAGTAGAGTCTACCGGAGTCTTCCTCAGCATTGATAAGGCCTCAGTAAGTCTGCGCCTCTGCATCATCTGGAATGTACATGTATAACATCAAATGTTATAAAACTGAGATTTTTCTGAAATTCATCCCCCGTAGGCTCACATCCAGGGTGGCGCCAAGCGTGTGGTTGTGTCCGCCCCATCACCTGATGCTCCCATGTTTGTGATGGGAGTCAACCAGGACAAGTATGACCCCTCCAGTATGACCATTGTCAGGTGAGCAAACCAAGCACAATGCATGTCAGCATGCAAATGAAATATTTAAGGCATGCATGTTTAAATTACTGACTTAAGTTACTGTTTTGGTGCAACATTAGCAAATAACCGTAATAACAAGTGTGTTTTTGTTAAACATCACAGCAATGCATCCTGCACCACTAACTGCTTGGCTCCCCTGGCTAAAGTTATTCATGACAACTTTGGTATTGAGGAGGCCCTCATGGTAAGTTGATGCGATAATAACTAGTTTAACTTTTTTTTTTTTTTTTTTTCCCTTTTATGATGCATGTATGAGTAAAACAGCTTCTTGAGCAAAAAGAAATGTAGGGTGGGACTTGATTAGATTGATTGGGTTATTAGATAGTTGTGGTTTGCTATTGGTTGATCTCATGTGAGTGACAGGTTGTCCCACCCTCACGCCAGTAAACACCTCATCAGGGAAGAGTGGGGGGGAAGTTATTTTGATTAAAGATTATGAGGGTACATGAATTTAAAAAAATGTTGGTGAGAACGGACAAATCATTTAATCATTTTATTTCATAGTGACTAAAATATAATGAAAAATGGGCTGCATGAACAATTAGGTCAATTTTGCATTTATGGCACATTGATTTGAACTATGAAGAACATTTAACATTTTCATATTGCTGCTGCTTAGAAATTAAGGATAAAAGAAACAAAAAAGCTTGACATCTCAGCAGTGATTATGGGCAAAATAATGTGTGAAATTCACATTTCGACTTAAAGTGTAACTTTGCCGATTTTCAACCTGCTTTGTATTGTTACAATATCAGTAGTATATGAAAATGAATTGTTTACTCATTCTCTGTAACTTGGACTGAGAAATTCCCATTTTTTTTTGTCACCAAATTTACTGACCCCAAAATTTTGAATGGTAGTGTCTTTTCTCATCTTTTTTTTTTTACCTCTTCACAGACCACAGTCCATGCCTACACCGCCACACAGAAGACCGTGGATGGCCCCTCTGCCAAGGCCTGGCGTGATGGACGTGGTGCCCACCAGAACATCATCCCTGCTTCCACTGGTGCTGCCAAGGCTGTGGGCAAAGTCATTCCTGAGCTTAATGGGTCAGTGCAAGAGATAAAAAAAGACAACTGATCGAGTTTGATGGCAATTGCCGAAGTAAACCCTCTCTCTGTTTTTTAGTAAGCTGACCGGTATGGCCTTCCGTGTGCCAGTCGCCGACGTGTCCGTTGTTGACCTCACTTGCCGCCTCTCAAGGCCCGCCAGCTATGCTGCCATCAAGGAGTCTGTAAAGAAGGCCGCTCATGGACCAATGAAGGGAATTCTGGGATACACAGAGGATTCAGTAAGTGTTAACAATAAAAATCATTTAGAATACCACATCTCGCATGCGTATGTTCACATAATGGACAGAAGTGTCATTTAATTTTTGTTGTCTTTTAGGTTGTTTCTGCTGACTTCATTGGTGACACTCACTCTTCAATCTTTGATGCTGGTGCCGGCATCTCCCTCAATGACAACTTTGTCAAACTTATCTCCTGGTAAGCTCAAAAACATTGCTGAAAATAGATGTAGCTAGAGTTGGGCAATAAGCTATATTTTGAATAGTCAAGATACTTTTAGAGTTTCTTTTTTTTGCTGGTAAAATGATACAAATTCCTAAAGAGGGCATCATTTGATCAGTTTTCCTTGTCTTTGTTTTAAAGCTGCAATATGTAAATTTTTTTGCAGTAAAATGTAAAAAAAAAACACTTGGCCAGCGTTTATATATTTTGTTCATTTTAGTACTTCAAATATCACAAATATTTTCAACCGTTTGTAAATCTTGAGAAAATCGCAGTTTTAACCAAGGATCCAGGATGTGTGAGGGAGTCGCCTGTAAATGCCGTCATATACATGTTACCCTCAGTTTCCGGTTTTATTTTGTAGAAAACATGGAGATACCAAAGACACTTTAATATATATTACATGTGGGAACACAGACAAGGGAACATATTTTTTGATACATTTATAGACCGAAAACGAAGTATTGTAATCTAGCCCAACACGTTTAGTCTTACTGTTTAAATCTAATTTTCTTTTTTTTTTTTTTGCGAGTACCATTTTCTCTGAGGCTTTACCAGAGAAAGCAGCCACCGAACGAACGCACAGAGTAACGTTATAACATTTTCAACACATTCAAATATATCAAATATGATAAACAGAGCTGTTACCTCATACTCAAGACCGGAGAAGTGGAAGCGGCGACTGCGGCATAATAAAAGTCCTGCTGCTCACGAGGCGTGTATTCCGATCGTCTCATCAATTGCTCCAGCGCCTCGTCCAGCTCCACAACACTCGCCCTGCTACAGTAACGTTAATAATTGCATCCATGAACATGATTTCTGCCTGAGTCCTATCCCGATTCTTTTCCACCGGCTGTGAGGTGAAGACCACACGTCCCAAGATTCCTCGCTCAAACTTGGCGTCATCAAGCTACGCCTCTTGAAAAGGCAACTTCTAGCAGAAGAAAAAACACAGTGCACATAATAATGTCTCTACTTTTAGTGGAGTTACAGTTCAATTAACAGAACAGGACCGTTATATTTGATTCGCAGAATTGATTCAAAATGACTCGTGATTTTTAAAGTCCTCCATTACATAAATCGTTCGTTTTTTTTTTTTAGCGATATGTTTCTTTCTCTTTTTTTTTCTTTTAACATGCTTTTTTTTTTTTTTTTTTTTTTGCTTGGGTACGTTAAATATAAAAATAATTACATTTTATTCATTCTGTTTACTTGGTGAATAACATGCCTTGACTATATTTTTTTTCTGCGTTTATTTTTTATTAATATAGACATAGCAGTCATAGGGTAACGCATTCAAAATGTTTTTTATATTAAAGTAATTTCAGAGAACATGCAGTAAATAAATACTGAGGTAAATTTGTCAAATGGCAGATAAATTAGATATTTAAGCTATTTCTATTAAGTTATAACTTGGGTGTCATATTCCAGTCAAAAACATGTCGGCAGAAAAAGCAGTGCTCTAATATTCTTTTGTCTTTCTCTTTCACAGGTATGACAACGAATTTGGCTACAGCCACCGTGTTGCTGACCTGTTAGTGTACATGCACTCCAAAGAGTAACTCGCCAAGTTTTGCAACAGCAGAAAGGCCCCACCATTCCTCCTTTTCAACGCACTCATTTCATAGCTGAAGCCATAGTGACATGCCTTAGCATTCCTGTTCCCACCTACGAGACGCGTTCGTCTCTGTAGATGTCTGTGTGTGTGTTAGTTTCTTTTGACAGTATTTGTGTCAGTGTCACTCCACAGGCATTGCTATAGTTGTTGCCATTCTGGGTGTAATCACGTTGTGTTGATGTAAAGAGAATAACTGATAATGTTACATGAGGCTACTGTAATGCAGTTTAAAAAAAGAAACAAATTAAACTGTTTGGAAAAACAAATGAGTTCCAGTCGTTTTTTTTCTCAAAGGTGTACTTATTTATCTCATGTTAAGTTTACTGTATCACAACTCATAGATGAATTTCTAAGGCCTCTTATTGATCAACATGTTAACTTTGCTGAGAACCTTGTTACACACATTCTTCTTTATGCCGTCTGTCATCTGATAGTTCATGCTTTTTAGTAAGTAAGAGGTCTTTTGGTATAATTGAAAACATCCCCTTTCAGGATATGGTACACATATTTTTGCTGTGAAGTCTTTGTAAAAATTAAACATGACAATAACGTTAATGGACATAACATTTACTGGACTGAAGCAACTTTACATTACTTGATTATCTATAAGTTTTGGAAAAATTGTCATCGTAAAACAATTTGAGGAACGTTTATTTGTTCATTTGTCGTCATTTTATTGCATTGATATGCCTCCCACTAACTCAATGCTTTGATTAAAATATTTTAAATATCTTAATTAGACATTATTGATATTGATTTTACACAAGTAGTCTGATACTGTATCTCATTGATTTGCATTAAAAGCCCTTGAATTTCCTCTTGTTTTGGTCATATGAATAACTACATCAGATTGCATATTTGTATTCTGAGCCTCTAAATAAAAGTGAGCTGTTTTTCCCCTCTTCGATTATGATCTCCATATTTTCACTACATCATGCAATATGAGCCATAAGAGCCTGATGTATTAAATATTATACAAAACATGAAACACATACTTATGGAGGCCTGTTTCCGCCACTAAAAAAAAGATTGTGTCTTTTTATCTCACAATTCTGAGAAAAGTCAGAATTCTGAGATAAAAAGTCGCAATAATCTTCTCTGTTTTTCAGTGGCGGAAACGGGCTTCCATACATACGCAACTTTTTAAGATTTAAAATAATTTTATATTTTTCAAAATATAAAAAATGTTTGTGTGAGTGTGAAATCGTACTCCTGTGGGCGCGTGCATGACGCCTCGGAAATGATTTTTGTTGATTTTTGTTAACTTGTACGCAACAAATGTATCTAAACAACATGGGGTATGATATAAAGACTAAAACTATAAATATCAAATAAAATAGGCAGACAAGCTAGTTTCTATTTTTTTTTTAAATTTGCTGTAGAACGAGAGGCGGAACTACAGTGAGATAGAGAGCGCATTCAGTCGGACATTTAATAGTGATGCACAGGGGGATTATGCGACCTGCGTCTGTCATTCTAAAATCGCGCTTTGGTTGGTAAGAAAGTCTTTTAATCTGTTAATTAATGAGTAGCACAAGTATTTAATCAATTCTATAAACAAATACATTTATTATAAGTTTACTGTAATTATACATCGAGTATTTGTGTGCACGCTGTCGGGTGCCGATGTAGTAGATATGGAGTTGACGTTTTGACACACCATTAAATATCGACATATTTCGATGTAATATATCTATAAATTTAAATATACTGTTTAGATAAAATTATAAATTTCTCTTAATAGGAATATTTACCTTATGAAACACTTCATAAACGTTTGACGTTTTCTATCCGAACAGGATCTGAGGAGGAACATCTCTACCATGACTCTTTTTCATTTTGGAAACTGTTTTTCCTTGGCCTATTTTCCATATTTCATTACTTACAAATGCAGTGGATTGTAAGTATTTAAACGCTATTTTTTCATCCCTAGAGTATGATCCTGATTAAAATGTTCTGTCTAGCTGTGTTCACTGTTCTAATCTTCACACTTTGTTTTTTACCAGATCGGAATATAATGCATTTTGGAGATGTGTCCAAGCAGGAGCCACATACCTCTTCGTGCAGCTCTGCAAGGTGACCGAGCCCTTTGGTCCTCACAGAGATGTTCAGAAGTTATGAGGTCGTCTGTAAATCTGTGATATCTCTTTCAGATGCTGTTTCTTGCCACATTTTTCCCCACCTGGGAGGGAGGAGCTGGGGTGTATGATTTTGTTGGGGTGAGCTGTCTCTAAATGGAATTTCCTATTCATTTATTTTTTATTTTTTAAGATTTTATTATGCATTTTTCCACAGATAATTGACCCTTCACATACAGTTTGATTGACAGGCGATCTAACCAATCATAACCCCGAATCCGCCATCTTATCCGACAAAGCCGTCAGGGAGTAGCCTATAGTAGATTAACGTTGGTTAACTTGAAATATTGTGTGTTCTCGCGTCTTTCCGTGCTTGAAACAACATTCCTTCTAATGTTCATTCATGTTTATTTGATGCTATAAATGTATGAGGAGAAAATCGGTTCACGAGCCGCTTGATCGACACATTAAGGAGACACTGTACGGTATTTAGTGTTTAAACTGCTTAAAAACATTACAATATTTTAAATATGAAACAGTTTCATACGTTGTCAGTGTCCTCTTTGCTCCGCGATGTATTTTTCACTGCGGGAGAACATGATGTGTGGCGTGAGAGCGCATTGCGAAGGGTTAGTAAAATTAGAATTTTTGAATGGAAAAATTACAAACCAAATTAAAGCTAGTTAGTTCATCCAATTTTTGTTTGCCATCCCTGATGTATATGACTTTCTTTCTTCAGAAAAACACAAAGAAAGTTTTTTCAAAGGAAGTAATCAATCACTGTCAGTCCATATAATGCAACTGAATGGCCGCTGCTCGGTTGACACTTGAAAAACCACACACAGCGATACTGACGCAAGACTCCAGGGAATGAATCAATGTTTGCCGAAACGATGGTTCATATTTTTAACTTAATCTGTCATTTTTTTTAACTTTAAATCATTGCATCTACTGTCATACAAGCTTTCATGAGAGGGATTTTGTGACACGGGAAGCACAGAGGACCGATACTTGTGCCGCTTACATTAAGAGACCAGAAGCAATGATTTATAGTTAAAAAAAAGTTAAGTATTATTTTTTTCACACCTATCATTTCTCTTCAGAAGACATTCAGTTGCAATATATGAAATCTCAAAGAATTTTTAGGAAAATAATCTTTCATTTGTGTTTATCTGAAGAAAGCTCATATGCATCGGGAGTGAGTAAAGGAGGGAATTTTCATTTTTGGGTGAACTATCCCTTTAAGGCTTTGCTCTTGCAATTTGTTCACATGTTCGTCTCATTTCGGAGGCTGCGTCCTCCAGAGGTCGCATTTGAAGGCTGCATACTTCATCAAGAATGTCTTATTTAACAAAATACTGTAGTAAGTATTTTACTGTAGTAAAATACTGTAATTTCATTCTTACTTTGCAATCCAACGGTTACTTTTCTTAACTGAGACCGCCTCGATGCAGCCTTCAAATGTGACCTCTGGAGGACGCAGCTACAGTTTCAGCCCTGTTGACAGTACAAATAATCCATGTTTATCATGTGGTCATTTGATGTATCTGATATATTTAACTTCATTCATTTTGTCCTGTTTAACCCCAGGAGTTCATGAAGGCCACCGTGGACATGGCCGATCTTCTAGGTCTTCATCTGGTTATGTCTAGGAATGCCGGGAAGGGCGAATATAAGATCATGGTGGCAGCTATGGGCTGGGCCACAGCGGAGCTCATCATGTCAAGGTATTCTGGTCATCCTGACAGAGATCAGATTTTCACCGGCACAAAATAATGAACGTATATGGTTTGGTTTGTTTATTGAAATGATCAGTAATGTATAGAACTGTTTTTGTCTGGCCGTTCTAAACAGATGTATACCGTTATGGGTGGGAGCTCGTGGCATTGAGTTTGACTGGAAATACATCCAAATGAGCTTTGATTCAAACATCAGTCTGGTAAGAAATGTGCTTGATTTGTGCCTTTAGAGGTTTTTTCTTTCTTTCTTTCTCTAATATTGTAACACTTTTTTTGTCATTGGGACACAATTTCTTGTTCGAACCTGAACTCATTTTTTTTTTAATCCTATCAGGTACACTATATTGCCATGGCAGCAGTAGTATGGATGTTCACGCGATACGACCTTCCCAAAAGCTTCCGTCTCCCTGTCACCATCCTGCTGGGATTGTGTGTTTATAAGGGCTTTCTAATGGAGTGAGTATCACGGTCATACATTTATGATTATTACTGATCTTGGCACAGTTTTTAAACTAAAGTATTATAACAAAGCTGTCATAAATCATCAGTGCTCTTAGTTTGTACTGAGTATTTTTAATGTGGCAAGTTTCTAGTAAACAAGGTTTAGACACATATTGTAAGTGCATAATATTAATGCTGCTTTTTGCTAAATTAATCTGTGTGCTGCTTTCCTCTGGCAGATTTAATTTAGATTTTAAGATTTTAATTTATTACCTCTATTTGTTAAAAATAGCTTGTTTAGGCTATCTGCTGTTTCTTGAGAGGACTGTTGTACTTGTTTGTCCTTCCTCTAGATGGCAATGTTGCCTAAGTCTGGTTTAATTGACACTGCTGCTTTAGAATTTAATACTAGCTTACTGAATACTTACTTTAATACTAGCTTAATTACTACTTACTGAATACTGCACAGCATGCCATCTATACTGCCTACTGTTTTCTAAAAATAGTGTCTAAAACAGAAGAATGAAAATATGTGTGTATATATATATATATATATATATATATATATATATATATATATATATATATATATATATATATATATATGTATATGTGTGTGTGTGTGTGTGTGTGTGTGTGTATATATATATATATATATATATATATATATATATATTTATTTATTTATTTATTTATATGTACGTATTATTGTAACATGACCTTCTCATTTTGCATGTGAGCATCATGCAGTTATTTCACCTTTTTAATTCAGTTTTATGTGAAAATATAAAAGTAATTACGTTTGTGACATAGAAAAGGTCAAGTCGAGTAAATTGCATTTTGGGATGCATATGGAAATATGTGCGCACCGTGTATGCCTACTATTGACTGCAGAAATAAGAGCAATATGTTAATATGCTGTTACAAATATAGCCTTTATGTCCATGCAAACAAGTAAAATAAAAGGAGGAGTTTAGAGAAACCGAATCCTTTATTGAACCGTTTCAGACACTGTGAGAAAAGAGGAGATGCTGCAATGTATATTATGAGAAAATTAAAGCATTTTTTTAACCTTGGACACATGTAAACCTATTCTAGAAGATGTAATTGGAGCACTTTAAAAAAAAAAATTCTTGTTATACTATTGTGATGTTTTACTGCACATGACTGTTTATTTCCACATTTGTGTTTCTCCTTCAGGCTGTTCGTACATGTTTTCCTCCTGGGCAGCTGGACAGCTCTCCTAGTGAAGGC
Source organism: Zacco platypus (assembly GCA_038088235.1). Taxonomy (NCBI): domain Eukaryota; kingdom Metazoa; phylum Chordata; class Actinopteri; order Cypriniformes; family Xenocyprididae; genus Zacco; species Zacco platypus. The sequence goes on from CM076077.1 coordinate 5,478,897, forward strand.
CGTGCTCACCGGTGCCATCTCCCTCAGTTCACTCTTCCTGTTCGTCACTCTCGTTCACAGCAACTAAACGCTTTGTGTACTGTACAGTGCCACCATGTGGGGCATTTCAAATATTTAAAGAGCAAATCCACATTCCTACATTGAACTTTTGTATCTGCCACAAAGAGACGGTGAGAGTGTAACTGTTATTAGTGAGCGTGTTTTTAAATAACTCCATTAACTAAATAAACACATGCATTCAATGTGAAGGAATGCTTGGACAGTTTGGGGAAAGAAACCAGTAATGGTGAAACGTACTTTCTTAATCACAAACTAATTTATAAATAAAGACCAGATGGGACAAAAATCCTTGTTTTTGTGTGATTGAATTAATTTATCTTGAAATATCACCATGTATGAAATATACCCTTATGAGCAAATCAAACCCAGCATTTTTTTTTTTTTTACATTTTGCTTTTCCTTCTTGATAAGGAACTAAATGTTAAAGCATTATGTACTTTTTCTTTTAGATTTGAATGCGGCATTTGACCGCAGACGGCTGTTTCCCGCCTTGAACACTGGGTATTGAAGGTTCAAATCCTATTTCAATACTAGTTTTCTCAGTCTGTGTGGATGGGTGTTCATCCTCAATTCATTTTGACCTGTGGGGTTCCCCAAGGATCTATCCTTGCCCCCATTTTGTTTTCTTCTTATATCTTTCCACTGGGTTCAGTTTTTAATAAACAGAGTATTGTTTCATTGTTATGCTGACGACACTCAAATCTATGTCTTTAAAGCAAAATGACAACCATGGTTTGAGTGCTTTAACCTCTTGTTTGTCAGATATCAAAGCCTTGATTTCCCTAAACTTCTTAAATCTCAGTGAGAGTAAGACCGAGGCAATCATGTCCGGACCTCTAGCTGTTTCTGGCACCAGAAATGTTGTTGGGTAACTTGGCTACATACGTTAAGCAATCTGTAAAAAATGAAGGTGTTGTTTTTGATTCTGTTGTGACATTTGATATAAGCAGGTAAATCCAGTTTCTTTCAGCAAAGACTCCCTGCCAAGATTAAGAGTTTTTAACTTTTGCTGAGAGCGAGAGTGTTATAAATGCCTTCATCACATCTCAACTAGACTACTGCAACTTAATCTATATAGGTATTAGCTGCTTACAAACAGTCTAAAATGATGCTGCTAGACATCACAAATGCGAACATACTCCTGTTTTACTGTCTGTACACTGGCTGCCAGTCTGATTTAGAAAACTTAAAATGGCTTAAAATTTAACTTTTTGCTTCTAAGGTTTTAAATTAGGGCTGCACGATTTATTGCGATTAAATCGCACGAGTTTTGGCAAAAGCTGCGATTATTTTTAATGCGCAGCTTATCAGAGCTGTACGGCTCTGTGATCAGTAGTAAATGCTTCTCCATCTGAAAGCCAGAGGGCACTCTTGCGCAGAAACTCCAAATATGACCTGCAGCAGAAGAAGATAACACGTCATATCGCTGTAGTTGAATAAACTGAAGATTGAAATGCTTTGATTAAACATGACTAATAAACACATGACTGCCTTATTCTGTGTAAGAAGCCACATCATCTCACAGAAGGATGCTCAACTGTTGTTATGAAGTGAGTTTGGAGTAAAAATATGTTATTAAATTTTGTCTTTTGTTGGACAAGATGTTAATAAATGCTTCTCATGTCTGGAAAGATGTTTGACGCGCATTATAAGCGACTCAAACTCAGTCCTTTCAGATGGATTAGCATTTGGAGCCGTACTTCACTGACAAGCTGCGCATAAAAAAATAATCGCAGCTTTCGCGATTTCATAATCATGACAATGGCGTTCAAGTTCGATGATATTTTTAGTATCGTGCGATAAATCGTGCAGCCCTATTTTAAATGGACTGGCACTTATCTTTCTGCCTTTTTGAGTGTAAAAACACCAGCTAGATGTTTAATGCTATCGAATCAGAAACTCTTACGGGTTGCTAGATCCAGGCTAAAGAAAAGGGGTGACTGGATGTTCATAACTGACTTATTGGGCTCTTTCATGCTGGTGTTAGGTTATTTATAGGTTGTAAATACAGTCAGGGATGTATTAAATGCTGTTATACTTATTTACCTTAATTACACATTCAGATCAATTGTAGAAAATGAAGTGACGTATATCCAATAGATTTGGCTATTTTAAGTTTGTGTTTGTTTTATTTAATCTCCAGAACTGCCTACTAATTGATTAAAAAATCTTTTTAAAAACTGTACCGGATAAATACAATCATCAACAAGTTGATAAGATCATCTGAATGAGTGCATTTTCTTAATTTTGCCCTCATAGAGAGTTTACTGTGGTAACGCCCATGGGCCTTCTATTCGACTGTCATTCAAGTTAGTCTACCTGCAATGTCTAACCAGCTCAATGCTGCTGATAAACAGTCAAACTCTCTCGTGTTAAATGCGTTCATCTAGCAGGTCAGGTGTTCAGCTTACTTCTAAACCTTCTTAAGATCTTTCTTTCAAAACAACTGTCCTGTCTTTCAAACACATCTAAACATTCATTGATTTGTTCTTTGACGTTTTATTTTTTTTAAATTCGTTTTCTTTAAAAATTTTTCAGTACTTTCTTTTGAACTTTAATACTTTTTTTTATTTACTTTTTTTCTTCATTTTCTTTCTTACTTTCTTCAGACCTTTTGCACTTTCTCTCTCATTAAAAAAAAATCTCATTCTGTTTCATGAATAATAATAATAATAAAAAAAGTACAATGTCAATATATCATCCGGGGGTGCATCTGGAACTCACAAACAAAACTATGGGTGTTCCAGAAGGGTGAATCCTGTTGTAAAGCCTGGATTTTGATTTTCTTGCTTTACAACAGGATCCACCTACCATTTTTCAAAAATGTATTTCCCTTAAGTAACCTATCACACAAATACTGTACTTCACAAAGTATTTGACTGCATGGTTTGTTCGCTTGTTCTTTCTTTCCTTATAGAAGACTTTGCAACTATTCAGTTTTTTGCACATAAAATCCCCCTTTGTAAGTGTACTTGGACCCAAGTAACCTTTCCCCCAAACTCTCCTGTGAATGTCAGCAGCACATATACAGCTCCCTGTTGGGTTAATGAATGCTCTCACCGTCAAACGTCACTCTTTCTCTCTCTATCGCTCTTTTCCACTCTCTCATTCACTCTCTCTCCTCCCTTCTAAACACAAGCGAGTTCACACAGAACACGGTGAACAAAACTTCCTTGTTTTCGAATGTCCGGTCAGCAGAGGATGGCGGAGGACGATTTGTATCTGCTTTACCATGGTCTCATGCTGCCTAGGATTGCTCATACAGACGAAAGTCTTAACTACCTCCAGAATTTCCAAGTCAAAGATGACGATACCTTTGTTGTCACCTATCCAAAATCTGGTAAGATCACGTTCTGTTTTCAATGCATAATGTTTATTTCTCCTCTCTTGCTTCCAGCAACGTGTCTTAATGCAACATTTTCTTGCCTATGCACATATCTGGTGCAAAGTTTGCAAAACAAAGCAACATCTTCAAATTGTGCAGCAGTTAAACCAGAAATAATTTTGAATACTTTGGGTAAATGCTTATGCTTATGGAGAGATACTAAATTCAATGTAATGCAAGTACAAATGTAAAGCGATCAGGGAATCTTCATTATTCCCTGGCTGTGTTTTTCAGGTACCACATGGATGCAGGAAATTATTCCTCCGCTCCTGAATGGAGGAGACCTGACCTCAGTGCAAACCGTCCCCAACTGGGACAGGGTTCCATGGCTGGAGGAAACCCGAGCTCCACTGGTCCTCGACAAACTCCCTTCACCGCGAGCCATCGTCTCCCACATGCCTTGTCATTTGATGCCTTCCTCCTTTTTCAACTCTAAGGCCAAGGTACAGAAAACAGCAGGACAGTCAAATCAAACTCATTTTCTGCAGTCACTAATTTGTTTGTCCAGTTAAAGTAATTCAGTTGGTACCCAGATTAACTGACACATTCATCTCAGTTTAAACAAATTGCTATATAGTTAGAAATCACTACTAATATTCAATTCAATTCAATTCCAATTTATTTGTATAACGCTTTTCACGATACATATCGTTTCAAAGCAGCTTTACAGAAAATGGATGTCAACATTACAATTTAAAGAATGCAGTTAGCAAATAACATAATTTAATTAATTAATTTACAATCAGAGTTAGCAGTTTAACCGAAGTTAGAAGCAAAGAGCTCCCGGAAAATAGATATAGGATAGATATAGATATAGATATAGATATATATCTAATAGATAGATATAGATATAGGATATAGAATTGGGCAATGTGCATTTTGCATATAATAATGCAAACTAAAAGTAATATGCTTGCATTTTCGTACAGTGTACGTTTTGAGTGCTTTCATGGCCAGTCAATCAGTTGCAAGTGTCTAATTTAGATTTTTTGTTGTTCATCTTCAGGTAATCTACGTTGCTCGGAATCCTAAAGATGTTCTAGTCTCATCTTTCCACTTTCATAAAATGGCAAATTTCCTTGAAGACCCGGGAACATTTGAAGAATTCACAGATAAATTCCTGTCAGGAAAAGGTGAACGATTCAAATATATAAATAAGTTTGAGCTCCTCAAAATGTTTTAATGTTTTTGAAAGAAAATCTTTAGCAGCGTTTAAAAACACTGTAATATTGTGAAATATTATTGCTTTTTAAAATAAGTGCTTTCTGTTGTAATGTATTTTCAAAATTAATTTATTGCTATGATTACAAAGCTGAATTTTCAGCATCATTGCTCCAGTCTTCAGTGTCACATGATCCTTCAGAAATCATTCTAATAAGCTGATTTGCTGCTCAAGAAACATTTCTTCTTATTATCAATAGATAATTCTAAAGAATAGCATTTGTTTACTGTCTTTACTGTCACTTTTGATCAATTTAATGCATCCTTTCTGAATAAAAGTATTAATTTCTTTCTACTTTTGAACAGTAGTGTATTTTTATAAAAATAGGTGGTTTCGATTCTCAATTCTTATTGGATGAGCCATGTTATAATCATTCAGTATTTAAGCGGCAAGTTGCTACTTTAGGCCATAGTTACTTATATTATACTTTATTGATTATTATTGGCTATTTTTGAACATTGGTGTCTTTTGTTATATTAATGTTGCCGCTTTTCTTTTACCTGCTTTAAAATCACTATTGAAGCATATTTATTTCTGTATTTTATAATAATCATATACATCAAAGCGTATGAATTAATGGAGCGTGTGTCATAAATATTCCAATAATTGATTTGCAATTGCTTGCACAGTTCTTTTTGGGAAGTGGACAGACCATGTGAAAAGTTGGAGAAACCCTGAGCTTGGGGACAGAATTCTGTACATCACCTATGAAGAAATGTTTCAGGTAAAGTGAAAGAAAAAGTATTTGTCCTTCAGGTATCAGACAGAATGAGTAACGTAGTTCTTGGTTTTTGTATTTGTAGGACCTCCGTGAAGTCCTGGGGCGGATTTTAAACTTTCTCGGTCGGGAGCTCAGCGCAGACGCTCTGGATCGTGTGGTCAATAACGGCGCTTTCAAAAATATGAAAACAAACACCATGTCAAACTACTCTCTGGTGCCAGATGTTGTTTTGGACAAAAAGAAGTCAAACTTCCTCAGAAAAGGTACACACATTTAAACACTTGGGTCATCTCATTTATACTTTTGAATGAAACCATTCTGCTTATATGAAGGTATTGCTGGAGACTGGAAGAATCACTTCAGCCCTGAGCTTGACGCCCAATTCACAGCTGTAATTCAGGAGGAAATGAAAGGAAGTAACATCAGATTCCCGTGGGATGAGGAATGAGCAAATCTCTTGTAATGGCATCTCGGTGCACATCAAAATAAACAGTCCTAGTTGCAATGTGTGATCGTTTACTTGACTTTGTTTCTATGTTGTGTTTATTCGGGTTTAAGGTTTAATTCCCCATCAGGCACCACAGCGTGAAAGAGTTATTGCAGCAACGTCCTCTGGTGTCCTGAAGATCTGTTGGGATTGCTTAAGATGATAAGATGTTAAAATGCAAGACAGTTAAACCGGTGTCGGTTTTTACAACATAACCGTGAGGATGCAACATCCTGACGTCTGTTTGCATTGCTTCGTGTCACTGGGTGAAGTTTCAAGCACTAACACAGTGAAATGTAGATAGTTTACATTCACATTTAATTGATGTGAAATAATGAGATTCAATTCAATTGAAGTAATGTGTACATGTAATATATATATAAATAAATATATACAGTGGGTACGGAAAGTATTCAGACCCCCTTAAATTTTTCACTCTTTGTTATATTGCAGCCATTTGCTAAAATCATTTAAGTTAATTTTTTTTCCTCATTAATGTACACACAGAACCCCATATTGACAGAAAAACACAGAATTCTTGACATTTTTGCAGAATTATTTAAAAAGAAAAACTGAAATATCACATGGTTATTTATAGTATTGCAGCGAATACAACATCAATTCGTCTTGGGAATGACAGATACAAGACCTTCAGTGGCCAGAGGGATTTTGAGCCATTTCTCTTCCAGAACAGACATATGTATGTGTGTGTGTGTGTGTGTGTGTGTGTGTGTCTATATATATATATATATATAAATATATATATATATATATATATATTTAACATAACATATATACACGATTGTGAATAATTTTATAAAGGTATATGGAAACATTTCTTATGCTTGTGTAAGATGTTGGAATACTCTGAATAGATCAAGAGATATTTCACTAAGAAAACAGACCTTCTCAAAGATAAATCTCATTGTTTTGCAGTAATACATGAATGCAACTATTTACATTACATTTCTCTTCAAGAGAACAGCGGCCAGGTCACTATGTGATGCTGGTGGAGGAAAACATTTTCTGACTTGCTCCTCCAAAATATCCCAAAGTGGTTCAAAAATATTTAGATCTGGTGACTGTACAGGCCATGGGAGATGTTCAACTTTCATGTTCATCAAACCATTCTGTCTTTCTGTGTGTATTGGTCAAGCTGATGCACAGCACCCCCTTCAGGCTACAATGTTTGAACCATTAGATATACACGGTCTTCCAGAATGGTTTAGTAGACCATGGCAGTGATAAGGCAGTGATATTTCAGCCCAAACCATCACTGATCCACCCCCGTGCTTCACTCAGGGCAGCAACAATCTGGGTGTTAACCGTCTTGGGGGCTTCTCCAAACCATAACTCCCACAGAAGTAGGAAAAACAGTGATGGTAGACTCATCCAAGAACAATAAATGTTTCACATTGTCCACAGCCCAAGATTTGCACTGTTGGCACTATTGAAACCAACATCTGGTATTCGCCAAAGGTGTGGCTATAAGTGACCAAAGGTTTGGCTATAGCAGTTTGGCCATTAATATTAACTCTATGGAGAACAGTTTTGATGGAAACGGGAGAGTCAAGGTGTGCATTTATATCTGCAGTGAGTTGGACAGCTGTTATTTATAATATTTTAATATAATATTTTTTTAATACAATCTGAAGCGGATTCCAGAATCCACTGCCGCTTCAATATATATCCTTTTGAGTGAATTTTAATGAGTGATTTATAATCAAGGTATTAACCAATTATCAATATTTATCCTTCTACATATTACAATTACTTCATCAAGCTTTGGATATTTTACTAGTTATAGAATTATATGTTTATGCATTTCTCTTTTCATCTTGAACACTAGAGAATAATGATGAATATTGTCTGAACCTCAGACTGAGAAAAAGCACATGTTTTGAGTATGCTTTGGGGAAGTATTCTGTTCAAAGCAAGAGCCCGGACAGTTTTTGAAGAAGGTATGTATCTGTGTAGGTACAGATCCTGTATTAGAAAGGTGGGCAAACTGGTCCCAGAAAAGCATGTGACCTTCGTCACTTTGTGCCTAAACCAAGGTCCTGGTTGTATAATAGATGTGTGTGTATAGTAGACTATATGTGAACATTGAACAAGTTTATCTATTTCTTAACCAATTAGAATAATTCAACTTGAAGTACTGACGTAGTTTAACGACCTGTGTGAGAGTATAATTGACCCTTCGCCGACAGTTTGATTGACAGGCGGTCTGACCAATCATAACCCCAAATCCACCATTTTGCCTGACAAAGCAGTCAGGGGAGTCAGTAGATTAACGTTGGTGAACTTGAACTCGAACTTGAAAAATTGTGTGTCCTCACGTCTGAAACAACATTCCTTCTGATGTTCATTCATGTTTATTTGATGCTATAAATGAGCTAGTATGAAGAGATGATCGGTTCACGAGGAGCTACAGCGATCTGTCACGACACATTAAAGAGACACTATACGCTATTTATTGTTTAAACGTCTAAAAATGTAATATTTTAAATATAAAACTGTATAATATGTCTGTTGACGCGTTGTCAGTGTCCTCTTTGCTCCGTGATGTATTTTTCACTGTGTGAGAACATGATGTGTGGCGTGAGAGCGCACGGCTTGTTGGACATAGCAACAGTAACTAAAGGGGGCGGGTCTTTGCGAAGGGTCATGCGCGCAGAGCGGCCTACGAACTCCTTGTGAGTGTTGTATGTGGTTTAATGCATATAAAAACAAAAGGTGCGCAATTAACCTCTCGAATTATCAATGTACTTCTGTTAATGAGCTTTCTCAAATCACTGCATTTGCCTGTAGGACAGAAAAATGACAAATAAGATCTCTCTTAGACAGCAGGGTAATTAAATAGACAGCAAACAGAGGCTATTTTTCAGCACAGCTGTGAACTGTAATAAAGCAATTATCCACTCAAGGCTGTGTTTTTACCACGGTTATTACTGTGTTACACAACCTGGCTTATTGCCTTATTTTTCAATCACCACCTCCAGAGATTGAGCTGCTTTGTGCCAGAATAGTTTCACTTTCAAAGAAATGACTCACTATAAACAAACACATTCATTTAATTCAGTTCCAGAATATTCAAATGAAGCTTGTTACGCCGTGATTGTCAGATTCGGTGCGTGTAAACTTGCATTGGTGTATGTGAAAGCGCTCACGTTTCCACTTGCATTGTTGTGTACGTGCTGACTAGTATATGTGAAACGGGTAAAGCGTACGTCTTCTCCTCTGAGGGCATTTCACCCCAGGGCCTCCGCCGTACGTGACTGCGCTGGGGTCCGCTGCAGCCTCCCTCTTTACCGATAACGCTAATGAACTTCCTGTGATTTCCTGTAATTGGGGCACTTTGGGCGGGACACACGTGTGAGCGAAGGCATCATCCAGGCATGTTAATGGCATTTTTCAGGCATATAGGCAAGCACGATGACGTTGTTGTTTCCTGATTGGGCGGAGGATCCATACATCCTCACGTATTGTCTGCGCTAGACAGCTGGCGTATTGACGGCCTCTGCAGTGCGCATGTGTATTGAACTCAGATAAAAGATCAGCTTACATCATTAGGACAGGATGGACAGTAGAACAGACGGATATCAAAGTGTCTCCTCTCAGATTGTTTCTGGAAAACCCAACATGGCATGGTGGGTGTCCATGGGTGTGGATGACAGCATCTCTTTCAACTCTCTCAAGGACAAAGGGTCAGCTTTTATTTGGACTAGTGTCGACACTCCAGAGACGTACAAAGATAAAGAAAGGCAGGGCCGTCTGACATAAACTGGCAGTGCTCATTTAAATCAGTGATCCAAAGGAATTTAGTTCCTTTGATTCTGTCATTGAATCAAAGGAAACTAGTATGAAGAGATATTTCCGTTGACTTCAGTTCCTGACTGAAGATTTAGTTGAAAACACATCTTCCTTCAGAACATTTACATCCAGTCAGTCTTGCTTGTTCTCACTTATTATACTTTATTTCTCGTAATTTCCCACATTTTAGAATAATAGTGAAGTCACCAAAATGATACAATTGGAAATATGGAAATTTAGTGCCCGGAAATGAATTATATATAAACAAATCAAAACTGTACTGTAGCTGCTTCAAATGTTACTGTTATTATTTTATTTAAAGCTTAAATTTTAAAGAATTTTATGGGTGCATTCAATTGACCCTTCGCTGGCAGTTTGATTGACAGGCGATGTAACCAATCATAACCCCGAATCAGCCATTTTGTCTGACAAAGCAGTCAGGAGTTAGTAGATTAACGTTGGTGAACTTGAACTTGAACTTGAAAAATTCTACGTCTTTCCGCGCTTGAAACAGCATTAATTCTGATGTTCATTCATGTTTATTTGATGCTATAAATGAACTAGTATGAAGAGATGATCGGTTCACGAGCCGCTTGAAGGAGCTACAGCGATCTGTCACGACACATTAAAGAGACACTATACGCTATTTATCAAATTTATTATTATTTGTTGTTGTTGTTTATTCTATGAGGCCCCGCTTACTTGCTCATAATTTTCCTGACGTTGTAAAGCTGAACAACCAGACAATGTGGGATCCCAGCAATATTGTGTGTATCCAGATGAGGAAGGGGCCATGCACCAAATCCTGACATATCTCCAAGCTTTAAGAAATGGATGCTGGATTAATCCCATTGTAGCATGATGGGAAATGACCTTTGACTGCTCTCTTTATTAATTGGCTGAATCCAAAATCACAGACTTCCCTACTATATAGCGAAAAACTGTATGTGACATCTGAATTCACGGTACCCGAATGACCTGCTACTTCCCGAGAGATTCTGAAGTGTGCATGCGGTGGACACTTTACTATCCCATGAGGCCACAGGAGAGGTTTTATGAATGGCAGCGAAACTGATGCTAGTAGTTCACATGATGACAACACGACAAATGAGGTACGTCCGAATTTCATTCTATATAGAATACTTATTTAACTCTCACAGAGTATTATTTATTGAAAATAAAGAGTTAGTAAAATGGTTAAAGTTAAACCAAAACTCCTCCCAAAACAAACTTTTTTTAGGCTTAACAAACTCCTTTCTGTAAAATGATAATAATAACAAAAACATGCAGTTGTTATTATACAGTTACATACATTATACAGTTTCCAATTTAAAAAATAAAATACTGCAGATAAGCACAGAGAAACTGACAGAGTGTTATTTCAGGGTTGTTGTTTTTGTGTTGTTATCTGGGTCAGCATGTGTCATAGTGTTGTAGTTTCCTGATCAAGCCAATTAAGTTTATTTTTCTTTGCTATTCTGAGATCTTTTTGCCTGGACACGTGGGTGGCCTCTGAAGAAACCAATATATTGCATTGTGGGTTTTTAATTGGGCCTTGTTTTATCCATTATGCTCTTCCTTTAAATAAAGACTAAAGCCAGCCCACAGTACCAGCACAGAGGACTTTCACCAGGTCACAGGTTTATATAAACCTACTCACAAGGACAAGCAAAAGGGTATGTGTTTGCCAGCTGATCAGTAAGCCAATTTTAGTTCCAGACTTTTAACTTCGGACCGAAAGAGGCTAAATGTGTTGGTGCTTTGTGCAAATATTCCCTTCAGCTGACAATGAAAAATATCTTTCGTCTTTGACTATCCATCTGTCTGTCTATCTATCTGTCCGTCCGTCCGTCCACAACTGGTCAGTCAGATGCTCCTAAAAGTAATTTCTTCCATTTTTGGACACTTTTAGAGTAGGTTCATTAATTAACATGCCAAAAGAAATGTTTGGAAACATATAAGGTTTGTGAAAAAGAGAGTGTGAATATATTAAGCCCAACTAGTAGGTATATTGTGATTAGATAGGAGATTTAGTTTAAATATATATTGTACTACATGTTTTACATTTTCTTTTACAAAAATCTATTGTTACATAATGTAATGTAATCAAATTACCTTTAGGTTTTTGGGGGGATCACCTCATGTTCATCATGCAAGAGAAAGCAAGAAGAATAAAAAATGTCTGCCGATAAAACCGAAAAAATTGCTTGAAAGATAAAATGAGTAGTTTTTCCACAGCTGAGTTTTTTGGCAGCAGATACTTGAGACGTTAATACTATTTGAATAGAGAGTTTTGTATTCAAGAATTGTCTGTTTGCATCACATTTCTGCCAGTGTGCCATTTATAATAAAAGCACTGAACTATTATTAGCAACATCACAACGAGTCTGCCATGTCTTATTGTTAGCTCTGTATTTACACTTCTGCAGCATTCATTAGGCCTGTTCGTATTTATTCATGTGGTTTTATTTACTGGTGCTGAAATGCTTTCGTCTTCCTGCCATTGTCTGAATGATTATCTTCACCTGAGTGATAAGACGAGTCTTTACATTAAATCAGATGCTCTGTGTGTACACCCCACCTTTGTTTTGACTACACACTAATGCTCATACAGCATCGCAGAGAGGAGCAGCTGCAGCGACATTGACGTCAGAGGAACAATAGCTTTATTCCAAAAACATAAACTTTACTAGTCTTACAAATGCTGTGTTGGTAATCTGCAATCAACAAAAAGCTGTTACTAGTGTTGGGGAAAGTTACTTTTAAAATTAATGCGTTACAATATTGCATTAACTAATAACAAAAGTAACTAATTGCGTTACTTAGTTACTTTTTTATGAAAAATAATGTGCTACGTAACGTTTGCGTTACTTTGTCTCACCTGGGCCATGCTTGTTTGTTTGTTTTGTAACAACAACCACAGCAAAAGTTATATTTTTGGCAAATGTAGGCCTTTTCACGCCAAAAGTGAAACTCCTATTCCAGAAATAAAAGCCACAACAACAAATCTCAGGGATCATTTTGGCTCTGATCACTGTAGTTCATTTATAGCATCAAATAAACATGAATGAACATCAGAAGGAATGTTGTTTCAGACGTGAGTACACACAATTTTTCGAGTTCAAGTTCACCAACGTTAATCTACTAACTCCCCTGACTGCTTTGTCAGACCATTGGTTAGATCGCCTGTCAATCAAACTGTCGGTGAAGGGTCAATTATCATAAATAAGAGAGTCCTGGGTAAAACTTGCACATGAACTCCCTCCCATTTGGAAACTTGAATGCGATGAGCTCGTAAGCACGACTTCAGAAGTGGGAAGTATCAAATTACGATAGCACGTGAAGTCAGCATCACTCCCGATTACTCAACATGAGGATTACATACTGACTACATAACATAAAACATTAATGGACATAAATGATAACATGAAAACAAAACCTTTTTGTCTGCATAACTGATAACAAAAAAACCAAGAAGAAACATAACTATTTAAAAAATTAACAACCATCAAATGTGAAGTGGGAAATGTGACAGGGAATTCTGGGAATGTCAGTTTATGGCTTTTGACTGTGAAGTTTAAGATGATTTGTTCTTTTTTACTTCCAAAAATGTTATATTTAACAGTATTTTACTGTAAAAGTTCATGAAATGTAAGGTTAGATCTATTACAGTTTTCCCTGTATATAGTAACTTGCTGTTACCCGATTAACAGGTATTTACTGTGGCATCTTATACAGTTAAAAATACAATCATTTTTTGTTATAGTGAACTATTTCTATCGTAGTGCAAGTTACAGTGAACTTTTGTGCTCCCAGTTTCAAGCCAAATATTTTGTCCTTGACTGTCTGCTGTACATCAGTAGAACTCTGTAGTAAGAGAGGACACCTTCCTTCCTCTAACACACAAATGACACGTACTAGGAAACTAAATATAGCTGCCTTTTCTATTTTCTACCACAAATTGTATTCTTCACATCCTTTATAGTTTAGATGAACAAACAAAATTATTGTCAAACAAATGGAGTAACATATGTGTGAATTGTTAGGCTACTGTTAATGTTATCAGTGCATTGTTTAAAGTGGAAGTTCACATTTTGCCATCTTTTACTTACACTCATGTGAAGGAGAAGATTTGAAGAATGTCCAGGCTGCTCTTATTGAGTATTGAGGCAATGACTTTTACAAGTTTCTGACTGGCTAGTCATATTTAGGAGTTATTTGAGAATGCACTTGTGTGTGTAGATAGATAAATGGATGGATGGATGGATGGATGGATGGATAGATAGATAGATGATTGATTTATTGATTGATTGATTGATTTTTTATTTTTTTTTACTCTTGTTTGTCCACTATATACAAACGTTGATCAGTTAAAAAATAAATACATTTCTGAGCTGTTATAGAAAGCTAATCACAATAAATGTAAATTATTTTATTTTATTTTTTGGACATTTGTTAGTCTACTATTTAAAAAGATTGACCAGTTAAAATAATAAAACCTATATTTCTAAGTTTTCCATAGACACCTATGGGATTTTTAGGAAATGATTGTCCACTACAAGAAACCAGTTGAAAAATATATAAGACACAAAGACAGAACAGCTTCAGTTTTGGTGGATGTAACTTAATAGGTTGAGGATTGTCAAGCCAACATAAATATAGATTCAATATCATTCCTTTTATGACATCTACCCATTGTCTTTACGGAATCAGAATGTCTGCCAGTGTAATTTCAGGCCGTCTGTCCAGATATCGCAGGAGTTTGTCAGACATCTGTCCGCTCTTCCTGAAGCATCTGTTCACGCCCAGCAAAGCTATCTCAGACAAAAACCTGAGCGCCTGTGTGCGTGTTTGCATGTGTGTTTCTAGCTAGAGTGTTTTTATTATATGTCAGCACTACGCTACTGGCTCCAGACTAACACCCCATTGTCTGTGCAACTATTGTTTGTTTACTAGGCCGAGAGAAAGACAAAGACGGGAACAGTTGTTGGTCTTCACTTCTGGGAGCTGGCGTCGTGTGGCATCCCTAAACTGGTGGGTGTAGGCTCATTGTTTTGAGGGTCTTAAAAAGGAAGTTCCTTGATTCCAGAGATTTGGCAAACGCTTAGGACATACACTGCCGATCTTCAATGGGACCCCTTTCTGATCGAAGAGACATTAAAAAGACCTAAAATGCCCTAGAGAAGGGTTGAAAAAAAGACAACTAACAACTGCTTTTCATCTCCCAGTACCCAGCTTGCCAGTTGCACATGCTCCCTCATAATGAAAGAAAATGAGTGGGGCCGATTATCACGCTGATATGAGGTCCTAAATGGGTGGACTACATTCCCAGAGGCCCTTTGCATGAGACCATGCATTGCCTCTGATTGACCTGCTATCAAGCATCGAGGTGGTGGGAAGCTGTACTTGCCGGTTGCCCTCATTGCTGATAAGGTCAGAGGTGTGGAGGTCTCTCGGAGAGAACAGGAGTGGCACAGATCTCTCAGTTGGTGGCAAACCAGATTACTTGGTGCCTTTGTTGCTGCTGAGAGTATTTGAGAAGGGTTTTTTTGAGAAGTATTTGAGGTTTTCAACGAATAGTTCAGCCAAAAATTAAAACTTTTCAGCATTTATTCACCCTTGTAATGTTAAGCAGAATGCTTTTTATATTGCCGAGCTGCAAAAAGTGCAAATAATGTCTATGGTGTAATGTCATATCTATGTTCCAAATCATAATAGTAATATTACAATATAAGGATAGTATCAGATAGTTTTGATGTCCATCCACTATATTCTAAGTCATAAGGATAATATTTGACAGATTGATCCACTATATTCCAAATTATCTGAAGTAACACTTTACAATAAGGTTCATAAGTTAAACATTAGTTAATGTATTAACTAACATGAACTAACCATGAGCAATACATTTGTTACTGTATTTACTAAACTTCATTAACGTTAGTTAATGAAAATACAGTTGTTCATTGTTTGTTCATGTCAGAGCATTAACTAATGTTAACAATATTTTAATAATGTATTAGTAAAATTAACATTAACAAAGATTAATAAATGCTGTATAAGTACAGTTCATTATTAGTTCATGTTAACTAATGAACCTTATTGTAAAGTGTTACCGTTTTATTTCATATTATCTGTTTTCATTTTACTTTTAAAGTTTTCGTCATTTTGTTGTGCATTTTATTTCAGTTTTAGTTATTTTAGTTGGCCTATATCAAGTTAAGCCTTGGAAACTAGCTGAAATAAAACAAATAAAATTTTTAAAAATATTTTATTGTATTTCAGTTCAAGTTTATTTTAATGAAGATAAAAGAAAAAAGTGTTTTTAAGGTTTTAGTTTTAGAGGCCGTTAAACTAAAAACTGAAAACGTGTTTTGAACGTTCATTTACACAACAGCGTTTTGTGGACCAGAAAACGAAAGCTTTTGAAAATGACTTTCGAAATGCAAGTTCTTGAAAATGATACCGTTATTGTCTCCATGTAAACTACAAAAATGTGAATCTGTGAAAACGGTGACATCATGCGCATGCGTATTACGAAGTGACATCACCAACTACTGGTCTGACAGCGTAATACAACGTTTTTTGTCATTTTCAGGTATAAAAGTGAACAGGGATCATTTTGACAATGTTGTGGTTTGTACGTGAAAAACACAAAGGAAAAACTTTTCCATTTTTTTTCCATACCCTTAGTTAACTATAATAACCCCAGTGTGAAAAACAGACTGACATGATGTCACAATTTCCATTGTACAGCAATCTATATTTTAACTTCTATGTTATTTTGGATCCCAAAAAGGCCACATTTCCAGGATGTTCACACTCGGGGGGGATGAGGCTTTTTATTTTGAAAGATAAGGATTCAATTTTTTCTACCTTTGACTTTGAAGATAAGGTCTTGCATCATGGCTTCTGCATGCTTGAGTGCTCTGTGCAGTGATTGATGTTGTTTTTATTTAATTTCCAGTTAAATAAACCATTACCACCAGATTAACCCATCTAGATTGCACTCGGTCACTGCCAAAAAGCAGACGTGCCCCACAGCAGAGCATTAGAAAACTTCATAGGTCATAGACCAATTGGAGTAATTGCACATGCGTATACAAAGACAGTAGACATATTCATATTCACATCAATGCAGATTTCACATCAACCTTGAGAGAGTTCTGACTGATATGAAAGTTGCTCTGGCCTTGAAATCTCATATGCAATAAACTTGTCACTTCAGCACACTTATCAGTCGTTATCTACACCGTCATTTTCCTTCAATCTGTTCAAGGAAAGTTTTTTTCCATTACACCTGGATGATTCCTTGACCTTTGTGTTGCTAATGTACACTGTACAAACTACTAAAGCCACTGTAATTTTGTCAGCATTACACTGAAAACAAATGGCTTTGAAGCTATTTTTACTCAAATTGCTAGTACAATAATTACAAAGAAATGGCAATTGACTTCATTAAGAAAGACTGAAAGAGCATTTCCTTGTAAAACACTCTTTGTTTTGGTTGCTATAAGTCTGACGAAATAGTTTTATGTTTTGTTTTAATTATTTCGTTAAATGAATTAGTCAAAATCAGCAAAAATTCAGTCGTGATATGTGAGGGTGCATCCCACGGAGCCGAAACAACAGCTATTCTGCATTTTGCTATTTCTGCATGCAAACATGCTGAGCTCTAATTTATTAAAGCAGGTGAGTCCAACTACTGACGTGAATTGTTCTGGTAAAGTCAAAAATAACCTTTTGTTTGTTTATAGAATATCTCTTCTGTTGATTTCACTACTACGATACGTGACTGTAATCATTGCATCCTTCAGGAAGACATGATTGTGTTTGGATGAAAACTTTCATCATTGTAACACATTGAGTCTTGTTGAACTACTTTTTTGGTCACTATACAAAATCATTGGTATTATTTCATACTGTCATATATGAGATTGGATCAAGTAGATTTTATCCCACTTAACTGAATTTCAAAAATGGAATTCACAAAAATTGTCTAATTTAAGTGTTTAGTAGCGAAAACACAATTTGAATAACTGGGATATTACTTAATCTTTAGTGTAGTTACTCAATCCTTTCACATGCGACAACATCTTCAAGGGTGTAATACATTTATCAGATGTAATCTTAATGAAAGGTTTATGATAAATATTGAACATAATAAAAAAGTTCTCATTTATTGCTCCAGACAAAGTGTGAGCTTGTAGAGTTTGTATGGAAGCCCATTTCTACCAAAAAAATAAAATAATAATAATTGTAAAAATAAAAGGTTGAAATGATAACATACTAAGTTAACATTTTGATATAAAGGTCAGACTTAAAAATGTTTAAAAACAATTAAAAAGTCAAAATTACGACTTAAAAAGTCATTATATTTCTATAGTCTAATTTCTTCTTTTTAATCTCATCATGTCGATTTATGTCACAATTATGAACAAAAGTCAAAATTATGACGATGAAGTATGTCATAATTATGGCATTAAAAAGTCGAAATCAAGTAAACATTTTGACTTAGTAGGCCTGTCATAATTTTGTAGCCTAATTATGAATTTTAAGTCACAATTTCGAGTTGGTGGAAATTTTGGCGGAATTTGGTTTCCATTTACCAGTCGAAAGGAGCGTGTTTTTTAAGTCGAAACATTGGTCGTTTGGAAGTGTAGTTCTGTTGTTTTTCAGCTGGTCAGGTTTGGTTGTCGGCGACTCAGGCCCCGATCACACTGTACGCATTTTTTGTAGAGAGAGGCGCAGTTTTTTAATTGTTTTCTATGGTACTGAACGTTCTGAACGCAGTTTATGCGCCCCGGGCCTCTCGCATCCGAGCGGAAAAGTGCCTGACGTCATTCGCGTTTTTTCCCCCATTGTCCAATCGAATGAACGGAGGATGTTTTCCATCGTGCTAATGAATGTTTAAAGTTCTGGACACTGCAAAGATGGAGCCCTTTGCTTGTAACATACTTTTTTTTAAATTTCCGCTAATATGACAATTTAACAGCAAACCAAAGGGCGCTCGCGCTACTCTGACAGGACAGCTGATTCAGTGGTTGCCTAGGAACATACATAACCGCAGCACTGCTCCTTTTTTTCTAAAATCAACAAATCGCGTATTCAGACCTGAAAAACCCATTCTGTGTGATCTGCATGTTTATATAAATGTATAAAAGGAATGCACATTTACAGTGTTGCTGTCGTACTAAATATCAGCCTGTGGTTAATTCCCTATAACAGCACACCAACATGTCATAAATCATAAATCACATTTTTTAATATTAGAAATAGGAAATATTTTTATGTATTCATTAGTTTACATAACCTAATATTAAAAACATAATAATTTTGAACATTTTCTCAATATGTGTGCACATGTTTTTCTTTATCTTCCTCATGTTTTTAATCATCTGCAATAAAATGCAAGATCGTGAGATGAAATATCTTCCTCCATCGAGTGTCAGGGGACAGCAGGGCTCGTTTCATCCGGTGCGCAGGAGGGGAGGGCCGCTGGCGTCTGTGCGGCTGGAGCGCGTCTCAGCATCCCTGCACTGCATCATCTGAATGAAGCATCGGGAGGAGGGAGATTTGGGGTCAGATCCTCCAGATAACCAGGTTCCTGTCTGTCTCTGTCATAGCATATAAAATCATGGGGCACATGTTGACTCCATGTCAGACTCCAACAGAGGTGCCCAGAAAGAGAAGACTGCAACCATGATTTTACTCAGACTGTGTGGACTCCTCCTTATATGCTCAAGACTAATAGGTGAGCCGGGATTTACTTTCCTTACCTTTAAGTTGAATTTAATTCCTCTGTTAAATATTGATTTGCTTATTTAAATACAGTGTGAGAACCTATTTACAGTTTAAGTAAAGCAATTATTAATATTGCAATTTTCATTTTTATACTGTTTTGCTGACAATATCATTTGTATTGAACATTTTATATGAAATAAAAATATATGCAGAAATTTTCAGAAATTTGTATATAATATTGGTTAACTATTTATCTTGTTAGATGTCCTTGTGTATTTATTATTTTGGACTATTTACCGTCTTTTTTAACTGATGTCATTTTCTCTTGCCATGAAAATTGCGATCTATATTTAACACTTGATTATTTCAACAATTACAATCATTGGTAAGACTTTACAGAAAGGTCTCAATAGTTAACATGAACTAAAAATTAATACTAATATTTCTACAGCGTTTATTAGTTAATGTTAATTTCAACATGTAAAAGAAAATGTTGTATTTGTTAACATTAGTTAATGCCCTTTAAACTAACACGAACACAACATAGATTAAAAATATTTTAACAAATGTATATCTGATTGTTAGTTCTAACAATGTTGCAACCTTATTGTAGTGTTACAATCAAAAAAAAAAAAAAAAAATATATATATATATATATATTATATATCTTTATATATATACAGTAGATGTACAGTTAATGTTTTTAAAAGAAGCCTCTTCTGCTCACCAAGGCTTCATTTATTTGATCCAAAATACAGCAAAAACAGTAATATTGTGAAATATTTTTACAATGTAAAATTTTATATTTGATTATATTTTATTATATATATATATATATATATATATATATATATATATATATATATATGCAGATAAATGTACTTACAGTATCACTTTCTTTCTTTTGTGAAGGAGAGATAATGTTGCCCTTTGAAAAGAAAAGCTTTATTGTTGCTCTGCTAGCTGGATGTCTTTGATCACTCATACAGGAAGAAATATTGCTTTGCAAGGGAAGCTGGTCATTTCCAATGTCCATTTACGCTTTTCCTCGTCGTCTGTCCTGTATTAGAAGCAGAGCTATTTGTGGTAGTGATGCAGTAAAACAGTGCTTTGGCTTGAAACAAATCAGCATTGCCAGCTGACTTATTTATTCTATGGTTTCACTGATAAAACTCATGTAATGTGTCGAAGTTATTGCTTCATAATTTGTGGAACATGTTTCCTTTCATTTTAGATGCTAAAGTAGACATCATCACTAGTGACCCAGATGTGAAGGTGGGAAGTGAAGTTCTGCTCTTGTGCAAAGGTTGGTGTTTTTAGTTTTGACACCAAGCATGGCCCCAAATCATATCTGAACACACTTAAAAATGACTTACAAAATATCAAAGTAAGTGCAAACAAATGATGCTGGTTTGAGAACTTAAACTAATCAGGGCTCAAGGTAATTCTTATTGAATGTAGATCAGTTCCTCAAGTGTCAAAAATACTTTTTTCATTTTGCTTTCAAAAATGTTGCTTTAAAATAAACGCCTTGCTCTTGGTTTGATGTTTTGTATGTAATGTACCGACTTTAATATTTTACTTTTAATTAATACTTTTTTTATATATTATCATATTATACATTTCATATTATACTTTTAATATTATACTTTTCATGTGTCCAAATATTTTAGGGGGCCTCTGTATATAAAATATAAATATCTGTATATAAAAGTACGTACCAGTTGAAACATTTTTTTATATCTCAGATATAATGTTACTGTCATAAAATAACCATGGTGTTGTTTTCTATTCTTTTCTATCTTTCCATATGCTCTATTGTGCGGTTCAGGCGATTCAGAGGGAGACATCACTTGGTTTAAAGATGATGAAGAAATTGAAGATGATGACAAGAATGAAGTCAAGAAAAATGATGAGACCTCGAGTACACTGACCTTGAAGAAGGTTGAGTTAAGTGACAGCGGAACCTATAGCTGTCAGTTAGAAAATGATCACAGCACAAAGAAGAAAGACTACCAGCTTTATGTCTACCGTAGGTTCTGTTTCTTGTTCCTGAAGACTCATAGTGTTCCTGAATACATTTATTTCACAATTTATTTTAACAATTCTTATGTAAAATTCTGTCCTACAATCAGAAACACCAGACTTTGGCAGCACACGGACATACCATGAATTTCTGGTGAACCAGACAGTGACCATTCCCTGTATGGTCTCTGGCAAGCCCAATGTGGTGGTCTACTGGGTTCGGAACAATCACACCGTAAATGATGAAGGTAGGGGAAGCGGCCATGCTGCAGATTCTTCCAATCTTTTATGTCGTATGGGGGTCTCCTCACGTTCCTAGCTCTCTGTGATGCCTGCAGTTGGCAGAATGGCAGGATGGCGATGGTGGACGAGTCAGCGATGGGGTGGGAGGGGTCTGTGCATTCATTTTCTGACCGATTTGTTACCAAATCGAGAGATGTTTCTCGCTACTAGTTGGGAAACATCGGTGAACAGTTTGGTTTAGTGTTTTTTTCTTCCTATCTGATGGTGAGAAAGAGACAAAAACATTCAGTCCTGCCCCATTTCAAGTAAACGCCACCATTGACAACCTTAGAGGAACAGTTCACTCCAAAATAGAAAGTCTATCATTATTTGCTCACCCTCACATTTCTCTTTTTAAAGATACATAGAGATTCAACTTCCTTTGTAGATGTTCGGACATCATCTTGCTCGTTCTGCGATGCTTTCAAAGTGAAATATATCGCTAAATGTTGCTAACAGCGCATTCATTTTTAATCAAAAACCAATGAACTTGAATCTGGCAACATTTTATTATGTTTGTGTTTGTACGTGAGGAAATGACATGTCCAGTGAATGTCACTTAACGCTCTCTCGTGTTTGAAAATAACGTACCACCAACAAAACCTAACTATGGAAGCTTGTTTCTGCCACTAAATAAAGGTAATTGGAACTTTTTTTCTAACAATTCTGACTTTTTTTTTCTCCCAATTGTGAATTTGCATCTTACAATTCTGACTTTCTTTCTCAGAATTTCGAGATTTAAACTTGTTTTTGTGATTTATAAAGTCTCAATTCTGACTTTCTTTCTCAGAATTACGAGATATAAAATCAAAATCGCAAGTTAAATTAGAATCGCATGATATTACCTCGCAATTGCGTCTTATAAAGTCTGAGAATTGTGAGTTTATATCTGGCAATTCTGACTTTATAAGATGCAATTGCGAGTTATAAAGTCAGAATTGTGAGATGGAAACTCAAAATTCTGAGAAAAAGCATCAGTCTTTTCCCCCTCACAATTGGACATTATAACACGCAATTGTGAGTTTATATCTCGCAATTCTGACTTTCAATTCTGATACCGCAATTCTAAGAAAAAAATCTATAAACTCAAAACTACGAGAAAAGGTGTCAGAATTGAGAGATAAAAAGTCGCAATTTTTATTTTTTATTTCATAAACAAGCTACCATAGCTAACCAGTAGTATTAACAAAAGTGTGACAAAAAAAGAAGCAACCATGCCATTTTAGCTTCTACAAATCTTTTATTTTACCGGACTCGTACACAAGCGCACTGCATCGCAAAAGCAATGCTGTACCAGGTGAGTTACTGAGCAAGTTTACAAACATCAATATTTATTATTTTAATAATCATGCGGTCATTGAGGTCTTAACTGTAGTAACTATTAGTGTGAACACTGAGCAGGAATAAAAGTTGTTGGTATTTTACGGTCTCTATTGATGTATATGTTTTTGTAGTTTTGCAAAAATGTTGGTTTTTCCCCCAATGTGCCTCTGTCGCTAAACAATGACAGAATTTTAATTTTGGGGTGAGCTGGCCTTTTAAGAGTGTGCATGGGGGCTTTTGAAGGCTTCTCCTTATGAGTCTAAAGTAATAAGATAACATATTTGACGCTGCTCAAACTCTATCTTCTCTCTTCTCTTTGTACAGGCCAAGGTAATCTCCGAATCTTGTCAGATAGATCCCTGGAGATTGTGAGAATTCAGCAGGAAAACCGCGGTATCTACAACTGTATAGGCAAGATCAAGGGACGCCCAATAACCAGAAATCTCCCAATTTCTGTTGTTGTTAATGGTGAGGACATAGAGGAACTAATTGTGTTTGTTCTTAGTGTGGCCAGGGTGGATATGTCCTCTAAAAATTTGCTTTTAATATCCCATTCTCCAGAGCCACCGACCGTACTGATTCGTGAGGAGAGAAAGAATGTTCATGCCGGACCCAATACCAGTGTGTCTATAGAATGCCTGGTTAAAGGACACCCCGCTCCAAATATTTCATGGATACTGTATGTATCATCAGAAAATCCTATATTTCCTTCATGCTTTTTATAACCGAGAATCTACTTTTGAAGAATAGTTCTTACACGCTATTTGCAAATACTTCTGTGGCTCTGTTTCAAAACC
Source organism: Zacco platypus (assembly GCA_038088235.1). NCBI lineage: Eukaryota > Metazoa > Chordata > Actinopteri > Cypriniformes > Xenocyprididae > Zacco > Zacco platypus. Next base: position 5,502,756 of record CM076077.1, read on the forward strand.
TAGTGGGCTTCCTACCTAGTCAGCATCATACCCAGCTAACAAAAATAATGTTTTCCTAATGGTCATAATATGATATTAAGTTATGGGGAATATAAGGGAACATTACATTTTTATCATTTTGGAAACATAAACGGAACATTACTTTTGAATGTTCTCTGAATGTTCTGAAACAAGTTGTAAAAAACATTAGACAAAAAGTGTTTCAGAAAAAAGAAGTTCCATGAACAATGTATAAATAAAGTTTTTGTGCTAACGCTTTAAGAACATTATTAAAGACCAGATAACTGAGCGAACGTTCTATTAACGTTACTGAAAGAACGTCTCAGTTACGTATGGAACCCTTTTCAGTCAGTCCCGTTTGACGTTACGTCAGAACTGAACTGATTAATTCGTTAGTTCATTTCTGACGTAATGTCGGAAGGGAACGTTTGTTTATAACTTTCCAGAATGCTAGCACAGTTCATACACGATTGTAATGCAAAATGCTTTATATGATGGGTATTTAAAAATACACTCAAAAAAAAAAAAGTTTTATGTAATTTAATTACATAGCAATTTTCCATCCATTTGGATTACATAGTTTTAACATAAACAAACTAATAAACTTAATGTGATTCATATTTGTCAGTCATATGTAAATGAAATAGGTAAGATTTATGTAATAGTTCACAGAAAAATGCCCAGGTTAATTAACACTGTTTAGTGGTCATGTGTGCGCACACTACTGAGTTAAAGTACCATTGAAGCAGTGTCAGAGTTAATGAGATCATTAAGTGATGATTGAGCATTAATGATGAACACCTGCTGTTAACAAGCAGAATCACTGAAGGACAGAGAAACACAAGAACTACAACTGACTTCACAGCCTTCGTGATAAAATAATCATAAAAGAAATGAAAATGTATCGATTTGAAATGCATTAAAAACAAATAATAAAAAAAGAGAAGAGAAGAATACATGATTAGACCCATAATTAATTCAGTACTGAAGAGTACTGATATAGAATAGTTCAATTTAATTAAAAAATGACTGTTTCATCTTATTTGTTCAGCAGCATTCTAATGTTAAACTACTGAAATCAAGGCAAGGCAGCTCACTACGGTTTGGAACAGAGCCTGTATGCGTTTATTCATATTTATAGTCTCTTAGTTCTCCTCTCATGAGTATATTTGTGTTGCATTAATGAACAAAAAGACAGAGCTTCTGCATCTCTTCCCTCAGCCCTTCCAGCTCTAACAACTCCCGTATCAAATTCAACACCGATAAGAGTGAGCTCACCATCTCTGCAGTGACCAGGAGCGATTATGGAGAGTATGTCTGCACGGCTATCAATAAGATCGGGGAAAACACTGCCACATTTATTCTGGATGTGTCAGGTGAGATAAGGCCCTCCTATAAGAATCAAAACCTTGAATGAAGTGATGCGTATGTATTTGGCTGAAAGCATAAAAGCATCGAATGAGAGCAGTTGGTCTGCATAATTTGTTTTTAGTCAATAACAAAAGTTCAACATGATAGCAAAATTGACACTATTTACTATCTTAATGAATTTTTCAGGTCTGAATGGCCAGTGAGCTCTATCAATTAGCCCATACATGTTGTAAAAGGACAAATAATGCCCTTTTTGCATAGCAACACATTTTTATGATCCAGTCAGTCAATTCCTAATGGATAAAATGAAGACCAGCATCTTTCCTGGCTGAATATCCTGTTCACTTTACACATCAAATGGGTTGTGAATGGTGCTTCATGTTGACTTTAAACTGCTGCAAATTTGTGTGCTGTTTGTTTTTTCTCTACTTTATTTCCTTCTGTTGGAAATTTTGTTTAGCCAACGATTTATTCAATGGAATTTTTTTTCTCTCATGAAGTCAGATGTTTACTACAGTTGCAAACACAGATATGGGGAATTTGGTCCCATGCAAGCATCACATTGATGCATTGATCACTCTCTCCAATGGGCCAGACCCAAACAAATCTTTTGTAGGATGATGAAAATATAAAATAGATATTTTTTATTCACAAATGCACAAAAGATTTTTTTATGGTTTAGCTTTTGAAGATGAATTTAATTTCTTTTTTGCTTGTCCTATTGATCCTTTTCAGAGAGACCAACTATAGAGTTGGATCCAAGCACCCTGATCATTATTCCAGGAGAATCTGGATCTGTGCTCTGCAATGCCACAGGACATCCAACTCCAACCATAACATGGGTCAGGAAGGCTACCCAACAAAGAATGGTTAGAAACATCTAAATAGCTCCATTTGTTAATTGTTGTTTGCAAGTTAACAGAGATTATTAATTACCTTTGGAAATATGTTTAAGACAATCAAATATTGTCTTAAACCAGTGGGAATACATGGGAAATGGATTATAATTGGATTATAATTTTCTTTGATGGTGGTGATGGCGAGGAGGGATCCTGTATCTCCAGGAAATTTGACCCACGTACTCTTCTCTTCGGTCTTAATTACTTCTTCCTGTCTCTTTTTGTCTTATCTGTTTGCACGAACTTGTGTGGGCAGACGAGTGTGGAGGGATCTAAGCTGATTCTTGAAAATGTAATGCCCTCTGATGGCGGCTTGTACACCTGCATGGCCAGCAACACAGTGGGCACAACCACTGAGGACTTCCAGCTGATAAGTAAGGCTCTTGTAGTAAAGCTCCAACAATACCTAGATTCATACATACACGCACACACACGCACATATATATATATATATATATATACACACACACACACACACACATACATATATAAACATATACATTATATACAGGGTTGGGGAGTAACGAACTACAAGTAACTTAGTTACGTATTTAAAATACAAAATTTGAGTAATTGTATTTCATTACAGTTACATTTTAAATGGGTGGTAATCAGATTACAGTTACATCTGAAAATTATTTTAGATTACCAAAGTGATTACTTTGAATTTTAATGTCATTTAAACTGCAATTGGAGATTCTCTGACTCTGACAGTCTGAAAAAGCGGAGTTAAGTTTCATCAACATTTTAATACTTTTAAGAGGGATCATAAAAATGTTGTTATTTTTATTTAGTACTGTCCTGAACAAGACAAAATCACTGAATTTATAAAAAAAAAATTGCTGTCAACTTAACTGTCCTGTCATGACCTGATGATCCACGACTGTCTCCATGTTTTGTGATAGTTGTTTGTGAGTCATTTTATAATTCACTGGTCACTGAAACTTTTTCTCACAATTAGTTTTCTTCCCCTCACAATTGTGAGTTTGCATTTCACAATTCTGACTTCTTCTCAGAATTGCAAGATTTAAACTTAAAGTTAAACTAAAGTTATAAAGTCGGAATTTGGAGATATAAACTTGCAATACTGACTTTTTTTTGAGTACTGACTGAGTTTACATCTCATAATTCAGACTTTTCTCAATATTGTGAGTTTATATCTCATATTTTTGACTTTTCTCAATATTGCAAGTTTATATCTCATAATTTTGACTTTTCTCAATATTGTGATTTTATCATAATTTTGACTTTTCTCAATATTGCAAGTTTTTCTCATAATTCTGACTTCTCAATATTGTCAGTTTATATCTCATAATTCTGACTTTATAACCCACAACTGCAACTTTATATCACGCAATTCTGAGGGAAAAAGTCAGAATTGTGAGATAAAAACTTGCAATTACCTTTTTTGTGTTTGTTCCACACTTATTAGTATTCCAAAGTATTTTAAAGTATTTAGATTAAGTTACTAAACTTGAGTAATGTAACAAAATACGTTCCAAATTACTTTTTAAAGCATGTATTTTGTAATCTGTAGTGAAATACATTTTAAAAGTAACCTACCCAGCCCTGATTATATATATATATATATATATATATATATATATATATATATATATATATATATATATATAAAATGTATATGTATTTGTAATGTATATTAATTATATAATTTATCCTATGCATCCTTGAGGATTACAACAGTTCTTTGTCATCATGCATAACATTTGATAATGGTGTAGTTATACATAATTGATATTTTTTTCTGCATAAACTTTCCATTTTGGTTCTCATTAATAACTTCTCTTCCTCTCTCTCACAAGCCTGGCCTGGGGAACCGATTCAGTTCAGTGTGGCCCCAGGGTCCTCATCTTCTGTCCTCATCCAGAGTGTCTCAGTGCAGGACGGAGGGTCTTCTATTACCCAGTACATCCTTCAGTGGAAGAAACCATCCGAAGAAACCTGGAGTGAAAGGGTCGTCAATCCCACAAGTAAATAAGTAACTACTAGAGGTGTGGCTTCTTTTCGATGGTCTACTTTCGACATTCTACTAACTATAAGTAACTTTGCAACTACACATCAACTAATTCTCATTAGAATATTAGTAGATCGTTAGTTTAGGTTTAGATGTTAGGGTTTGAGTTAGAAGAATAAGTTGACATGTAGTTAGAAAATTACTTATAGTCAGTAGAATGTCTGTTGGGAAACTAATACTAATACTCTAATGAAAGTTATTTGACATGTAGCTGCAAAGTTACTTCTAGTTAGAAGAATGTCTAAAGTGGACCATCGAAGTAAAGGGTTAACGTGGTTTATATTTTGATGCTTTTTTAAATTCAAATGTGTGATGAAAATGCTTATATTTCTAGATACCCTGGTGATCAAGGACCTTGAGCCGTACACAGAGTACTCAGTTCGTTTTGCGGCCAAAAACACACATTACCAGGGGAACTTCTCCACAGAACGCAGGATCTTCACGTTGTCCAAACGTGAGTATCAGTAGGATTCTCTCCTGTGTATTCACATCACCTGCTGCTTATCCACCATTTTTGATGTTGAAAGCTATTATGAATATTATGGGGGTTTTTTAAGCCATTGGCAGCCCACACAGAATCTGCGGCCAAGTAGTAAATATATCCTATGGTGTGACAAGCTAGACAAAAAACAAATTAAACAGCACACACACACACACACACACACACACACACGTACATATACATATATATTCACATACATACACATATATATTACTAAAAACATATTAAATTGCCTATCTATCTATCTATCTATCTATCTATCTATCTATCTATCTATCTATCTATCTATCTATCTATCTATCTATCTATCTATCTATCTATCTATCTATCTATCTATCTATCTATCTATCTATCTATCTATTCCATTTAGCACATTCACAGTATTTAAATCCAATTTTTAGATTTTCCACAAAAACAGTGGAGAAAATGTAAAAAAAAAAAAAAACCTGTAGATTCAGTTTGGGTATAGCTAATGGTACAGCCCCAACATCAATTTTTAATAATGATAAGACATTTTATTGCTGTTGATTTCATTTCATACTGTCATTCTTGTTCTTGTTTGCTCATCACATATGTTCATGATTTGCTTTCGCTGCCCATTCTTTCTCTAATTGCCATTCCTGCTTGATGATGACCATTCTCCATGCATTACGACCTGCTCCTGGTCCCGGGGCCCGTCCATTGCCTTATTCTGACCTTCCTTTGTAGAGGGTAAATCATTTTTAATGCATACATCTCCAGTTGATAGGCTGAAACACTAACCTAATTGTTCACTGTGATATAGAAGTGTGAAAATGAGTTTACCTACATGTTTGCAATGCTGAAAAAAGGATAAAATTGCTACTTCAGGTTTCCTTCAGTATGAAATCGATGTTGGTTTGCTGATTTCACACATCTATATACTGTAGTGAATGATTTTGGAGCTTATCCACTGGATTGTGAATTACTTAAGAGTGACACTGACATACTCTAATAACTTAACATAATGAATATTCACACTGTTTTTAATATGATTTTTATTTGCCCATTGACTAGTTTGTGAAAATATTGCACACATTTCCTTTAAACTTAAGTAACAAATCAGTGTGAGAATTGATAAGCTTGATTCATTTCTGTGAATCAGTTCACACTGTCCATTTCAGATAACTGGTTCAAAACTCTGATTCATTGATTCATTCTTTGCGCTAGTCTTACTTGTGTTTATTAAGTGAATTAGTATGGAAAACAATTTTTAACTATTTACTGTATTTTAGTTATTAAATTAAACGTTTTGCTGTGTACGAGCAATAAATATCATTATATACACTACCATTCAAAAGTTTGGGGTCATTAGGATTTTTTTTTTTGAAAGAAAGAAAGAAAGTAATTAATACTTTTATTCTGCTGCATTAGGATGCATTAAATTGGTCAGACATGAAAAAAATTTATGATGTAACTACAACTGATTTCTATTTCAAATAAATGCTGTTCTTTTGAACACTCTATTCATCTAAGAATACTGAAAAACCGTTTCCACAAAAATATTAAACAGCAAAAACGGTTTAACATTAATAATTATAAGATTTGTTTGTTAAGCAGCAAATCGTCATATTAGAATGATTTCTGAAGGATCATGTGACACTGAAGACTGGAGTAATGATGCTGGAAATTCAGCTTTCATCACAGGAATAAAATACATTTTAAGATATATTCAAATAGAAAATAATTATTTATTTTGTAATAATATTTCACAAAATTTCTGTTTTTACTGTATTGCATGATCAAATAAATACAGCTTTGGTGAGCAGAAGAAAAATCTTACAAAGTCCACACTTTAGAATGGTACTGTACCTCAAATATCATCAAAATAAGGTTGAAAATGTCATGATCATAATCCACCCAGCCCTAAGATCAACCTTTTACACCGTTTCTTTGTTCCTCCTGTCTGATGTTTCTTCTTTCCCTCATTTAGGGGAAGCTGACAGCCCTGTTCTATCCCTGAGTGAGAAAAAGCTGGAGAAGAACTCAGTCTCCATTCCCATTAAACAGCTGAAAGACGGAGGCTCTCCCGTACAACACTACGTTGTGCGCTACAAAGGGGTCAGTCTGAAGTGCAGCTGAATCACTTCATCTTTCATGTTTTTTTAAAATGTGAAGTACAGGCCTTATATCAGTGTAAAATGTGTCGAACAGAACCAGGAGAATGAGGAATGGACAGAAAAAGAAATTCCTGGAAACTCCAGCAGAATCCAGCTGAATGGTCTCCAGTACAACGCTGAATATCAAATGGAAGTTTATGCAGTAAACCACAACGGCTCCTCCAGCCCTGCCAAAATTAACTTCACCGTCCCACAACCTGGTAGGACTCATCAGAGCAAATCAAACATTATTATATATTATATGCTTAAAGGGATAGTTCACCCAAAAATAAAAATTCTGTCATCATTCTTGTTCCAAACCTGTATAAATTTCTTTCTTCTGTTGAGCACAAAAATAGATATTTTAAAGAATGTCGTTATCCATGGGCCGCATAGACTCCCATAGTATTTTCAATGGGGCCCAGTAATGAACATTCTTCAAAATATCTTCATTTATATTCAACGGAAGAAAGAACATCATGCAGATTCTGAATAACTTCAGGGTGAATAAATGATGACAGAATTTTCATTTTTGGGTGAAATATCTGTTTAAATAAACCGTTCGCCCTTTTCACTCTTTAGTGAAATGAATCGAATCCTCTTTCTCTTGCAGTCAGTCAGCCGATGCTGGGGAAAGGTGGTGTGGTGGGCATCGTAATGTTCATCTTCTTGGTGCTGATGTTAGCGGTAGATGCTTTCTGCTGTTACTCCAACCACTGCGGCCTGCTTAACTTCCTCGCTCGTAAATTATTTGGACACAAACTGCCAGAGTCTAAAGGGATGGATGAAGAGGCGAATAATTCCAATGGGTAAGATAACTTCATCCACCGATGTTTATGTTGCAGAGATAGACAATAGGATTGTTCTTTTCTACCCTAGTTTTCCAACAAACAGCCATTGTTTGAATATAATGTTAGATCATAGTGATTGCATAGATTGTGCAAAGATTGGCAGAAAAGTATAAATAATTGATTTAGGATAAAAAATAATTACTCTTTATTGTATTACTCACTGTTATGAACTGGAATTTTACGTCATAATGGCAAAACAAAAGCTGATTATAACTGAAATGATAACACTCAGAAATATGGTTGACTTTATTAAGGTTATATAAAGTTTAATGTAATAGTTAAGACAAACTAAGAACAAAGAATATATATATTTTGACATGAGTCAGTGCATCTTCCAGTGTTTTTTAAACAGCTTTCCATCTAAAACTCCAATTTTCGAGGTTTGCATTTAGGCAGATTTGCTGATTCCTGTGTGTTTCCTGATTTCACCGCTCTAAGCTTCAGTCCTCATGTGTCCTTTGATACAGAGACATGAAGCTGAGCGGGTTAACACTTCCCCGAGGCAGCATCCCAAAACTTCAGGCACTCAATGGGGCAGTGAATGGCGTTCTTTCAGAAGTCACGTGTGACAAAGCGCCTCTTACCAAATTCGAGTAGGTGCCAAACTCAAAGGGGTGAATGCAGCTGGGCATCAAAGCTGTCATTCACAAAAAATGGCATGTGAGTTTTGTGTTATGCAACCTGACTAGTGAATAGTTCACCCAAAATGATCATTTTGTCAGCATTTACTCATCCTCAAGCTCAAATGTGTGGGACTTACTTTAGGAGATGTTAGTCAAAACGTATGAGCGTATGTTTTCCATACAACTAAAGTACATGGTGACATAGGATTTACAAGACAACGATATACTAAAAATGGACGTTTTTTTTGACAACAACATTGTCAAAATGATCTCTATTCGCCCAGATCCGCAAAAACGATTAAAAATTCTGCTGTATTCTGCTGCCAGGCCAGTAGATGGCGATGTCACTTTGTAAAGAAATGCTACGCACCTATGTAATACACATGTGCATGCTGTCACTATTTTCACAAATTTATGTATTTTCAGTTTACATGGAGATGATAATGGTATTGTTTGCAAAAACATGCACTTTGAAACTGTTGTGTAAATGAACAGCCAAAACATTTTCCGTTTTTTTTAGTTGAAAACGTCAGAGCCCCGCATATGACATGCAAGAAAAAAACCTAAATCATGCGCTCGATTTACTAATTCATTACCTCGATATATAAATCATCCACGTGGTTTATAAATCGAGGGAACATAATAGTAAATCATGCGTACGTTTTAGTAAATCGAGGGAATGATTTGTAAATCCTACGTATGTTTTAGTAAATCATGCGCACGATATAGCCTACTAAACATCAATGAGTAAATAATCAAACAATTTTCATTTTCTGGAGAACTATTCCTTTAAGTCATGGTGAAACTTACTCCTACTGCCATTTTTTTAAACCCTTGTCTCACGAGTTTTATTCTTTTCTCTATTATCAATCCCCCCTGAAAACAATTAAAACAATTCAGCTGCCTCATAAACCCAGAAAGCAGCTTTTTGTAATCTTCTGTATCATTTGCACTCTAGAAATAATGATATATTCCCTCTTTTTTGTAGGAAGAAACCAGAACCTACTGATCCAACAGGAGAGGCGTAGAGATTATACAGCACACAATTTGAATTCACAGAGTGAAGAAATTTCACACAAATCTAGGGACTTCCGATTGTGAGCTTAAGGGTGAAGTGTGTCTTTTTTGTTGTTGTTAAAATACTATACGAAATCCATTTGTAGCCAATGAAGGTTTAAACACTATAGCTCTATGGTGCCATGAAAACACTGTTTGTTTGAGCACCTCGATGGGCCCAACACAGCAGGAGTGGCTCAACCAATAGCGTTAGATTTGAGGCGGGACTATCTGTTTGTCTGACCAATGACGGATGGGGGAATGTTTGAGAAACCTCTTTAAAAAGCATAAAAATGACACATTTGATCTTTAAGTGATGCAGTCCGGAACAAATACACAAACATCATGAAGACGACTGTTATTCGCAGGAACACGTTCAAGTCCCGTGTGACTTAGATAATGCTTGTTTTTGAAGTGTGATTGTACTACATGTAAATGTAGGATGTTGACGAGCATTATGAGTGTACTGTAGATACTGTACATGACAAATGCTGCTTGAGCTGAATGTACGTTCAGCAGAGAAATGCAGCTAAGTAGAATATGATGTTGACATTTTAAAGTATAAAATTAATGTCATAATGGGATATAATATTTCTGCAGCGCATCACTTAATTTATTGTGCATTTAATATATGCTTGCATAACATCTTGATTAAAGGAGTTTAAAGGGTTTGGCTTGAGAAATGATGACAAATTTTTTTTTATGTGAACAATAATAACTTTTGTAAAGATAAAAAAGAGCCATTTTTAATATAGATATAACTTTTATTTTATTTGTTTTAACAGTGCTATCTTTTCAAAATAATATATATTGTTACATCAAATACACTATGTATTTTTGGTCAGGTGACATTAAATGTGGTTGTAAATACAGATGCATGCAAAAAGATGTACATATAGATTTATTAATAATTTTTTACCTTCATTGTACATTGCATATATTATTTCTTTAATGCTTTTATACTCATTCTAATGTTTGAACCTATGATCATTTTGAACTCAGTGTAAATTTATTCACAAACTATAGGCATTTGATTATTTTGAATAAAAGAGAGATATCTACAACGGTGCTGAGATTCATTCACTCTTTGTAACTAAGAAGGCTGTAGATCACGCCGTCGCCCTCTTGACTGTTGGAACGTGGTCTATAAAACAAGCAATAAAAAACATTGGTCACTCTTTAGTTTAGGATCCCATTGACCCTTCGCAAAGACCCGCCCCCTTTAGTTACTGTTGCTATGTCCGACAACCCATGCGCTCTCCCGCCACACATCATGTTCTCACGCAGTGAAAAATACATCCTGGAGCAAAGAGGACACTGACAACGTATTTAACAGTTTCATATTTAAAATATTGTAATTTTTTAAAGAAGTTTAAACAATAAATAGCGTATAGTGTCTCTTTAATGTGTCGTGACAGATCGCTGTAGCTCCTCGTGAACCGATCATCTCTTCATACTAGTTCATTTATAGCATCAAATAAACATGAATGAACATCAGAAGGAATGCTGTTTCAGACGTGAGTACACACAATTTTTCAAGCTTAAGTTCACCAATATTAATCTACCAACTCCCCTGACTGCTTTGTCGGATAAAAATGGTGGATGCAGGGTTATGATTGGTCAGATCACCTGTCAATCAAACTATTTGCGAAGGGTCAATTCTCACTTTTAACTAGTTGCTTATTAGCATGCATGTTACATTGGTTGTTTATTAGTGCTTATAAGTTAGTGCTTATGACCATATTATACAATCCTACCCCTAAACTTAACAAGTACCTTACTAACTATTACTAAGCAGTAATTAAGAGTTTATTGAGACAAAAGTCGTAGTTAACAGTAAGAATTTTACCTAAATCTAAAATGTGACCAAAACTTTATATGTATTAATTTAGACAGTTACAGCCAATACAATTAAAGGTGATTATAAACGAATTCCACCGATTTCCCTCCAGAAACAATCATCATCAGTCTGGTGACGAGACATTTTATTCATTACCTTTCTGAGGTTGATGAAGGAAGCTGTAGATCTGCATATATCGGGTTGGTATGGCTTTCTTCAGACTCTGGTGATTTTCTCAGGTTCTCATAGACCTCCTCTGTGACAGTGACTGCAGGTATCTGATCAAATATAAAACAGTATATACTTATTCTATTCATTTCAATAGTCCACTTTTATGTCAACTAACTCATTAATTTGCAACTATATGTCAATGAACTCTTATTGGAGTATATTAGTAGACTGTGAGTTAGTAGAATAAGTTGACATATAGTCGCAACATTACGTATAGAATTTCTGTGGGGAGCATCAAAATAAAGTGTAACCAGATATTAAACAGACAGTCTACTAATACTCTAATGAGAGTTAGTTTACATGATTTGCAAAGTTACTTATAGTAAGTAGAATGTCTAAAGTGGACCATCAAAATAAAGTGTAACCGGATTTTGTAAACATTAAACAAGAAGTACAAAGGCTTCTTACTTGTTTACAATCAGATGAATTGTTCATGTGATTTGATATCTGTTCTGTGGGCTGCTTCTCTGGTGTAAACTGTTTCCTCCTGTAAAGAATAGATAGATTTGCAATATGATGTGTTTGTAACCATAACTCAGAATATCTATGTTTTTGGAACTTCTTTGCCTTTAAAACCTTAAAATTGAGATGTAAAAGTAATTATACTTTTAGTTGTTAATAATTAAAAATGATCAGAATACTATAGTCACAAGATTAAGAAATAATTTATGTAAATCAGTTAGTGGCTGCTAGTGCAAGACGTTGCCTAAGCCGTTTGCATACTTGACTGCCACACCGCATAATGTAATCAGAGCAGTGCAAGACTGAACACAGTATGATGATGGGAAGTGATGATCAAGGGCTTGTGTAACATGTAGTGTCAATTTCCACAAAGAACAAAATCATGCAATCAGTTCACATTTAACATATACATGTATTAACTGCATGTTCTCTCAGCATTTGAACATGGTGTTCCTCCACTAACCTTATAATGGAAACAAACAGGAGTAACAGTTCAGCCAATACAAAGAAAAGCACAGCTGTTGCAGTCACCAAGAAATGTCGATTAGGCACTATAAAAACAAACAAACATACAAGTAAGGGTAAATATGGGTAAATTGTCACTAAAGTCACAGTTTTTAACATTATTTATGCTCAAAATTAAATTTTAAAATGCACTGTAAACAATAACAAAAAATAATAATTCAAAATAATTAATTGGTTTGAGTAGGACAAACTAAATTAAACAAATTAGTTCAGTCAAATTAACTTTTATGAGTATTTAGCACTTTCTTTTTCTTTCAAGTTCATAGAACTGATATATTTTAAGTAAACTGAACTGTTTCATTGTTTTGAGTTTTATGAACTTAATTCTTTTAATTTAGACAAACTTAACTTTAACTTAACTGAAACTGGGCTGGGATTTCTGTTCCCCAGCATGCTTAACCCATGGCACTCGAAAGGGAGAGTAAAAGTTAAAACTAAGTGCTATTTTTGTGCAAGATTAATTAAGTGGGAGATTTAGTAGTTACTAATGTTTTATTATGCTAATTTAGAAGACTTACTGTTAATGTGGGGTTTTTAGAGTTACCATCATGGTAACAAGTGCTGCATGTGGCTTGGTTTGAGAGCAAGTACAATAAATAATTTATAGTGCCGTGTTCATTTAGCATGTATTATACTATATTATTGCTAACATGTTAAAAAATTGGCAAGCTAGCATTTTCTGAATTAGCTTATTTGAGCTAGCTAAGTTTACACTAATAAAATGTTCACAATGAGGATCCAAGATACTTTTAAGTTACATATATGAATTTTAGGTTAAATGTATGAATTAGTTCACTGACATATATCAAGTTAGGAACAATTAAAATATATTACAAAAATACTTCTGTACAAAATAGTTCAAAATCTGCCAGTTCTGCTTACTTAAACTTTGACTGTCTTAACTTAAACATTTTTTGTTTTTTTGAGTTTTGTCAACTTATTTGAGTTTAAAGTGGGGGGAAAAAGGTTTTTGGACACCCTTCACATGATTTATATATATATATATATATATATATATATATATATATATATATATAGTTATAGTGCTGAGATTGACAATATTTAGTAAGTAATAAGCTATAGTATTCCATTCCAAATACAACCTAAAAAATACTCCATATTACCTTTGACTTTCAGTGCTATGATTGTAGAGTTTTGAGAACCCATGTCATTTTTGGCCGTGCAGAAGTACTGTCCATCATCCTTCTGACTGGCAGCTTTGATGGAGAATTGGCAATCAAATCCTATATCAGAGATGTTTGCATCTCTGATCTTAAACCATGTGCAGTTTGTCACTGCAGGATTGGCATCGCTCTTACAGATCAGAGTCAGTGACTTTCCTTGTTCTATCTTTCCAGATGTCAAAATGGTTATTTCAACATTCTTCGGACTATCTGTGGAGAGAAGCAACAGGATTTGTATTTGTAAGAGAACTTTGAATAATTTGTTTGTAATGGTGCAGTTGAAATGAGATGTTGCCTAAAATATTATTACTGTGGCTTAGTGAAATCTTCTGAATCTATCCAGCTTCCTCATTTTTTATAAATCCATAACAGAGGTCAGTAGCAGTTGCTCTGTTCCCAAACCTAGGGAGCAGCCTATAAGGCTGCAAAGGAACATCCTAAATGACGGATTTTGAAGACATTAGGAGTGTTTGATTGAAGCGGCGCTGTGCAGACCATTCGGTGTGGCATCAAATTACTGCAAGAGTGTTTCAAACACACCTTATAAACTAGTTTGGTGTTTCTATAAAGAGATGACATATTTTGTGGGTGGAGCCACGAAATAAAAATAAAAAATATCCCCAATTGACTTTTTCTTCTCAGAATTGTGAGATATAAACTCGTAATTGCGAGAAAACATAAAATTCATGCTTTAATAGTATGCTAATCAGCGCAAGTTTCATCAGTCCAGTCTATCTGTTTACATTTAGCTTCAGTTATTAAACTTGTGACTAATGTAAAATTGTGAGTTTATATCTCACAGTTCTGACTTTGTAATTTGAAATTGTGAGTTTATATCACTCTTTGAAGATTCATGACTTTTCTAAAACAACCAGATTATAAAATGTTCAAACAAACTCTTTATTAAAAATTGACAGAAACCACAAGACATTTCTGTGTTCAAGCTCTACATGTGTGCGGATCATGTGACTTATGTGTTTGCCAGAGTTACTTCCTGTGTTTTTACAACTGAATAAACGTCTTGTCAATTCTTTTTATGTAGTCCAGTTTGTTTGAAGAATTTATATCCGGCAATTCTGGAGACAAAAAAGTCAGAATTGTGACATTATATTACGCAATTCAGAAAAAGAAAAAAAAAAGTCCCCTTGTTACCACAGTTTTTCTGTCACCATAGTGCACGCGTAACTGCCATGACATAACTATGACGTCTGGTCTATATATGTAATAAATAATCTAGCCTTAGGATAAATGTAAACATACATCTCACATCAAGCAATATTTCATCTGCTGAAGTTGTGCTGTTGTTCTTCAGACCACAGGAGTAGTTGCCAAAATCACTGTGAGAGACAGAAGAGATTCGAAGCACATTCTCAGTGGCTTGTGGAAGCAGAAGTTGGTTTTTAAACCAAGCAAACGGCCCTTGTTGCGGGGTACAGTTTTCTGCGCTGCATTTCAATGTCACAGGGTCTCCTTCATGGATGGGTCCATTCACCTTTTGCGTTGTCACCATTACTCTAAAAGGTAGAACTGTAAAAAGTGGTGTAGTTTAATGAAATGTAACCAGAAACCAGTTTAAAAACATACATTGAAAAAAAAAAAATTATGGTCACCAGTGCTAAACCAGCATCAGATTCCATCCTTGTCTACGATGGTGGACCAGCAGTACTTACAGGTGCATCTCAATAAATTAGACTGTCGTGGAAAAGTTCATTTATTTCAGTAATTCAACTCAAATTGCGAAACTTGTGTATTAAATAAATTCAGTGCACACAGACTGTAGTAGTTTAAGTCTTTGCTTCTTTTAATTGTGATGATTTTGGCTCACATTTAACAAAAACCCACCAATTCACTATCTAAACAAATTAGAATATGGTGACATGCCAATCAGCTAAACAACTCAAAACACCTGGAAAGGTTTCCTGAGCTTTCAAAATGGTCTCTCAGTTTGGTTCACTAGGCTACACAATCATGGGGAAGACGGCTGATCTGACAGTTGTCCTGAAGACAATCACTGACATCCTTCACAAGGAGGGTAAACCACAAACATTCATTGCCAAAGAAGCTGGCTGTTCACAGAGTGCTGTATGCATGTTAACAGAAAGGTGAGTGGAAGGAAAAAGTGTGGAAGAAAAAGACGCACAACCAACCAAGAGAACCGCAGCCTTATGAGGATTGTCAAGCAAAATCGATTCAAGAATTTGGGTGAACTTCACAAGGAATGGACTGAGGCTGGGTTCAAGGCATCAAGAGCCACCACACACAGACATGTTAAGGAAATTGGCTATAGCAGTCATCTGCTGGTGTTGGTCCACTGTTTTTTTTGAAAACCAATGTCACTGCACCCGTTTACCAAGAAAATTTGGAGCACTTCATGCTTCTTTCTGCTGACCAGCTTTTGAAGATGCTGATTTCATTTTCCAACAGGATTTGGCACCTGCCCACACTGCCAAAAGCACCAAAAGTTGGTTAAATAACCATGGTGTTAGTGTGCTTGGCTGGCCAGCAAACTCACCAGACCTAAACCCCCTAGAGAATCTAGGGGGGATTGTCAAGAAGAAAATGAGAAACAAGAAAAGTACTGAAAAAATGCAGATGAGCTGAAGGCCACCGTCAAAGAAACCTGGGCTTCCATACCACCTCAGCAGTACCACAAACTGATCACCTCCATGCCACTCACAATTGAGCCAGTAATTAAAGCAAAAGGAGCCCCTATCAAGTATTGAGCACATATACAGTAAATGAACTTACTTTTCAGAAGGCCAACAATTCACTAAAAATGTTTTTTTTTTTTTCTAATTTGTTGAGATAGTGAATTGGTGGCTTTTTGTTAAATGTGAGCCAAAATCATCACAATTAAAAGAACCAAAGACTTAAACTACTTCAGTCTGTGTGCATTGAATTTATTTAATACACAAGTTTCACAATTTGATTTGAATTACTAAAATAAATTAACTTTTCCACGACATTCTAATTTATTCACCTGTAGTTCATGAAATTGGTTTGACCAACATGTTCTTTCTGATTGAAGCTGGTTGACTAAGGAAATCTGGCTGGTTAATATAGTTAAGAAGCCAAGTGGGGACACTTTTTTTTGTCATAAAAAAGATACTTCATTTACCTGCTACGCTGAGATTTATGCCACCGTGTCCAGTATATTTTCCACCATAAGAATTTGTTTCAAAGCGAAAGAAATATCTTCCAATGTCACTTTTGGAGACATTGTGTAATTTCAAGGAGCAGTTTTTGTCTCGGTTTGCATACACTGTTCTGTTTTTGTACAGTTGGTCAATCTCTCTCGCCATTGAGTGATGGACAAATATTCCCTCCTGTGATCCGTCTTGTTTCTGATAGATTTTTGGTTTGAACCATTTTGTAATTTTAAGTGTATGAGAAGATGCATAATCAAATGAGCAGGTGAAATCCACAGATGATCTTTCGAAAACACATATGTGACTAGGCTTATATGAAACTGACCATGAAGCCACAACAGCTGAAAAACACACAAAAAAATGTTTGTTAAGGCTCCAGTAAGTCACCATTTCTCTGATTCTAATCATTTCTCCGGATGATTCTAATAGACTATCAATGATCGGATCTGAGCAAAAAGTACAGCAGCAAACTGTTAAGCTCAGTTCTCAGCCAACGGGCCTCAGCAGTCAGCACACTTCTAAGGGAGCCACAAAAATGGCTTAAAATGATTTAAAATAAGACAAATCTTTATAATCTTTAAAAGCTTGATAATAAGCTAAAATAGATGAAAATCGAGAATTGTTTCTTATTTTAATTAGTTCTTTCAACAAATGTAATGTTTTTTTTTAGCAAAAAACTGTATGCTGTATATGAGGGTGTTTTAAAGGAATAAAGAAATGTATGAAGTCATGGAAATTTGGAGAATGGACGTTTAAATTTTGTTGTTTTATGTCAAGTTCTGAAATATTTTATTGAAACACTTAATCATGAATGACTGGAAATGTCATGTAAATTGTCACAAAAAAGTGTGAACCCTGAAATTAATTATTTTAATTTTATTTATTTATCATTATTTTATTTAGTTATTTCAATATATTCCCCCTCGTTTATGCAAATAAAAAGCTTTAAAATGGCAGCTTTGTCATTACAGCAGAAATATCTAAGCGAATTTCGTCTTAGTGTCAATATGGTTGAGAATAGACACTATTTACTCAATTACATTATCAACAAATACAAAAACTACTCACCTGATAGAGTCAGCTGCAGTAATATGTTAATGAAAAACATGTGTTGTCCCTTCAGAGGTTTTGTCTAAGAAATCACTTGTATTTCCCCATATACAGGCCTTATAAGCTTGCATCAATAAACGGATATCCTTGTTCCATTTGGGAAACTTCCTTAAATCACTGCTTGTAAATTGAAATCAGTTATTTTATGCTTAAATGAAGAAAATACTGTTATATAAAGCATTGATGACAGAGCATGTTCATTTATTTCTTTGGTGAAACAGTTTCTGCTGATTTTTTACCAGGAACCCAAACAGGAAATGGTATGCCGATGATGCAAGAATTTATTAAGTGTGGAGGTTGATGAAAGTCAGTGAAAGTTATTCTCGGTTTTGCCCACCATTTTGCAGTCTCTTATCTGAAAAAGATGGAAAGTAACTGCATGTACCACAAACTGCTACTTAGAAGATGATACCTCAATAGAGTCAAACCTTGACAAAGGCTACTAGCCGAAAAGTTGGTGGTAAATAAATAGCTTATGTTTAAATGAGTGTGCACTTGATCTCCTTCACGGAATCTCCAGAAAACAGTCCAATACAGCTGTAATTAGTATGATACCACTTGAGGGAGTAGTATAAATGCTATGGTGAACATTTGTGACATCACATTTTCTGTACTCTCAGTATTTGTGGCGTTTAGGCTCAAAGGTAAGCTGTGGCGCTAGTCCACATAGCGCCTCCTGCTGTCAAAGCAAAACAAGACTCATTCAATTCTAAAGATGCTCATTATGTAAACCCTGACAGTAAAATGAACCAAATGAATTGAGTTTATTTCACACAAATATTACTAAACGTTCTCAACAACTGATTTGGCCTCGAGTAAAGTGAACTTGAACTGAATGAGCGCAGTTAGCATGCTAAGCGGCAGACTGCATATGGAAAATAAACGGTGATATTTTGTGTTTTTTCCCCCCTCAGGATTAAAATAAGAAGAGAATTTTGAGTGTGTAATCTGTTCTGTTGGGATTTATATTTATAGTGTACTAATTTGAATGAGGGTAAAAGCGGCGATTTTGGACACAGTGATGACATCACTTTCCTGCGCGCTGCACCGAGGAAGGATCGAGTGACTCGTGTGACGTAATTCCTCTGCGCCCAGACAAGCGGTGTCGTTGAGGAAAACAAATGTTCCAGATCCGTTCGTCTCTATTATTATTTTCTCCTGCACATTGACTTGAATTTCTTCATAAGGACAGATTTCTCGGCGAGTATGTATTTAGTTGAGAATAGTTGAATTCAGCATAGCTTTAGATGAAGTTTGCAGCTTTAAAACAGAATCCTGTGTTATCTGAAGATTATTGCTCAAACTATTACACACAATCAAACGATTTGAACAGTATTATTGCTTCATTCCTGTAAACTGGACAGTTAAGTTCAGTTTACAACAGATGCTATCTAATTGTTTTATTTATGCTTCTTGAACTCGGTTCTTATTTGTTTTCTTTACAAGAGACACACTGGTTGTGTCTGAAAACTTAGTGAGCTGCCTAGTTAGACAGACTTTTAAGGGCGTGCAGCATGTTTGGAGTGCATGGGTTTGTATCTTTATAAGCATCATAGTAGTTTGCATCATTTTTGGGCATCAAAGGTGCAATGGAAAAGGTTTGTGATCACCAAAAATGCTAGACAGGCAGCTTTAAGACACAGCTATTGATTTATTTACTGAGGGTTTATCTGATTTTTTTTTGCAGAAGACGCTCAGTATGGCGTTAAAATCTGGAGAGGAGCGCCTGAAGGAGATGGAGGCAGAGATGGCTCTGTGAGTTCCTCACATTTCAGCTGTTTATTTGTGTTTGGAGTGTGTAGAATAGAGCATTTCTGACATTATGTATGCTGATGTTGCTTCTGTAGATTCGAGCAGGAGGTTTTGGGAGGACCTGTGGCCCCTACAGTGGTTGAAGCTCTTCCAGTCGCTCTTGCAATGCCAGCTGTACCCATTGTCAGGCCCATCATTGGCACAAACACATACAGAGAGGTATTAATTACTTATTCAAAAAACCTAATATTTCACAATTGCGAGCTATTTTATTACATATTATTATTATAATAAGTGAAAAGTTTCATTAAAAATATAAAACACATTAAAATATATTTTAAAAAACACAAAACTATTCATTTTTTCTTTATATATGTGTATATATATATATATATATCTATATATGTGTGTATATATATATATATATATATATATGTATGTATATATATATGTATATATGTGTGTGTATATATATGTATATGTATATATATATATATATATGTATATGTATATATGTGTGTATATATATGTATATGTATATATATATATATATGTGTGTGTATATATATATATATATATATGTATATATATATGTGTGTATATATATATATATATATATATATATACATATATATATATAAATAAATAATATTTTCACACACATAATTTATAGTTATTTGTTTGAATGAATGAGGATTATATAGCGCTTTGCAATCATATAAGGGGTCTCTCCTCAACCGCCAAGAGTGTGCAGCAATGATGCAACGGCGCCAGTGCGCTCACCACACACCAACTATAGGTGTAGAGGAGAGAGAGTAACCCTAAAAACCTTCATCAGTTTAAACTTGTCATTTTTTTTTTTTTTTGCTAGGTCCAGCAGAGTTTGGAGGCAAGAGCTGCCACTTTAGTTGGTCCACCACCTACATTTGTTGGCCCTGGTACAACAATTTCATACTCTCTTTATACAGTTTAAGTCAAAGTCATATATACAAATCAGCTGACTGTCATCTGATATTTATTTGTAGCTATGCCGGCAGTAGCGCCGCCTCCAATGATGCGTCCAGCATTTGTCCCGCACGTCTTGCAGAGACCAGGTAACCAGGAATCACTCTATCATTCTGTCTGTCTGTTTGTCTGTCAGGGCTGGGCGATATGGATAAAAGAAATATTATATTTCAATATTTTTTGGGTTAATGGCGATATGTGATATATTTCATAATTTTCTCCTTTTTCTATTTGGATTTTTTTTTTTTTTTTTTTAAATTCTGTATTTATTTGGGGAAAAAAAGTTATTTCACATCCTGCCCAATGTTGTCCTACAAACAATGTTCATATTGTAGGCTATGAAAACGAATATAGTGAATGTAACCATGTAGGCTATATATATATATATATATATGTATGTGTGTGTGTGTGTGTGTGTGTGTGCAAAAAGGGTTAAACTCTCATTACATTCTGACATTGAAACAGCATTACAAAAAACATATTTTTGTCAGAATTACTCTGTTCTCTGTCTATTTGGCACTGAAGTCTGTGAAGTTTAAAAGGCTTGTTCACTCCTGACAGCAAAATGGAAATTCTTGCTTTTATATATGGAGAATATACCTGTGAAATATAAGTTATACACTGAGGAAAACATCAGTGCTAGTATCTGTCACTGCATCAGACAGGGCAAGCCTTTGAAAACTATATTTTTTGAAGCCCTTAAAGAGTTAGTGCACCCAAAAATGAAAATTCTGTCATTAAGTACTGATGTCGTTCCACACCCGTAAGACCTTATCTACCTAATCTCCAGAACACAAATTAAGATATTTTGATGAAATCCGAGAGCTCATGACTCCTCCATAGACAGCAATATAACCACCACTGTGAAGGCCCAAATAGGCATTAAAGACATCGTTAAAATAGCCCACATGACTAGTGGATCAACCTTAATTTTATGAAGCGACGAGAATGCCTTTTTGTGCGCAAAATCAAATAAAAAAAATAACGACTTTATTCAAGAATTTCTTCTCTTCCCTGTCAGTCTCCTATGTTGTTTACATTGTAGATACAACGCTTCTGGGTTCTATGTCAGAACACCGACTCATTATTGGCCGACGCTGTTCATGTGAGTTGCAGAACACATACATGCTGATGCTGACGCAGGAGCTGGCCAATACTGAGTCGGCTTTCTGACGTAAAATTAAGTTTGAACCACTGTAGTCACATGGACTATTTTAACGTAGTTTTTACTACCTTTCTGGGCCTTGAAAGTGATAATTAATTTGCTATCCATAGCCCTATTTGGATGGGACTGGGGTAGTTAGAGAAATTTGCACAGACGCACTTTGATATTTTAATCCCATCCAAATCCATCATGTCTGTGTTTTTCCTCACACAACCTCTGTAAAAATTCCAGAGCAAATTACCTTCTGTTTTCCGTCAAACTCTGTCGTCCTCTGAGATATCTAATCCCGTCCGAATGCAAATGTCTGCGATTGCCGATATTGTATTATACTAACGCTTCACCTCATGAGCTTTTTGACCTACATGGGCTACCGTATGCACACCAATCTTACATAGACTTTCATCTCAATATAGTATCCGATGGAAGAATAAATGATAAAACTAACAAATAGAACCAAATTGCGGAAATTGTAAAGGTGGTCCAGTTTTTAATATCAGTGTCAAATAAGAAAGATGCTAGATTTCACTGCTCACATATGTGGGCAGTGTTATAACTTCACTTGTTCAACTCGTGAAGTTTACTTAAATAGCGTTTTAATAATAAATTAAAATTAGATCAATACATAATGGATTAAAAGATAAATATTTCATAAATGAGGCATGTAAATACAGCACGTGAGCTTCTGTAACGTCCTCATCCAGAACACACACAATCTCTGATAAACACGGAGATGTTAGTCCCGTCTGAATTTGAACATGACGACAGACGTCGAGTGATAAGAATTGTAACTTAAACGTCATTTAGA
This sequence comes from Zacco platypus, assembly GCA_038088235.1. Classification (NCBI taxonomy): domain Eukaryota; kingdom Metazoa; phylum Chordata; class Actinopteri; order Cypriniformes; family Xenocyprididae; genus Zacco; species Zacco platypus. Next base: position 5,525,438 of record CM076077.1, read on the forward strand.
AAATTAGTCCCGTCCAATTAGGGCTCATGGAGGAGTCATAGAGCTCTCAGATTTCATCAAAAATATCTTAATTTGTTTTCTGAAAGATGAACGAAGGTGTTACCGGTGTGGAACGACATGAGGGCGAGTACTTAATGACAGAATTTTAATTTTTTGGTGCACTTATCCTTTAACATAAAGCATCTCTTATGTTTAGGGCAAATTGGATAATGCACTTTCCCTGCAGCAGCTCACTTTTTTTAATGTATAGGTTTTATGTATTTAATTTAATATTTTCTTTATAACATTTTCTGTTTATAGAACATTATAGAGCCTAAAATATAATTATGAATATTTAAAAAAATATCTTGCATATATGTTTTTTCCAGTGGGTCAGAGAATGCCAGTAATGCGTGGTCCACCTCCTCAGGGCATGATAGCACCTCCTCTTCCCAGACCTCCACCTCCTCCACCCATGATGATGGCTCCACCCATGCCAGGACCTCCTCAGGCTCCCATGGGTCCAGTTGGACCACCCATGGGGCCCATGCCACAAGTGGGTATTTTCTGAATTGTAATCTGCTGTCAGAGTGTTTTTAAGGTTGCCTTCTACTGTAAAAACTCTGATGTCAGTATCACAAATGTTTTTCTAAATTAATGCCAGGTTGGAGGCATGAACTCTATGCCCCCGGCACCACCGCGGCCCATGAATCAAGGCCCTCCGAAGATCACTCCCAGTGTTATACAGGCGGCCCCCACTGTTTACACAGCACCCCCTGCCCCTAAGAGAATTGACTTCAAGAGCCAAAAACAAGCGCGCATGGTAATGTATCAACACACACTCCTATTTCACAAAAGATCATATGCTGGGATCAATGAATAGCTTGAAAGTTCAGTGCTCACATTTTATATAGATCACACTCACAAGGTGTAATTCCTAGCTAATGAAATATTTTAAACCTGAGCATAAGTAGAAAAAATATATATCCACTATTAAAAAGGTCCATGAGACTAAAGTCTCCCATCTGCAGTCAACAGGTTTGTCCCTTAAATCTCATCTTTGATCATCAAAACTACATATTTAATTTTTTTTTTGTGAAAATAATTTCTTCATGCCTTAAAATGGTTTGATTGTAACTCTACACCCTTGCTTCATTTAGTATTCTTGGACCCATGAATATGCAAATTAGTCTCTGCCTCCACTCAATCAGACCAGCTCGGACTACCTGATTCACTCACTCACTTACTGTAGTAAACGCTACATAATGGCAAATGGCATGTGTGTCACACACACGTGATAAAACAAGCTCCATTCTTCCTTTTTTCTTTATACATGTGTTTTTATGCCCATACTCATGGAAAACTTGGCTAATTGCAGGAAAGGTTTGCAAATTGTGGTTTACATACCTGGACAAGCCATGGAAATTCATTAGTCAGGTGGTTTGGGAACCCTGTTGGACCTTTCCACAGCATCTTTTTTGACATTTAATATTAAAGCACCTCACGATTCATAATAAAAACTAGTAAGTGAGGAATTGAAATCCCCTTGTGTTTCCTTTATAATGCATTCCTGATTATCTAAACCTCCTCTCGGCTCATTTTCTCAGGAGGAGTTGTCAGCGTTGGTGGCGGAGCAGCAGGCTGCGGTCATGGCAGCTGGGCTCCTGGAATCAAAGAAGGAGGTTGTCACCGATGACAGCAAGATCGGGCCGAGCATGCCAGAGCCTGAGCCTGCACATGTGGAGGTTTAATATTAATTTATTATATCATTTTACATTCACTTTAACATGTATTATGCACACACACATACACTCACCTAAAGGATTATTAGGAACACCATATTAATGTGTTTGACCCCCTTTCGCCTTCAGAACTGCCTTAATTCTACGTGGCATTGATTCAACAAGGTGCTGAAAGTATTCTTTAGAAATCTTGGCCCATATTGATAGGATAACATCTTGCAGTTGATGGAGATTTGTGGGATGCACATCCAGGGCACGAAGCTCCCGTTCCACCACATCCCAAAGATGCTCTATTGGGTGGAGATCTGGTGACTGTGGGGCCATTTTAGTACAGTGAACTCATTGTCATGTTGAAGAAACCAATTTGAAATGATTTGAGCTTTGTGACATGGTGCATTATCCTGCTGGAAGTAGCCATCAGAGGATGGGTACATGGTGGTCATAAAGGGATGGACATGGTCCGAAACAATGCTCAGGTAGGCCGTGGCATTTAAACGATGCCTAATTGGCACTAAGGGGCCTAAAGTGTGCCAAGAAAACATCCCCCACACCATTACACCACCATCACCAGCCTGCACAGTGGTAACAAGGCATGATGGATCCATGTTCTCATTCTGTTTACACCAAATTCTGACTCTACCATCTGAATGTCTCAACAGAAATCTAGATTCATCAGACCAGGCAACATTTTTCCAGTCTTCAACAGTCCAATTTTGGTGAGCTTGTGCAAATCGTAGCCTCTTTTTCCTATTTGTAGTGGAGATGAGTGGTACCCGGTGGGGTCTTCTGCTGTCGTAGCCCATCCGCCTCAAGGTTGTGCATGTTGTGGCTTCACAAATGCTTTGCTGCATACCTCAGTTGTAACGAGTGGTTATTTCAGTCAAAGTTGCTCTTCTATCAGCTTGAATCAGTCGGCCCATTCTCCTCTGACCTCTAGCATCAACAAGGCATTTTCGCCCACAGGACTGCCGCATACTGGATGTTTTTCCCTTTTCACAACATTCTTTGTAAACCCTAGAAATGGCTGTGCGTGAAAATCCCAGTAACTGAGCAGATTGTGAAATACTCAGACCGGCCCTTCTGGCACCAACAACCATGCCACGCTCAAAATTTCTTTCCCATTCTGACATTCAGTTTGGAGTTCAGGAGATTGTCTTGACACACCCACACCCCTAAATGCATTGAAGCAACTGTAATGTGATTGGTTTATTAAATAATTGCATTAATGAGAAATTGAACAGGTGTTCCTAATAATCCTTTAGGCGAGTGTATATAAATGTTTTTATTTTTTAAAATCATTTTAGTATAGAGCCCCACACATGACATGTGGACAAAGATATAAATCATAGCTACAAATTAAGATCTTGTTATCACAAATTAAGAATTTAATTAATTCCCTCATTTTAGTAAATCGTTGCCATGTTGAATTAAAGGGATAGTTCACTCAAAAATGTAAATTTAGTCATCATTTACTCACCCTCAAGTTGTTCGAAACCTTTATGAGTTTTTTTTCTTTTGAACACAAAAGAAGATATTGTGAAGAATGTTGGTAACCAGACAGTTGACGATAGCCATTGACTTCCATGGTATTTTTTTTTTCCTACTATGGAAGACGATTGACAGGCGATCTGACCAATCATAACCGCAAATCTGCCATTTTGTCCGACAAAGCAGTCAGGGGAGTTAGTAGATTAACGTTGGTGAACTTGAACTTGAAAAATTGTGTGTACTCACGTCTGAAACAACATTCCTTCTGATGTTCATTCATGTTTATTTGATGCTATAAATGAACTAGTATGAAGAGATGATCGGTTCACGAGGAGCTACAGCGATCTGTCACCACACATTAAAGAGACACTATACGCTATTTATTGTTTAAACTTCTTTAAAAAAAAAAATACGATATATTAAATATGAAACTGTTTCATATGTCTGTCGACGTGTTGTCATTATCCTCTTTACTCCGGGATGTATTTTTCACTGCGTGAGAACACGTGTGGCGTGAGAGAACATGGTTTGTCGGACATATCAATAGTAACTAAAGGGGGCGGGTCTTTGCGAAGGGTCAAATGGTACCATTAACTGTTTAATTACAATGTGGCCACGATTTAGTAAATCGAGGGAAAAAATTGTTATTTTGTGGCTACACTTCAAATTCAACTTATGTATTGCAGTTTTTTCTGGGTTTTTTTCAGCTTTATATCAATTAACATAAACATCATTTCTAATAGTTTTGTGTAACTCTGGATAAAGAAAGATCATTTCAAAAAAATGGTTCAGTTTAAAGGAATTCTTGATATGGATATTGTTCTAATTATTTCTTATTTGCATATGCCTAGCCTGCTGATACCAGCACAGAAGATAAGAAGAAAGGGAGACAAGAAAAACAGAAGAAATGCATCCGGGTTGCAGCTGGTGTCACATGGGAGGACACCAGCCTATTAGAGTGGGAAACAGGTGTGTGAACATTTAGACAATACAACCTTCTCTATTTACGTTTCTTTTTAAAGAAGCCAAGCATAATAAAGAAATAATCTGTGTCATTCTTGTCTTCGCAGATGATTTCCGAATATTTTGTGGAGATCTGGGGAATGAGGTGAACGATGACATTCTGGCAAGAGCGTTTAGCCGTTATCCATCCTTCCTGAAAGCAAAGGTTGTTCGAGACAAACGCACTGGGAAAACGAAAGGTTATGGCTTCGTGAGTTTTAAAGATCCCAACGACTATGTGCGCGCCATGAGAGAAATGAACGGTGAGCTAATGACGATATTATAATGCAGAAAAATAGTTCATTAAATTTGCATGTACATTACTGTTCAGGATGATTTTTTTCTTAATCATTTTAAATTAATAATTTTTTTTCTAGCAAGGATGCATTAAATTGATCAAAAGTGACACTAAAGATATTTATAATGTTACAAAAGATGCTATTCTTATGAACTTTCTATTCATCAAAGAATCCTGGGAAAAAAATGATCAGTTTATACAAAATTTAGCAGCACAACTGTTCTCAACATTGATAATAATAAGAAATATGTTTCTTGAGCAGCAAATCAGCATCTTAGAATGATTTCTGAAGGATCATGTGACACTGAAGACTGGAGTAATGGCTGATTTGCCATCATAGGAAAAAAATATATTTTAAAACATATTTAAATTGGAATAATATTCCACTATTGCTAAATATTCACACTAAAAATTCCATATTGTTTGTACAGTTTTTTGCTTTTTTTTTTCTCAAATAAATGCAGTCTTGGTGAGCAAATTATGTCTTTCAAAAACATCATTTTTTACTCACACCAAACTGTTTTTAACATTTTATTTGACAACAAAATATAAAATGCAAAAATAAAGACGAAATCATTCCATTAGCTTCACTAAACACATTTTAAATGATCTCCAGGACATTATTATAATTTTTTGAAAAGGTCTGAAGTCAAACTTGAATCCAGTCTGGAAAATTCACACTCTCTTGTCTTTGTCTTTAGGGAGGTATGTGGGCAGCAGACCCATCAAACTGAGAAAGAGTTCATGGAAGGATCGCAATCTGGAGGTTGTGCGTAAGAAACAGAAGGAGAAAAAGAAGTTGGGACTGAGATAATCCATCTTTACTGAAACTGTGGACTTGATTTGTGTGATCCAGGACATATATAACGAGTAGGAGTCAGTGGCACTCCATTAGTTGCAAATAAACAAGCACCAACTTCCCATTTGGCCCTTTTTACTAATAAATCTACATTTATTTCCATGTGTTTTATCACACTGACCTCTCCTTCTCTCACTGCATGCTGTAAAATCTTTCACTTGTCCAGAATGCTTCAAGAGAGATTTTTAAACATGTGAAGTGTGGTTATGAAACTGGTTTGGATGTCGAAAATGTTGGCTTTGTTTTCTTTTTTTTTTCTCCCCAAAAATATGTTACAAGCTGCCAACTTTAAAGTTCAGGAAAGTCATTACATTTGTTGCTATATAAGGTGGATGTTTGAAGTAATATGTGTAAAAAAAACAAAACAAAAAAACATCTTTTCAATAAACTTGAGTTTCTTTAGTTTCGGTTCTAATGTTTATCAACTTGAATGCTTCAACTGGTGATTCTGAAAGTAACCACCAGATGGCGCCCCGACGTTATTTTGTTTTGAATCATGGATATTTCTTGTAAACGTTAATAATACGCATATGAGTAAACAAAACGATAATAAAAAAACACCATTTATTAATTATTTGGGAAAAGCTGACATAGTCACTCTTGATAGCACACAATTTCTTTCTAACCACAAACGCCCACTTGCATGTGTTTCTAAAAGACTCATTTCCTAAAGCTGGTGTGAAAAAGCAGAAATGGCTCGTACATCAACCTGTTTGACAAACAACTGAGAATATACACGCATCACAACACCAGGAGAAAATGCACCGGAGAGCCACAAGTGAGTTTTTAACTCTTAATCAAAATTAGGACAGCTCTTCAGTTTAGGTGTAATGCTTGTTTTCAGGAGCCTGTTTAAAAATATACTTGCTCTGTTTGTACCTTCTCTCTTTATGCTTTCACATTTATAGGTCTGTTTATGTGTAAAAGTCATTTTCTTAGCTATCTGTTAATATTTCATTTTTGGTTGTGTAGTTTCTCTTCACTAATTCATGTTTAGATGGTTTTACAGACTGCATCCTTCAGATGTGCTCTTTCAAATAAAGTAATGTGTTATATAAAAGCTCAAAATATATGTAATTAAAAATCTTCCTTTCTTTAAAGTTATGTTGTACATGATGTTATCAGATGATAATGTCATGCTACTGAAAAGTTATATAAAAGCTCAAAATATGTAATTAAAAATCTTCCTTTCTTTAAAGTTATGTTGTACATGATGTTATCAGATGATAATGTCATGCTACTGAAAAGTTATATAAAAGCTCAAAATATGTAATTAAAAATCTTCCTTTCTTTAAAGTTATGTTGTACATGATGTTATCAGATGATATTGTCATGCTACTGAAAAGCTATATAAAAGCTCAAAATATGTAATTAAAAATCTTCCTTTCTTTAAAGTTATGTTGTACATGATGTTATCAGATGATATTGTCATGCTACTGAAAAGCTATATAAAAGCTCAAAATATGTAATTAAAAATCTTCCTTTCTTTAAAGTTATGTTGTACATGATGTTATCAGATGATAATGTCACGGTACTGAAAAGCTACGATTTTCATGTACTAATTTGTCCATGGAACCCAGTGATAACTTAATACTATGGTACATGTCATGTTGAAAGTACCATGGAGTATATCAAAGTACGGTATATTCCACAGTACTTTTTTATGAGGGGTGGTATGTTCAAAAACATTAATATTATGGTACTCTAAGATACACCTGAGTACTGTCTATGAAAAAAGTATGTGAATTTTGATATATAACATATCCATGTACTGTTTTATATGGCATTCCATGATGATACCTTGATATATACCATAATAGTGACCATATTTATGAACTATGGTATTTTATGATACTATTTAAAAAAAAAACAAGTTACTTGGCTTTCATTATAAACCACAAAAGAGGGTTACTGTCGAGTTAAATTCTTGCCTTCATTATTTTGTTAATTTTACTGGATGACGATTGCGCGCCTCCGCCCATTGATCAGCGGCGCGCGCTCCAGGCTTCCTTTTGTCCAACGGGCCACCTCAGTGGAACAGTCCATTCTGGAACAGAGGGGGGAACGGCTTGGTGGTATTTCCTAAAGTTTTACTTTGTACAATAATCCAGCGCTCGTATCACATCCGGCGGAGAGAACTACATTCGATTCAAAATATTTTGTAATACGTCGATATAGCTCGTAGAAATGTCCTCGTCCGCGTTTGGGTTGGGAGAGGCCCCCCGCAAGTTGTTTTGGGAGCGGCGAAGAACCCCTCAGTTCTCCCAGCGAGCAGAGAGATGAGATGGGCGGGAGAACACGAGGGGACGATGCTGCCTTTCCGGGGAATTTGCTCGATTTGAGTCTCCTGTCTGAGTAAATTGTTTTTGGATGTCACAATAGTGACGCTATGTATCTGCGCGGGATTGGTGGAGTAGTTTGAGGACGCGCTGGACATATCTTCCTCCTCCTCTTCCTCATTTGGCTCTTTATTGGGGTTCTCCGCTCTAACGGCTCTCACTCACTGGCGTCTGTTTGCGCTTTCGCGAGATCCAGATTATTTACATACTATTGCGAAATAAAACCAGGATGTAAGGAAAAGCGTTGATGTGGGAAGGAACTTTGGAAACGCATCCTTATCCAAACACGGAGCCTTGCTGGTTCCTCCCGCCTAAGCTGGAGATAGGGATGGTGGTAAGTTGTATTTCTGTATTAAAACCTTCAAAATCAGCCTAAATGTTTATTGGTTTTTCACAGCAGACCATTTCAACTGCCTCCACTTTCCTCCTACTGATGGAGTTGTTGCCATTAGTTACAAGATCAGCATCAGCAACACACTGCATCTGACAAACTGCTATTGTCCCTCATCTGATGTTGCTGGAAAGTGGTTCACTGTTTTTGGGGTTTGTGCCCCTCCCTGTTTACCATTCCCACCCAGCCAGCACTATTCCATTGGGAGTACAGCTCCTTTTACAGGGTATAATTTAATTTATCTGCCATTGTGATGTGCTCATCATCAATAACCGTCTCAATCGGCATATGCTTCATCTTTTGTTTTGCTTCTGTCAAAGAGACCATCATGACCTAACAAAGACATGTCCTGAAACTCCTTGTCCCCTCTTGAATATTCCATGTGGCAGGATACATGCATTTAGACATTCTTCAAAGGGTATTTGAGTCGTCTAGACTAATGTTGTAGATCTGATTACTGTTTGCTCAGTGGTTTGTTTAAAAGCATCGGGTCTGCCCGTTCTCCTGGAGACTAACTAACTTAAAAACATAATGCGTTTGTTCATGCATATCATGGCTTGAATTCTTGGGAAAGCACTGCTTTCTCAGTCAACATTGGTCGAGACCAGTCATCGGTGGAAATGCAGTGACGTGCTGCTAAACTTCTTTGTAAAGATTCGCAATAAGGGAAATTCTGTGATTTCGACATGTTAAAAAGGTGGGACGATTACATTCACTAGGGGTATGTTTACACAACAGTGATACTGAAAGCATAAAAGTTTTTCCTTTGCTGTTTTCCACATACAGACAACATTGTCAAAATGATCACTGATTCGTGAAAACGATAAAAATCGCTGTATTCTGCTGTCAAGCCAGTAGTTGGCGCTGTCGCTTTGTAAAGAAACAACATTCCTATAGACTGAACGGGATAGTATGCGTACGGTGCGACATTTTCAGAATTCGAGGCGATAAAAGTATCGCTTTGAAACCCGATTTCAAAAGTTTGCGTTTTCAGGCCACCAAAATGGCGTTGTCATGTAAATGAACGGCCAAAATGCATAAAAAAAGTTTTCACGTAAATGCGTAAACGACCCCTAAACCACCAATCAACCAAATTTGTTTGTTGTTTTTAGATGTATAGTTTCTTCTGTTGCCTTGAACGGATAGTTCGTCATCCGTAAAATTTGTCAATGTTTACACTCTCTCATGTTTTTCCAAACCGTCATGACTTTCTTTCTGCTATGGAATAGGAGAATATTTAAAGAAAACCATGCAAGTGGATGGGGATACGTGACTGCCAAGCAATCCATACAACTTTCTTCGAGATTTATGAAGTCATTAGACTGGTTCATGTGTGGAAAAGAGTAAAATTTCATTTCAAACTAAAATTTAAAATCTTGCTTGACAGCCGTGGTCTCTCTCATTGCATAGAAAAAGTAGCTTGGACATTCACAGAAGAAAGAAAGTCTTACTGGCTTTGAAAGACAAAAATAATGAAAGGTGCACATTTATTTAAAGGTACAGTAAGAGATTTCTGAGAAATGCTGTTGAAAATTTAGATCAACACCTAAACAAACAGTTTTGCTAATATTTGTGTGTGTGTGCTGAAAAAAATATTGTGTTTGTACATATTGCTGGTTGTGTAAATAGGAGAAAAACAAAGTGGATTGGACAGATCCACAGAGCGGCAAAACTCTCTTGTAGCCAATCAGGAAAAGGGGGCGTATGATGGGGGAGGAGAGAGGGACATTTGCAGAAAGACTGTAAAAAGAGAGAGGGCTGAGATATTACTGAAGAGGAAATGATCAGAGGAATATAATTGGAAGAAGAAGGGTTATGATTAGGTAAGAACTTTAGGATCCGCGTTAAAGAATTAAAATTTCCTGAATTTACTCACCGCCTGTCATCCAAAATGTTAGTCTTTTTTTCCGACTGAAGAAAGAAAGACATAGTCAAACGGCCTTTACAAAAAAAGGTAAAACAATGATGTTGGACGGTTTTTATTTTGGAGGAGAAACTCGTTTGTAATTGTTCGCCCTACCGCGGTACTTTCGTCTGCTAAACATTCTGAATCCTAGAATGTTTTCCTCAAAAACCTTAATTTCTTTTCGACTAAAGAAAGAAAGACATGAACGTCTTGGATGACATGGGGATGAGTAAATTATCAGGAAATTTGAATTCTAAAGTGAACTAATATTAAAAAAGCTTTTCAGCCCTGGAGACACGTTCGAGCGCAGGAAAGTTTAAAAACGGACACGGAGGTTGCATTCTTTCTGTATATCTTTCTTCCCAGATTTTGTTGTTGTTGTTGTTGAAGAATCGCAGCTGATTCATTCATACTTGTGCGAGCTGCTGTTAATGGTTGCCTGTGTTTTATAGTGTACCCGTTATTTTGGGGGCGGAGCTTTGAAGAAAGGGGCGGGTTTGTTTGGTTGTCGATTTCAAATGTCAACATTTGTTTCTCAGAAATTGCTTACTGCACCTTTAAGTAGCTGTCTTAGTTTTAAGTCTGTAGATAGAAGTTAATTCCTCTTTGTTGATTTGATATCAGTGTTTTGTTAAGGTTGGGATTAGTTGGGCTTGGTCAGATTTGGAACAGCGTACAGAGAAAACTCATGACTAGAGCGAGTGAGACACTGGGTGTGATGAAGCAGTTGGCGATCAAGGTGTTTAATTACCGCCACAGCATCCTGTTCTGGTGGAGAGTGTGTGAAGGAACTTGGCAGTGCGTCTGTGGACGTTCCCGTCTGCAAGATTTACGCTGGATATTTGGAAGTCAGAAGGCCATTCTTTTTCATACTTGTGATGGCATTGATTGGATTTTCTTGACACTTGCAATCGTTTGGAAGCGAGTGCAGTAGAAATCGATACAGTTTCACTCTAATTAGGTCTAAAGTTCCTCCTTGATGTTAAATGTCTTGGTAGAGCTTGGCACAGCCCACAAGTGGACCATCTTGAAGACCAGGCACAATTTACTTGTTAATATTTAAAGAGCAGGCTGTATTCCAGAATACATTTACTTTATATAATAGGTGAAAGCTTGGATGTTAATTTAAGGTTACCAGTGCAAGCTTTGAGGAATAGTTCACTTAAAAATAACAGTTGACATTATTTATTCTCGTGTTCCTTGTGACATAGGAAATTTGAAATCTTTACACAACTCTTTTTCAGATGATAAAAGGCTCGGAATATTGCGCTTGAGTCATATAGACTATTTTTATATTGTTTTTGTAAACTGACAACTTGTCACTATGGCTACGTTCATACTGCAGGTAAATGTGGCTCAAATCTGAATTTCTTTTTTTTGTGTGTGACTCATATCTGTTTTCCCCATGACATTGTGAACAGTACAAGCCACATGGAATCTGATGTTTTCAATTCCGATTTGTGCCGCTTCCATATGTGGTACTAAATCCGATACAGGTCAGATGTTTTGTAATGCGACCGTATGTGAACAGTCATATCGGAATTCATGCGATTTTTACATCACTCGAGATAAACATTCGTCACGATTCTGTGGTAATGGGAGTCTATTCAAAGATTTTACATACCCAACGTTATCAAGACAGTTGCGAAAGGTAGTCAGTAGAAGGACAGTGATGTGTCAGAACTTGAGACCTCTCTATAATACAAACAAAACATGAGGGCTCGTATCATAAGTTTCAAAACTCTGCTCTCTTTTGTCACATTGTCTTTGTTTTTCATATTGCCTGCACTTTATTTCTCTGGCTTCTGTTGCTATAAATAAACACGTAATTGCTACTTTAATGCCCTCCATATTTACTTCCGTATGACAGCGAGCTCGGTGTTGCCAAGTTCGCAATTTTCCCGCAGAATTGGGTTAGTTTTTAACAGTTCCAGGGATTGTTTTGCAACTCTGTGGGTTGAAGCGACTAAACTAACGTGAAATTTAATCCCCTGGACACGATTTTTTTTTTTTTTTTTTTAAACCTGGATACCCCATGGAACTCGATTGGGTTAGTTTTAGACTAGTTTTGGCAACCCCATTTGTATCGTTCTTTACGCAAAAGTATTGGCCACATTTAAAACAACAATGTCAACTACTATACAAAACTCCCCCAGATCTGAGCAACGGAATTGAGCATTAAGGCTCACAGTGTGAATGTAGCCTATGAAATTTTGGTGTATGGGGGAAAAAAGCTGCATTAATTTTCTTAAACATTTTCCTTTGTGTTAAAAAGAAAATATAACAGAATTTAGGTTTGGAACAAGTAGCCTAAATGTTAATGGAGTAAATATTAAAGTATAGTTTTAGACCCAACAATGAAAATTGTAATTGTCTCGCCCTCGAGATGATCCAAACCTTTGAGTTTCTTTCAAACCATTACAGTAGCCATTGACTTCCATAGTAGGATACCTGTCTGGTTACCAACATTCTTCAAAATATCTTCTTTTGTGTTCAACAGGAGGAAAAAAAAAAGTCATACAGGTTTGGAATGGATTTTTTTGAACTATCCCTTTAACTATTTTTTTAATCTCATTGATAATCTGTAAACACTGTCATGTGATGTTTATCTCTCTGAAAAAAATACCTTTCAATAGCAAAATACCATTTGGAACCATAAAGGAAGGATGCAAATTAAAAGGAGCCTATCAATATGCAAATACAGCCCCACACGGAGACATGAATAGAGCATCACATGCTCATAACCTCAGAGAACATGCTGTTTGCATCAGAGACAGCTGTGTTATGCAACCCGCGCCTCCATCCTTCACTGCCACTTGGGCTTCTGCAATTACATAAAGATCTCCTGTATGTTTAAGAGAAAGGGCTGAGAGAAAGGGTAGGCCTGCATAATGCCCGCCAATCTTCATTTTCATCATTATCTCATCCGTTTCCTGTTTACCGTTCGAGTCGTGTGTCTCTCAGACACGGACGGCTCTTTTCTCCTTGAATAGAAAGGTTGCACATCTATTCTAGTGCATTCTGTGTTTCTGCCTTTTGCAGTTGCATCACTTGGTTTATTCACTTACAGTTTGCTGTTGTATTGGTGGTACATGTACACAGGTGTAGAGCTGGGGCTGTGGAGTCGGTGTTGTATGGTTTAATCTTCAGAGGAAAAGTGATATTTGTAGTTCATGCACATGCCGTCAGAGATTCCTTTGTTTCAGATGTTGACATGTTAAATTTGCTCACCCTCATGTTGCTCCAAACCCATATAAATTTCTATCTTCTGTGAAACCAAACAGGTTAGGCAGAATGTTTATGTATGTTTTTCATGCAGCAGAAGTACTAGCCAGGTTTCATCCTCTTTTTGAGTTCTGTTATCGACAAAATACAAATGTGTATTTAAAAAAAAAAAGACTTCCTGATAAAAAGGAGTAATGAAGTCATGCAAATTGTCATTCTAGGTTTTGGTGTATCACAAAATAAATCTGCCCTTGTCCATATTTTTACTCTGGATTGTAACAACTAAAACTGATTTTGTTCTGCTAAACGTTTCGTTCTTTGAATCGTTTGTAATCCCTGCTAGATAAGCTGCCCCAAAATTACTTGACTCATTGCGTGATGCTCTGTCATATGACACAAATTTATTTGCATTAAAGCCCCTTTTCTCAACAAAGTGTTTCCAAGCTAGTTTTTTTTGTGGCATTAAGAGTGTACATTATACATAAATACTTAAAAATGAAATTTAAAAAAGATTATATCTACACTTATGAAATTTTAGCAATAATTCAGCATTTAGCAGTAAACATATTGATACACTAAAACTTTTTCCACACAAAAAAAAAAAATCTTTGAATGAAAATTTGGCCAGTGACTAGCTGTCAAAAAAAAAAAAAAGACAAAATGCACTAAGAGTACTAAGTGTAGTCTATATAACTGTCTATGTAAGTCTATGTAAAACTGGTGTTCTGAAGTCATGCAATAGCTTTGTTTGAGGAACAGACTGAAAATGTACTAAAAATCCTCCCTTGAAAGTGTATGATTTCATTATATGGAAAATAGCAGCGTGAACATTCTGCTAAACATCTCCTTTTGCGTTTCACAGAAGTCAGATTTTGACTTCTTTTTGTTTTTGATTGACTGTTCCTTTAAACGTCTACGTGTTTTAAATGGAGAACTAATTTTTCATTCACATAAATTATTGAGCCCTGGAGCAGGCCTACAGTTATTCTGCATCATCAAAATGAGCGTCTGAGAGGCGTATTCTATGCTTTAGCTCTTTCATTTTGAAAACGTGCCTCTGATGTCATAGATTTGTAGCTTTGTATTTTTTGTCTTCATTCTGCGCAGTGATTCTGTGCTTTACGTTGCTCTCGCCTCAGGTTAGTGTCTTGGCTTCAAGCTCAAAGAAAACTTTAGATCTTAACAAAAGAGACAAAGCAACAAAGTGAACTTAATGTTTGAAATGGTGCCTGTGTGATGGTACTTTTTTTAGAAGTACTGGATTTCTGCAAGGCTTTTGCAAGTCTTTCACAGATTTTTGTCAAACTGTATGTAGTGTACTAATACCCAATGCAGTTTTAAGAATAAACACTATGCTGTATGACTAAATACAAAGATAAATGGAAACCATGCATAAGAGGTTTTTAGTAGATTGTGGAAATTAACCAATGGGGAACTACAACTAACGACACAATTATTGACCAATGTCAATAATCTAAAATATCACTAATCTAAAATATTCCCAAATCACTGGTTTTGTTAAAGCAAAGTTGCTTAATTAGCAAAGTTGGTGTCCATTTCAAAATATAAAGGGGGAAAAAACATTTTCATAGTTTCTGTGCAGATGTGGATGCACTGAACTAAAAAGTGCATAAAACCTTTCTCATTAAAAAATTAAGTGTCAGTAAGGTAGATTTCTTGTTGGCAGGTTCAAGTGATTGCAATTAAAGTTTTTGTTTTATTGCTAATTCTTACAGATAATATCCGTTATAATTATATCAAGATATAGGAAGTATCAAGATAAAATCTTTGGTCATGAAAGAACATTTGTAGATTTAGTGAATTGTGGTAAATATTTCTGTTGTATTACTTATTTCAATATTCTGGAGCAGACGCAGCTGTGCCACTGACCTCTTTCCCATGTTTAAGTTAGATGAGCTCTGATGCCCCCGGGGCAAATGACACAGAGTCACAGTTCAACCGCTAGAATCATTCTGCCCTGTCAGCCCACATTTTCTCATATGTGTGAGCCCCATTCTTGAACACATCTTTAGATTTTCTCACTGAATCTCATTCAGTATTCTTGGGAACGAAAATGGCGTTCACGCTTTTATATTCTAATCTTCAAGAAGTGTTAGAATTTTGTAGCTTTGTCACTACATCCTTGTTTTTATGTCTTGCTTCCTTAAATATCTGGTTTTCTGTGATGTTTTAAACATTGTTTTGAAATATTAAATGCACATGTAGTAAATGAATGTTAATAAGCCCAGAGTAAAGTTTGAGTAAAAGTTTCTTATGCTCAACAAGGCTGCATTTATTTGGTCACACCTACAGTAAAACCAGAAATTATTACAGATCAGAAATTAATAACAGAATATTTTAATTTAAAAGAGATGTTTTCAGTTTGAACATATTTAAAATGTAATTTATTCCTTATGGCAATGTCGAATTTTCAGCATCCTTTCTCCAATCGTCACATGATCCTTCAAAAATTCATCAGTTAGTAGTCGATCATTTCTAATTAATTTGTAGCTGTTCAATTACAGGCTACCCAAAGTAGAAAACGAATGAATTAGTTGCATTTTTTTCTATTATTATTATTTTTTTCTGGTCAAACAGAGACGATCCTTATTGTTCAGGGCTCAAGTCACTCACACATGTGCTGTTGTACACTGTTCTGATGACAAAAATTACGCCACACAGACCATTGCTGAACGTGGACAGCTGAAGTTTACTTTGGGCTTTATAAGGCTGCTGTCACTTTAAGAGCAAATGCACAGATACAATATACTGTTACACATGCGTTTTCTTTCTCATTTGTTTGCATTCAGTTAAGACATAACCGACAGTGTTTACATGTTTACTTGCCAGAAAACAGCGTGCAAGTACTGAATTGTGTTCTCTTTCGCATCTTGTCCTTGAATCTGAATGGTTAAAAATCGCTTGAATGTTTAATTTGACAAGACTTAAAAACAAATGATAAACATTCATGACAACGCAGCACTGGCCCAATCAGGCAAGTGACAATTCTGTCAACTGTCCCGAGTGTCTTTCACGCTGGCCCTGAGCCGTCGGGCATTCCTTTTTGTCAAGCCCTGTTGTTTAGCCTACAATATGGAAGTATATCCCCTCTCTCTCTGGCTCATGTAAATTCTCTTCTTTGTGGTGGTATGTTGCATTTCCTTCGGTGGGTTTATGTCGTGGTTCAACCTTTCGTCACACTGCTCAGGGCTGAATTTTGTGACCTTGAAGTCTGCATGTTTAGCACATGAAGGAAATGGTGAGTGTTTTTTGTCTTTTCTCACAGGCAATGAACTCTAGAATCTGTTTCAACACCATCTTAAGTTTCAGCCTCCAAGTTTCTCATCACGTCATAGCCGTGCATTCGCTTCTGCATTCAGCATGGAGCAGTTTTGCATTCCTCGCTACACTTCATTTGTCTTTGTTTTATTCTGAATGAATGAAGTAAATGCTCTAAAACAGTCACAGGTCCTAAAAGCAGCTGCTTTGAACTTGTGCCCAGAGGATCTTTGCCAACACAAATGGCCTTTGCCCACCCCCACCGCTACATACATTGCATACATTAGAATGTAGCTCTCTGTGGATGCGAACTTGTGAGTATAGTGATGTTAAAGTCCTGACATTCATTTCAAACAGTTAATTATAGTTCACCCCAAAATTAAAATGGTCTCATGTCGTTCCAACCCTGTATTACTTTCTTTTTCTTCTTCGATTCACAAAAGCAGAAGTTAGGCTGAAGCGAGCTTATGAGGTTCTAGTTTTCATATAATGAAAGTAGATGTTGATTTATACTGCCAAGAGTTTTTTTTTTTAAATATAATCTTTTTTGACCATCAACTTTTGATTTAAGGAAAAGAGCACCTTGAAAATTCTGCCTAATATCACAGAATGTTTTATTCCATTACTGTCACTTATTCACTCCAAATATGCTCATGCAAACAGACAAACGCTTTGTCGAACTGCAGAGACTTCTTCTCTCCCAGCCTCTCTCCATCATTTCCTCATTTTTTTTGTCGTCTTTTCTTCCTCCTACTCTCACGTGGCCCCAGCTGGGATGCAGAGAGAGTGTTTAGTATGCCGGCAGCGCTTCTGGGCCTTCCTGATTCACCATAGAAAGCAGGACAGAACGTGAAGAGGGGGGTTACAACGCCACAGTGGACTGTGGGAGCAGAGTTTCTAAGATCCACTCCAGGAATGTTCATGATTCATTTGACCTTGCTTTTACCCAATTCCCAGTTGTCCCTTGTCATCCCAGGCACATGAGCGCTGCCCCGTGCTAGTGTCTGAGGGGAGTGTAGATGGAGGTTTTGGAGCAGTTGCTTGACTGGGTGAGCGCTCAACACTTGCGGGGACAGACGTGGATAGCGGTAGATCTATGAATGAGGTCCTTTAAAGTGCTGGGGGTTGGGTGGGATCTTTAAGAAGAGGCCAAGGAAGGAGTAGGGGGGTCCAGGGGCCCTTAGAAGCCATGGGTGAATGGGAAGGCCAAGGCTGCTTTGTTCTGAGGTCGAAGGGCCTTTGGGGGGGGGAGTGGAACACAACAGAAATTTACAGGACCATATGAGGTGAGAGATGGAGAGGAAGTTTCCTTATAGCCGTACAGCATGGCAATAATGAAAAACAAGAACTGAACTTCATGAAGCGATTCTCAAGTGATGGGTCATGAGCCAAAAATAAATTGTAGATCTGTACTGATAGCCTGGAAAAATTGCGAAACTAAAATTGTCATGTTTATCTATATAAACCGAAATTTAAAAGATTGCGATAAACAGTATTTAACTATAAAAATGCAACGTAAAATGCAGGGACTTCTGAAAAACACTTTCAAGGAAATTGTACAGATCTCTGAAATCTCTTTTGAATGTTTTTTTTTAAAGATCTGACTGAAACTGTCAATGATCTGATGCACTAACATGCATCCGTCTTGGCGCTATTATCAGAGGTTCTGATGTTATCTTTAATTTCTCTATTTTTGCATGTAACGTCAGTCAGTTTGCATGTACTGTTTCAGTTCCTTTTGGCATATCTGAGACTTGGATATAAGCTTCTATGGAATGTATGATACAGTGTTGTCCAGTGTTTGTTAATTAGAGTTTCATAAACAAATACATTTTTGAGACTATTCTTTTTAATGATTTAGTTACAACTAAACAACTAAAAACTAATAACTAGACAACTAAAACTGATGCTAGCGAAATGTGAACAATACAACATTTGCCACAATCTTGAAATTGATAAGTGATAAACGGTAGTGTTTATTTAAACAAAATATTTTTCTTCAAAAATGCAATGTAAAATGCTTTACAAGGACCATTTTTGAGGAAACTAAACTAGGCTAATTTATTCTTCTATTCTTCTAATTCTATTTATTTATTTTTGAATTGGGGCCTTGAGGTCTTAAAGGTCTAAATTAATTGATTTAACTAAAATGATTCAGGTTCAAGATGTCATAATAAATAGTTTCTCGGGCTGCCCCTGACTAAAGATTTCAGCTTGTAGTCCTTCATTTAAACCAATAGTCAACTAATCACGCGTTTACATTAATGAGCCATAAATCATAATAACCAGCTTTTAACTGCCTTTATATATAAAACATAGCCTAATCATAAAGCTTTCCACAGCGCATCGGCAAAATTTATGAGTGTGTCGTGAAAAAAACAGAAAGCGACTGTCTAATAATGTCTAATTTTAATCATTAATTTTTTTGTGTTTTCTGCTGCACAAACAATGCTGACTTGTCATCTCTGAAGTAGTGCAAGTTTCATATGGATTACATAATCTGACAATAGATATTTTCCATTTGAATTGGTTCGTCTAAAACTAGACATTTCAAGCTTTCTATATAGATGCATTTCTCGTGTTTGTGAAGCAAGTATGCTCTGAGTTTCGGTTCATTTTGTACTCAAGACGACAGAAAGCGCATCCTGATTGTTTTCATTATTTTACAAATGCACAACGTTTTGCTGTTATTGTGAGTTTACAGAATTTAAAAGTAGACAGTTTTCATTACTCTTATGTGTATGACTAAAATGACAGAGTATTTTAAAATGCAAAAGTGATCGCACCGGCGCCTCCATCTCATGCAATAAGCGCATTCTCCACACAAACACTTAGATATGCACCTAATAATAGCGCGCGTTGATCTAGGACTAGGCTAATATTAGAGCGAGCGGACTTGTAAAGTTGCTACTGCTTACATGTTTCAAGTGATAAGCCATATTTGTGGTTGATTAATGATGAATGATTTGCGAATGTTTGGATTTCCTGCTGTCCCCCACGGATTTTTTTTTCTTCTTTTCTTCGACTAACCAACTAGTTAAATCTCGATCGATCAAGCCTCTTCTAATCGACTAACGGTTAGTTCACTATTAGCAGTCCTAATAGTTATCTTGAATTTCTTGCATTTGCATATGCTGTCAGCCAGTTTTGTGTTGAAGCTTTGTTTGGCATCTTGGAATAGTTCTTTCACTGCTTCACGGTGAGGAGTCATTGAGCAGAACGCACCCTCCCTTGCCCATTCTGTCATTTTAGTGCACAATTCCCACTTGCACACTTGTAGAGTCAATCTGGGCTTCTTCTGCTCCGTTTTCATTCAGGCCAGAGTGGTATGACGATATACACCATACCACGGTAACTGCTGAAGATACTGCTATACCATTTATACCGTGGTAGATATATTTATGCAGAATGTGCACCCATGTCCATATCCACCTGGCTTGCCTTTCCGATAATAAAAAAGTACAGTTGTGTTGCTTCTTTGATGTTCCATGTAGGGATCACGATCTGCAGTCTTATCACAGTTCTTTTTTTATGTTGGTTTTTCAGACTATTTTGCAAGTCAGTGAGCAGTACAGTGTATTTACTGTAACAGTATCATTCATGTAAGAAATTTAAATGTAAAAATAAAACACTGCAAAGACTTCACTGTATAAATTAAATATACGCTGATTCTTAAAACTAATGAAGTGATTCAGTCAAAAGCAGTAAATGATTTTCTCGTTGTCTCTTGTTCCTTGATTATCATTAATGACAGTGAGTAGAAGATATATTAGGCTGCCGTCACTTTAAGACCTAACACATGGATCCGATATACTGACACACATCCAAACTGTAGTCGTGGCCTAATGGTGAGGGAGTCGGGCTTGTAACGGGAAGGTTGCCGGTTAGATTCCCATGCCGGCAGGAATTGAAGGTGGGGATTGTGAATGAAGCAAGGCACCTAACCCCAAAATTATTCCCTGCTCCGGATGTGTGTGTGTGTGTGTGTGTGTGCACTTGTTCACTACTCACTGCTGTGTGTGTGCACTTGGATGGGATAAATGCAGAGCTCAAATTTCGAGTATGGGTCGCAACTTTGACTTTTTCACTTTCACTTAAGATATAAATTGTGTTTATGTAAACCTTGTGTGGAGTTGGCAGTTTAAGCGCAATAAGATGCGAAAGAGAACTTAGTTCAGGACTCTCACACTGTTTGACGGGCTTTTACAGTGTGCGCGCTTCGTTTGTACGTGCGTAGAAAAGCGTGTGGATAAAAAGTTTACCTGGTGAAGCTTTGCAATGCATCATGCAAAACTTTGCGAAGAACTGCAGTGTCACATGAGCGTAACCCTACCGCTGCGTTGCTGAAAAATATGATGTGAATGTACTTTGCGTTGTACGGTATGTTGGGATGGGGACGCCAGAACTGCACTTTGCATGAAACTACGATCTTTCTTCAAAGGCAGATCCCTGGCACATTTTTATCATTCACGATCTAAAATCATGATATTACACACCCCTGTTTCCATGTAAATAAATATTATTATACATGAATATGATAATCATTCAATATCATGCCATCTGATACAGCACAGTACACAGCATCACTGTATTACATCTTTACATCTTTACACCATTACATCTTTCTGGAACGTGCTCGCTTGGGCTTTTTCTGAAATGGGATCCACAAACTACACTTATAATCTGTCTTTTAATTGTCTTGGAAAAAGCTGCTTAGTCTTGGAGATTTGGAGGTGGGGTTTCGGGGTTTCGACTCTCCAAGAGACCAAGACAATTGACAATAGCTTGTATAGCCTCTTCTGCTTGAGTGCCCTAATGGCTGCTGTCCTATTGTCTTGTTTTGAGGTCAGATCCAGGACACCTGCTGCGAGCAGCGACCGAAAAACAATGATTGTAATGGCCAGTTCCAGTTTGATGAGATCTTGATGTTTTCAAGTCATTAGTTTTGTTACCACTATCAACTTCTCCAAACCTTTGTTGTTTACCTGCAGCACGTCCTTAATCAGAGCGTGTCGAGGAAGATCAATATGACTCGCAGGGGTGTAAATGCAGCGACCTGACAGTGTTCTGATGAAAATTCAGTGCACTGATGATGAATATTAATATTATCAATTAGATTAGAATGTAATATATTTTCTTTAACATATTTGAGAATTATTAAAACTTAAAAATTTCATCCTAACATTAAAAATGTAACATAAAGTGCAATAAAAATCTAGTTAAAAATAATTTTAAAAAATGAAGCTGAAAATAAACAAGAAGGAATGATCGTATTTAATCATTTAAATGTATATGCTTCAATTAAAAAATACATTGTATAGCAATGCGTAGAACATTAATATATAAAACATGCCAGACGCTGACTTGTGAATTACATTTGTGAATAATGATGCATTTCGATATTTAAATTGATTTGAATTGTTATGAATTGATTAATTTAAACAGACAGATTCGTGCCAATGAATCAAGCTTCTGTAGGAAAAATGTTCTTTAGGGTTTTTGAAATAAACTCTTATGCTCACGAAAGTTTATTTAAACAAAAATACTGTAAAAACAGTAATATTGTGAAATGTTATTACAATTTAAAATATCTTTTCTGTTTGAATTTGCTTTAAAATGTAATTTATCCCTGTGATGCAATACTGATTTTTCTGCATCGTTACTTCAGTTTTCAGAGTCACGTGATCCTTCGGAAATCATTCTGATTCGCTGATTTGTGTTCAAGAAACATTTCTTATTATTATCAATGTTGAAAACAGTGATGCTGCTTAATATTGTTGTGGAAACCTATGAAGTTTTAAAGAACAATGTTCATTTAAAATACAAATCTTTTGTAACATTACATATGTCCTTTATTGTCAAGTTTATTCCATCTACTCTGAATAAAATTATTAATAAAAAAAAAGTCCGTCACCTCAAACTTTTGAATTCTAATTCATGTAGTAATTGTAGTAATCATGAATCAGACCAAAATAACTGAATCAAACAGCTGAATTATGACTAAATATAAAATAATCAAATCATTTTCAGAGCAAATATTTACACCCCTTTTCGCAAGGTCACGGTAGTGTGTTCGTGCGTGTGTCTGTGTGTGTACAGCAGAACTACTCTGACAGCAAAGAGAGGCTGTGGGAGGAAATGACAATAATAGTGTGTGTGTGTGTGTGTGTTTGACCTATTTTATCCAGCGCACCTACAAGCAGACTTCACAGCGTGTGCTTTACTGGACACAGCTTGGGCTACGCGTGGTTATTTCCTGGGACACCGCATACACTGTGTGACACTTATGCGAACAGAGCCCACTGTTCATTTGAATATTTTTCTCTCTACATCTATCCTGGTTTCTTTATTTAACAGCCATGTGGTTTCACCCTTCACACACACATTGAGCCTTTCTCCATGGCCAAAACCAGCGCTGTTACTATAGAGACGCTGCCCACATGATGGTACACACTTTGACAGCACGACTTCGCTATAATAAGCCTCATCGCTCTTCTCTATATCAGCACAATTCGGCCATGTTAAGATGACAGCTGACAATTGCTAGCAGCTTTACTATGGTGACCAAGTATATTTGTATTTGAATAGCATGAGGTAATGCCTATTTTTGGATGCTTCAAAGCTTTGCAAATAAACTATTAATTTATTTATAAAGTAAAATTCTTTAGAATTATGTAATAGTCAGCTAGGATTCTTCTGGATTTAGTAAAATTCCTATTTTTCAGACTTTAAGTATAACTCTAGTTGGATGTTTTTTGTTCTTATTTTTTTCATTATTTTTTTTTATACTTGATTGTATGGATGACCAACATTTGATTTTTATATTTAACTTTTTTTTTAATATAAATAATAAATCTAATAATAATACATAAATAATAACAAAATAATTCTAAATATAAATTGTATTTTTACTTAATTTGATTTTTGTTGGAGTGTTTCTTCTAGCATATTATCAGAAACAATATGCCAGTATTCTTATTTTAAAATGTTTTTTTTTTTGTTTCAAAGGTTTTGTACTTTTGTATTTTATTTTATTTATTATTTTATTTTATGATGTTTGAGTGGTTCTTCAAACGATAAAGCATATTATCAGCCAAGCCAAACAATGACTGATATTTTAATTTAAAATTAAATTCACAGAAGCTGATAATAGTCTCTGCTTTGTCGATTATTGGATCTTAATTTCTTATACAAAGCTGTAAAATCAACTGATAGTCTAGATGATGTGAAGTGCACAGATAAAATGTATTTTGAGTAAATGTTACATAAAAAAAAAAGTGATTAACTCTTTTCCCGCTAGTATTTTTATTTATTTTTGTTTTTAAAGTTGCCAGAATTTGATCATTTTCACAAAATGTTCATGGCCTCAACAATATTTTGTTGTATGAATACATGAGAATACAACATATCAAAAGAAAGAGTGCTTGTTTTGTTGATTTGTTGCTTTTTAATGTGCATAAACAATGTTTCTATCGCTTATTTTTGCTGCTTTGTTTGTGTTTTGATCAGGAGATGCTATACTCTTTCAGAAGATGCATAATAGCGCTCCATACCCTGAAAACATGGATTGCCAGAAAAGTTTCTCAATGGCAGTTGTCATTATTATCAGAAAATTTCGTCAGTTGCGGGGAAAAAGTTAACTTAAGCCATTGATATGGTGCATATTTTCTGAAGTGATTCTCCTGATTAAACTCCTCATCGCTCTTTTTTTATTTTTAGTAGTATGTGTTGCAACCTTGTAGAAAGAAGCACTATAGCAGGAATTGGCATAAATGAATTCTTTCTGTAGTCAGTTCTCTTTCAGGTCCACTAATGCCATGGTGGAGCACCAATTTGAAGATATTCTTGCCGAGCAAGTTAAAGTTAGTTAAACTGATATACTGAGGTTTGTTACCAGCAGAGTAACTCAATAAGGCATGTTCATTATGTACATTAGGACAGCATACTTGCCGTGCCCTGACCAAGCATTCATGTTTGTGTACTTGAGCTAAAGTAGTTTTTTGGCCTTAAAGTCTTTGTTAGCTGGCTGAACTTAGCACAACTCTCACACGGGCCAAAAAATGCTCCCTACAAAAACACACTTCATTCCTACATCACTCGTTGCCATGGTTGCTGAATACTCCCCATACCAGAGAATTCCTGCCTGGAGGTCTCATGGATTCTATGCGTTTGTTTACTGCCGTCTGCAGCTCAGCTCAGCTCTACATGAGGCTGACCTTGTAAAGCACACTGCCTTTCATATCTTTACAGGAGTTTATTATAATTAATTTGCATGTTAATTAAAGACAGACTCTTAAGGTGAATAAAACTGTACTGGGGAAACTGGAGAATTACTCCTAGTTATGCGCTGGGAGTACACGTTTGCTAATTTCAGCAGATATGTCTTTCACTCATAAGCCATCCTCACTGTATGTTGCTGATCTTGTTATCATGCTGCTCATTCATGCATTTTTATGATCCACAGTGTTTGGGTTATAGCAGGTCCTTGTGTGTATGAGATTGTAGTGCCGACTAATGGCTGACATTAAATGGCCTTTATTCTCCTTTTCTGTGTCAAGTGTCAGGACCCCAGTGGGTTCGGAAATGCGCCATGTTTGTGAGAGCGATGAGCCTGGCAGACATGTCCGGTAAGTGCCGCTCCGCAGCCAAACGCACTTCACGCACAGGATGGGATCAACTCTGACTCTGTTTTTACGGTTATGAACTGAGCAAGAAGAATAGTAAACTGGGAAAATGCTGCATTAAGATTATTCAGATGCTTTAGATGAATAACAGGGTTTGAACCCATCCCTGCCTAAACTCTTACCGTGCATGCTTTGAGTCTCATTCACTCATAATTGCTTACATTTTACCCTCATTCTACTGTTGATGATTCCAGATTATTGTAAATCAGAGAGGGCGTGTCTGCAAGAAGTGATTAGCATAATACATGCCCATGTCCATAAAAGGGCTTTCGTACAACCTCTGCATAAACATTTGTCAGTCTCTGCATATGATTTCATATTTTTAACGCATTAAATTTCAAAACTTGTTGAGATGCAACTAGTTAAAGACATGTTGTATTCTAACTTTGAAAGTAGACTTGTAATAGAGTCATTTAGTTGCTTAATTTATAATATATAATATAACTGACCCTATAATAAGTCTAATTTTAAAGTAACAAACTTTTTGGTATGTTGTTCTAAATTTTATTGTGAATTTCAAATAAATTGAACTTTTATTCAATAGTTTTATGCTCAAACGCACTCAGAAATACACGGGTATGCATGCTTAGTGAATGAGACTCATTATGTCTTGTGATGTTTTGTTTGTCTGTGCATGTTTTGTAATCTGTGTGTATTTTTATTTTATTTTTTATTTTTTTTGCCTTTCCTTCTGTGTCTTATTGATTGTTTGATGACCAGAATGGACTGTGAGTGATCAGGATGCCAGACCTTGAGTTAGGATGTGTAAATATCCATATTCAGATTAGATTTTCTTTTAGTTGTGGCCTATAGAGGGGTAAGGCATTTATTTCAGATGTAAAGATACGATATAGAGATCTCCATTTGAAAAGTTGAAAGACCCTTTACATTATTAATTCATGTTTCTGCTCTTATTGTGACTTATTGACATTGCATTTTCGGCTGATGTCATCCATCTTATTTTGTAATCATTCTCCAGCCTCTTGAACCCGTTCTAGAATGTACCACCATCTCTCCCCCTCCCACAGTTAATCCAGATAATTCTGGTGAATGAAACGATGTCTGTTTCATTGTTGAATATCCTGTTTCACTCAGAAATATGACAGGTTTACAGAATGTCAACATATTGAGAACCACAAAGAGAGACAGTAGCTAGATGAAAACTGATGATACTTAGTGGTTTTATTTTTTATTTTTATTTTTTTTGAAAGTCATTCAGCCATTTTTCAGTCATTTTTTCTGATTACAATGGACTACATGCATGAAGCGTTCTTCCCCAATAATATAAGCCAGCTGGAAAACCTCCAGTGAAATGTCACTTGTTGGTGTGTTAAAGGATTAGTTCATTTTAAAATGAAAATTACCCCATGGTTCACTCACCCTCAAGCCATCCTCAGTGTATATGACTTTCTTCTTTCAGACGAATACAATCGGAGTTATATTAATAATCACCCTAATGCTCCAAAGCTTTATAATGCCAGTGCACAGAAACCACCTGTTCGAAGTTTTAAAAAGTACATCCATCCGTCATAAACGTATTCCACACAGCTCCTGGGGGTTAATAAAGGCTTTCTGAAGCAAAGAGATGCACTTGTGTAAGAAAAATATCCATATTTAACACAAAAAGTAAATATAATATAAGTAGCTTCCGCCAGAACACCTTCCGTATTCAACTTATGAAGAAAGTTTAACGCCTCTCGCAGTTGAAAACGCTTATGCTACGTCCCGCACGTTCCATATTCAGCTTACGAAACAAGTGTAACTGACGTGATGTTATGATTTTTCCGTATATGGAATATGGAAGGTGGTTAGACTGAAGCTAGTTATTTTACTTTATAACTTGTTTAAATATGGATATTTTTCTTACACAAGCGCATCTCTTTGCTTCAGAAGACCTTTATTAACCCCCAGGAGCCATGTGGAATACGTTTATGATGGACGGATGCACTTTTTTAAACTTCGAACAGGTGGTTTCTGTGCACTGCCATTATAAAGCTTTGGAGCATTAGAGTGATTATTAATATAACTCTGATTGTATTCGTCTGAAAGAAGAAAGTCATATACACCTAGGATGGCTTGACAGTGAATAAATCATGGGATAATTTTCATTTTAAATTGAACTAATCTTTTAAGTAATAAATGGAAAGCAAAGTTACATTTGTCTCACCCCCCTAATTTAAAGAGAAAAAAAAATTGCTGATTCGGAAAATGATCCGATCCGTGACTCGAAAGCCGTAATGTGATCCGAACCATGAGTTTTGTGATCTGTTGTACCTCTATATTGAACTGTCAGGACTCACCTAGATAAGGGTGCCTGAACATCCCTAACATGTCCAAAAACCAGTGGAGAGAAAAGCACAAATGCTCTGTCATACGAGCAGCCCTCCTCTTCCTGCGAACAGCTGAGGAGTCACAGAGGCCTGGCGTTAACCCAGCGTTCAGATCACCACATCAAATATTCAACAGGTGCCTCTGAATGCGAGCTTTTAGTGTGTCTGAGACGGTAAGAAACGAGAGATAGACGAGTATGTGAAGAAAGAGTGCTTTTACGCTTTCGAGAATCACCAAGGAAACCCACCCATCCACGCATGTCTGTGGAGGGTCCGACGGCACGATTAGAGACCAGAATGAACACGGATGCATCTGAATTGGAGAAGGTGACCTAGGGAGGTGATGACAGCTGAAGTGTGGCTAGCACTTGACCTTGTTGGCCTCCATACTTCTGCCTCAGGGTATCAATCGCAGAAATGTTCAAGAGGAAGAGAGTGCTCAAGGTATGAACCAATCTATGGACTATTCAGTACCTTGTGGAAATATTTATCTAGCTTGCTTAGGGTTTAATTGGTTGGTCGGGTAATGGATTATGGATTTGTGTATGGTTTTTATGGCTTTAAAGTTTAAGAGTTGAAGCAGCTGTCAAGAGCAGCTCGTGTTGAGTCAAACTGTGTCTGTCAGAGAAACATAAACCAGTCATGGAGAACGCGTATGAGGTTACCAGAAGAAAGACGGCATGGACCGGCATTTTTCCAGGCTTTACCGACTGGTTGAGAAGGATAATGTCGTAGAAACTAAACAAATTCAAGTTATACCCGCTTTGTTGTACATCAGTTAGGAGGTGCACTAGGTCAACATGGTTAATTAGCATGTTTCCATCCCAGGTTTATCTCAGGTGAACCCGTATGTGAGCCGCCAGGTGCGTTGTTTGCTGTAAATCCTCCAGCGGGTCCGACAGGTGTGTGTTGTTTGCATAACATCACTGCGGCCTTGGTTGAAACCAGCTGCATTTACGGTTAATACACGCAGTAATACTCATAGCATTGGATGAGGAACGCTTGTAGTCTTTATTGTGGGTCGAATAAAAGCACGCTGCTTTTTTCAGTTTTTTTTTCAGCACTGTTACCCGGAGCTTTCACAGCTGGACGGGCGAGTCATGTGGTTTCAGCACACAATGTGCAATGAAACTTGGACTGAATAAGTTTTAGTGATGCATCTACCAGCTGCATTCAACATAGATATTTATCTCTTTGTCATTGTTGAGTATAAGAAAGATTTTCATGTTCTTTGGTTTCATTTGCAACTGAGAGTTTTTAAGCATGTTATGCTGCTATATATTATAATAGTTTATGCTATACACTACTGTTCAAAAGTTTGGGGTCGGTACGATTTTTGTTGTTGTTTTGGGAAGAAGTCACTTATGGCTGTATTTATCTGGATAAAAATGTAGCATAAAATATAATATGAAATATTATTAAATATGAACTATTATTACCATTTTAAATTTGAATTTTCAGAATTATTACTCCAGTCTTCAGTGTCACATGATCCTTCATAAATCCTTCTAATATACTGATTTGGTGCTTATAAAACTTTTTTTTAAAATATTATCAATGTTGAAAACCGTTACGATGCTTAATATTTTTGTGAAAACCATTATTCATCAGGATTTTAGTCACTCTTGATCAATTTAAAGCATACTTGTAATTTCTTTAAAAAAAAATCTTACTGACCCCAAACTGTTCAGTGGTAGTGTAGTTTTATATTTTCTCTTTGCATGTCGGAACAGACATTTAAAGACAACTTAAAATGGATTACACAACAAATTTAGCTTCTGTGATGTGGTGTATTTCTGAGTGAAACTTAGCCAAGATCACCATTACTATTACTCATCCTCATGGTTCGGGATTCAACAAACCCTAAGCAAAGCTAGAGGCCA
This sequence comes from Zacco platypus, assembly GCA_038088235.1. Lineage (NCBI taxonomy): Eukaryota > Metazoa > Chordata > Actinopteri > Cypriniformes > Xenocyprididae > Zacco > Zacco platypus. The sequence goes on from CM076077.1 coordinate 5,554,843, forward strand.
ATTTATATTAGAGACTTGGGCCAATGAGCAACCATCCACCAGTACACCCTATACCGCAACTTCCTGGCAAACACTTCCGCACCAAGCATTATTCATATTTTCCTTCAGTAGGCCCTATATATTTAAAATTTTGATTAATATTATATTTCCCCATCCTTAAAGTTAGCAGAATGTCATTCAAGTTGAGGAATCTCATTTATATTTTCATGAAAGATGAATCATGCTCAATAAGACCAGGGACATTTATTAATAATGTAAATGAGGTCAATTTTGATTTCAGTCAGTTTTGTTTAAGACATTATTTTGGCAGTGAATGTTGTCAGTTTTAAGCAAGATAGTGCCTACAAATGCCTCTTTCGCTTCATGAATGTTGATAACCCTTCCCTCAGTTCAGAGATAGAGGAAACGTGGTGTGCATCTTTGTGTAATAATGACTGACACACAATCAGTGTGACTCCAGTTAACCTCTTCAGACAGGGCTGAGCACAGTGTGCAATATATTTCCACTGATTTATAGACATTGGCAGGCAGCTCTTCTCACTGTCACTGATTTGGCTGACATCTCTCCTATGAGATCTCAGCTGATCCTCCAGATTGAGGAATGTGTGTTCAGTCCAAAGCTGAATGGAAAGGTGCGGAGCTGGGAGGAGGTTGGGTCGGAATGAACAGCTTTATTTTTAAATATATCAGGAGCAGGGCTATTATACCTCTAAAAACATTACTTTTTTATATCATTTTCAATTTCAGTTTATTTTAGAATTTTTTTTATTATTTTGTTTATATAATTGCAAATTTTTAGTTTAATATTCGCTTTAGTCACCTTTTAAGTTCACTAGTATTAAATTTAGCACTTAATATTAAAAGCATAGTAATAGTTTCTTTAATTATTATTTTAAATTTTTCGTAAATATTCATTCTATTGGTTCTCATTGGAAAGTTTGCCTTTTTTTGTATTTGTAAATTTCATTTAGGTTTCAAGTATTTTGACCTATTAATGAATAGCTTTTATTTAGTTAGTTTTTTATATAATTTGAAAATGGCAAATTTTAGTTTAGTGTTATGTTTTAGTAATTTTTTTTTTATTATTATTGTTATTGAATTCAAGCACTAGTGTTAGTTTTAGTTTCACTATTTTGTACTTTGAATTGTAATTTTATTTTCAGGTTTTTTTTGTAATTCGTAAATAGTCATTTTTTTAAATACAGTAAAAACTAAATAAAACTTTTGCTTTGGATTTGTCTTTAAATTTCTGTTTAGTTTTAGTTAGATTTACCTGTTGATCAATAGTTTTTACTTTTACTTTTTTTTTTACATTTAATTTTCTCTGAAATTTTGAGTTGTTAATATTTTAGTGAACATTTATAACTTCAGATTTCTGATACTTTAAAAACAAAAGAAATGTTTTTTTTTTTTTTCAGGGCTAGTTTTCATGTTTCAAGTTTTTGAAATAAGTTTCAACAACAGTGATCTGGAGCTGCAGTCAGGTAAAGGTTGACAGAAGTGATAATATCTTGAGGTCTGGTGTCAGTGTTTTCAGCTTTGCTTCCTTGTCTCCTCTATAAGAGATGCAGCATGCAAATCCAAACACAATATTTGTTTACAGGGCATCAGTGCTTTTGCTTTTTTTGCGGTCTGCATAGTCATAGAAGTATAGCATACATACTAAGGGGTTTATTGTTAACATTAGGATTATATGGGAATAGATTAGAAGCGACATTTTTAAGTCACACACATCTGCTTGCCGAGTTATACAGTATAGGTTAAATCCTTAATAACCTAAATATGCATTTGCACCACTGACCATCTCTAAAGGTTTCTTGCCCAGAGGGGAGCAGCTAGCAATAAAGGTAAGTGGGATAGAAGTACCCTGCACCTCCTTTCTCCTGTACTGCCACATGCACAAAGCTTACAGAACATCAATCTGATCATCGCCTCTAAAATGATTAGCTTATCAACATAGCTGGCCTATTCTCATTTGCAACCCCTTTGCGAAAGGATTGCATTGGATATAACAGTAGACAAATCCACTCTTGTCATCCCTCATTCCTGTGTTTGAACTCATCTGTGACTGTTTGGTGTTGTGTAAACCTAAAGGAAGTTTGCAGAGATCTGTTGTTCCCCGAGGGGATCGGGGAAGTGCTGTCTCGCAACCAAATGCTCCCGTAGCAATGTTTCCAGCGAAACTGCCTGTCAGGTGGATGAAACTCAAACAGTCATCCTGACAGGTCTGCTGTTAACAGAATTAATCTGCATGACTGAGATGTAATTCGCCGGGGCTTTTATTCATCAAGGACAAGCATAAAAAGCTCTAATAAGGGAGGAAACATCCGGTGTGTACTCAGCTCTTGCTCTAAGGCCCAGAGCGCTGTATTGTAATCTTGGAACTCGGTGTCTGCACTGAACCTTTTAGAGCTGCACATGCCGTTCCATCATGATTACCTACGTCAGCTGTAGGCATCAGCTTGAGGCAAAGGCATTAAAATGAAAACTTTTTTAGAATACTGTTGAACAAGAAGTTGCCTGACATCAAATTTCACTTTGCATGTGATATATATATATGTATTATACACACACTCACACTGATGCAATGTGTATACGCTGGGCATGCAGAAATAAAATAAACACACGTGTGTATATTTATTTCTGTAGGCCAAATGTATTCATATGGCAACCCATGCAAGGATTAAATTAGCGTACCCATTTTAAAACAAAGTGTTTAATGTAAATGCTCGGCTTTTATTCCAAATTAGACCAGAAGTCAGCAGACAACTGTCTGAGTCATTTCACAAGCTGCTTGCTGCTCCCTTACCGCCTTTCTGGTTGCGATTTGAACATTTAACGTGATCTGATTGAGAACCTATGAATCAGAGAATCATCATCATGTACTCTATGATCAGTGTTGATTAATCCTTCAGAAGATACACTCTTTGGCTCTCAAAACCGGGATGATTTTGATCTTTGTGATGTAGCATGAATCGTAAACCCATCAGAGCATAAAAAACGTTTTCTTCTGTTCTCCTTCATCTTTCTTCAGGCTCGGAGCACTGATAATCTGGACAGTTCTGGGGAGCCTGGGACCCGATCAGTGGGCACCACTGCCAACTTGAAGGGGAAGATGAGCAAAAGGTGATAAACGGCACATCTCTCCATCATTATAGGCATTTAGGGTGTTTTAAAACTAGAGATTTTGGTGGCGACACATCTCATTTCGATGTCAGAGTTTGGTTTGTTCAGACTGTATTAAATGGGGTCCTGTGAAATCAGTTTTATTTTTACTCAAATTCTGGTTACTGTTTTAATTTTCTGGATTCCATTTCAATGGTTACATTTTTTTAATTGTAATTTAATGATCAAAAAGAATGTCTAATCAATTGAGTTCTTGGAACTTAATTAAGTCTATTATTAAAATTTAAAAATAATAGTGCCCTATGAATTTCTTTTATTTTCAGAAATTATGTTTACATTTTTGGGAAACAAAGTACTGCACAACAGGTGTACTGTTTTCAATAAATGAAAACTTGATATTCCTTAAAATAATGTTTCAATAAACTGTATTATTATTGTTATTACTTTGATATGTGCATCCTGTTATATAATAGCAATAAATTTCAATCATAATTACTTCAATTTGAAAAAAAAAACTATTATTTTGGTGGGTTGTAGTGAAGACCGTTTGGGTTTCTGTGTATCTGACAATAATTTTTATCAAATAACATAGTGGAATGCTTATGACATTTCACATTATACGTTAAAACAGCCTCAAGCGGTTTAAACACAAAAGAGACAGACTATGTTTTAGTTTAATAGCTAATGAAATAAAGGACTTTGTTGTTCTGTGAGTTCAGCTTTAGGTTTATCCAGCTCTGAACACAGAGTAAAACAGGAAGAACTGAGTTTCACTTCCCTCTGAAATAACTGATACTGGGATGCAAAGTTTCCCTGTGGTGTGTACCTTACTGAAAACTACCCTGGAGAGCTTCTACATTCTGTGCAACTTGAAAATACAAAATAGATCTGAAGAAAATGCGCATGGTACTTTCCTGTGCAAAACTCAGGGCTGGTGTGTGTGCATTTAGCAGGGCATTGATAAGTGTGTGGCATTTTTTTGTGTGTTTTGTTTTCCTGGCGAAATCTTAAGACTGAACAATAGTTATAGTGCCACTTGCCATAATGACTAATTTGTTTAACCAGATAAGTTAAACAGTTGTTTAACCGGATAAGTTAAACAGTTTTAAAGTTTCACAACTTTAAACTCACTGCTTCAAGCTCAGCTCTCTGTGTGTTAACTCATTTGTTTTTTTGCTTGTGGTTCCAGGCTTTCTGTTGTGAAAGGTCACTTCCCTAAGCTTGTTGACTGTGCCCACTTTCACTATGAAAATGTGGACTTCGGTTCTATCGAGGTAAGATCTTGTTTTGTTGAGCTGAAGTTTCTTAGCTCTCTAATAAAATGTCAGGGAGTCCCAAAGTATATGCATGGCATCATCATCTTATTATTATTATTATTACTATTATTATTGTTATTGTTATTATTATTATTATTATTGTTATATTTATTCCCAAATGAAGGTATTTTAGAGCTGTCATGTCAGGAGTAAAATTATGATGCTTTAAAATACTGCCTGTCTAGGCATTAATACTTCCATAATGTGCCGTATTTAAGAGTGAAAATTTTTTAGCAAAAATAAAGTAAAACTGGATTTGATTTGATTTATTGGAATTTTGTTGAATGGAAAAAATGTTAAGCTATGATATTATTGATTAATATTATTTAATGTGGTTTAGAAATGTGGTTTTATGTATTACATTTTAAAGAAAGATAACATGCACTAATGAATAGTGAACAATAACACCAAGAACATCAATGAAAAGGTATTTGAGTATGTCTTAGAAATGTACATGTTCAGTTGTCAGGATGCATCATAGAGTTGGACATTTAGGGTTATTAGGAAGAAACAAGCAGATAATGGCATACAGCCAGAATATCTCCAGGGCTGATACAGCTCCTCGCTTTGTGACCTTCAATAGCACACACACACACACACACACACACACACACTGTACTTTGAAAGTGAAGAGAATCTGATCTGTGCTTTATTTAAGCTTGTCTAAAATCTGTGGTCAGTTGAAGGTTTACATCCACAGTGATCTCAAAATGCACTTCACTGTCCCTGTGGCATTGTTTTTTTTTTGTGCTCCTTATGTACCCATTTTGTGTTTATAATGGCAAAGCATTACATACACACACACACACTCAAGAGCACCTGGAGCGCACTGACCGTACAGCATGACTGGAGTGGGAGTCAGTCTCATTATTGTTTAAACTCCCTAAAGAAAAGAGAAAAATAAGATATTTACATGACCCTGTGAAGCAGACAGTGCCTCTCCTCTCCTCTGTGCAATTGCAAAATTATTTTAATGGCAATGTTCAATACTATCACCATGTAATACCATGGTATATTAATACAGTAATCATTCATATATTTATATATATATATATATATATATATATATTACTTTGGAATAATTAAGTATTTGTTTAAATGTTTTTGAAAGGAGTCTCTTATGCTCACCAAGCCAAAAATACAAAAAATGACGTGTAGTCAAATATGGGGTTCCATACTGGGAATTTGCATTCCACCCATCCAAGTACACACACACCGTGAACACACACAGCTGATCAGTGGACAGCCATTTTTGCTGCAGCTCCTGAGGAGTGATTGGGGGTTAGATGCCTTGCTCAAGGGAGGAAGAGTGCCCTGTTCATTCACTCCCCCACCTGCTAACTTCTGATCATACTCATTATCTACAGCAATGAGGAAGTTCGCACATAATTCAGGGATATGAAACAGCAATTATTGTGAAGGGATGTTCCCAGCTTCTCATAAACAATCATGTGTTTGAGAGTAACTGAATCTCATTAAACATGAGTACTCTTTAACGGGGACGTTTCTTGTAATTCATCTGTCCAGACAGATGTGGAGACATAGAGATGTAACAAAATCACAGCTATTTAAAATTCAATGCAGGACCTGGAGCATTCCCTTTAAACATTTATTTATGTGTGCTTGAACTTCTTCACACCTTCATGAATTAATGTCTGCTCTTTACACCTTCAGCTTCAGTTTGCCAACGAGCAGAGCGATGCCAGCTGGACCTCGGGCAGTGCCAAAGACCTGGTTTTCCTTGTGCAGGTGTCCTGCCAGGTGAGTGGGCGCACATGTCCCAGTCATTGCTAATAATAAACAGCCATTCCTGCTACAGCCTCAAAGAAAAACACAACCAATCGAGGCAAACATAACCGAAGTCGGTGCACTACACCTTGTTTTGCATCTTCCTCTCTTCTGTTAGCATCTTGTTTGTTGACTTCCCTCCTCTCTCGATTCGCTCTCTCCTCTCTCTGCCCCTCTTTCCCCTGCTCTCTCTCTTTCTCTGAAATCTAGGGTAAGACGTGGATGGTGCGGCGTTCATACGAAGAGTTCCGGACGCTGGATGCCCACCTGCATCAGTGCATTTACGACCGCCGTTACTCACAGCTCTTGGTCCTGCCCGCCCTCTGTGAGATCGGAGAACGGGTGGAGGTGAGCTTGACTGCACTGGATACTAATGCTTCTTATCCCATTTAGCTTCAACACACAGTAGCTCATGTTGTACCGCTAACAGAGTTAGCAGCTCAGTATTGAGGTCGTCGGCTAGTTATGTAGGTTGGTCTCTGGACCCATAGGGACAGTGCTGGGAAAAACACCACTTTATCTTTCACCTCACTTTTATTTTTATTTTATTTATTTTTTTTCCATCTATCATTAGACTATTTAAATCGTGGAAAGAAAGGTCAAAAGAACAGCATTAGTTTGAAATAGAAATCTTTTGAAACATTATAAATGTCTTTACCATCACTTTTGATCATTTAATGCTTCCTTGCTGAGTAAAAAAAAAAAACTGAAAATAATTCAATTTAAAAAAAAAAGATTGAAATTCAGTTGAGCTTAACTTGTATTGAACCTGGAACATTGCTTTGAATCAATCTTCTTCAGTGATATTTTTGAGTAGTTTTTGAACACTGAATGAATCTGACATTTGAACATGCATGTTGTTCACGCAGATCTTCACACCACTTTTGTCGGAGTATCTGAACCGTCTCACCATGATTGTGGACAATAAGCTGAACTGTGGGCCGGTTCTCTCCTGGATGGAGGTGAGAGTCAAACAGAGGAGAGATGAGACTGTAAACATACATTAGAGCAGATAAGAACTGAAATGTAGATGGATAGTTCACCCAAACATGAAAATTGTCATCATTTACTCATCCTCATGTTGTTCTAAACCTGTCTGTCTTTTGTGAAATACAAAAGAAGATATTTTGGAAAATGTTGGTAATCAAACATTATTGAAGCCCATTTACTTCCATGGTATTGACAAAAAAAATTCTCACAATATCTTCCACAGAAGAAATTCAATCATACTTGTTTGGAATGGATTATAACAGGAAATTTTATGTATTTTTTGTCACTTTTACTTGCCAATTTTCTTACCATATCTCAAATCTCTACATTTTATATTTCTTTGTAAAAACATGGTAGTATCTGTTGTTGTTTTTTTAAATTTCATTGCTCTGAATATTTCTGTGAAATTTCAACCTCCACAAGTCTTGCAGTATTACAGCTAATTGCTTTTTCCAATGATTACAGATTGACAACCATGGCAACAGGTTCCTGCTGAAAGAAGAAGCCTCTTTGAACGTCCCTGCCATCGCTGCTGCTCACGTCATCAAGCGCTACAATGCCCAAGCTAGTGATGAGATCTCCATTGAGGTACTCAGACCACTTACTTTTTTCATCTTGATGTATTTCCTTTTTAAATCAGGACAGTTGGATGGGACATGTCCAATGTTTTACATAGCTTTTAGTTTGTCAAAGCTGCAGTCGACTAGCTGCTTGTTCCGTTCAGTGTTTTACAACGAACCACAGCATAAACTTCAAACTCTTCCAAAAGACCTTGTACCCAGTTTGAGTTCTCTCTTTCTCTCATCCTGTCCTTATTCTGCACATGCATGCACAGCTTGCCTGATCCTGGGACACAGTTTTGTTCTCTCTGCTCTTCCTCCTTTTCTTTTTCCTTCGTCAGGTCTATTCCTGTCCCCCCTCCCTATACGCTGCTCCATATGCAGCATCTCTTTCTGGGCCAGAGAATGGGGTGACCCAAACTTAGAACACATTGAGGTCCCTTCTCTCTCTCTCTCGCTCTCGCTCTCTCTCTTTTTCCTTCTGTCACTCTTCAATTCTTTTACATATGCATGACATCATTTTTAAGCTCATCTATCCATCTAGATGCAAGTACATAGCAGTGCTTTAGCAGCCTGTCCTAAACCATATGGGAATGCTGCAGCACCCACTCCACCTTAACAGTTACTAATTCTGTATTTATCTGCCTGTGGAATCTTCAAGTCTGTTAACAGCTCTTGCAACTGCTCTTACATTTTTTGCAAACACCGAGCAAAGCCTTGGCAACCACCTAGAACTATTCTCTTCTCTCAGGCTTGATTCTTTCTCTTTCTGCTGTCCAGCGCAAGATAGAAACTGATATTTTTTCCCCTTCCTCTTTTTAAAATTTGGGTCAAAGTGTATTTCGGCACGCAACAGTGCTTTTGAATAGAACTGTAAATCTGATTGTGACGATGTTGTTGAGAATATATGAAGTGTTTTGTATACAGTACAGATGATTGCTTGTGGTTGAAAAATATTAACTCAATCCTCATCCTTCATATGCTAATATATTTTTTAAGAGTTTAGCACCCTCAGTACATAAGTAATTTGCATATTTCTATTACTAGATGTGTATGTCAGTTTGCGTGCTTATTGCTTGTATGTGTGTTTGTTTGTTCCTCTTTTTAAAGGTTGGTGATATTTTGTCTGTGATTGACATGCCGCCGAAAGAGGACACCACGTGGTGGAGAGGAAAGCATGGATTCCAGGTACCTGTCTAAACTTCAGGCCTTGATATGGACCATCTTCAGTAACGCTGACAACTTTGAGCCCAGTGTTCCTCTCTCTTTTCCTCAGGTTGGCTTCTTTCCCAGTGAATGTGTGGAATTAATCAATGAGAAGTTGCAGCAGTCGGTCAGTGCTCCTGTCAGTAAGCAAGGTACCACACTTTTATCTAGAGATCAGGAGGGTACTGCAATTAGAAATGGCATTTAAGTCTCTTTAGCAAAATTGATTGAGAAATGCACTTCCAGAAGATTGCTGAGAAAGTGTTCTGTCATTTCAGATATCTATTTCTTGCTGCTTGATCAATGCTTCAATACACATCATTTGGTTATTCAAGTTTTATGTTCAGGGAAGTAGGAGGCAGAAACCGGCGAATGTTAAACATAACTTTAGTTGCAAAATAAACAAAGAACAAAACGAAAGTAAAGCGGCAGTTCCTCATGGACGACTGCCCCATAAACTTTACTGCCCTTTACTGTCGTCATTCCTCCTTTTATCCTTCCGGAGATCCTCCATCAGACTCGTGACTGATGTGGCACGCACATGATGATCATTAACACTTGCGCCACCGGCCTTGCTCCGTTCCCACGGGTCTCGGCCTTGCCCTGCTTGACACATTCATCTTCATTGGCTGTTCTTCTATGTTTCAGAGGTGGATCTGTCGAGCTCCAAACCTGGTGTTACCAACACGACTGGGCCTTCCTCTCCAACATCAGGTATGGTCAAGTAATTTTTTACTTTTCAGAAGTTGCAATTAGGGCTGGGCATAGTATTACAGACGCAATGAAATGGAAGTAGTGCCAAATCTATTATTCTGTATTGTGACGTACTTCAGAGTGTAACGGATTATCGAAAAAGAGCGAAGACTTAATTCTACGTATTGGATGTTGATTGAATTTTGAGATGTACATTGCAATCAAAAGTGGAGGCGGATGAACGAAAGCTTGCATGTGCAGGGTTTAGGTGAATTAAATGACTAGAGAAATCCTCAGGTCCAGTTGTGACATTTTGATTAAACATTACGAGGTCATGCATGGATGAATTGTTCACTGCATTTAAAAAAAGTAGATGAAATTTAATTTAATTTGACTTTAAACGGCAATATATATCATATTGTGGCCGCATTACCACCTCGTTGTCCATTATTATTGTATAATTCACTGTCTGAAATCAGTTGTTTCGGTTATATACTACGTTTACTGCACTTCAAGAAATTTTTCAGGTTTTTGTTCTTTTTAGAACTAGTAAAGGAGGTTTGAGACATTTATATGTAGTTGTTAGACTGAGAGACATTAAGGGTACGTTTACATCACAACGATGTACTAAAAACAGAAAAGTTTTTCCTGTACAGACAACAACATTGTCAACACGATCCCCATTCACACGGATCTGCGAAAATGACTAAAAACACTTGTTATGCATGCCAAGGCCAGTGGTTGGCAATGTCACTTTGTAAAGAAACACTACGTGCCAATAGACTAAACACGTCTATACTGTGACTTCTGTTCAATTTAAATCATCCTTGATGAATGAAAGTATTAATTTCTTTAATTATATGTATTACTGTCCCCAAACTTTCGAATGGTAGTGTATGTCAGCCACCCTCTAAGTATTGGTATTTGCATCAACCCTTAAAAAGCCTATGTCGGTCATCAACCAATGGTGAATAGGTGATATATCGCCCAGCCCTAGTTTCCTCAAAAAGACATTCTTTGATTACATGATGTTCTAGCACAGATGATATTGTAGCCTTTGGTGCCATGGCTGCTGTTTTAAGGTTATTTTTATGGCCTTGAAAGCCACTGCAGTCAAAACAATATCTCTTTTTTTTATTTGTCACAAATTTGTGCCTAAGATTTTAAAGTTGTTGGTTAGTCTTGTGTACATGAGAGCAGCATCTTCAAATGAAATACTTTTACAGTGACTTTATAATAACACTTGCACTAAAGATGCATTTGATGTTTCTGTCGATTGTGTTTTTCTCTCAGTTCTTCATCCTTGGTTCCTAAGCCTGGCTGGTAACAACTTCAGTGAATTTAACTAAACTAACATTTCTGTATCCGTCTTTTTCTAATGCCTTCTATCCTCTGAGACACGTAGGGTTTGTAATACAGATTGTGGTTGTTTATACAGCAGGCAGAGAAAGTGTGGGAGGTTTGGAGAGGGTGAGCTTGGGTGTTAGATGGTGAAGACAGCAAAAATGTTGTATAATTCATTCAAGTGTTCATGTGGGCATCGTTCTCTAGCATCTGTTGAAGAATTGCAGGCTGCTTGTTGTATAACTGAGAAGCTGTTAGTGAACTGTGAGGATTGATTTTGATTGTGCTTGCTCCATGTCATATCGAACTTTTTAACAATGTGTCCTAACCAGGCATGATGCAACAAGATTCCAGTGACAAGCAGTGGACATGATTAGTCAGGAATAAAATGTAGTTTAACTTATCACAAGATGTTCTAGAAATGTCCTAGTCACACCTAGTTGATAATACATTTATAAAAGTGCTGTTTTTTTAGATAGCATTAATGATGACTTGCATAACGGATGTCTACATTATGACTGCAAAAGGCCCTTATTTAACCTGTTTAACTCTGTTAACCTACATTTATGTGTCATTCAGGTCATTGACCCCGAGGCCTGTGAAGTGTCTATAGCAGTGGTTCTCAACCAGGTGGTCAGCACTTAGCAGCACACTTCCAAGATGGCTTATGATTTAAAATAAGACAAAACATAAGCTAAAACAGCTAGATGTTAACAACTTTAGCCATTCCTTAGCCACCAGGGTGAAAGGGACTTTTAAAAGGAAAATTCATGGAAATAAATAAAATTTTAATCATTAATAAATTATAATCAAAATGCTTTTTTTTTTTTTTTTTTTGGAGTCCCACACATGGCATGCAGACAAAAAAAATATGTATATATTGTGGCAGCGAATTAAGAATTAGGTTTTTTGCTTTAGCAAATTGTGGCCATGATTTACTATTTTGTTCACTCATGAAATCGTGGCCACTAGTTAAGAATTCATTCCAACAATTTATTAATTTGTTCGCTCATTTTAGTAAGTCGTGGCCATGTTGAACTAATTTGTTCTCTCATTTTCATCTCACAAACAAGGGAATAAATTATTACAACTAGGTCACAATTTAATAAAACAAGGGAACAAATTATATTGTGGGCACGATTTACTTAAAATGAAGTAACAAATTGGTTAAACGTGCTGATGTATTAGCAGATCATTGGAACAAATTAATTTGTGGCCACAGTATACTTTTTTTTTTTTTTCCTCGCATGTACATATTTTTTTCACAAGTTCTGAAATATTTTATGGGGTATAAATTGATATTGGGGAGTAAAAAATAATTTTTAAAAACGCTGTAATCACAAATTAGAAAAGCCATGTAAATTCACTGGTAACAAAAAGTGTAAGCCCTGAAGAACATTCAGTTATTGAAATAATGGAATTTAATTATTTTAATTGTTTATTTTATTTATTTTAAAATTATACCATTCCTAGTTTCTGTAAATAAAAAAAAAAAGTTTGAAAGAGCAGCTTTGAAATATGAATTCAAAAATGTTGAGAACCACTAATATATAGCTATATCACATAATCCTACTCACAGTGAAATGGTTTTTAGACTTATGGCTGATCTATACATATGGAACAGGAGTATGACTTCATAAAATAGATGGCTGGTTGGCTTTTTTAGGTGTTTGTGGTTTTCTCTCTAGTGGTCTGAGTGCTCATGTGAAGCAGAAGCTGCAGAAATGTTCAGATTTGTGTATGTTCCAGTCACCTGTGCTTTGTGAAGTTCAAAGGTTTCAGCCAACTTTAATAAAATTCTGAATAACATGGAGTGTTTTGGGTCGTTAAGGCACTGTATGAAATTATGGCTAATATAAACATGGTGAATAGTAGATGTAGCATTTTATTCAGCTCAATACACCTCAGGAGTTGTTACTAAGCCATTCCCATTTATTTACTTATTAAACATTGAAAAAGTAATTTATAACTAAATGTAGAGGTTTTGAGTATTTTAAAATGCTTTATATATAGTATAATTAAAATGTATATTAATATATTTTGCATAAATACACTTGGATTTATTATAGTTTCCTTCATAATGAAAGTCTATAATTTATGACATCATACTCAAAACCCCTCATCTGTGCACCTCAAATGTTGTCTGTGTTTGAAGGGAATCCCCAGTGACCACATTTTGTCAAGTGAAATATGTTTTACAGATATTTCCTGTTGAGTAGGGAGCAGTGAACTCTGTGTAGTGTGTGCTGTCCACATTTTCAATTGCCTGATTAGCTCTCTTTCGCCCCCTTTTGGCAGTGTCCAAGAAACATGGCAAGCTGATGGGCTTTCTGCGCACCTTTATGAAGTCCAGACCTACCAAACAAAAGTTAAAGCAGAGGGGAATCCTGAAAGAACGGGTGTTCGGCTGCGATCTCGGAGAGCATCTCCTCAACTCTGGTCAAGACGGTACAGAAATATATTTCCTATGTGCTGTAAAAGGGATGTATAGGAACATTACTGAAAGTGTAATTACTACATACATAGTAATATTTTTTGTGGTCAAACTTCAGTGCCGCAGGTCCTAAAAAGCTGCTCAGAGTTCATAGAGAAGCATGGTGTGGTGGATGGCATCTACAGACACTCTGGCGTCTCCTCCAACATACAGAAACTCAGGTTTGTCTGCTCATGTGCCAGATTTCCTGTTCAGGTTATTCTGGAAGGTCATCACGAACGGCTTATTTATTCTGTACGCGCTTAAAATGATCATTTAAGGGTAATGAATGACCATGACATATGTTCTTCTCTTGCATCTCATCCAAATCAGGCATGAGTTTGACAGTGAAAATGTTCCAGACCTGACGAAAGACGTGTACATGCAGGATATTCACTGCGTTGGCTCGCTGTGCAAACTCTACTTCAGAGAGCTTCCCAATCCTCTGCTCACGTACCAACTCTACGAGAAGTTTGCTGTAAGTAATTCTGGCTTTAGCATGAGTTCTGTTCAAAGATGCTGCAAAATGAGGGTTTCAGAACCCTTTAAACATGTTGCTATCACAGTACTGTAAAGCCTTTCCTGATATTTTTCTTGTTTTTAGATAATAATCTTGGAAATGGTTGGACACAATAATGAACTGTGTATCAAAAATGTATAATGGATTCCACAAAAATATTAAGAAACAACTGTTTGCAACATTGATAATTATATAAGGATGTTTTTGAGCACTAAATCAGCATATTAGAATGATTTCTGAAGGATCATGTGACTGAAGACTGCTAAAAATTCAGCTTTGCCATTACAGGAATTAATGACATTTCAAAATGTATTCAAATATAAAAGTTATTTTAAATTTGTTACTGTTTTACTCTATTTTTGATCAAATGAATGCAGCTGTAATGAACATTAGAAACTTCTTTCAAAAACATCAAAAAATCGACACCAATCTTCCAGTAATGTTTCCCAACTCCAGAATGTTTTCAAGTTAATAAGCGAGCTGTATCTTCCTGTCTGACTAGGAATGTATGGGAGAGATGACAGATGAAGAGAGAATGATGAAAGTACATGATGTTATCCAGCAACTTCCTCCTCCACATTACCGGTAACCCCAATACTTACCACACATGCATCAAGTTGTGTCACCTGTTATTGACATTGATCCGAAACTGAAGTGTGACGGAAAGAGCTGTGTTTTCTGACAACAAGTGACGCATTTGTGTTTCTCTCAGCACTTTGGAGTACCTCATCAGACACCTGGCCCGTTTGGCCACCTGCAGTGGAGAGACTAACATGCACATTAAGAATCTGGCTATCGTCTGGGCCCCCAACCTGCTCAGGTAACTTTTTACATGGAATTTTAACTACCTAAATATTAGCGATGCACTATGTATTGGTGATGATATTCGCAATGGCCAATAGTAATGTTTTTTGTTTGTTTGTTTGTTTTATTTTAATTAAATGATCAGCATAACCATGATTAGGTTGATATTTGGAAGCAGTTAATGTAATAGCTGTCTTGAATACTTGATTCTGATTGGTCAATAGGTGTGTTTCCATCCACCTATTTTTTTTTATGCGCATTTTGGAATATCGTATAAAAAATTGCTGGATGGAAACACCAAGATGCACATGCACGTAAAAAACTTATGCCCTATGCATTTTTGTGCGATACGAAAACATGCGCATAAACTATGGTGGAAACACTTTTACTAAATCAATTAAATTAAACCTCTTTTGTCTGAATCAGAATCTACTTTTGTTCTGTGTCAGGTCCAAAGAAATTGAAGCAGCAGGCTTAAGCGGTGCTGATCCGTTTAAAGAAGTGCGCATTCAGTCTGTGGTCGTGGAGTTTCTCCTCAGCAATGTGGAAGTTCTGTTCAGTGACTCTTTCACTTCTGTTGGCCGTTTCAATGCAGGTATGTCGAACCAGAAAACAACAAATCTGTTCCGCTATAGATTTTCATCAGTAAATCACTCATTCAGTCCGGTGTCTTCAAACAGCACTTTCATTTAACAGGCTGTGATGTTGGTTTTGTTCCAAAAACTAGCGAGCTGCCTATATAAGCAGCATTTTAAGGCATAGTAGGCAAAAAGTTATGCTACTTATTAATGCCGCCTTTTGGCAGCAATGTTGTATCCTTCAAAGAGAAGCCAATCCCATAATGTGACAAGCTCAGTGATGAACCTTAGTAAGGATGCTGCTTATGTTGACAGTGCACAATGCTTTGGAACAGAGTTGTCTGGAAAACTGATATAGTAGCAAATGGACCAGACATAGTGCTTCCTCTGGCTTGTTTTCATTACAGAATTGCCACAAATTAAGATGAATGTTTATTAACTTCCTGTGCCAGTCTTTGGTAAGCGACATCTGATGGAGCTTCCAGGCCTTAATTTCACCACAGTGTTCTTCCCTTCTGAGAAAAAAATTATTGTGCTATTTTGTTATATTATTGTAATATGTTTAGACTTTTGATGATACTCATCATGATATATACACTACCGATCAAACGTTAGGGGTCAGCAAGATTTTTTCAATTGTAATATTTATTATTAATATTCATAAATGATACTTTTTTTTTTCAGGAGTATGTATTTGCTCTGAAATAGCTTATATATATATATATATATAATAATAATAATGATATATTTTTTTTATTTATGCAAAACGAACCATCATTTCACCTAAACAGCCACTGCTGACATGTAAATTAATAGTATTTCATTTAATAAGTATTATAAATAAAAAGTAATATCAATAAAAATGCAGTTAAAATAATCAAAGGATTGTTTTGTTTTTTTCACAGATTTGTCTTTTTTATTTGCATCTGTGAATATGCAGTATACATATTTACAATAATATTTACTTGCTAAAGTGTTTTAAAATATGTAAAATGCCACACGGATACTTGTGTGAATCATTTTAAACTCTTTTTTTGGAAGGTTTAAATCAGAGAACCTATTAAAATCTGTCATACTGCTCACATATTTGCAAATTGCGAGGCAAGAAGGAGATGCAAACCTTATTTCCTTCAACATGATTGCAAATAATTCATGATTATTTAATGTCTCCTTGCCCTATTATACATGTGATTTGATAAATTAGTCTCTTGTGATGAACTTGGCTAACATACCACAGTTTACAACATATTTACAGTGGCCTGACTCAACCATGTGTAAGTGAGGCTTACTGAGAGCGAGCTGTGTGTTTCCATAGCAACAAGAGGGGCGGAGCACAAGATCTCACGCCAGCCCCGAACACGCCTGGTTAGTCTTCATGAGGCGAGGGGGGAGTCCAGTTTGACTGACCCCTCTTATCTGGACCCTGAGCTACGACGCTTCTCCGTGATATGAGATCCAGACTGACTTTCTGACTTTACAGGGGACACTCAAATCACAATCTGGTCAAACCAGTTTCTTAAGTTAAAAAAGCTGACTCAGACAGCTTTATTGGTGTATTACCTTGCATATACTGTTTCTGAAAAATCATTAAGGCAGCAAGGATTTTTGTGTATGAATGTCCATTAAAAAGAATGTGTCCTGTGAGAATTTCTCAGCTGGAATATGGTATCTGGTTTGTTGCTGGTCCAAGGTGGTCTACCAGGTACAAAGCAGGTTTTTCCACAAGTAGACTAGCTGATAAACCATCTAGACCAGTGAATGAGCATAAATGACCAGGTAAAACAATGTAAATCTTCTTTTTTTTTTTCCAGCACTGATCCAAAAGATGCTATCTATATTCATATAATTTTTGTTCAGATTCAACACAGCAGTGGGTTTACACTACTGTTCAAAAGTTTGGGGTCGGTCCGGTTTTTTTGAAAGAAATTTGTACTTTTATGCAAGAAGGACACACTAAATTGACCAAAAGCATCAGTAAAGGCATTTAAATATATAATGCTGTTCTTTTAAACTCTATTCATCAAAGAATCCTGAAAAAAAATGTATTATGGTTTACTCAAAAAATATTAAGCATCACAACTATTTCAACATTGATAATAACGAGAAATGTTTCTTGAGCAGCACAAGAATAAATAACTTTAAAGTGTATTAAAATTTTACAATATCACTATTTTTACTGTATTTTTGAACAAAAAAAATGCAGCCCTGGTGAGCAAGACTTCAGACTTTAGAACGGTAGTGTATGCCATTAGCAATGTATTTTTCCACATTGATGGATTATTTTATGACTTTTGTTTGTTTGAGGACAGCTGTAAAGACATCCTTTGCCTATGTAAATGACATGTTAAAATTGTACAGCGCACAGATGGATATGAGGAAATAAATCCCTTTGTTGACATTTATTCATTTATTTTGTAGGAGAACAAAAGTATGAATTTTAAGATTATGGTTCTTACTAATTGATCTTTTCCACCATGTAAATTTGGTTTTCGTTAAGTAGGACATTGAGGAAAATCATTTGGTAAGATGAGTGAATGGGATGGATGCTATAGTGAAAATTTGAGCTATAGAGTATGTGTCGACTCGACTCTGAGACATTGACAGCAGGTAAAGTGTAATTTAGTTTTTTTTTTCTAAATGTCAGATACTTTTGCAGGCTTTGTTTTCAGATTCCTCTACTTGTCTGATGTCCCAGACTTTACAGCCTTGCTGAGGCCCAAAAAACTCTATGCAAGTACACAAACAAAAATGCTTCGGAGACTGCAATGCTTCGGAAATGTGTCCAAGCACAAATCATAACTCGACGCAATAATTCACTGCATTTTCAACATTGCCACTGGAGGTGTTATAATGTGCATTACCTGACTCAACACAGTATTGCAAGAATGCATGTTAAGTCTGACCTAAGCACTGGCAAACTGTGCATTTGTGTACTTGCGTAGTTTGTTTCTTGCCTTAACCACTCAAGATTTTGTCTGTTGGCCCGCCCTTGTATTTCTTCTACAAAGCTTGTTGCAGTAGAGCGTTACAGACTATGGAAATGTTGGAGGAGCTGATGTTTTTTGTTGATGCTTAGAAGTCTTGTCGTTTGCCATGTATCATGTTGAATCATGTTTGTTTGTTGTCAATCACTGTGCTCTTCGCTGCATTACTGCATTAACTCGAGTATGTTCTTTGGCTTGCTGGATCTGAATCTGAATAATTTTTTTCTTCTTCTTTTTTTTCTTTTTGTTGGTTTGCCTCTTTCTGACTCCATAGCACGGCAGTCCCTGACCAGGCCCAAGTCGTTTGTGTCCACCAGGCTTCTGTCTCTGGAGGAGGCACAGGCTCGTACACAAGCTCCTCTTCTTCTTCAGGGATCTCCTCACCACGCTATCAGCCAGTTTCACACTGTGCTGGACCTGCCTCCAGACAAGTGGGTTTCTTTGCATGAATCAATGACTTTTAAAGGAATGGTTAACCTTCAGTTTAAATTCTTTAAATTTAAATACTTAAAATTCTTGTTTCTTTTAGGAGGAAAAGAGGGATGAAGGTCCGGAAGTCAGCAGGCGGGAGCTGGAAGACGTTTTTTGCCATAGGAAAACCTGGAGCTGCAGGTCGACGTAAACCCACCAGGATCACATCTCTGTTCCAGCCCACTACGTCTCATGCAGGTATAAGAGACATCGTGCTAATTGCTTTGGATTGTACTTCATCCTAAATAGATTTGTATGTCCTGATGTCAGATGAAAATGGCTGTTTTTAGTGTTGTATGTCTTCTTTAGGTTGCAGGGTGGACAGTGTGACGCTCAGGTCTGCAAAAAGTGAGGAGTCCCTGTCTTCTCAACACAGTGGAGCAGGTATGAAGGACATTTGGTCACACTTTAATGCCCTGGTTGACCAATCAATTTCCAGACAGCAGAGTAAAAAGATTTTAAGACCTAATAGATTAGAACTTTAAAATGTGAAAAAATGTATAAATATATATGTGGAAATGTGTATATATAATTAACACATTTATTTATTTATTTATTTTTTTTTATAAAATTTGTATATACAGTTCAAAAGTTTGGGGTCAGTAAAGAAATTAACACTTTTATCCAGAAAGCATGCATTAAATTGATCAAAAGTGACTGTAAAGAAATGTAAGAGTGATTATGTGATGCTCTGTTTTTCTCTCAGGTCAGGGGAAGATGCAACGCTTAAGAAGACCTCGCTCCAGCAGTGATGGTCTCTCTCTGGCTGCTTCTGTTGATCCGCAGCTCCTTACCCAGCACTCCCCATCTAGAATCCATCCAAGCCGCTCTTATGACAGCCTGCTGCCTGAGGAAATGCATGATGCTGATGAGGAAAATGAAGATGAAGAGGATGAGGAGGGTGTGTACATGTTGCCTGATTTCTCCCAGGAACAGCCCACCTCATGGATGGCAGAAGATGTCATTGACTTTAGCCCCACCTTCCTGGAAGATGGGCCAATAGGGTTAGGGAGCACGGCTGTTGCTCCTAGCGGCAGGGAGTCCCCTCCTGCAGCTGCACCCCCTCCGTACCGTTGTCTGAGCCATCAAGGACACACCCGCTCTGGTAGCCAGCGATCAATCACAGAAGATCCAGACTCAGTTCTCAACCAATCAGAGGCCGCAGCCCGTCGGAGTTTGATCCTGGCTGCAGCAGCTCCACCTCAGCAAGTGTTCTGTCAGCACAGGCCATCTGCAGTCACTAATGCTCTCTCAAGTTCAGCCCAGCAGGGCGAGTCAAACCTAAGCCCATCCCATAGCCAGACGCCAGCTCCAACAGCCTCTGCACCCCCTTCTCAGCCCCCTCAGGAGAGGCGTTCCTTTACACGTAAAGTGGTTCATGCACTTTCACCTAAAGCGCCCAAATCCCCCCCTCTGGACATATCTGATCCGATCTCCATCAGTGTACCCGCCAAGGTGAAATTAAGCATAAAATATTCATTGATATTTTTTTTTTTGTGTATGTGGTATTATTTGGACTAATACCTTTTTATAGATGATATTTATCCCAGTTTAATGTGCAGAGATCTATATGTGAACCATTTTAACTTTTAAGGTTCTGGAAATGATTGGTGGACGAGCTGGTGAATTGCAACCTGGACTTCCAAGCAGTGGACCATCCCAGCCACCCCAGATGATATCTATGCTCCTGAGATCATGTGACTTTCAGCTCACAGAGAGCTGCCAGCAAGAGCTCAACAGTAAGTTGGGCCCCATCGCCAAGATCAAGGGTCCAAGTGAGTATACACTCTGATTATGGCCTAATGCAGTGGTTCCAAAACTGTTCAGACTGCACACTCTTTGGCTATTGTCAAGTATCACCATTACATTTTTAAGAAAACATCTAGATATCTAAAATATCTAGAGCCATATTCACATTTTAACTTGACTTCCTGTGTACAGAATTGGGCAGAGAAGTCTTTGAGAAATGTAGTGATATAATTTAGGGATGTTTTTTAAAACAACCAATCTATAAATAATTGCTTTAAATATCATGTTCAATTTCAGCCAATTTTCCATCATGCGCTATACATGATGGGATAACTTAACTCATAATTACTTTCTTGTGCACCCCAAGTTTGGGAACCTCTGTTTTAATGTTAAAAATAGTTTATTGATTAAAGTAACTAAAGTAACTCCATTTTTTTTTTCCAGGTATCTTGGGTCCCACTGGTGTTCCCCTTCCATCACAGCAGCCCCCTCCTCCTCCCCCCAAGAACCCTGCACGCCTCATGGCTCTGGCTCTGGCTGAAAGTGCCAACAAGGCACTTCGGCAAGGTGCCTCTCCCCCATACCGCCCCCGTCAGAGTGGAAGCTCCTCTGAGACAGATCTCCGCTTCCAGAGGTCCCTCTCTGCTGATGCAGGGGCTCTGCTGTCTTCTGATCCTAATCAGATCTACTCCACTGTGCGTCCCTTGTCTGTGTGGAAGACTGAGGGTGATGATGATGATGATGATGGTGGAACTGCCACTGAAGAGCCTGCAGACAAATCACATGGTACAGATCCAAGGTCACCACCTGGACAGAACACTGGAACTCTCTCTTCTGACAGCTCAGTCTCTGATTCTGGGACATCCAATTCTGAGTTGTCAGTTGCAAGTTCCTCCGAGGACAATGAGCGAACCCCAAGCCCCATTTACAAGAACGAAGAGCAAACCTCTCCACCACAGCCCTTAAAATCCAGCCCACCCTCCTCCAGCGAAGCCATCCCTTCTCAGAGAAAACCCCCAGCGTATGGACGGCAATTTTCTGCTCCACAGCTTCAGCAGGAGAAATCCAGTGGCCAGTCCAAGCCTGCTGCCCAGCCACACACTCAGCTCCTGCACTCCAAGTCCGAGAGCTCTCCACTGGCCCAGGTACGAGCCTTCCAGCCCACCCGGCCTAAAGTGCCACCCAAGCCCCCTGATCTTGCTCCCTTGAGAGCTCCACTCTCTCAGACTGACCGGCATGATCACATGCGTCGCTCCTTGGATGCCAGTCGCATTCGACGATTGGCAGGGCCTCCACAAGGGAACACACCACTTTCCAGAGCTTTCTCTGAGCGCATTAGCAGTACCTGTGACATGCTGTCTCGCTATCACGCAGCCAGAATGGCCAGCCAAGCTGTCCAAGGTGCACACCTTCCCCAACAACAGCAGCAACAGACTCAGTCCACTCAGATCAGAACGGTTGTCCCCTCTGAAGACCCATCCAAAATGGAGAACTTCTACTATGAGATTGGTGCACCTGAGCATCCACAAGTGCCACCCAGCTATGCACGCCACAGCTATCAGAATATGAAGCTGGATCTGGAGGGAAACCTCCGTCTCACTGACCCAGCCAATCAAAGGCCTATTTCCAGGGGTTACCCTCCTCCCTACAACCCCCAAGGACCTGTGGGCAGTAGGGCTCCCCAGCTGTGGTCATCTGAGGCCACACGAGCTTGGGCCGCAGCACATTCTCACTCTTTCTCCTTTTCCCATTCTCATTCTCATCATCGCTCCCAGGACGGATCATCAGGACATCCTCCCCACCCTCGTCCTCAGCGACAGACATCATCATCTGTCAGGTTGTCCCGCAGTGAAGTGCATCCCTTACCTGCGTCTGCTGGAGTGATGCCTCTATCTGTTCACCAACGTAACTTGCATCGGCCCCAGCGTTCGCCTTCGGCAGACCACACTGCCTCCCAGCTTCACCCCTACTTTGAAAATGGGAAGGTGTGTTACCGGTACTTTGAGGCTTCCAGGCCAGAAGACTTACCACTGAATCAGCATCAGCATTCTGTTTTGAAACCACCTCAGGCTTCCCCGGTGCAAGGAATCACTAAAGATCAGCCTGAGCCCATCTACGTCAATTATCCTTTCACAAACCCTCAAGGATCTGGGGTTAATTCAAAGGGCTGGGCCACCACAAACCTTGATGAAAATGATCATCAAGCATCTGAGACACTGGAACCACCTTCCAAGTCTCAACTGGACGACAAGCAGAAACTTTCAGAGCATGAAAGTCTCACAGCTAGCTTTGACAACCCTGCCCAGAACGATGTATCCTCAGATTCCAAAGAGATTAATATTGCAGCGTCGGCCTCCACTGCCATGCATTTCCGCAGCCGCTCAGATCCCCAAAGTACCAGTTCAGAGCCTGTTCATGTCCTAACTGGGAAGGAAATTGCTTCCTTGCTAATTGAAAAGCTTGCAGAGGATGAAATTGAGGGTCCTTCTGTGCCATCTTCTTCGTCGTCTTCTCCGCACATTGAGCACCCTCCAAATCCCTATGCTAGCCAGCAGCAGCAGCAACCACCACCTGCATACAATGTCTACACTCCAGGACCCTCTCGAGGCCGCTTTGAAGGTCAAGTGCCACCTAGAGAGGGATCTGGACCTTTCCAACGTCAAGACCCCTTTCGGAGATCTTCTGGAGGCCAGTACAGACAAGCTTTTGATGTCATGCCATCTGGTGACCAAGTACTTAAGTTTTACAGAAGCCAAGACTTTGTCCCAGTCTCCCAGGGAGAAAGCACAACCCCTAATCCTTATCCCCCAAGACCATATTATCAGGACCCCCCATACCCCAATTGGGGCCCTCAAGGCCTCCCTGAAGCTTCCCACACATGCACTCCACCTACAGTGGCCTTCTCAAACTTAGCGCTTGGATCAACAAGAGGATACGGGCCCCAGACAGTGGCCAACCAATATAACCAATATCCATACCAGTCAGGGTCAGTGCTTCCCCAATATCCAAACACACCAAGACGAGATGTTGTTCTGGATCCTTCTCTCCGACCTCCGGGGTTGCGGAACCAGAGAGGCTTAAACCGGCAGGGAAGCCTGCCGGGACCCAATTGGACCATCCGAACTGAAGGCCAGACCCGTAGTTATTGCTAAAGAGCACAACTGCCACAAAAAGTCCTGTCTTTAGGCTTAAAATGAGATAATATGACGTAGACCAGTATAAGCACTAGACTTTTATGTTTCCTGTACATGTTAATGTTGTGAAAGAAATTGTTCAACAAACAAATTGTACAGAAACAAAGTTAAGTGGGGTTTGTCTTTACTAGCGTTTCTGTCTCAGAAAGACCCCACTGCTGTCCTGCGATTAGAATGCGTATTGAAGTGGAAAACGTGTACGAGACTAAGACATAAAGTAGAAAGGATCAAAGACGTGAACCATAAAGTGGCTTAGATATGAAAACATTCCAGAACACACTGTGCTGTCCAGCAGAGGGAGTCAGAGAGGTGCATAGCTGCTATTCCTCTGACAGGGCATTGCTCAGTGGCTATATTTTGTTTTTCTGCTTAAGGTTTTGTCTGGTTTAAGGTTCTTTTTGACACTAGATCATTCTGTACAGGGGCACAAGCTTAATATGTCTTTCTTTCTCCTCAAAGTACGATAAAAATAACCTCAAGAGATACTAGTGGTTTTATGAAACTTTATGAAGATGGTTCGTTTTTGTTATCTTAATTTTTTGGCAGCAATGTGATATTTCCACTTTTTTAATTGCTTTTTTTTTTGATGTTTCTAAGTTATTGTAAGTTTTCATTGGAAAAAGTTATTGTGAAAGTTTTATTTTGCCTTTCTTGAATTTGTTTCAAAGAATGTAAAGTTTAGGACTTTGTGACCTTTTTGTTGTTTTAATTTCTTTAAAGTCTGTGTGAATTCGAATGAGTGTGTCTGCCGTTAAGCACATAAAAAGGAATGCTGATGTTTTTGGGAAGGGTGCGTAATTGAGAGTGCATATTTCGGTGAGGTACTGTTTTCTGATCATTCTCAAGTAATGTGTCAGATAATTTTATATCAATATTGGTGTTCTAATCCAAAGCAAGTTTTTCAGGTAGGTCACGTCACCTTTTGTCACTCCCAGACATCCCTGGGTTTCTGTGTGAAGGAGGAATCCCAACCTAGCAACATGGAATAACTGGTACTATTCACCACATAACATTGAAAATCCCTTCAACGCCCACAACATTAGTCTCAGAAGACTTTATCAAATTAAATGTTGTGGTTTTTATCAGATACTACTTTCTGGGCTCAGTACTCTTCCAGTGTTTTTCAAATAGTATCTTTCAGGGCATTAAAAATGTCCTGGAAATGATTCTAAAATTTGTTAGAGGTGGATTCTATAAAGATTTTAGTAATTGGTGCCTTCTGTTAAATAATTGGTCATCTTTTAAATAATCCTTTATTTTAAAAAAAATACAAATCTGGTCCTGAGCCCTGTTGCTCCTATTTACAGTTTTCCAAAGCTCCGCACCTGTCTTGAGTATACAAGGTCTAAATGAGAAAGAGTGAGTGTAACAGTGTGTTTGCATGTCTGTTATCTCTGTTGTTTTAATACATATCTATGCAGTGAATAACCAATGGGGATACGTTCCTTTAAAAAAAAAAAAACACTAAAAATATTAATGCTACCTATGTATGTCAGCAGACCTGTGAGCGTGTATGTTCCAGTGAGAGAGGTCATGCATGTGGCTTTGAGGGTATATACATGTCCAACAATCTCCCCTTCAGCCTTTAGCACTTTGCTAAAGGCAGTTCATCCTATTTTGTATAATTTTCAAATATGTGAATTAAAACCTTGGACACCGTCATTGATGAAACTTGTAGTCTGGTGATTATTTTTGAACTGAATATTTTGTACTCTAGTCAGACGATGTAGCTTAATGATGGGCGTTAAGTACTCATTTTACAGAAAATCTCATTGGAATGCATGAAACAGTATTTATCTTTTTTTTTTTTAGGTATCCTGGTACTAATGGCAATGTTTTAAAAAGTTGCTAAGTAACATTAGTGATGACTAAATAACTTTCCTATTGTTGAAGCATATGTGTGCGAGGCTGAATGTTTGCATTTGCTATTAAAAGACGCATTCTTTCTAGGTTTTGTGTTATTTTGAGATTATTTTAATTCACAGGGCTTGCCGTCTCCACCCTCTGAGATAGGAGCTTCTTAGTAGGGAGTAATATGAGAGAAGCTGAGGTCTTTCCTGGATGGATATCCTGCAAAACCAGTCTGTTTCTGAGTATCAGGCGACACTCCCAGTTGAGTATAAATTAAAGCAGACACATGCAAGCTAACATGCCCTCCTCTGTTCTCTGCTGATACATGTACAAACTATTGGCATTAGAAAATTAGCCTGAGCAATAACGGTTTGGGTGGTTCAGGGTGTGGAGCGCTGCCAGGCTTTTGTCTTTGCGTTCTTGTGTTCTTAAGGATTGTTTATTTCTCAGGGCATGTACCTGCATGCAACCTGTGACAGTTTTGCCTTTTTCAACTACAGACAGAATGACATAAGAAGAGTTTATTTGATAAACAGTAAGTGTGTGCAGTAAAATATTTTACAAATCATATGTCCTATTCATAGATCTATTGACATTTTAAAGCAAATTTTATGTTAAATATTTATGTTGAAAAAAATACAAGTGTAGACTGTGGCCTAAAGAAAAAATGATTAATTCATACAGTAATTTCAAGAGCCTATTTGATCAATATTGTTCATACAATTTTAAAATGATCCCATAAATAGTTAAACGTAATAGAAAAAAAACCCTGCTTATTTGGTAACTTACAAATAACTTAAACTCTTCCCCCCGAACATAATGAAATGATGCTCACTGCTCACCAGTTCTTAAGTTTTAAAAAAAAAAAATCATTATGCCATAAATGCTTTTGATCGAGATTAACTTATTTGGAACCTGGAACGTCCATGTGACTAATACATTTTAAAATAAGCAAATTAGAAGTCATAACAACATGTATGATAATAAAACAAAAACAGAAAAAATGCTTTAGATAAAGTGTATGCTTAAAGTAAATGTTTAGATGAAGTGCAGGACTCATCATATAAATTATCCATGTATTTATTATGTGCAATCTGCAATCATCTGGTTTTTTGTTCTTCTGTGATGCCATGAGCGGAAGCATCTGCCACAGATGTGTCTTGTGGAGTCCGTACAGTTATTCCAGCTGCATGTAGTAGATCATGGTGATCAGTAATGTGAAAAACTGTAGGACAGACCAGAAGGGGATTAGAAGAGTGAATATCCAGTAAGGTGCAACTGAATTTTGAACAAAATATATAGGCAGAATAAATGACACATATATATATATATATATATATATATTACATAGACAGCGGGTGAATGTGTGTGTGTGTGTATCTTAAAACACTGATATCAATGTTCATACATTTTCTAATTTGTTAAACTGTTAATTTAAGTTATGTTATTATATTTGATATCATTATAATATAATATTTTCTCCTATTGATATTTTTATTATTGTTTTAGGTGTATTACAAGCTTTGGCAATAGTGTATTATTTGCAGTCATGCAAATAAAGCGAATTTGAAATATAGATATATACTGTGCATTAACGTACCCAAATGAAGATAACGGTAAAATAAATAAATAAATAAATGGTAAATCATACAATAGATATAAGTGTCTTTTAAAAGTAAATATATTTGTTAATTTCTATATCATTGAACAAGATTGTGACTGGTTTCCATGATCTTGTGGTGTGTCAGGTTATTTTTTGACCCTTGTTGATGTTTGAAACACAAGAACATGTCCTGTGTGAATGTATAGAGGTCATTTAGAAAAAATAGGATTATAAGACTTACCACAAACATGAGAACGGAGAAACCGTACCAGCTCACAGCCCAGGTGTAACGGCTTAACACTGATTCAATGTACTGGAAACAACCCTAAAATAAAGAAGAAAAAAATCATTGACATAGAAGCGCCACTAAATAGGCCTAACATGAGGCATCTAAATGTTTGCCAAAGAATCTGAGAGGTGTAGCGGAAAGAAATGTCATTTCGCATGGAATTTTGTTTTGACACTAGTTGAGAACTGAAAGTTGTTACTCCGTTATTTCCTGCAGGTCATTAAGATTGTGACATGTTACGAGACTTAGACGTTACCTTTGTGAACATGGCGCCGCTCTTGCCAATCAGACAGCCTTCTCGATCTGCCACCTCAAAGTTACTCAGTCTCTTGCAGCAGTTGAGGGGCCAGAGGTATGTTGCACCAAATGTCTGCTTGAAGGTGGAGTTGTACTCTAACCAGTCCTTCGGACTGTCTGCTCCACAGCACTCGGCCTTGGAGTAGGAGTAATTTAATCAATTTCAGTATAAAAAACACCTGTCACATGTGCATCGTTCAAATTCTATATTGATCGAAGTTGTTGTGTGTGTGCAGTGTTTGGTGTAATTAATTACTAAGTAATTACTTTTCCCTTGGAAAAAGTAATGAATTACTCTTAATTTTTCTGCAATTTAATAACAGGAAAAGTTAAGTTTAAGTTTTTGCATAATGTTTTTCTCATGAATTTTCTGCATTGATCAACAGAATGCTGCTTTATTTTGAAAGTGACTTGAACAAAGTTTGAATGTGCCGCACTATGGATCACTACACTATTGATAATAGACATTGGACCCATAGACATTTTGCTACTTTAATGTAAAATTTTTTTTTTATTTTTGATTGGCACTATTGGTTTTGTTTCTCAAAGTGATATGCCGTGCACTGCGGTGATTTTTACCATGGTTATGGTTGTTCAAATCGGTCACCGTGATTTTGTCAAGTAAGACATGTTCCTGGACAACATATTTTGTCCGATATCTTGTCTGAAAATTTAGTCCCTTAAACCAACCATAATTTCTCCTCAAATTCAGAGGGAAATATGTGAATCACACTGGTGCAGAAGCACTTAACCCTGGTTGCAAGCCTACACTTAACATAAACTTGAAAACTATCCCCTCAAATCTGACTGGTTGATTGGAATGTTGTTCCAGGATCAACAAAGATGAACATTCTGTACTTGGTGAAACCACGTTCACAGTTAAAAACAACACTTTCAGGAAAAAAGGTTAACAAAAAAGCTGTCACTGGGAAGGTACCATTTTAAAAGGTACACTTTAGTATTTTATTTACCCCTAAAGGGTGCATATTAGTATCTTTAAAGGTAAATATTAGTACCTCAATTGTACATATTAGTACCTTTTGGCAGCTTTTGTTGTGCCTCAGCCTCTTTTCTTGTGGTAAAATCACTGTAATTCAGTCTATGTCATTGCTTGCTGATGCCAGCAACCCTTCTAAAGGATATAATATCCTTATCTGTTGCAACAGGTTAATGTGAGTATAAAACTGGTTTCTCCACGATCACATTTTAATCTGAGGTGTCAGAAAGGCATGTTGTTTCAGGTCTGAGTTGAAGTTTTCCTTCCCTAATATTGTGTAGGTATGTGCATCTGTTTTAGCCACAGCCCTTTGACAGCTTGACAGGTGGTTGTTGTGTTCACTGAAAAGCCAAGTCATGGGTGTTCTGCTTACCTCTTCCATCACTCTGTTCCATGTTTGTGTGATCTGCTTTCCTTGTGTGCTGCTGTCTGCGTAATATTGCAGCATCTGTTTCTTTACGAGGTTACTGTTCCCAACCAGCTATATTTAAAAAAGAAAAGTTTTAAAAATGAGGAAAATTCAATTCATCTCCATGATGAACCTGCTGTTGTTCCATTTAATATGATTATAACGCTTGATCAACATCATTAATGGGCATTTTAGAGTCATTTATAGGACAAAATGACAGAAAAGCGTAAGAGAAAGCAGGAATGGGACATGACCCAGACCAAAATCGAACCACATTGTGGGCCAAGTGTGCTACACTCAAAAAAATAACTTGTTGGTCTAACTTTATTCAATTATGACAACCTATTTCCACACAGTTGAACTGATTAATTTGAACTTAAGCTAGGTTAATTGTAATTACTGATGAGTAAAATTCATCGTAATTTAATGAATCGCACCAATTTCATTTGACGTATTCTGTGAATGTTTCCTGAACATGATTCACTCTTGTTGATCCGGCCAGTGCTGTTGCTTTTCAGACTGGAGCCCTTGCGCAGACTTGCGTGAGTTTTCTGTGCTTTTACTAAAATGGAAAGACCTGCTAGACTAAATAATTTGATTTATGGTTATAAAACCTACCAGCCAATGTAACACTTGCTTGCATGCTAAGCATAAAATATGTAGCAGACAAGCAATGATCAAGTAAAATAATTTCTCATCACTGGCATTAGCTCAATTATGACTTATTGAAAACATCTAAGGTTAAATTTATGTGGCCACCCTCAGTCTAACCACAAGCTCAACACTTCACCACAATGGTAACCCCAAAACTATTAACATGACAGAAACTTTTAAATATCAACATATTACGTAGAGTTTACATAGAGCAGTAAACATTAAAAAGTCTCTCCATTTTCTCATCTTGCTAAAAACTGCTTAAAATAACATTTTATTTCAACATTTACTCTCCCAGTTCAGCTGCTTTGCAAAGCATAATGGGAAGTGAAAGTCCTGCTTGATTGAGTCCTGGTTGGGTTTACTTGATTGAAACATGTTATTTTAATATGAAAACATCAAGTTAAGTCAATTTAACATGAAGCAATCACGTTTGAACCAGAAACCTAATACAATGGTGTTGAATAACCAATAAATAGGTTGTTTAAATAAAGTGAACAGCATCGAAAAATCATTTTTTTTTTAGTGTACCACTGTGCCACATCTCTGATGTCTAAATTGTTTTATTTTATTTTACTATTACAGTGCAGAGAGGCTACTCACGTAATCTCGGTTGGTCGCTGCTGTGATGGCGGAGGCGCTTTCGAAGAGGAAGATGATGAACATAATGATCAGGTACTGTGGGAGGATGGAAGTTAACAGCAATTGGTTAAAAATCAGAATAATTCCTTCCTTCCGAATTTGGTTGTCTCACTGAAGGTGATGGTGATTAAACTCTAATGTAAAATGGTAGGATTGCTGTCTTTTTCACTGTGTTGCATTAAAAACCTACCGCCAGTATGAGTGCACGGCTCCTTTTCAGGGCAGCGAAGATGCCAAAGATGCATGTGAGGAAGAAGGCAAAGCCTGTAAAAATGGCAATCCAGGCCGCAGCAAAGATGTCATCTTTTCCTGAGACGCCAGATATGGGGTAGAGTTTATACCCGTCCACTGCTACCCAAATGGCCACTGCGAATAATGCCAGTCCAGCTGCCTGAAGAGGAAAACACTTTAAGTATGGGGGACAAGATATTTGACAACATTTACATAATCTTATTATTTTAATTCAGACTTACAGCAGCAATTGCATTCATGGCAATGACTAAAACCATTAAACATGTCAAGGTTCCTGAACCCATGGCTGTAGTGTTTCTGGCCTGCGCACACTCTCCTGAAGAAAAATAAAGGAATGAGAATGGACATCCAGCACAAGGGAAGAGACTCAAGATTATTTATCAGGTAAAATTGTCGGTTGTATTTTGATTTTAGAGTTCTCCTGATAATTGAAAAGCCTGGGAATATCAGGTGAATTTGAAGTTCTAGTTCTACTTCTAGTTGGAAAGTGTTTGCGCATAACTTGAATTATTAAATGAAATATTTTAGATGTACCACAGTACTGAGATGCTATCAAATACCATGGCAATACCATATTCATATAACCTGCTATTTACGTGGTACTTCCAGCCTTTTCATACATTTTATTAATGTCCAAACTAATACATGCTGTAAAAAAAAGCAACATTTAAAAAAAAAAAAAGTTTAGCTTTATGAAAATTATTGGTTTTGAGACAGTTCTTAAACAATGGTTATGGACTATTTAATTAACAATAAATAATATATAATAAATCCAAAGCAAACATATAAGCAAAAGCAAAGTTAATATGCCATTAAAAATAAACAAATAAGTAGCTGCTCGGGGACCCACCTGTTCCAGTCTGAGATTGCACCTGCTTTCCCTCTACCTGATTGTATTCGCTTCATTTACTTTTGTGGACACTTTCATGACGTCAGACCTGTTTGTCATTAGACCTCATGAATTGGGATGGGCAACTTCACTCCCTGTGTTTTCATCACCAAGTACTTTCAGTTATTCCAAATGACATTTAGTGAAATTATTTGGAGATTAATCTTGGTGTGTCTACTTCCAAAAACATCTAAATACATACATATACATGAACAAAGCATGCAGATAGTGCTGCTGTTGTTCACTTAGTGGCTTGGACTATTATTTTTGAATTCAACTAAATATCCTTTATCCTAAGTAGGGATTACATTTATTTAGGAATTAAACTCATGGCTGTAGAGAGAAAAAACACATACTGACCTGGATAAAAATATTTATAAGTGTCATTTTATATTATTTTTATAAGGTTTTTTCACAATTAAAATCCTACTTTTTGTACCTTGGACTGCTATTGCTATATTACATCTAAATTTATATTACAAGTTGCTCTAATGCTCAAGGAGAAATGCTGACCCCTGCTGGATACTCACACCCCTTACACCAAATACGTCAGCATACAATATGCGTTCATACAGTAAATGACACAGTTTTTCTTTTCATTAATTGTACTGACTAAGGTAAGCATCACTGTGTACTATTTCTCATACTTGGCAATGAACAAACAAAAGGCATCTAATAGACCAAAGCATGATTAAGACTTTAAAATAGTCTCGTTTCACTTGGGCCAGTGAGCAACGATTTAGAACTTCATAGGAAAATACTAAAACACGTAAAACACCTACATCTGGCTAACAATGAGCTAACATGCACAAAACACTTCTTAGGAATGTGCTTAAACCAGTTACATTAGCGTTAAAACGCTAGCATTATCCACTAAAACATTAAGACATTAGCCTTAATGCATATCACATTTATACATTAATAGCACTCACATTTTCCACAAAAAAATGTAGTTAATATTTAGTTTTAAGGGTGAAATATAATGTTTCTGTGGTGGGGTTGTCAATTCCACCTCTCCTGAAACTTTGGACTGTATATGCTAGGTTTAAAACAGAAAATTCAGTCAGAAGTTCACAATCTTATGTGGAGAAATTGTGGGAATAAATGGGTTAATTGGAGTTAAGTATACCAAGATGCTTTAACAAACTTAAACGCCCTGAGAACTGTTTACCATGTCGTCTTGAAACCTTGTCAAACAAAGTGTTGACTTAAGCGCAGCTGACTGTCCTGCAAACACAATCCATGAGGACTTAAGAGCTGAGGACGCACTTTTGCAGCTCATTTATTGTTCGAGATCAGGTAAGAGTTGAATAATCCATTATGTTCTGTTGACTATATTTTACCTGTGAACACTATTTGTCAAATTCATTCATTAGGCCTGTGTATCATTGGTGTTAGCCGTAATAGTAAGGACAAATTGTGGCTAATGTAAGCTTATATTATCAAATGTGTTTTTTGGTTTGTTTCAGGGTAAGACTGAAGATGGAAGATAAACTTCCAAATGAAAAAGTGAAATATTTGCTCGCCCCATGGAGGTTTTCCTTCAGGGCACCTGGATTTGAAAATAGACTGGTGGCGGCTCTACGACTGTTTGAGCGTTTCCCTTTAGATATAGCTGTGACCGGAGGAACCCAGGAGGCTAACGCTCAGCTGGCTTCTGCCATCTGTGGACCAGATGAGGAAATTGAAGAGGAGGAATGGGAAACTGATGATGAAGATGATGAGGAAGAAGAAACAGATGAGGAAGAAGCAGAAAACTGGGAAGAAGGTGAAAGTGTAGATGAAGAACATAGCATAAAGTCTAAGTTAAATACTAATCACCAGAGCAGCAGGAGGAAACATGTACGGATAGCGGATCATACAGAATATATAGGGAGTGGCAATCTTGATTTCAATTCTGTGATTTTACACCGACAAATCCCAAATGTTCGTGTATGGACGGTCCAGGGCCATCCGTCTTCAAATTCCATTATTAAGCAGACCAACCAGCAGTATGACTCCACAAGCTACGATGTTCTGGTGGTTCTCACTACAGAACGGAACAAGGAGGACCACATGTGGATCAAAATGGAATTGCATGACAGAGATCAGTCTTTATTTCTGGTTCAAGCTGAGCATGACTGGGACGTGGTGGAGGAGAAGCCTACAGGGCCGTGCATGACCTGCGCCTGGGAACGAATGAGAGCTCGCAAACTGGAGTTACAGAAGAGAAGTAAAGAAGCATTCGGGGAGAGTCATGATTCAACAGATCCTTCTGATGCCTCCCAAGATTCAGAGTTAGTGAAGATGAAGGATATTGGCGAGGTGTTTGCTGAAGCCCTGCCTGAGCTTCGGAGGAAAGCTTTTAGTCAGTTTCTGGTGGCGATTACAAAGGAACTGCGGGTTCCTAAATTACTGACTGATGACACACAGTAAGTCAACTTTGAAATGTTTGATATTGCCATGTGACACAAATTTCCATTTGAACCTCACTGATAAGACCTCCATAGCTGGTTTCACATGTCCTGAGTTCCGGGGTCAACATGGTTTGTTGAAAAATCCTGTCAAAAAGATAAATTCTAATCCAAACCTATTCATAGCACAACCCTTAAACTAGAGGTAAAAGATTGGATAAGAATGTCGACATTAACTCGAACATTAGCCCTAAACCTAACCATAAAATCTAATTGGTTGTCTGGAATGTTGTTCTAAAAACAATATTCCTGGAACAATAATCCTGTCAAAAAATAATCTAACATAATCCAGGAGTGTCCAGTTCTACTCCTGAAAGGAGTTTAGCTCCAACACTCTTCAAAAATAAAGGTTCTT
The DNA here is from genome assembly GCA_038088235.1 of Zacco platypus. NCBI lineage: Eukaryota > Metazoa > Chordata > Actinopteri > Cypriniformes > Xenocyprididae > Zacco > Zacco platypus. Next base: position 5,589,330 of record CM076077.1, read on the forward strand.
TATTGGCATCGATGCTTCCATGAAGAACCTTTAATATCCACAGAACCTTTCCATTCCACAAAAGGTTCTTTATTTTGGAAAAAGGTTCTTTAGATTTTTAAAATTTCTTTATGCTAAGAAAAAATGGTTCATTTTTTTTTTTTTTGGTTCTTTGGGGAACCAAAAAATGGTTAATCTATGGCATGACTGTGAAAACACCCTTTTGAAACATTTATTTTAACAGTGAACCTGCTTCAATGCCCCTGCCTTTTCTAGCAGAGGTTACATTTCAAAGTAAGACAGAAATTACAGTAATTTACACATCTCAAAGAATAACAGTCCATTTTAAAGGATTTGGAGCTTAACTCTGCAGGAAGTGGCCCTCCAGGAGCAGGATTGGACATTCCTGATCAAACACCCTAACCCTAATGTTAGCCCTAAACCTTACTCTTAAATCTGATTGGTTGTTAGGAATGTTCTTCTTGGACCAACAAGAAAGTTGACCCGGGAGCATGTGGAAGTACATGTTGTGTTTTGGATGTTGGTCTCCAACATGGACCGCTGGTGTGCTTGTGTCTTTACCAGGGGTGTTTTTCCCAAAGCCAATTATAGTTCCAAGTTTTGCCGTTACCAACACAATTCAACAGAACTTGCGACCATAGTTGGGTAACGATGCTTTTGGGAAATGCACCTCAGGCTGATTAACTTGCTAGTTACCTCACTCAACCAGTTTCAATAGGAAATCTGTGTTAGTCCACTTGCTTACTTTTGTTGTAAACAAGCACTGAAACTGGCATTAAATAGCTTATGGAAATTTGTTTTTCATGAATACTTATGACATCTACATTATTCTAAAAAATTCACTATTTGCTTCTCAGGTTTGTGGTTTCTACAGCTTTGAAATCAAGGAAGATAAACCTGGATGATCTTGACCAGATCTCCAAGCTCTCACAGTCGAGAGATCTCACAGACAATCCCTCCAAGCTTCAGGCAATCCTTGCATCTCTTGATCACTTCTGCCTGGATATCGGTGTGCTGGGTGATACGGGCTGTGGCAGCTCCAGCCTGGTCAATGCCCTCTTGGGCCTGGAGAACGGTGATGAACGAGCTGCCTCAACCGGTGCCATTGAAATCACCAAAGAGGCTATGGAGTATCCCTACCCTGAGTCCCCCAACGTCCGTCTTTGGGATCTTCCTGGGCTTGGGAAAATAAGTGATCTTGACTGCCTGTCCTCTGCTTCCAGCTCTTCTGAAGCTGAACGCGTAGCATCTGTGCTCACTTTGTGCGATGTATACATACTGGTGTCTCCTGTAAGGCTTAGATTAGGAGCCATACAGTTGTTGCAGCAAGCGACCTCCCTGGGGAAAGAGTGTTACCTGGTGGTTTCCATGGCGGACTTGATTGAGGAAAAGTCTGTCGAGGAGGTGAGGCAATGGGCTGAGGGAGTCTTGGGTAAACTGGGTCTCCAGCAGAGCTTGTTTCTGGTGTCTGTTCACCATCCAGAAACCTTGGACTTACCCAAGCTCAAAGAGACCTTGAATTCAGCCTTTCCAAGTCATAAGAAAGTCGCTCTCGCCAGATATGTATCAAAGCAACTGGACGGAGATGTTTTCTGGAAAAGATCGGATTCTTGCAAATTTATGTAAATAATTAGTTAGTTAAACATTTGAAGATTAAAAAAGTACAATATATTCCCAAACATGTTTAATTAGGGAGATTTTCCTATTTGTTTAACTACTCATCACTCTCCAAACATATTTTCAACCCTGTATGAGAACCACCCTATTCAGATGCAGCATAATAGAGAGCAACTAAAGTGTTTTTTTGCATGTGCTGTTTATTATTATTTTCACTTTTTTTAATTTGCAGGCTAATCAATCATATATCTTCATATTTTTTTGTTTTGGGCAAAATCCTGCACACAACCAGATTTGCAAAAAACGTACACTATTTAATGCAATTAGACGAGGTTTTGTAACTTTTTGCAAGCTATGATATTATTATTCCCCGTTTATTGAAAATATTTGTAAAACTTCTAAAATGTAAAAGCCCACGTAAAACCTGTTTCTGTAATATTTTGGTCTGTTGATGTGTCTTGGGTTTCTTTTGCCCATTCGTTTTATATTTATTTTATTTTAGTTCAACTGCATATCTGATCACAAGTATGCCTCTTTCTTCAATAAGCAACACGGTTAGAGATATCATTTTTGTATGTAGCACAAACGGTGCTGGGAAAATGTATGCCGAAGTTTTTATACTTGGAGTTTAGAATTTCTTTTTAAATGACCCAATGTGAATTTTCAATACCACAACTTCTCTATCTACAAAGCCATTACGCATTTACATGAAGCAAGGTGAGTCAAGAAAACAAGAACAGGTCTATTGGTTTCTCTAGTGAAGCATTGGTGAATTGAATCCGACAGCCGTATCGCCATCCCTGCCACTCACGCCATTTCATTTCTGTCATGGAAAACACGGGAACTTCAGTCTCATTATTCACTCAACACCTCAACTGTTAACCACACGACCCCACCCACCGATGCCTGTGGGTGAAGCCGTCTGTGAATGCAGCTACTTTACTCCATTTATTCTGAGGAGGAGCCACAAACTACTTTCCCCAGAGCCTTAAGGCCACACTAACGTTCACATTTAAACTCGCCGATTATGAAAACATGACAAATTGGTTCAGAAATGCTCATTGTGCCGTGAAATGCCTGCACTGCTGTTGAAAAGACGCACAGTGCATGAATATCTCGCAGGATGATTTGCGAACATTTGATGATCACCTTGAGGATCACCTGAGTGGATAAACGTTTGGCTTTGTGAAGCACGAATGATGACTAAAAAATAAAGCTCAATCAGTCACCTGTCAGTTGAGGACTCCTATACGATCAACATGAACCTTGAAAGTAATGGACTGTCTGTACAGTGCTACCTGAAACCAAAGCTGATGGGAAAAATGAGAAGAAGAGTTCAGGAGATGAGAAACCCAAACGCTAAGGTGTCTTCAGTGGATCTGAGTCACAATGAAAGCACACGACTGGCTATGGATGCTCTTCTGGACAAAGGGCTTGATGGATACCAGGAAGTGCTGATTAAAGAGAACGAAGCAAACTTTCTGTCTGCGGAGGAGAAAACGTACATCTTAAACAACATTAAAAAGCCTCTCACTGACGATGAAGAGGCAGACAGGGATGAAGAGGTGTCCAGTTCTCCAACAGTTTCTTCTGAGACATACTTTCCTGCAGTCACAGAGAGTGAACCTCCAGTTCTTGACTACGGCTGGCCGGTGGCTGACTGGAGTTACTATCTGCAAGGGATTCCCAGTGTGGAAGTGTTCTTCCAGTCAGTGAAATCCTCTTCCATGAAAGACCGGCTGCGGGAACTCATCAGGCAAGCAACTACAGTAAGAACCTGTCATTTGATAGGGATATTTTGGATTGTATTCTGCCATTATTGTTTCAAATATTAATTTTCTGACGCAAGGAAGATTACAAACAGCACTTTCCATGAATATGGTACTCTTTGGTGTCCCACACCGTTTTTATTTTAGTGTATTAGCGGAACAAAATGCACGTTTTTTTTTTTTTTTCCGTGTTTGTTGTGCAACTATTCTCCATCAATGTTTTTATTAAAGGGTTCGTTCAGCCAAAAATGAAAATTATGTAATTATTTAATCACCTTCATGTCGTTCTAAGCCCCAGAATGGTAGTAAAGACATCATAAATGTAATCTATGACTCCAATGGTTTAACCTCAATTTCATGAAACGCTTTGTTTGTGGAAAAAAATATGATTTAGCACTTTATTTACAAAATATTAATCTACGTTGTGTGTTCACGAGAGTGCGTGTTGTGTTGATGCGAGCAAACGTAGTTGCATGAATGCGTGTCGGAGATTAATATTTTGGTTTTTTTGCTCCCTAGCCCTTTAATAAATTTATTATAAATTCTCAGTGTTTAATTTTGATGATTGTTTATTGGTAGAAAATTGCACAGCAAACACAACTTTTAAAATGTATTTGTTTTGGTTAAAATTTGAAAAAAATGTTCATTTGTTTTCTAATTGTTCAATTGATTGACCTATGAAGTTCGGAAGCTGAAAACAAAATTTTCTAAAGCTTAAGCACCTCTTTTAATTTGTTGAAAAAAAATAATACTTTTTTCAGGCCCTGTTTTGTATCCTGTTTAGGGAAAGTGCCTGACATTTTAAATATGCAACAGTCTGAAAACACACTATTGCATTTTTTTGCTCCCAAATTACACTCATCAAAGGTTTTGGCGATAGTTATGGACACATTCAGCGATGTGGAGATTTTCTGTGACATTCTGGAGGCGACAAGAAAGCGCAATGTGTACGTCTATCTCCTTCTGGACCACACCAACTTACAGCTGTTTCAGGACATGTGTGAAAATGTAAAAATCAACAAGTCACACCTTACAGTAAGTTAATCTATTCTAGTCAAAGCCTTTATATTTACATTAAAGCATATTTAGCACCTTTTGCCTGTGGATATGCCACGATGTTATTATTTGAAAATATATGCCACATTTCTGTCAGTTCTGCTTTATCATGAAGAGAAACAAATGTGGATGAATTAATAATTGATAACCAGCATGCTTATGTTTAACACTCACTGTCTTCATCTCTTTATTCAGAGAATGTCCATTCGTAGCGTTCAAGGTGAGATTTATTGTGCCAAATCGGGCAGAAAGTTCACTGGACAGATGAAAGAGAAGTTCATCATTGTGGACTGCACAAAAGTGCTGGTCGGCTCGTACAGGTACCATCTAAAAATACACATATCTAGTCAGTACGGACATCCTTCAAGGGGGAGATGATATGAGTGTGACATGCTATTCTCATTTACTATTTAAACTAATCTAAATTGGTTTGCAACTTTAATCTTAGTTTTACTTTCATGCTGTTTTTTTTTCATAATTGAAAGAATATAATACAAGAATATTAGTACTTTTAGAAATTTAAGTGATTAAAAATTGAGCAAACTTATATGGTGACTAGTCGTAGCATACACAATCATGCTCAATAATTTAAAATTTTAAGATAAAGTTCTGATAAAATATTTATTTTGAGTAGAAGCTCTTTACTTTCCAATCACAGCATTTAGATTTACAGATTTATAGCCAGACATGGTTAATTTCAGCACCACAAGCAACATTAAATGCAAAAATAATGCTGTTTTCATACATATATTTTAAACACTCACACAACATCTGCCGTGGTAGCATATAACCCCACCTCAAACTTGGGTTGAACCAGTGCATTTATACTGATTTGTCCTGCATTTGGTGCCGTTAGTGATGCAGAAACTTCACGTTTAGATCTCTTGGCCGTGAGTTCTTTCACTGATGCATCTTTCACCCTGTCACAGTCTCACCTGGCTGTCCTGGCAGGTTCACAGAAGCTTGGCCGTACTTTTCAAAGGCAGCGGGGTTAAACCTTTCGACCTGGAGTTTCGCAGGCTCTACGCACTTTCTAAGCCAGTGCCAGGATATACCTGGCAAACATCAAACCCTGCTGATCTCCATCTACCCTTCGAGAAACTCCAGATCCCAATGTGGCCGGCAGGAATTCCTGGAAACACTGCCGACCACCAACAACAGAAACCTCGTAAGCCGAGTTTCCCGACACCTCCTGTCCTGGTCAGACAGACCAGCTATCCAAATGTCACCACTGGACCACAAACATCTCAATGGTTTCCACGGAGGAACACGATCCATCATCCCATTGCTTGTCAGTTCCCCCTCTTCAAAGATTATAATATGAGAAGCCAAATCTGGCGCCCAATACAAGGCAATCACATCAACAGAGGTGTTCCTGAAGCTTCCCACTGGTGCTAGAGCGGGTCATTGTAATGCTTAGTTTTAGTAAAAATGTGATGCATGTGCTTATTGCATGAAGTAGCAGATGTAGCAACTATTTATTTTGAAAAGTTCAACTTTATTCTGGTTTGTAGGAGTAAAAGCATGTAACTCCAATAAAATATTCATTTATAAAAGTACAATATCCATATCATTCATATGTCTCCTCCAGCTTTCTGTGTGTGGATCAAGCTGCCGTCTTCTCCTCCAGTTTAGTGTGGAGTTTGTTCCACCACCTGTCGTCAAAGTCTTTAATATAAAGGCCCGATAAACTCTCTCCATCTTGGCTTTCCTCCCTCATCTTCTCCGGATTGAGGTCTTCTGCCATCACCTAGTTATTGAACCGAATAAATAACATCAGTTTCTAATGTGAGATCGTGGATTTCCAAAACAAAGATTTTAGGGTGTTGTGTGAGATGTGTAGTTCTGATATGTATAAATGTAGAGAATAAACTGATTTGTGTTTTATACATAGTTGAATTCACATTGATGATTCAGAAAACATTTAAAAGAAATGTCACTGAGTGACACTTCCTTAAAATCTCACATTATATATACAACATTTTTTCTAAATAATTGAACAATATGAACAGTTTTAGTTTATCTGTATTATTGCATTAAAAAAAACATTTAATGTCTCAATGTTAAAGGTGCAATATGTATCTTATATGCAATATCCACCAGAGGTCGCCTAGTCAAAACAAAGGCGTAGCTTGATCACGCCAAGTTTGAGTGCAGAATCTTGGCACATGTGGTCTTCACCTCACAGCCGGTGAAAAAGAATCAGGATGGGACTCGGGCAGAAATCATGCTCATGGATGACATTATTAATGTTACTGTAGTATGAAGCAGAGCAGGAGGGACTTTTATTATGCCGCAGTTGTCGGCGCCGCTTCCACTTTTCCGACCATGAGTATGAGGTAACGCAGCTCTGTTTATCATACTAGAAACATTTGAGTGTGTTGAAAATGTTATAACGTTACTCTGTGCATTCGCTCGGCGGATGGCTTGTGTTGATAAATGGCATGCAATTCATTTTAAAACATTGTATGATGGGGAAATTTCAGTAACACTTTATTTTACAGTGCTATAGTTATAACTCACTACATGTACTTACTATATAAATAACAGTAAATTATGCATAATTACAAGTAACTAACCCTAACTGTAACTCTATAGTAAATACATGTAGTTAAGTAATAGTACTCAGTACTTGAGTAATTACAATGTAACTACGGCACTAAAATAAAGTGTAACCGAAATTTATGGATTACTGTTACTAAAACTACGTCTGATTATGCTATGTTAGCTATTTGACAAAAGTGTTTTTCTCTGAGGCATGGTAAAGCATGGTACTCGCAAAAAAACATGTAAATTAAATTAACAATAAGACTAAACGTGTTGATATAAGCTATAGCTTATATAACGATTAGTTTTCTGTCAATAAATGTATCAAAGCAGATGTTCCCTTGTCTAATAAAATGTAATACATAACACTGGCCTAGTGGTTTTTGGATATTTTACTGCAAAAATCTTACATATTGCAGCTTTAATAAAAAAAAAAAAAAACATAGGTAGAATTCACCCCAAAATGAAAATTCTGTCATCATTTACTCACCCTCATGGCCACTGAAACCTAAAGTTTGTAAAATAAATTCTATGTTGAACAAACAAACAAACAAAAAAAACCTTCTAAAGCTACTTTTTTAAATGTCTATTTGATGCTTTTCTCATTTAACACAATAATGACTTTATCTTTTGGGGGTAATTTCTCAGCCAAATTGGATGTGTGGTTAATTTGCAATTAATTTAATTAAAATTATATAACTATATACACACACACATATAATTTCTCCTCTCTATTAAAAAGGTTATTGTTGTTTGACCTCAGAGATTGTTTGAATCATTTTCTCCGTTGGCTGCAGAGCATGTAGAGCTTCCTCAATGTCTTGTAAAGCCCGGTGGCTGTTCTCCAGCACGAATGAGAACTGCTGAATCTGCAGGATTTCAATTAGCATCCTGACGAAAATCACAAGATGAACAAACTCAGCACTGAATAAATTAATCTGTTAACAACAAAGTTGATAAATGGCCAGTTCTCTTGTGGTTAACATACCTTGTTCTGATCAAGCACATGATGGTCTTTAGTGCTAAAATGTTATTTGTCCCCTGCTGCTTTTCGTGTTCTTCCTCAGTGCTGGATCTCGTCGGACAGCTATCAGACTGCAGGAGTCTCTGGAAGCTCATGGCCAGATTCAGCCAGTGCCACGGATGATACGGATGAAGGCAACATAGCTGCTGCAGGCTGGAGATGCTGTTTGTCAGCTCACTGTAGTGATCATGAATACTCAGTTCCAGCTGAAGGACGCAGGTGAGGTGACAGGTGTTGGATACTTCTGTCCTCTGTCAATAAAACACAGTAAATCAGCAAAAAGGATAAACAGAATTTGGAGTTAGGGGTTTTAATATATTTACCAGTTTCTCGCAGGCTTTTAGAGCCTCTTCTTTTTTCCCCAGATGACAGCAGCATCGTGCGATCCCTTCCAGCACATCTCTCTTCACTGATGTGTTTCCAGCAGGTATCAGAGAGAGGCAGGACGCGTACTCATCCAGAGCCGTCTGTCATTGACACAACTGACAAATGAGCTTATGAATCAGATGATAGACAGTAAATGTTGAATTCTGCTCTTAATACCTGATACTGTTTCCTCCTGTAGGCCAGATCACCTCGAAACTTGAAGGTTTTTTGTTCTTCTAATGCATCCTCGAAATTGCCATCTGCACAAAACCACTAGATATAATAAAACAAAGAAAAATGTGACTTTTAAACATTTTTTTTATTCAATAAATTTAAGTTTTTCAGTTTTTATATATATATATATATATATATATATATATATATATATATATATATATATAAATATAAATTATTTAAAAAAAAAAAAAAATTGTATATCTATATATATCTATATATAAATATAAATTATTTAAAAAAAATAAATAAATTGTATATATATATATATATATATATATACACACCTCTGGAAAAAATTAAGAGACCACTGCAAAATTATCAGTTTCTCTGGGTTTACTATTTATAGGTATGTGTTTGGGTAAAATTAACATTTTTGTTTTATTCTATAAACTACTGACATTTTTCCCAAATTCCAAATAAAAATATTGTAATTTAGAGCATTTATTTGCCAAAAGCAACAACTGGTCAAAATAACAAAAAATATGCAGTGGTCCCTTAATTTTTTCCAGAGCTGTATATATATATATATATATATATATATATATATATATTAATAATAAATATAATTTTATAATAAATAAGAATTTTTTTTCTCTAGAAATTTCCTAGTATTTCCTGCCATTCGCAGGTTTTCCATAACCGTGTGAAACCCGCAGAAACAACCACATAATTATACGTTATGATAATTATCATAATAAATCATATATAATTATAACCAAAGTTACGCAGTATCTTTAAATTATGATTATAATGTGGTGAAATATTACTGACCAAAATTCTCACGAAACTGTGTTATATTTGATGACATAGTACCGTAGTAATGCCTTGATGTGAAAGTAGCATGTTAAATAGCGAGGAGTGCCGTTTCTGTACCATGGTATCAGTCGTTTCTTGTAGGTGTTCAATGTGATACCCACCAGAGGTTCGCAGAGTTTGGGCTCGTATGTTGGCAGAACAACCGAGACTCTGTTCCGTGACTCCTCAAACACAGAATCATCAAAAGTGCTGCCCAGAATCTCCATGATAACACGCGTCAGCTTCACTGCAGACTCTCCTCACACTCACCAAACACGTGACCTCCACAGCAACCGCGCAAATATTACAAAAATGCGCAGGAATCCAAAGAAAAGTCAATAATTTCGTTTATTTGCTCGTATAAAATGTAACACCCTTTAATGAGAAGGAAGCTCAGCTGAATCCAGTGATACTTAACTTTAGGCCTCTAGTGGGCGCACGGTGGCTCAAAAAGCTCCTTGCTAAGAAGCATAATCATTCATCTTTTAAAAGTACATTGATTTATTTCTGATACTAAAAAGGGAAAACTGACTTTTATAAACGCATTTTAATATATATTTATATATTAAACAAAAAATATATTTGTCTTCAACAAACGACTTTATTTGGTCAATCGTGTTACAACGCTTAGAAAAGCAACACGTACCACGTGACAACGCCGTTTGCGTCAACGGTATTTTTCAAGATGAAAATGACGAAAATGTTGTCTTTTAATTTTAGTAATACTTCTGTTAAATATGTAAATCTGTTGTATACATATATTATGCAATTATAATTATAATTAAAACATAAACACGAAATTTTGCAAAAAATTGCAAGCAACAGAACACGATGAATAACAACTTGGTCACACTTTTTTGATTTACTAAAGTACACCATTAAACAATAATGAAAAGCAAATGTTTATTTAAAAAAAAAAATACGACAGCATCTCTATAATCGCAGCACCCGGATGTGACGTCACTTTAGTGCGCGCTACGTCATACAAACACATGGTCCTGCGTTTCTCTTAACGTTGCGGATTTGATCAGAATTTTGGGGTTTAATTTTATTATCCGGTGGGATGAAAGTTAAAGTGCTTTGCAGAAACCCGGACGATTATGTTCGAGAGACAACCAGAGATATACAGCGAGGTATGTAAACATGAACTGTTAATATGAAGGTGCTGTATTAGGAAGTATACTAACTGTAGTATGTGTCCTATCTAGTGCCTAGGAACTATGACCCGACCCTGCATCCTTTTGAGGTGCCCAGGGAATATACCAGAGCCCTGAATGCTACAAAACTTGACAGGGTGTTTGCCAAACCCTTTGTGGCTTCACTAGATGGGCACAGAGATGGCATCAACTGCATCGTCAAACACCCCAAAAACCTTTCAACAGTCATATCTGGTGCCTGTGATGGGGAGGTAAAGCCTTTAGCTTGCTATTTGAGTAATAAGGCTCTTTAACTGAGCCTGTTCTGTCAAGATGTTTACAGTTACTGTACAAGATCAACACGCACACCCAACATTCAATAATACTGTAAACAACAAGACCTCGAGCACATAGAATGAACCTATATTTACAGTTTTGTTATCCAGTAAGTCAAAAGAGTGTGTAAATGACCATCCAGATTCAGGATGGCTGGATGAATGAGTGAATTCATGTGTTTTTTCTAACAGGTGAAGGTGTGGAACCTTCCTAAGCGGGAGTGTTTGAGGACAGTTCAGGCTCATGAAGGATTTGTTCGAGGAATGTGCTCCCGCTTTTGTGGCACCTCCTTTTTCACGGTATTTTAATCCTGCATATTGAATATTTTTCCTCTTGAGGCAGTAATTTAGATGAAGATGATCCAGTTAGTATGTGATTCTGTGACAGGTAGGAGATGACCAGACCATCAAACAGTGGAACATGGAAGCACCAGCACACGGAGTTCGGGAGGAACCAATTAACACAATTTTGGGGAAGGTATGGCTTCATCTTATGTGTGTGTGTAACACTATATGACTATACATGTAAAAAAAAAAAAAAAGATGTGTAAGTTATAATATGCAGAAATGCTTGTATACAAATTATAAATTACTATACAAAATTACAAAATACAGGCTCTTGCCTCAAGTGGAGGAGTTCAAGTATCTTGGGGTTTTGTTCACGAGTGAGGGAAGGAAGGAGCGTGAGGTTGATAGACGGATCGGTGCAGCTTCTGCAGTAACGCGGTCGATGTACCGGTCTGTCGTGGTGAAGAAGGAGCTGAGCTGCAAGGCGAAGCTCTCGATTTACCGGTCAATCTACGTTCCTACTCTCACCTATGGTCATGAGCTTTGGGTCATGACCGAAAGAATGAGTTCCCGGATACAGGCGGCCGAAATGAGCTTTCTCCGCAGGGTGGCAGGGCGCTCCCTTAGAGATAGGGTGAGGAGCTCAAAGTAGATCCGTTGCTCCTTCACATCGAGAGGAGTCAGCTGAGGTGGCTCGGGCATCTGTTTCGGATGCCTCCTGGACGCCTCCCTAGGGCATGTCCCACCCGGGGAAGACCTAGGACACGCTGGAGAGATTATGTCTCTCGGCTGGCCTGGGAACGCCTCGGTGTCCCCCCGGAAGAGCTGGAGGAAGTGTCTGGGGAGAAGGAAGTCTGGGAATCTCTGCTTAGACTGCTGCCCCCGCGACCCGGCCCCGGATAAGCGGCAGAAAATGAATGAATGAATATACAAAATTCATATTTTATATTTAAGAGATTCAAGTTGACACAAATGAAATATAAGATGATCAAATAATAATAAGAATTACAAATCAAATAATATCAGTGAATAGTTAAGATATTGTTTTTACACAATGTTATCCACTAACTTGAAGCATTTTTAGTTTATTTATATGCACATACAGTACTCTGTACTGTACTAGAGTAGTCGTGGCCTAATGGTGAGGGAGTCGGGCTTGTAACCTGAAGGTTACTGGTTTGATTCCCACGCCGGCAGGAATTGAAGGTGGGGATTGTGAATAAACAGCACTCTCTCCACCTTCGATACCATGACTAAGGGCAAGGCACCTAACCCCTAACTGCTCCCCTTGTAAGTCGCTTTGAATAAAAAGCGTCTGCCAAATGAATAAATGTAATGTACTTTAGGCTCAGCTCGTGTTTTCAGCCTCTAATGATGTTGTTTTGCAGGCGGTGTTCACTGGCATTGACCACCACCAGAGGGAGGGAACGTTCGCAACCTGTGGGCAGACGGTGGATATCTGGGATGAGCAGAGAAGCAGTCCCATCCGCTCCTTCAGCTGGGGTGTGGACAGCTTCAGCTGCGTCCGCTACAACCCTGTGGAGGTGATCAACAAATTCCATTTTATTTTCAGTTTAGGTCTGTGGACATTCATAATGTGTTGTTTCAAGCAGCTTTACAGTGATGTAAATGAGACCAAGCCAATGGTGACCAACCATAATACAGCGTTGTTCTCCAGCTCTCATGTGTTTGAGGCCTATTTGATTTTGTATATTTTATATATATGACGTATTGATATTGACGAATAGTAATGGAGATATAATTCATTTTGAAGTTTTATCAAGTGTTAACAATGAGATTATATGGTTTTTATAATCAATTAACTCTGCTTTTGTCATTTTTTTTACAAGATGGACAAAATTTTTCACAAAGTCATTCGGTTTAATCAATTTCGATTTTACAGAATGACACTTTTGGTTATACCAAATGACGATATTTTCAAACAATGCTAACTGGCTGATATATAGCAAGCTAGCTAGCAAAAGGACAATCAAACACTTTATATTTGGTACAAGTTTTTAAAATATTTCAACATTTTCCATGTTTTATAGCGGTTGTACCGAATGACCTGATGTTTCGAGACATGCGTATGAGCAAGTGAAAGGATGAATTTTTCAAACGGTTAAAAGAGAGTTATTTACTTTGCTTAATGACCATGTGGTCTTTTGCAGGTGTCTGAATGATGTCACATCCTGTTACACGATATTGACCGCATGACTTGATCCAAAACGGTCCCTTTATATTGGTTACTCCGAATGACATCAATGAAATTAATTTTTTACGGACATTCTTTCTCATAACAAAGCAACGACTTCTACACATAATTTTTATTACCATTTTGCAATTTGTTGATATATGATATTATAAAATCCTGCCAGAATAAAAAAAATATATACATTTATTACATTTTAAGATATTTTAATCACAAATGAAATGGCTGTATTGGCCTTTGGACGGTTAAACCAAATGACCTTGTGACACTTCAAAATCTTTAAAATGCCTTTATATGTAGCAAAATATAATTAAAACCTTTTGGATTCAAGTAAAGAGGTCTAGTTGTACTTCCTTACATACTTTTGATGTCATATCTTTGTTATTTATTATTATTAAGGCCTTTGTACAAAAAAAAAAAGACCCGTATTGAAGTAATTGAGTAGTTTGAACACCAAATGTCACATATTTCTTTAATTTAAAGTTTTATCTTCGGTAAATTGTCCCGTTGTCCTTTGCAGACCGAACTTCTCGCCAGCTGTGCATCAGACCGAAGTATCGTCTTGTATGACACAAGAGAAGCTGCTCCACTCAGAAAGGTCTGCACTATTTTTTACTTTTCACCCACATGGCTGAATACTACCGTTTATGACTACAATGAAATTACTCTGTTTCAGGTTATCATGCAGATGAGAAGCAATACACTTTGCTGGAACCCAATGGAAGCCTTGTATTTTGTTTGTGCCAATGAAGATTACAAGTGAGTTCATTTCAGCGTAAACCTTTACATGAAAAATTAAATGAGTGTAAATAAATCATGTCACCTTTTTTTTTTTTTTTCCACAGCCTTTATACTTATGACTTAAGGTATCTGGATAGTCCTGTGACTATGCACATGGATCATGTATCCGCTGTGCTGGACGTGGATTATTCACCTACAGGAAGGGAGTTTGTATCTGCCAGCTTCGACAAAACCATCCGCATCTTTCGTAAAGACCAAGGCCACAGCAGGTGAGTGTGGTGCGGAAAGGCCAAAGAGATCTATAATGCCTGGAGAAAGTCGTCTAGTAGTATTTTCATTCATGTCAAAATATATACAGGGTTTCTTCAGTGTTACACAAATTAAGGCCCTGAAAAGGTTTTAAATCAGAACAGAAAGACATATTCATAAAGTGGCATTAAATGTTGGGTAACGCTTGAACATGAACAACCGTATTTTCATTAACTAATGTTAACTAAGATGAGTAAATACAGTAATAAATGGTTAATTCATGTTAGTTAACACATTAATGTTTAATTAATGAACATTATTGTAAAGTGTTTCCAAATGTTGCATGCACTGCAAAAATGAATGTCTGCATATTTTATTTTTTTTCCCCCATCTAAACATCCTTAAATCAAAATACACTTGCTTGATTTGCAAAATGATATAAAGTCTTGTCTTTTTGAAATTGAACAAAATTAAGTTTATGCATAAAATACGAACAACACTGCAAAAATGTTTTTCTTGCTTAGTATTTTTGTCTGGTTCGCAATCAAAAATATCTTAACAAAAAAATTTTTTAAATCAAAATACATTTACATGAGAAGCAAAATGACTTGAGATGATAAGTCTTGTTTTCATAAAAAAAGCAAGTAAGCTTATTTATTTATTTAAGTGTATTAAGCAAAGGCAAAGAAAGATTATTTTTCTGACCCAGTTGGCAGATGTTTCCTTGTTTTAAGCATAAACTCACTTAATTTTCGATCAAAATCTGTCTATTGTGGCATTTAAAGTAATTTCCCACAATCCTCAGGGAGGTGTACCACACCAAACGTATGCAGCATGTCATCTCTGTGAGATGGTCGTCTGACAACAAATACATCATGAGCGGTTCCGACGAGATGAACATTCGGCTGTGGAAGGCCAATGCCTCAGAGAAGCTCGGATTGGTGAGCGCATGATCCCATTTTATATCCAAGTCACCCAGTTTTAACTCACTGACTCCAGGTTCCATCCTTGATTGTAGAGCTTTGTGAGGGTCTTAACTTGTTGCAGATGCACTCAGGTGGTCAATACGGGCCACAGTTGGCCCTGTGGTCACCCCACCAAGCACTTAAAAGGAATTACACCCACAAATCACTTTCATTAAGCACTTCTATGGCAGTGTTGCCATGGTCTGAAACCTGGCCAGGAGTTTTATGTCTCTTGTCAAAGCAACTCTTGTAATAGAGTGCCCCAAAGTGCCTACACCTATTTCATAAAGTGAAGTTTGCTTACAAGGAAATCCGCACATGTCCGTAGATGTTGGTTAAAGATTGAGGCACTTTTATGGTTTATATAAGCATATGAGCCTCAAATAATTTAGCTCTCTGTCAGAAAATAGTATAGATTAGTGTTGGACAGTTTAGCCAAAATATTATTTGGCTTTTTAATGGTATCTAATCTTGAAAGTTGCTTAAAAATGAGACCTTATCTGTTAAGGAGCCCCAATTCAAGTCAGGGAAAAAAATATTTGTTACGAGTCAAAACTGGTCCCTTTAAGTAAACTTGATGTGCAAATATATGCGGAAGCAATGCTTTTTGCTCTGCTGAGCAAAAAGGTGGATGTAGTTTCTTCTCCCCATCATCTCGTATCAGCTCTAGATCATCTGATTCCCTCGTGCGCTCCAGCATTGGCAAGTTTTTGGCTCCCGCTGGACTTTAAGAGAGAGATTTATTCTGATGCGCTTCACTTAAAGAGATCAGACACTCACTGCAGTTATCAGCAGTTTGAATCAGCCAATCACTTAAAGCAGGAAAAATAATGAAGACATTAAACTATCAGGCACATGAGAGTATTTAATTAAAGGAGCAGATGCTGAATCAAGAATCTGCTGTCTGGATGAGTTCTTTGGAGCTGGGTTTGTTTTATTTTTGTTTTTCTTTGGCATCTGATCGAGTGCCGTATTGCTATATAAATACGAAAATTCACTTTTTATGAGGTTGACCCTCTATAAGTGACTTTTTACCTTCACAGTATCATTTTTTTGCACATTTATGTCAGTTGTTTCAGTTAAGGGGGCCATGTTTTACTGCCTTTTATTTTATCCCTGAAGTCCACTTATAATGTTATATCCTTTCTAATTTTCTGTTGAATTGCACAGACTGTTCATTTTTTAGTCAAGCGTTCCCTTAACTCAAACAATATAACTTCATGGTCATGGGTTCGATTCCCAGGGAATGCATTAACTGATAAAATGCATACCATGATTGCAGCGTAAGTCACTTCAGATAAAAGGGTCTGCCAAATGCATAAGTGTAATTGCATAATTTTTTAAATATTTATATAAGATAATGAAGCCCATTTTCAGGACCATTAGGATTTTTGTGGTACAGTAAAATGACAATTAAATACATTTCACCCATAAATTATTATTGTTATTATAATGTTAAAAACATCTTATTTGCAGTGTTATTTTAGTAATATTTATATGCTATTATGCTGAATGAGCTTTTATATTTTCCGTTTTAATTGTAATTTTAGTGTAATTGTATGTGCTTTGGTCATTTTTTTTTTAAATGCCTCTTAAATTTGTTTTATTTTAGTTTAAGTTCAGTTTTAGATTTAATTCAGTTAGTAATTTTAGTACTTCAACTTATTTCAGCTTGTTGCAAGGAAACATTTTAATTATTTCTTTTTTGGTCTAATTTAAATTTAATTCTTGATAGCTCCATTACAATGAACAAAAAATGTTTTAGGTAATGATAACACTGATTACAGTAAAAGTTGCTGGAGTATTCATCCATTCCTGTGGTAGTGGAAGTCCTTGTTGCAATTTTAGAAAAACGTATTTAAAATACACTTTTGCGGTGTGATTGTGTGTAATTTTTAGTGTGAATGTTTCTTCAAGTAATGCAATTTTATATATCAAAAATTCTTATTCTAAAATTCTGTTTGAAATCCCTGAGGGATCCGATGGCTGAAATGCTAATTCGCTTCTTGCGCTGCGTCCGAGTACCGTCTGAGTTGGTACTACATTTCCATTTGAATTGAAGTTTAAAAAAGTATGCGCTGTATACTGTGAATCTGGGTAGTATGAACGAAATTCAAATGTACTACATCTGCAATGTCGTTATTGTCATGTGACGTACCAGTACCAGCAGACTTGCGTCGCTTCTTGCATTCATAAAATAATTTTTATGAATCATTTTCTCCCGTGGCATCATGGGATAGTAAAATGTTCATTGAATGCGCACTTCAGAACCTCGCCGGATGTAATCTGGGAACTTTTTGCCTACTCTTGGCGTACAGTTTTTCGTATTCGATTTGAGACGCAGCGTTGGTTTTTAGTACTACAATAGCTCTGTTATGGGATGTCTCCATGGAAACTGCAGAGTCATGTTTGGGTTTTTTCCCCCTCATGCGAACGCTGTCAAGAAGTTCGTAAATAAGAGTGAACAGGCCTTCAGATTTTCCTCCCGAGTGCTCTGATGGGATCAGCAGCTATTAGATTGCCCTAAACAAATTGAATTTGAGAAAATCATTGCTTTTAATTAGAATAAAAGCCCTCGGAGGGGTGTGGAGTGGGACGCGCCAAAGCCCGGGAGCCGCGGAAATGTTATGATAGAGAGATAGATGAGGAGCACTTCGGTTCTTCTACTGAAGAATGTGCTGCTTTATTTTGATTGCCAAACTAAAAAGACTTTTCAAGATGTTGCATATTTTTGCTGCCACTGTTGTTACTTACTTTCCTAAGAAATGTCCTCATAGTAAAATCTTTCTTACAGTATCTTTATAATTGTTTTGAAATTGCTGTTTTATTTTGCATCTGCGGTTCTAGGGTTAATGCAGGAAGTTAATGAGTCTGGAAGAGAAGAAGTTAGAGAGTGGGTTAGTCTGGTGCTCTTGTGATGCAGTTGTTTTGCGTTCCGATTAAAAAGTTCAGAAACAAGCCTCCCTTGTCTGTCGTTCTTCAGACATTACAATGTATACTAGTGTTGACCATTGACGCAAATCTCATCGTTCACAGCTCTCCGCCCGAGAAAAAACTGCCGCAAACTACAACAAGAAGCTGATAGAGAAGTTTAAGCACCACCCACAGGTGAAACGCATCGCCCGTCATCGCCACCTGCCCAGAGACGTCCTGAAACAGAAGAGAGAGCAGCAGGAAATGAAAGAAGCCCGGCGCAGGAAGTAAGTTCCCTTCACCAAATGTTAAGACCTTTTCAGTGTGGATGTTTATCTTGAACAATCCTTCATCCAGGTTTTGTGAGAACTGAGTTAAAGATATAATACACTCAAAAACCATAAACTCATTTGTGTTACATACTATTACAAATTCAACATGCTCACTGTGGCTTGTTTGGAAAAATATGGAAAAAATGACTCACTTCATCTTTAAATCTTTTGCTGTTTGGCTCCATTGTACTGGCAGCAAAAGGAAATGAATCCATGTTCGAGTTTGATTGGCATTCTGATTGTCTTTGCTTCATTGTGTGTGTGTTTTTAGGGAACAAAATGTCCTCAAACACAGCAAGCCAGGATCTGTTCCTCAACTGGCAGAAAAGAAGAAACATGTGGTGGCTGTTGTGGAGTAAAAGATGAATTAAAGAGGTGCTTTCGATGGATGGGTTTCTGTTCTCCACACTTGGACGCGCTCCAGAATATTCCACTCTTTAACTTCCATACTAAAACATTTTTTGGTATATACGAGAGCTTTCATCATACTGCTGCATTTTTCTAAAGAATTTTACGTGGACACCCTGAGCATGGAAATCGGTTGAATATGAACAATAAAACATTTCTTTATCTATGAATATTCATGTTTTAAATTTAACCTTCGCATTGATGGAAGTGGGAACAGAACTGTTCCAAATGTTTCCATCACCTTTTACTGTCAGTGTCGGGGAAAGTTACTTTCAAAAGTAATGCATTACAATTTTGTGTTACTCCCTATAAAAAGTAACTACTTAGTTTTTGTTTTTTTTTAATACAAGGAGAGCTGTCAGTCAATAAATGTGAAAAAGTAACTTGCGTTACTTATTTGGAAAAGTAACTTAGATATTTCGTTGTAAATTGAAAAAGTAAGGCTTTACTAGATACTTGAAAAAGTAATCCGATTACCTAACTCAAATTACTTGTAATACAAGTAAATTTACTTTAGAGCAAGATTACCATGTAGGTGTTCTTACTGATATTATGTGGGTTGCATTTGAAAGGGAAGGAAATCTTCAATAATTGCTAAGGTAAGATTGAGTATTGTTAAGGATCAGTTGTCTCTCGGTTCTTATTAGTTTAAATACAGCCATTAAATGCAAACCTGGTGTTATGTATAATTGTTTGCTGATGTAAACCAGTGCTGTTTTTCCTCTTCCGTTAAAAGGCTTAATGCTCAAATGAGATAAAAAGATTCTCTTCACCTTTTTAGTCCATAATCCTATCATCTCAATCCACTCCCATTTAAAACTGTCACTGTATGCGAGAAATGGAGGGAAACAAATAAATATACAATCAGAAACGGTTGCTTTGGACCTTGCACTTTCATTAATGAGTCATTAATATTATAAAACGTTGAACAGATCGTTATCTGATGCATTAATTTTGTTTAAATATTTGACTAATGATCTAAGCATTACATGTTTGATATGATATTGATAGTCATGTTAAATTTTGCTGTGGTTGAAAAAAAAACTATTATATGAAGACTAATATTTAATTCCTGTTTTTTTATTCAGCTCTAAATCAAAAAGAAATAGATTTTATAATTAATTTAGCAGTTTAAAATGTAATTAGGCATTATCATCTCTTAAAAAGGACATAGTATTATTCCATAAATGGTGTAATAAATTCACACGTTATTGGTCTATAAATGTAATCTGCAAGGGGCTCCTCTGAGGTTATTTTTAGAATTTATAGCTGATCCTGCTCGAATGAAGGTTCCAGTCCGTTTTTTCCCTATGATTTTCGACTGGCTGTCAATGAAATTGCGAATCCTACTATGGCAGAGGTTTAGATGAATATTCATGAGTTCATCATGACGTTGTGTCATCATGACCTTCCAATGATCAAGTCTTGATGCTTCAATATTCATTGCTTCATGCTGACGATGATTTCTGATTTTGGTTCCTGAATAACAAATTTGAAATGTTGGATTAGGACTTAATTATTTGCCTAGGATGATTTAATTAGATTTTTATCACTTTCTATTCAGCGTTATTCTTAAAAAGGTTTATTAAACGCGAGGGAAAGTTGTATTGTTTATTATTTATCATGGGAAACTTGGAAATCTAAAAATACCTATTTTCCTGGCATTAAATGAGGAAAAGGTTTGGTTTCTCAATATTAATCACGCACCGCTGACGTCAACAGCATCCGTTCCAATGGCGAATAAGATGCTTTTAAATATCCAAATAGACCGTGTGACGTAGAGTGGCGAAAGCGAACGCTTCCTCATGAATATTAATAACTCAGCCTTCGCCATAGCACGATTGGTAAATTCGCCTCCCAGCCGGGCGGCTTTGCTCCGCCCACACTCTTCCAATTGGGATTCTCTGTCGCTGCATCCATTTTTGTGTATTTAAGATATCTTCAAGAATTACCAAACCTGGAGGAAAGCGAGGCACCGGAGCAGAGGGACTCAAACGGGAAACAAACATTTATTATGAGATGGAAAAGAACTTTTCCAGGACGATGACAGCGATGGGTTAGACAGGATTGAACAGGATGATGGCCAAATAAAAGGCAAGAGGCGCTCTCACATCCTCACTGAGATCTGGAATAACATCTGAGATCTGCTATTTTATTCATAATGCATCGTTGCTTTATTCATTTTCTTTTTGTATTGAGGAAGAGGAGAATTTTAAACAGGATTACGTTCATTTCAATAGGACCAGCTGTATCCATTCTTCTATTGCTCAGAGAATGATTGATCTAATGCTGTAAAAATCCACCTTATATAGTCTATGAGCTTGCATTGTTATCATTTCAATAGTTGTGTAATAACTTAACCTCTTTTATAGTGTTGTAAAACATCACAACGGTCATCAGAGATGCTTTGATTCCTGAGCAACCAAAAATCCACTGATGATTGATCAAACAGACCTTGCATTCATCATGGATTAAGTCTGGTTATTGATCTTCTTCAGCATCGGCGTGTAAAGATGTCTGCTCCAGCCGGGCTCCGCAGCGGGCCTGTCCTGCCGGAGATGCCGGACCTGAGCCACCTCACCGAGGAGGAGAGGAAGATCATCCTCGGTGTCATGGACAGGCAGAAGAAAGAGGAGGAGAAAGAGCAGTCCATGTTGAAGTAAGAGCTTTATGGATCCTAAATGTGAAAAGGAGCCGAGGGAATGAGGTGTGAAGGATCCCTGTTATAGAGAGCCCGTGGTTTAGTGGTGATTCTCAGTCACATTTGTGTTTATTAGTCATATGGAGATCAGGCCTCTGCTTCATTCTCAGCTCTGGGATTGTATTATGCGCCATTTTGCGTTTATACAAGTGCACACTTCATCGTGACAGCTCATAGTACAATAGCACGCTATTCCGGTTTAATCGATGTGAATATCTGATGTTGTTTTGACCCGAGCGTTGAGGCTGCGGCGCCAGAGATTTCAGCACGACGGCGCTGTCCACTGACTTACAAACCCATTGAACGCCGTTCTCACTTGTAAAACATGGGGAATTTGAAATTGTTTTCAGCATAATTGGAAGTCATTTTAGTAATAATGCTCCTTATATTCCTTTAGGGCTTGTATTTTGTCAGAAATATGTTCATGAGCAGATGCTTAGCAGGGGTTTTCAAACTTTTTGATGCCAGGGCAGGGACCCTCAAATATTTCGACGACCTTGTGAGGGAATTTTGTCACTTTACGGTGTAAAGCCAACTATATAAGTCCAGAAATACTGTGCGCGAGAAATATTATTAGTAACAACATAACTAGCATAACAATGCTTGCTAAATAGCTTTTGTATCTTCTGTCAGAGTAACGTTAGATGTGTAAATCTTTTCACATATTGTAAATAGGGCTGTCAATGGAATAAAATAATCATGATTTACGCCACTATTTTCTTAATGTTTTGTTTGAAAACCCCTGCTAGACAACAAAAAAAAAAATGTTGTTGTTGTTTGTCTAATGTTTAGAAAGTTCTGGTTTCTTGTTTAGAGAGAATGTTTGGTTTTCAGTAAGCAAACCAAGATGATTTTGTGTTATTTTATGATGTATATATGAATTTTGACCAGTGTTGTAATGCATTACAATATTGGGTTACTCCCGGTAAAAAAAAGTAACTAATTGCGTTACTTAGTTACTTTTTAAGCATTACAATACTTTTGGCAAATATAAAGGCTTAGAAGTGAAAAAAGAAGCAAATTCACGCCTGTACAGTAGAGGGCGCAGCTCAAACAAACCTTTCAGTAATGTTGCATGCAAAAACATGGGAAAACAACGTACTTGCATTACTTATTTGCTACTCAGATATTTTGTAATACATTTAAAAGTAATGCATTACATTACTAGTTACTTAAAAAAGTAATCTGATTATGTAACTTGCGTTACTTGTAATGCGTTACTCCCAACACTGGTATTGACACCATGTGAAAAAACCTGTAAGTCGGTGATTAGGTGAAAATGTTTCTTTCTATTTGCAATTTCTTGACGCCTCTGAAAACAAGGTAAATCTTTTAAGGCTAATTATGGCTAATGACGTATCTGATTTCTCCCAGCTAGTGCTTGAAATTTGGTAGCATTGTGCAACAAATGTGTGCACAAACTCTCTATGATTCAAACAGGAAATATGAGCAACCATGCTGTGTCTTTAGCTCATGGATTTATTTTTTTTTTTGTGAGGGTGTGGAGATGTGCGTCTATCATTTAGGTAAATATTAACACCGCAGTATGGGAATAGGGCCGATTCCGTGCAATAAGTGAAGTAAACATGAGTCACAGACTTAAAGCCTCGTTGCTGGTGTGTGTGTGTTTTAGGTGAGTCACTTGATCCCTCCCTCTTAAACACACACGTCCACCATTCATAGTTTCGAGAGAGATGTGGAGTGCTGATGTCACATAGGGGAGGGTGATGGTTGGTTAGCATCAGTGTGGACGCAGTCACGAGGCCTCTGATCTTTTCTAGAGTAGTGTGCAAACGGCCGGTGTAGAGTTACACAACAACACGGCGGCTTGTTGGCCCCTGACTGTTACTTATACTGAACAGTGAATGTGAAGAGCTGCTGCCCGTGTCATTTGACTCAAGGCCTGATCACATTCTCATCGTTGGTCCACAAGGCCATGCCTTCATTTGTGTTATTTAAAGTGTCATAACATCATAATTTGCATTATTTTTTTTTTTTTCCTGTAAACCAGGGGTGTCAAACTCAGTTCCTGGAGGGCCACCGTCCCCGCACAACCCTGCTTCAACACATACCTGTAGTTTTCAGATAATCTTGAAGGACTTTGATTAGCTGGATCAGGTCCATTTAATTGGGATTGAAGCTAAACGCTGCAGGACTGTGGCCCTCCAGGAACTGAGTTTTGTACCCTCTGACTCACATAAAACCTCAAATAACTTAAAGGTAGGGTAGGCAATTGCAGAGAGGCTAGCAATAGCAAGTTAGATTTGAAAGCTTAAGATCGTACGCTCGCTAAGAGCGTCCCCAAAGCCACGCCTCCTTCAAAACACATGAACGCGCACAGCAGGTTCCGCAAAGCGTCAACGAGAGACGTCGTTAAATTGCCTCATGTCTCAAAGCACATGATATTACAATAATAATGAACGTAAACAACTTACAGAGCTCGGACTTGACTGCTGCAGATTCATTTCGCCGTTGACATAGAAATGCATAAATCCGACTGAACAGCTCCGGGTAGAATGTCACGGGTTGCCGTCTTGTAATGACACTTACGACATGGTGTGAACGCAGAATAAGCTTGTTGTTTTGGTTCAGGAGGAACTGTAAAAAGCGGCTGATGTTTGTTGCCTTTGGACCGAATGCAATGATTGGACGAACGTTTTTTGGTCCTGAGACTTCAACAGAATATATATATGTACATGTTTTAATATTTAGACCACTTATATTCTTCATTGCTATCAGGATGTAAAGAGAGTTTCAACTACTATAAAAAAAAAAGTGTAAAACAAATTGCCTACTCTACTTACTATTTTCAGTCGAATAGACTGATTTAGCTACTTTTAAGACTTATATTCATAGACAAGCTCTGTAATGATTGGCTAACCTCATAGGAACTGATGCTGGTTTCACAGCGCATATTTTTTCCAGCGTGCATGTTAACCAATGGGTGCATTCACACCGGGAGCAGGAGCAGCGCGTGAGCATCAAGCTGAAGTGCGTGAGCTGCAGTGAAGCGGAGGTTTCGGCGCCGAGTCTATAGGCTTATTTGAGAAGAACTACATTAGCCCGTCACCGGCTGGCGAGATCTGCCGGTTGCAGGCGGGGGAGGAGTACAGAGACGGCAGTCAGGTCGGACACTTCGTGCTTTCCGTAGTTGGTGCAGACCACGTGATTGTTGCGTTTATTGTAGCTGAAGAAGTGGGTGCGATTGAAATTGAAATTAACAATGGTTAAATACTTGTCTAAGAAAAAACACGGAACATCCTTGTCGTCACAGAATCTGACCAATGAGAATAAAGTGTGTCATCATCGATTTTGAGCAACTGCGGCGCCTTACCTATAGGCGGCTGGTGTCGTTTTGCTCTCGCGGTTCTCTGATGGCACATGTGATCGTAAGCAGCCTGCCGCACCGATCAAAGTCAGACGAATTTTCTAACCAGAATGCATTGCTTTTGTCAGGCGGCAGCTGATCTTTGAACAAGCCTTATTTTTCCTGCGTTGCTGACGCTCAATTAAAGTGAAAGTACACTTTTGATGGACAAAACATGTATGATTTCACAAAAAAAGTGCTCAAAATGCACAGAATGAGCATGTCTAGTGTGTTTTAACAAGAATGTCAGAAATATTTATAGAAGATTTACCCATTTAACTTTTATTCAGTTTGGGTGAAAGTACGCTTTATTATAATAAAAAACTAAAGTAAACTAGCCAGAAAATATAATAGAGTTATTACACAGACAGGAAGCAATACCTAAATT
Source organism: Zacco platypus (assembly GCA_038088235.1). Taxonomy (NCBI): domain Eukaryota; kingdom Metazoa; phylum Chordata; class Actinopteri; order Cypriniformes; family Xenocyprididae; genus Zacco; species Zacco platypus. The sequence continues at coordinate 5,614,776 of CM076077.1, forward strand.
AAAACCGAGTTTGCTGTCTTGTAAACATGTACACGAGGCAGATGATGAGACAAGGCTTTTTGTTTGTTTGTTTGTTTATTATGTACGTTTACATGAGAATCTGGTACACCTCCCCATGTAAACAAACTTTCAAGACAGTTAAGTTTATAAATGACCAACTTATAAAAATTCATAGTTTTCTTTGTAAAGAAATGCTCACTTTATTTGTAGCTTGTAGCCGCTGCTGTGACGCTGTAGTTACACTCACGCGCCAATTTTTGCATCGTATTGTGACAGATTCATGCAGCAGTCTGTGTGGAAATGTGCCATTCAAGCTGTTTAAATCAGGTTGAAATGCTCAGAAACCTTGATTAACAAACTTTAGCCCCTTTTTTTCTCATGTTAGGCTCTTTCAGCAGGATCTGCAGAGTTGAAGGTGCTACACACAGACAGATTTGACTGACTTTACTTACTTTTTTCTTTTTTCATTAGTTCTTCTGGTGTTTAGGATTAATGGTACCTGTCATACTTCCTCCTTGCCTAGATGATTGGGAAAAGTTGGTGTCGTTGGCGTGTAAATGAGGCGAATCATAATTGTGTTAAAGCATCTTTTTGATTTTGTGGAAGTTCCTTTTTTGTAGCTTAGTTTGAATAAAAGCTCTTTTGCGCTGGGAACAAAGTTTTGAGTTTACGGTATCATATTTGCTCATTCGCGTGATGGTGCTGGAATTAGATTTTGTCTAGTCGAGGAGGTGATGGAGAAGAAGCAGGTTGACTGGACAGTGAGATTTTTATCTCGGGCTGTTGCACCATAAATCTCAGCGTAATCATGACAGTCAGGCCACGGGATGTTCCTTTAGAAGAAAGGATGTTTTTTTAAAGAGGCATAAACACAAACACACAACAGTGGCTGTAAGCCAGATCAGGGAATCCTGGGAGAATGAAGAGATGAAGAAGCCCGCTGTAGAAGTGTTTGCCAACTTCCTGTCATCTCACTGGATGAGCCACAAAGAAATTGAAACAAATCCAACAGGAGAGCGAGGGAGAGTTTTAGTAGCTGAAAGTGAGAGCGTGCCAAGGGAGGTGTTTATAGAGTATGAAAGAATGAGAGACAGGATGTTTAAGAGATTTGACTGGAGAGATTGCATTTTTGCAGATTGATATTATGTAGGGGGTTGTCCCTCTCCTGCTGGGGTCACTGAGGCCTATGGGTAAGACTGAAGGTGCGTCCCATTTTGATGTTCGATTAACATTAAAAACACACACAGACAGAGCAGGAAAACAGCGCATACACGAATGACTTGAGTGCTTGAAAACAGAGTCCACTAGGTAGTGTGCACGTGTTGAATACCGTACGTCTTTCTGCATATGGACAAAGGAGAATACTTTGAAAGGCACTCAATTGTGAGCGAAAACGGAGTGGAACGTGGAAAATTAAGTGTAGGAGGGTTGGGTGTCAGCATTGAATGTTTGAATATAGTTTATGTGGAGCAAATTGGAACACTCCTAATGCACAGGTTTTACCCTAAAGGAGGCTGTACTGCACTAACTAGGGGACTAATTGCAACTGCTAGGTGGAACAAACTGTGATTTGCACAACTGTCTGATCAAAATAAATGAAAAGAAAACTAGTATTGTGGATTTGTTCCTTTGTCCAGTAACACTTTAGTTTAGGGTCCAACTCTCACTATGAACTTGTTGCTTATTAGCATGCGTACTGGGATATTAGCTGTTTATTAGTACTTATAAAGCAGATATTAATGCCTTATTCTGTATGACCATATTGTACATCTCCAAATCCTACCCAATAGCTAAACGAAATAACCTTAAATTGTAATTAGGGGTTTATTGAAGCGTAATTTAATAGTTAGTAAATAGTTAGAACTGGACCCTAAACTAAAGTGTGACCATTTTTCCTATTGTACCGAAATCGCAGATGAGTACATAGATGAGTACACAGATGAGTACATAGTGCACAAGTACATAGTGTATAGTGCGTCATTTGGGATGCAACTCGAGACTTGTATCACCCTGTGAAAGAAAGTGCACTCAAGTTGGTTCGTGCTTCCCACCACCACCCATAATCCTCTCTCTCTCTCTCTCTCTCTCTCACTATATATCTATCTCTCTATATATATTCTTTCTGTCTCTTTCTCACATAGCCAGACTGTTGACTTACAGTTCTCATTTGCAACCTATTCCTGCTAAGAAATATCATCTTAGACATGAAGACTATGTGACCAACATGTATAGCTGTCAACCGCAGTTCATTAAATTGATGTCAGTCCAGAATACAGATCTACTCTTGGATATATAGCTTATTTTCTCCTAAGTAACTAAACAAATATTAGAGTATATTTCAAAGATTTGATGCCACCAACCTGGCAAACTTTGACAAATCTAAATGACTAGTTACTTCTCAAAATTGCTCTCTGCATTAAAGGTGCAGTATGTAATATTGACAGCTAGTGGTTGAAATAGGCACTGCAGTCCAAATTCAAAATATTGGAGAGGGTTGTTTCCCCGCCCCCTCCTCCTCAGACTCGACGCTCATGCGAGTTTCCAGATTTAGCAAGCGCAATTGACAATGGAAAGCGACCAGCCTTACACTGTAAGCTGATCAGCTAATGTATCTGCGTTTTAATATACCTCTTTTTAGATTGATGCTGAGGCTTTTTAGGTTAGGTAGAATCTGCAATCTCTGACCCAGTTTGTTTGCTGGCCTTTATTGCTGAAATACGTTGTTTTACACAAGTTGGCGACCCGGGATATCAGGAATACTATTGGGTAAATTAGCAGTGGGTGGAATCACACAGTCCAAAACAAAAATAGACAAACAGTAAAATAACTGGCTGGGGCATTGTTTTGCTGAGGAGCATGTAAAGTTATTTGAACTTTCCTAAATATCTTAATACATATTGTGGTATTTTTAAGCTTTAGTACAGTAAAAAAAAAATTACAGCACTTTCAAAATTGCATAAACATGCATTTGTTTCCAGACAAACTCCCGGGCGTCAACCAGAATGGCTTTTTGCTTCTAGTGTTTGCCAGTTTTATGCATCAGCCGGTCAGTGATTGGACTGTGGGCTGAGGCTGAGACTGTCCTTTGCTCATACGGTGAAATGATTTCCATCAGTAATCACGGGAATCCCTCCTCAAATCCGTCTGTAGATTCCAATAGCAAGGAGGTGAGGAACGTTGCGACTATTATAGTACACATGGCATCCTCCGCTACTATGTAAAGAACCTCCATGAGACCCCCCTCCCCCACACACACATCTTGTCGCTCAATCCACACTGCAGAACACACACCAAATGGCTCCGTCCTGCTCATTAGCGTCTTCCATCAGCATCCTAGCTGGCATACGGCATGTTAATGGGCTGGTTTGTAAAAACACCGTGTGTTGGTTAACCAAAAGTGGAGGGTGTGTCTTTTAGCTCAGTTCCAAAACCTAGTGAGCTGCCTTATGGCCTAGATACAGTAGGTAGCAGTCTTATAAGACAGCATTCTAAATTGAATCCCCCAATGTGACTGATTTGGAACGCTCTGCATAGACGGTAGGGCAGCGTATAAATCACGCTGCTCACTTAAAGCAATACTTTGATTTTGATTCACAAACTCGCGATTCGATTTAAATATGATCTCAGTTCAATTCGATATTGATCCATTTGTATATTTATCAAGAATAGTACAAAAAAGTTCTCAACTAATGCTGTAAACTATACAGGAAATCTTGTCAGTTGGTACATTACTATTAAAGCCTAACAACTGATATGTAGACAAACATGTACTGTACATTGCACATAAGGCAGGTTTTTATTATAAAAACATTATAATTATGCATTTTTAATATATTAATGAGATTTTGGAGATTTTAATGATCTCGTGCCACTCGCAAGATTAAAATGTGACGAGGTGAAAAGCTGTCTTGTGAAATTGCCATGATGGATAGTGAGGGTGAAATTAGGATAGAATATGCCACCACTACGTTTACATTACACCTCCTCTCCTTAGTTTTTTTAGAAATAAAAGTTAATTCAGTTGGATAATGGTCGCTTCAATACCATCCAGCTTATCCAACACGAGCTGCAGCACTGTATGTAGTGTAGCAGGAATCAGAGTTCACTGATCACGTGACGAGGGTGAGTGATGAGATGACTGACAAGACCATGGCAGAGGATTTATTGCACAACAGAGCCTAAGCGTCTGACAAATGTCTTATCTTGTAGAATGTTTGCTCATCTCCTTCGAAAGTACAGAAATAGAAAGTAAAACGCGAGCGCGCATTCAAATGCGACTTCAATGCCCCGCATTTTTAAAGTGATTGAATGTTTATGAATTTTACTGCATATGATAATTTATACTCAGAAAGTAGAACTGATTAGTTATTTCAAATGCACCTGCAGACTATTTTTCTAATCATGTATTTCGTTATTGAGAATTTCTTAAAAATACTATGTAAAAATCAGCCCTATAAAATAGTTTTTACATCATGTATATTTGCAATGCTTTTCATTATGGAATGAAATGTAAATTAAAATTAGAATTGTTGCCTATTGGCAGCTAACTGAAATAAAAAATTTGAAGTACTAAAATTACTAAAACTGAAATAAATTAAAAAAAATAATTTCAGCTAAATAGAAATATTAAAAAACATAATAAAAAGGACAAAAGCACATAGCAAAATTACTGATCCTTAAACTAAAATGAAAATATAAAACTGAAACTAATTTAAAATATTAAATAATTCTATAATGGTTTATAAAAATATCAGAATTTAATATGATATTTTAGAATAAATAGTAACAGTATGCTACTGAAATGATCTACTGTATCCCACAATGCAATGTGCTTGACCTGACTTTCCATTTCCATGTAGTGAATGAACCATAAGTAATAAAAGCTGTGATTTTATAATTGTACTGTCAAAAAATAAAAAAATAAATGGGCAAAACCTGATTAAAATGCAAAAAACTCCACTTACGGAATTAAACATGAGGGCATGTGACTGCAATATAGCAAACTACTCTTTAAAACTAGAAATTAGAAATTAATTCGGAACATAACGTAGATATAAACTGTACATTTATGTGTGCTGTAGGTCCAAGATACATTTGTTGACTCATCAGTAAAACAGAATGAATGACCTCAAACTAACATGCTGTGATACGCAGTGTATGAGTAAATCAGAACTCAGCCAGTTTCCTGTGCAGCGGAAGCGCCCAGCGTGAGTATAGTACACAGAGCGGTACGTCACAGTGCAGAGAAACCCAACACTCCTGCTGTATAGTGCTGCTCTGCTATTGCATAAGACTGCCCGGCATGCTGGGAAACACGGAGAGAACAGCGTTTAGAATCGTCCTGGCACAAATTCAATCTGCCTTGACGTTTCTCAGTTTGCTTTACATTTATAGGCACGCAGAGTCTTTGATTACAGACAGGCTACTTAAAGAGAAATCATTTTTGCTGCATTTTTACAAACCTGTTCACACCAAGGACAATAAGTATGAAAATAACAATAAAGATTTAGTTAGAAAAATAAAAGAATAGCAGAGTAGACCACAGCTATAAAGATAATGGCAAAGAAGAACAATATCGCTGGAATCACTTTCAGTAAGATTTGCTCCAGCTTATGAATGATAAAAACATTGACAAACATTGTATTTTTACTCATATATATATACACACACACATATTAACCCTTTTCTATACTGGCTTGGCTACTTTGTTTCATGCATGAAAACGAACTGGTGCTGACAATCTCTAAAAATTACGGGAAATCTCCATAAGTCCAAACAACTTATTCACTATATTCTGAAATCTCCTGAAGTTATACGATACTTTAGAGTGCAGAAGAGAATGAAATTGAAGTAATTATTTTTTGTAGCTTTTAAATCTCATTTGCACTTTTTTTTTTTGAAAATTGCCCCCTATTTATTTCTTAAATGGGACCTATTTTACCCCTTTTAAGAAGATATAAGTCTCTGGTGTCCCCAGAATGTGTCTGTGAAGTTTCATTTATTAAGTTGCCTCTGTTTGGTTTTGAGCAAAACACATATGTGTGTCTCTTTAAATGCAAATGAGCTGCTGCTCCCTGCTCCCTTTCCAAAAGAGGGCGGAGCTTCAACAGCTCACGCTTCAGATGTCCAACAACAACAAAGCTGGAGAATCTCACGCAGCCAAAATAATGATTGTCAGTAACGTGTTCAGCCTTACAGTGTTCAAACCGGAGTCGACACTGATGGAGAGACTGGACGTTTCTGAATGGTTTGTGTATAAATTTCTGTAGTTGCTGTGGAGTTGATTCAACTCATCGACTAGCATATGCCGTCATGTTAATCTTTTGTGCAAATCTAGCATTGAATTGATCCTCGTTTGTGAATCAGTCCGGCGTAAAATGACGGCATCAACAACACTCTACTACAACAACTCTTCCTCTTCTCTAAAGCAGCCCAACATGGTTGGGCCCCTTTGTTTGCATGTTCTCGGGGCAGGGTTTATGTAAATTTTGAATGTTTCCACATTTTGCAAAATGTAATAATTTGCTCCTCCTCTGAAATAACTTTGCTCTCATGTGTCCCTTCTAGGATGATTCAATCAATGTCCCGTAGATAAAATCGAATCCCTCCCTACGTGATTTCTTCTTTGATTTTCCTGCTTCGCTTTGAAAAAAGTCAGACTACAGAAGTAAAATGACTGTTTACTTCGTTCCTTCATCTTTATATGTCAAGAGATTGACAGTGAAGCGATGGAGTGCCGGCCAGTCAAAATGAGCGCAGAAATGTGAGAGTGTGATGTGGCACTGGTTCATCTGAAGCTGATTGCATGCAAATCCTGAAGAGCCTCACGTTATTCATGGGTGACTATAAATAGCTTTGGACTGAAGTCCCTCTCTTTGCTTTGTTGGGGTAGTAGAAGAACTAGCAGTCAGATCACGTTGCATTAGGCAACATTCACCTCCCATAATGCCGTAGAATGACTGCTTAATGAAGAGATGCCAAACACACTTGGGTGATGCTTTAAACATCACTGTAGAAAGAACGGTTTGCCTTTTTGGAGTCAGGTTTGGAGTTTGTATGATGCTTATTTTAAGTGTCTACTAGCATGGAGTGAGATATTTATTCTCATTGGGAGCTGTGCAGGGAATTGTGGGAAAGGTAGCAAAAGCAAGGGAGAAAGTGTTTAACTAGACTGCTGTTTAAAAGTTTGGTTTTGGTGCATTTTTTTATGTTTTTGAAAGAAGTCTTTTATATACAGTAAATTACTGTGATGAGGGGAAAAAATACTATGGAACATCTACTGTCTGGTTACCAACATTCTTCAAAATATCTTCTTTTGTGTTCATCAGAAGAAAGAAATTCATACAGGTTTGGAACAACCTGAGGGTGAGTAAATGATGACAGAATTTTTATTTTTGAGTGAACTATCCCTTTAAGAACATTATTTCTGTGAAGCAGTTGTGTCTGGCCCATTTTCTCAATCTAATCTCTTTTCTCCATCTGGGAAGTATTTAAATTACTTTTTGCATGTTCTTAACGGAACAGTTCACCCAAAATTTCTGCCATCATTTACTCGCTCTCATGTCATTCTAAAAACTCTTTATCTCCCATTTAACGTAAAAGGAGATGAGGGATACTACCGATCAGCTCTAAAAGCATCCAAAGAGCATTTGTCAGTATGTGGTAAAAATCATCCTCTCTTCCACAAATTCCCGTGTCATTTGTGTTTGCACGTATTAGAAAGTGCCTTAAGACAGGACATGCCAGATTTGATGTCAGATGTCATTCTATGTTTGCTGTCATTCAGGTTTGGAATGACATGGTGACGAGTAAAGTATTCACCTTCACGATGAAGTATTCTTTAAACAAACATTTCAATGGTCTGTAACCTGAATTTAAGAATTTATTTTTTGAAAGAAATTAATACTTTCATTCCATAAATAATGGAGGCTTGTTTTTGAAACTGAATAAAAATAATAAAAAAAGGTAATTGGGACTTTTTATCTCACAATTCTGAATTTTTTTCTGGGAACTGCAAGTTTAGGTCTCACAATTCTGTCTTTTTTCTCAGAATTGCATGATATAAATCCACAATTACGATTTATAAAGTCAGAATTGAGTGATATAAATTCACTTTTGCTAGTTATAAAGTCGCAATTACGTGATATAAAGTGAGAATTGTGAGTTATTGTCAGAATTTTGAGATATAAAGTCAGAATTCTGAGAAAAAAAGTATTTTTTCCCAGATTTGGACTTAACTCGCAATTATGAGTTTATATCTCAATTCTGAGAAAAGAAGACAGAATTGCTTGAAAAACATCAATATTGCGAGAAAAAAAAGCCAGAATTGCAAGATAAAAACTAGTTATCTTTTAATGCTGACTTTATAACAAGCAATTGCAACTATATATCACAAAATTCTGACTTTATAACTCGAATTTCTGACTTTATATCTCGCAATTATAAGAAAAAAAGTCAGAATTGTGAGATGTAAACTTGTGGTTTCCACAAAAATAAGCCATGACTATTTTTAACATTGATAATAATAATAAATATTTCTAGAGCAGCAAATCAGGATTTCAACTGTGCCATCATTACACTTTAAAATGAATGAAAATACAAAAGTTATTTTAAATTTTAATAATATTTCACAATATTGCAGTTTTTACTGTTTTTGATTTTAAAAAATGCAGCCTTGGTGAACATAAGATGCAGTTTAAAAATCTTCCTGACCTCAGAACAGTAGTGTATTTTGACCCAGCATAGATTTAATCACGTGGTTCATTTCTGCAGTGTTTCTTGATCATCAGTCAATGAAGGAACTCTGGCTCATGTGTTACTGGAGGAAGCGACACTAGTCGTAATGGTTTCTCTTATCTGAGTCACTACAAACCTCTGTAGGATCAACAAGATCATCCGGCGATAAGTAGAACCGTAACTGTGCGAGCCATTAGGCAGTGCGTTCTCGCCGGGGAATCATTGTGTTTTGATGTCTGCTGGACCATTCAAGATGTCAGGTGGCAAGGGAACACTCTCGTCACACCGTGCTGTTTCTCGGGCTGGATAAAACCGGTCTGTCTATTGAAAGTTGGTTTCTAGTCTGTTGGCTCAATCCCGTGGTTAGTTTGTTTTGGTCTAGTGATTCTTCTTTTTGAGCGCCTCTCATCTGCTTGATTGATGGGAGTATAGAATGAATGCTGAATCAAATGGACGCTATTGTCCTCGTGCAACCCCCAGCCTATAGTGAGAGTGTGTAATGTAATCAGCAGAACACCACTGATCATTATGAGCTAATGCAGTGCGCAGTGTTCTGACACACCGTGTGCTGGACACGCTTAAAAATCAAAGTTCTTTATTGGCATTGATGGAAGAACCTTTAACATCATGGAACCTTTACATTCCACAAAAAGTTCTTGAAGATTTTAAAAAATGGTTCTTTTAAGAACTAAGAACTGCTCCCTGAAAGGTTCTTTAAAGAACCAGAAGTGTTTCTTCTATGGTTTCTTTCTTCTATTAAAGTCTAGTCCAGTTTGCAGTTTATTTTAGCCAAGGATTAGCAAGAAGAAACTGCATTACTGACATATTTGTGTTTTTTCATGCTGTCTAGGGGCGAGTTTATTGGAAATAGATGATGTTGCATTGAATGAACAGTGTATAAAATGTGACTTTGCAGTCTCTGCTGCTCTATTTTTTTTTTTTTTACTTTTTATTTATGATTTTAATATTTTAACAAAACATCCCCATCCTCAACATTCAAACCCCTTACAAATGAGGGACAGACAAATAATAATAATAGAATATATAAGTAAAATAATAATAAATAAGTAAAAACAACAACAATAATAGTAATAATAATAATAAATGAATAAAATGAAATAAAATTCACTGTCATCATGCATTCTCTTTGCAGAGGAAACATTTGTACATCAAATCACAAGAGCAGGTTGCATAATACATTAGTTGGCCCAACTTAAATTACATGTCCAAATGTCTTGTTCTGCTGCTGTTTTAACAGAGAACACAGACTAAATGAGTGGAAATGTGTTATGTGAATTTATACTGGTCAAAAAAGATGGATAAAACCATTTATAATATCATAAACTTTTTATTCATCAAAAAATCCTAAAACTGAAACTATATCACTGTTTACTGAACAACATTAAGCAGCACAACAGCTTTGAACGTTCATAATAAGAAATGTTTTTGAGCAGCAAATCAGCATATCAGAATGATTTCTGAAGGATCATGTGACACTGAACATTGGAGTAATGATGCTGAATATTCAGCTTTAATCACAGGAATAAACAGTTTTTTAAAAAAAAAAATTGTAATAATATTTCACAATATTACTGTTTTATTGCATCAAATCAAATGAAATAAATTCAGCCTTGGTGAGAGTCGTCTTTCAAAAACATTAAAACATCTTTACTGACCCCAAACTTTGAACAGCAGTCTGCTTGTGAATTTTATTCGCTCAGTTTTGTTAAAGGCACGTTATCTTTTGGATTTAACACCATGAACCTTGTCTAGTGACTAGTTCTTCCTCAGATATGCTCATTGTGCCTGTAAACATAAACTTTTTAAAACTTTGCATCCTGACGTTACATCCTGCACAATCGAATTGTAACTGGTTACATCAGCAGCTTTTGCTATTTTGGTGTACATGTATCAGATGATCAGTGGGCGATCAGTCTGAGATTAGATTGTGCTGGTCTGTGACTCTGTAAGATCAGATTCAGCACCCTGGACAGCAGCACCGAGAGCTGACGCCCGATCCTTTAAAGGCATAGTTCACCCAAAAATCAAAATTCTGTTATCATTTACTTACCCTCATGTCCTTCCAAACCTGTATGGTTTTCTGTCTTCTGAACTTGAATGAAGATATTTTAAGAAATGTCTGAAAGCGATGTCTTTACACTGGAGGTCAATGGACGCCAATGTCATGCACGTTTAGAACAATGTCAGATAAAAATGAAAAAATTGGTAAAAAACAAAAATGTGTATGTATATATATATATATATATATATAAATATATATATATATATATATATATATATATATATATATATATATATATATATATATATATATATATATATATATATATGTGTGTGTGCATTTTTTGACAAGAAAGATAAAATTTGGGAATGACAAGTGCTTTTTGACAATTAAAATGACAATTCTGGCATCATTTACTCAATCTCATGTTTTTCCATGAGTTGTATGGACAACTTTCATGCTACTTTATGGTGCTGTTTATTCTTGGGATTCTCCTCCATTTAGATGAAAAACAAAATATATTTAAAAGGCAGAATAGTCTTTATTGAACTCCTATTCAACTCCTTCATATGACGAGGATTGAAGAAAAAATTCAAAGGCATTCATTTAATCGGTCACTCGTCTTCCGTTATTAATCAGCGAGCGTGAAAGACCGATTCGTGTGGTTTTAGGTCAGCTAACGGTACGGCATGTTGAAATGATGACAGACTTTTTTACAAAATTTAATGCCTTCGTTCATGTGTATTTGTTACTGCCTGATGAGTCCAAATGTGCCTCATGGCGCTGTTTTTGCTGTGACAGTCGACTGCTTATGTAGGATGGATGCTACTTTGGATATCATTTCTTTGGGAAATGATAGGTGTCCTATGTCTGACCCAGTCCGATCGGATTTGGTAACCACACTAATGACTTTTTGGCACAGTTGTTATTGTGTGTGTGTGTGTGTTTGTGGCCACATTAACATATGTGTTACGCACACTGACAACGTTTAACTTGCTGGACAGGGACAGGAAACTGCGCTCTCCAACAATGCTAGGAGTATCCATTACCGCTCTATTGTTAGTCATGTAGGCTATTATTGTAACTTACTCTTAAGAGATGTTCCCGCACCCTCCCCCCCACCCACAGGCACGACAACAGCACAGCCACATGTGTGTCACCCACGACTATTTCATTTTCTCAGGATCAGGTTTATACGTATGTACACGTGTCATACAACAAATCATAGTTATAAACAAATTACGTTTTCCTCAATCATCCATTTTGTTGGTCTTTGGCTGATTTTTAGTGGTCATATAAAATCAGTTCACTTCAAGTTCACACAGCAGAGTAACTATGGGTTTAGTTTATAACTTCTCGTGTTCCACTAACCTTTAACAAGCACAAAGTGTACATAGTAAATATATTGTTTAACTGCTGTTTTTTTTTTACTGTCTTTTCATCAAATAATCCTGGAAAAATGATGTTCCACAAAAATATGAAGCAAAAAAACTGTTTTCAACATTGAAATTAATACGAAATGTTTCTTGAGCAGCAAATCAGCGCATTAGAATGATTTCAGAAGGATCATGTGACACTAAAAACTGAAGTAATTATGCTAAATATTCAGCTTTGCATCACAGGAATAAATTACATTTTAAAATAAATTTCAATAGAAAACAGTTATTTCAAATTGTAAAATTTATTTTAGATTGTATTTCACAATCACAGTTTTTACTGTATTTTGATAAAAAGTTCAGTATTTGGGAGCGTAAAACATAATAATAAAATCTTACTGACCCCAATCTTTTAAATGGTAAACTTTTTTAAATTTCACAAGATGTAATATTAGTCTCTGGTGTCCCCAGAATGTGTCTGTGAAATTTCAGGTCAAAATACCCCACAGATCATTTATTATAGCTCGTCAAATTTGCCCCTATTTGGTTGTGAGAAAAAAATCTGTTTTTGTCTGTGTCCCTTTAAATGCAAATGAGCTGCTGCTCCCGGCCGCTTTCCAGAAGAGGGCGGAGCCTCAACAGCTCGCGCTTCGGTTGATCAACAACAACAAAGCTGGAGAATCTCACACAGCTAAAATGATTCTTGTCAGTAACATGTTCAGCCTTACATTGTTCAAACCGGAGTCGACACTGATGGAGGAAGAAGTTACAACTTTTAGAATGAAACTGGACGTTTCTGAATGGATAGTGCATACATTTCTGTAGTTGCTGTGGAGTTGATTCAACTCATCGACTAGCATGTGCCGTCATGTTAATCTTTTGTGAAAATCCAGCATTGAATTGACCCTCGTTTGTGAAGCAGTCTGCCGTAAAATGACGGCATCAACAACACTCTACTACAACAACTCTTCCTCTTCTCTAAAGCAGCCCAACATGGCCTCAACCCCTTTATTGCATGTTCCCAGAGGCAGGGTTTATGTAAATTCTGGGGTTTGTGATGTCACTAACCCAGGAAGAAGCTCAGTGTAGTTCCTACCAGCCATTTGTTGTAGTCCTTAAAAAGCGATTTCTGTAAAAGAAAATATCTCCCTTTGCATTGAACTTTGAGCGTCGTAACTTTACAGATGTTGTTTCTGCTAAAACATCAACATTAAACACTAACTAAAGTTAAAAAAGTGAAATCATAAAATCCCTTAAACAATAATCTGGCAGGGGTCAGAATTCGGTGCAGAATTCAGAACACCAGCGACCAAAGAACTGCTCGTATGTGACTTGATTCCCATCAGAGCAGAATTGTGACAAATGTTGAACTAGAGTGACCTTGAAGTCTCATGAAGTCCGATCTGACTGTTCAGACTGAGGTCGTATTGGAAAACATCAGACCTGTATCAGATTTAGAACCACATATGAAAGAGTCCCAAATCTGAAAGATAAGGTTCAATGTGGTTTGTGCCCTCCCCCTCAGCATGGCAGAGTCAACATTACAGATCTGAGCTCTTTAGAAAAGTAATAGCACATCACTAGCTGATTTGAAGTATCATTTATGTCTGTACAAGTTAGTCACTGAAGTTTAAAACTTATGGTGGGGTTTGTTTAAATTGTAGTAGTGATTATTGCCAAGAAACAAACATAAACTTGAAAAAATTGACAGAAAACGTGCTTAAAAAAGCACAAATGAGTGTTGTGCCGTAGCATGGTTTTATTTTTGACCCATTCTCCATTTTCATTTGGCATTTGCGTGCTCATCATCTTGATTGTTTGTGTTTAGGATCATGTTGCAACATCTGCTTACGGATCTGAAAAGTGAACGTGTGTTTCTGAAAGCTGGGTGTATAGGAGGGCTCTAAATGTGAGGAGGGATTTAAAGCTGTCACTCAAAGGTTAACCAGGGTCTGCTGCGACCAATCGCGGCACTCTGAGCTCAAATGAGATTGCTTTTTGATCCAGATGCCACTGCGGAACCGATGACAGCTGGAATCGAGAGCTCCCTCAGTGCTAATCCTCTTTTAAAGGGAAATGTGTTCAAGGGAGGCACTTCCCCTGCCACCCTGCTGAATGGTCCTAATGAACAGGTGTCTGTCGCTATGATGGACCGCCTTGAACCCGTCTGCTATTTCAGGCATCGCTGTGTGAGGGCAGGGCGAGCTGTAAATTTAGCTTGCTTTTGGCTCAAGAACAGCCTTTGTGCTTGCATGTGGTCATGCTGTGTTCCAAAACCCAACGTAGGGAGCGTTTAAAGGTTTCAAAAGTAGGCGACTTAATGATGCTGCTGCCTTTTGGTGACATTTTTTAAGGGGCATGTCAAAAAATGTAATCCCATAATGCATTGCGAGAAGCTCAGTGATCAATAATGAGATGGTGGGCGAAATGTCAATTAGGAATATAATTTATTAAATACTAACATGCATCGATTAGTTCACATTGATTGGAATCTGACTATATATAGATCCTTTTCACAGACTGTTATGACTTGTTTCTACAGTTATTAATGTCGTAAATCTAGCAAAGTTTATATGTATATATACACACACTACACTTTGTGTTATATTACCTTTGCATTAAATTACAGAAAACTAGTTATGGTTGCTGAGAGAGAGATTTTAATACAACAGCTGAGAGAGTGATGGCAAATTTGACATGTTTCTCTCTTCTGACCAACGCAATCAATGTCTCTCTATTTTTTCCTCTTTTTTCTTTTGCTACTGGAGCAAAAGATATGGAAACTTGTTTCTGCCATGAAATAAAAAAGGTAATTGTGACTACTCACAATTGCGAGTTATAAAGTCAGAACTGTGTGTGAGTGATAGAAAGTCAGAAATGTGTAATATAAAGTCAGAATCGCGAATTCTAAAGTCAGAATTGACCCTTCGCAAATAGTTTGATTGACAGGCGATCTGACCAATCATAACCCCGAATCCGCCATTTTGTCCGACAAAGCAGTCAGGGGAGTTAGTAGATTCACGTTGGTGAACTTGAACTTGACATATTGTGTGTACTCACGTCTGAAACAACATTCCTTCTGATGTTCATTCATGTTTATTTGATGCTATAAATGAACTAGTATGAAGAGATGATCGGTTCACGAGGAGCTACAGCGATCTGTCACGACACATTAAAGAGACACTAGACGCTATTTATTGTTTAAACTTCTTTAAAAAATTACAATATTTTAAACATGGAACTTTCATAAATTGTCAGTGTCCTCTTTGCTCCACAATGTATTTTTCACTGCGTGAGAACATGATGTGTGGCGTGAGAGCACATGGGTTGTCAGGCATAGCAACAGGTGCCGGGTTTTGCGAAGGGTCAATTGTGTGGTATAAAGTCGGAATTGCATAATATAAAGTAAGATTTGCAATTCTGACTTTATATAACATAATTCTGACTTTATATCACATAATTCTGACTTTATAACTCGCAATTGTGAGTTTAAATCTCGTAATTAGAAAAAAAAGTCAGAATTGTGAGATAAAAAGTCACAATTAGCTTTTTACCTTTTACCAAACTCTTTTGAAATCAGTTGAGACAAGCTCTAGTTGTGTGGCACATGGAGTTGCTTCCCATGTAAAACTTCAAAATCATTCACTTATGAAGTTCGGTTTCTGTTAGGATGCTATGTTGGTAGTATGCAGCAAGACAGCGTCCTGTTTTGGAACAGAGCTTGTGTTCACATTCACACACATTCACACACATTCACACACTTACTCTGCCTCTTGTGTGCTGTGGTTTAATCAAGTGTGTGTGTTTATTCAGTGGCTCTCTGTGGTCTCTCAGATGGTGTAGTACAGGTCATGTTGACCTGGCTCTTTCTGGCATGAGATTACACCATTTCTGCTAAGCTCCTGCAGTGATTCTGCCACCTGTTGTACACACACACACACACACACACACACACACACGCACATTTCCACATTCATAAAAATTAAGTGGTCTCATACTGTCCCTCCACCTGTCACACACTCATTCACACTCAATTATGCAATCTTAAATCTTGGGTTTAGAGCTTTAAAGAAACAGCCTGGTCTATTTACAAGTAGGGGTCGGTAAGATTTTTTGAAAGAAAAGTTTTGAAAGTAGTCTCTCATATTCACCAAGAAGACTGCAGTTAATTAACCCTTCGCCGGCAGTTTGATTGACAGGCGATCTGACCAATCATAACCCAGAATCCGCCATTTTGTCTGAAGATTAACGTTGGTGAACTTGAACTTGAAAAATTGTGTGTACTCACGTCTGAAACAACATTCCTTCTGATGTTCATTCATGTTTATTTGATGCTATAAATGAACTAGTATGAAGAGATGATCGGTTCACAAGCCGCTTGAAGGAGCTACAGCGATCTGTCACGACACATTAAAGAGACACTATACGCTATTTATTGATTAAACTTCTTTAAAAAATTACAATATTTTAAATATGAAACTGTTTCATACGTTGTCAGTGTCCTCTTTGCTCCGCGATGTATGTTTGATGTGTGGCGTGAGAGCGCATGGTTTGTCAGAAATAGCAACAGTAACTAAAGGGGGCGGGTCTTTGCGAAGGGTCAATATGGTGAAATATTATTACAATTTAAAATAACTGTTTTCTATTTTAATATATTTAAAAATGTAATTTATTCCTGTGATGCCAAAGCTGAATCTTCAGCATCATCACTCCAGTCTTCAGTGTCACATGATCCTTCAGAAATCATTCTAATGTGCTGATTTGCTGCTCAAGAAACATTTCTTCTTTTTTTAATCATAGAAAACAATACAACATATCAGGATTTTTCCTTTAACCTCAGGCTGAATGTTGAGTATGCTGCTGTGTTTTGGTTTTGATGCCAGCCCCACTGACCAGCACAGACTGGCACACTGGCAGCTGTAATTGTGGAGTAATTACGCCCCATGCAGAGATTCAGCGCTGTGTTATGTAACAGGACTTTCCTCTTCTGTGCATCGCTGACAGCAGGAGGCCAGTGTGTCCACACGTACACACGCTTCATACAGAACAACGCGTTTAGTGCTGGCTGAAAAAGAGGTCAAATGCATTTCTGTTTTTATTTTTTCTTTGAAGTCCACTTATGTTTTTTTGCACATGACTATTTACACCTACTTGTCTGACTTTTGTGCCTTTAATATTTTTTTTTTTACGTAAAAGCCTCATGTTATTGGCCTCTTTGCACCAGTGTGTATTTATATACTATTATAGTTTGTATTAATATTTTTAATAAGCGTTCATTTTTATATATTTCAGTTTTCATTTTAATTTTGCTTTTGTAATATTTCTATTTTGAAATTATATTTTAACATTTTAAATATTACTATTTAGGTTCACTTTAGTTTGAGTTTTTATTTATTTCCAGTCATTTTAGTGCTTTAGCTTCATTTCTAATTTTCATTTAGTTTTTTTTTAAATCTATTTCAGCTTTAATTCAATTAACAGAAATGTTTTGAATAGTTTCAGTTTTAGTTAATGGAAACCCTGCCATGGGTTTGATTTCTCATGATATGACTCACAGCTTGGTTGTTAATCATGTCGTGTTTTTGCATCATATGCAGCACGTTTTGGTAATGCTCACAACGTTTCTGTATGAATGTGTTTCCACTGCGTGAAGGTTAACACGACAACCTCACACAATGCCACACTCCCGTAATAACATGGCAACTATCAGTATCGCTGAGCATGCTAATTTCTAAGTGACCTTACATCATATCCAAAGAGTCCTGTTTTCCATCTTGAATCGTTTATAATGCTTTGAGAATGAGGATGTGTGAAAAACATTTCTGTTAAAAGGCAATTATAGTCGTTTTCTGCTGGAAATAGCTGATGGGATCAGGGTTTAGCTGGTTAGCATGGAGCTGTTAGCCCCTGCTGGTAGATAAATTGTACTATCTGCTGGCAAAAGCATCATTTTTTTATTGGGGTCCATTTAAATGTAGCCATGTTTTATGACTAAATAAATTCATGCATAATTAAAATAGTGCAATGCATATAGAAAATGTGCACACTGCTCACTGGATGCATGGTATTTTAAACATGGCCAGTGTTTAGAGAAGGTGCTCACTGCAGAGCAAAAGGATGGAGCTTACGTTTGTTCCCCCTCGTGAGCATGAGACGCATCACCAAATAAGCACCCTGGCTGTGTCTCAATCAGTTCCCTCGCTCCCGAATCAGTATATCGTGTACACGAATTCGGGTAAGGACAGTAAAGGACGCTGGTTCACTACACATCGGGACACTTTTGACTCTATTTCCGTAGACGTGATTGTACAACATCACTACTGGTGTTATGAACTACAGCAGAGCTGGTATCTTCCTGACATTACTTGTAATGTTATTTAAAGTACATTATGAGAAATGCACGTTTATGTTACGTAAACGTGTAACATTCCAGCCGTAACTAAATTATAAATGTTTGCTAGATTATGTTCACTACCTGTCTAGCGATGCATGTTTATGGTGAAATGTAATAAAATAATGGTTTATGTTTTTAAGAACATCTATCGCACGTTGTTATTTGTAGCGAGTTAGCTCACGTGATTTAAGTTTCACGCTTCAGAACTTACGTTATGAGAGTGTTTGGTGAGTATCGATGCTCCTTGGTTGTAACGGTGCATTGTGGGACTTTTTAGGGAGCGAACGTTTCAGTGCCCTGGAGGCCGCGACGGAGGGTGCGTTCACACTTGTACTTCGGTTGGTTTGGTTCGTTTGGTTCGTTTGGTCCGGACCAAAAAACAAAAACGAAACATATAGTCCTGGTCCGCTTAGCGTTCACACTGGCATTTTAACAACGGACCTAAAGTTACCGAACCAAAGGCATAGGGATACAGTCACAACCTGATTGGTCGGGTTTTATGACGTATATTTCGTGACAGAGCTCGCTTACCGAACATTCAAAACAATGCTGTGTGCTGGATTAAACGCCATCATTTTATGCGTGTACATTTGCTTTATTTTTACCAGCTGAGAACTCACGAAGAGCTCATAAAATGTTCAAAACATTCAAAACAGCACCAGGATTTCCTCCGTTGTATGCAGAAACAAATATTGATGAGGCGCTTCACCTCCTCGTTGCTCCACGTTTGCCCTCCACTCATTTTGGATACACCGATCTTTCCGCGTCGTCAAATCAGCTGACTTGTAGAGTCGCATCTTGTGACATCACGTCCTGTTTTTGGCTCGTTTACATGTCTTTGGTCCGTGTTGCGTTCATATATCAATCGAACCGCACCAGAGTTCGTTTGGAAGCCGACCGAGACCCATCTTTTTAGCTTCTTTGGTCCGCACCAGGGTTCAGATGGCAGCGTTCACATATGTTCAAACGAACCGCACTAACTGAGCAATCGCACCAGGGTTCGTTTTAATCTAACCAAACATGACAAGTGTGAACACACCCTGAGACAGGGTCTGTCTGCGTCCCGCAGTACTACAAACCACGCCCCTTCAAACTACGCCCATTACTACAAGTTACGCCTTCTGCGAAGACAGAAGCGTGGATGTTATTGACTAATCTTTTGAAGTAAATTATTTTATGTTTTATGAAGGAAATGTATGCAAGATGAGCTTATATTGCTTTTGAATCTTAAGTATGAAATGACAGATAGTAGTACCACAAAATAAATCATACTATCAAATTAATACAGACTCATGCAATTATACTCTTACCCTAAACCTACCCCTTCCATAAAAATAAAATTTACTGAAGAGTTTCATAGTTGAAATACTTGAAAAAATTATGAAAACAAACAGGATGACTGTGGCGTTATAGTTATGTTATATGATCCGATGCCTTATCACTAGGTGGCGATAGTGAAGCTTAAAAGCAAGGAAAGGGAAGTAGAGGGAAAGCAGTACTAGTGACGACATCAGCGATTTCAGAGGAAGGGGCTCTGATGACATCCCGAATTTTCATTGTAGGGGGGCATAACTTGAGGTAGGGGCGTTAAAATGGCCGACTCCCTGATCGGTGCCCTGACTACTGAACTAGGGAACTGATTGAGACACACCCTCTGTCGAGTTACGGAGTAAAATGGCCGCACAAACAGTATCGGCCGATAAAAGCTATTATCACTATCGGCCACCGACCAATTGTTTAAAAACAGCCGATGATCAGGGCCGGTTATATCCTGTCAATCAAAAATGGTGCGAAAAACATATTCAGACTGGAACTCATAATGTGTGTGAAGAAAATAACGCATTAAAAGTTGAAAAATAGCGATGTTTAAGCATAATCACAAATAACTTTGTGCTTTGTTACTTCTGATATGAAACAAAGTCTGAGTTTTCATTGATATTGAGAGAAACATTCTTAGAACAACATTCTTGGAAAGTCTTGAACATTCTCACAACGTTGTGATGTTGTTTGTACTTGATTTTAACGTTAACCATCTTGGAACAAATATTACTGCAGAATGTCGTAGATGCATATCCCATTTTGCTTCTTCAAAACAGATGGGGTTGAGAGACGTTAAGTTGAAAATAAGCGGGAATACTCCTTTAAGAGGACTGTGCTGAGACTGTGATGGTGAGATGTGGGGTGTATTATTTAAAGTGATGAGTCAGCTCTCATTCTATAGCTGTCACATCAATGAGGCCTCTGTCTCCACCTCCACTCAAGAGCGCCGAGATACAGAGAGAACAGAGAGGGATGAGGAGGAGCGAGGACAGTCATTTGAGGTTAAATTAACAGTCTGAGAACAGCTCAGAAAGAGGGCTAATTTGGTTAGAACATCACATGCAATACTTGCGAGTCACGGCTTAACTAGTGCAGTTTTTCTGTGAAATTAACCCGCCATTTGCTTCAACCCAATGCTAAAGTGTGACTGAAACCAAAGGCAGCTTCCTTGCCATATATACATATATGTATGTATATGCATGTATGTATGAATGTATATACACACACACATATATATATATATATATATATATATATATATATATATATATATATATATATAAAATCTAAGCTTGAGATTGCTACACTTTTTCATCTAATATAGTTGCAGAGGTTGGCAATCTTTCCTTACAATAAGAAAATATTTGACCATTAGAGGGCAGTGCCACACTGTTTTAGCATTTTGCACAAACTTTCAGGAGAAAATATAACATTTAACACATTCAGATGGGTTTCGTTCCGCTTAAATTCACACATAAATGCACAAATGATCTCAGACAGATGATAAAGGATGTCCAGATTTACCTAAACATGATCTGAAACTACATCATACATTCAGGACAGCAGTTTTACCAGGACTTCTGATTTTTTTCATTAACCCTCTTGTAGATTGTATTTGCTACTGAAGTTCATACAGGGTAATGCTGAGGCGGATTTATTGTGTGTATGTATTTACATTGTTTTAAGCTCAACACATTGAGTCTGAAGGACTGTGTGTTGTGGATGGTGTTTTCTTTGTGTGGTTGTCTTGTGCGACGCATCTATGGAGGGCAGACAGATAATGTCGCTGTTTTATTTCTGTTTACCTGTTATTTATTTTTTGTTTCTTTTTATTTAAAATATTTAAGTATTCCATGTCTTTGCATGTTTTCTATTTATGTATATGTTTAAAATGATCATATCTATTTATGTTTACATTTAATTATTTGGCAGACGCTTTTATCCAAAGCGACTTACAAGTAAGGCAATTTCAATTCCTGCCAGCGTGGGAATCGAACCTGCAACCTTCAGGTTATAAGCCCCACTCCCTCAACATTAGGCCACGACTACCTATTTGCTTAGTTTGTTTCACATGTAATGGCGGGTGGTTATTAAAGATTGCGGGTTATTACGAAGATTACTTCGTTACTTAAGATTACTTTAGATTACTTAAGGTTATTTTTTTACAGTAAAAATATATATATAAAATATATATATATATATATATATATATATAGTGATAAAACCGCTATGCTTCACTTTTGAAGCCATATGTAGTCATACCGCCCAGTACATCGCATGTGTTGATCTTTGTTTGACTGTGTTTCCATGTTTTAATTTATTGTTTGATTTTGTTAGAATGACATTTCTGTTGTCTTTTATTTCTGTTGTCATCCTGCACTTTTGTTGACTTATATTTTTTATTTTTAGGGACAAAGAAGATGCAAAGTCTCAGCCAGTCCAGTAAGTAACACTCAGCCAGGCCTAGATGGATTCTGTGGACTTTTCCTGCATTTTCCGCATTGATTTTGGGGAAAAAGCTGCAGAATATTCTTATTGGTAACTAAAATCACAATAAGATTAGCCAAAGCATTTAGTAAACAAACAATAAAGGGCCAGAACTTTGTTGGCGGTTCAAATTCTGCAGTTTTTTCTCCAGGCACAGATTCTGTGTTTCCTTCTCTTAGCTAGAAACCTCAAGGCTTTGACATTCCCGCCTGGCTGGTTAGTGGCGTGTGCGTTTGTTGTGGCTTCCTCTGTGATTGGCGGCTCTTTTCCCCTCCTCTCTCTCGTGATTGGCTGCCTGCAGTCTGTTATGGCTCTATTAGAAAAGCTTTTGGCAGCTTCATCCACACGTAGGCTGGATGCATCAGTCCTGCTTTATTTTGCTTGTTTGTCGACTCTGTGAGTTGCACATGGACACTGTTTGATCTCTTTCTCTGTATCTGTGGATAATTGACTGTATCCCAGGCTGATGGATGCAAAACTCATTTCACTCGCTCCGGCTTCTTTGCTTCCTCCTTTGGCTGAGTGTGTCTCCTCTTCTTCCCCCCACCCACTCTATCTTTTTCTTCTTTCTTAGTCTCACATAGCTTTCAGCAAAGTCCACTTGTACTTATTCCAGCTCCAAACGCCCACTTAGCCAGGAAGAGATTGACTGACATGTAACGCGACCAATCATGGCTGGTCTTGTTTGAACATTCCGTTTAGGGGAGGGCTTATATGAGAGAGTTTTTACCACAATAATAGAACTCTGTGTGGAAAAATTACAGTTTTCTGTCTGCAACCAACTATATGAGAAATGCTGGAAAAGTTAAGTCACCTTTATATAGCACTTTATAACCTACAGGTTGTTTTAAAGCAGCTTTACAGGGATAAACAGAAAAATAATGATGCAATAGCTGTGTTTCCATCCAAAGTTGTGAATTTAACTTATGCTCAGAATTGGAATTTCACATAAAACATTTGCGAATAAAGCAACATTTTCTTCCAGCGACTCGAAAAGAACAAAATCGTCACTTCCTGATAAACTCGTGCTAAATATCATGGAAGAAAAATGGAAGTTGCTGCAATAGGAAAAGCCGCTTTATATAATCATTTTTGTATAACCTATAATAAGTTACTTGCACCTCAGAGCGCGGACAAAACGCAATAAACGCTTTAAATTAATATTTTAAAGTTTAAATTAATAGTTTAAATTAAATAAATTTTTAGTGCCTGATTATAATTCCTCCCGAAATCATGTTATGATTCATACTGTTTAAAATGTGTTATAATGACCATTAGTATCTTTTGATTACGTAGTTCATACACTATAACTGAAGCTATAGGTTGTGAAATCAAGCATTTCTCTTTCTTACTGTTTTTTTAGTTAGATTATCTACTAGCATAGCATATATCTACCCAATTAGCCTACTAGCTTAGCTTATATTATATTAGGTAAGTCTTTGCTTCCAATATAGTATACTGCATGTTTCAAATGAAGGATGTTTGTGTGTACTTAGCATGACAATTATTTATAATAGTAATATTATATACTGTACCACATTGCCATAATTGTGTAAAATCAATATTAAATTACTTTAACTTAGTTTGTTGTTGTTTAGTTGAAACAATCCTTAATTTTTTTCTTTTTTAAAAATACATTTTTAGGCATGGTTGTATATAATGCAATACATAGGCATTCACTTTATGTTGCACTTCATGTAATAAACATCACAATAGTGAAATAGGATATAATTAGTCAAGGCATCACAATAACAGCTTTTGGTGTTTCCTCCTGGGTCCTAAAGGGAAGGAGGATTCGATTTCTCATGACCGTCACATGACTTTTTTGATGCTCATCAAGGAATTTATTCAGTAAATGTGTTTCCATCAAAGTTTATGCGCGTGTTTTCTTACCTACTAAAGGATTTATCCGACTCAATTAAGTGCATATGTTTTTTATGCACATTTTTAGAATTTATGCAAATCTTGCCGTTTCCATCCAGGATTTATGCAATATCTCAAAATACACATGAAATAGGTGGGTGGAAGCGTAGCTACTGATGCAAACAGAGTTCAGTTCTGCTGTAAACCAGCTCTAAAAAGAAAACAGTGTCATTGTTCAGCTGAGGTCAGTTTCTGTGTTGATTCCGTTCAGTTCAGTAACTGCGTAAAGATGTTCAATTCAGTTATAAAGCAGCTCTGTAGAAAACACTAATGTCATCAACCAGCTCAGTTCAGTTCTCATCCAGTACAGTCGTGCAACTATGTCCAAAAGTAATAAATATTGATTATTTCATAGATATAACTAAAAAAAAAGAGCTGAATATAAAATTTTGCTCCTGCAAATCTACTTCACTTGCTGCGTTGTGCCAATGATTTGCTTTTCCTCAGAAATTTTTATAGCAACCCGGTACGTTCTAAACACGATTATGAGATGTTTCGTGGGCCGAGACTAGTCTGTCGCTGTCTTTCTCTCTGTCTTTCTTTCTCTCTGTCCTAGTAGTTCTTGTAGTGGTACATGCTGTATCCTTTATGTGTGTTCCTCATGAGTTGTTGTCATGATATTGGCGTGAATTCCGACTGGAAGAAGGCTTGTTGACCAGATATTGAGTTGCGCTGTCTGCTTGTTCATACAGGTGGTTTCCCTTTAGCGGAATCACTGATCTGGTTAATAACGTTCTCCAGCCCCCAACAAAGTCCCAAAACCAACTGCAAACAGAGCCTCTAAAGGAGCCGGAGACGTAAGTAAGACTGAATGGATTCATCTTTGCCCTCAACCCTCAAAAAGCTGTGTTCCCCAGTTAAACCTTGAATCATGTGCCATTTCTGAGGATATGACTCACCTTTCACTGACAGTGCTGAAATAAATGGT
The DNA here is from genome assembly GCA_038088235.1 of Zacco platypus. Lineage (NCBI taxonomy): Eukaryota > Metazoa > Chordata > Actinopteri > Cypriniformes > Xenocyprididae > Zacco > Zacco platypus. Next base: position 5,639,963 of record CM076077.1, read on the forward strand.
CAAAAAGGCTTTCAGTTCATCAAAATTTTGAATGAAATGAATTAATTGGAATGTTGATCAATTAATCAATTAATTATAAAAATGTGCTGGTAACAACGTATTGATGTAACAACTTCTTACACTGCATTCATTAGTTAATTATTTAGTAATTTTATTTATTAATTAAAATTATTTTAATTTTTATTTATTATTAATTTATTCACCGGAAAAGGAAAAGCGGCGCCGGAGACTGTGTCATAATAAAAGTCCCGCTGCTCTCAAAGCGTGTGTGTCGTTCGTCTCTCATTAATTATCATTCAGCTCCACAACACTCGCTCCTGCTCTGCTTCACACTACAGTAACGTTAATTTTCTCATCCATGAACATGATTTCAGTCCCATCCCGATTCTTTTCCACCGGCTGTGAGGTGAAGACCACACGTCCCAAGATTCCTCGCTCAAACTTGGTGTCATCAAGCTACGGCTTTGTTTTGAATAGGCGACCTCTAGCGGGCAAAAAACTATATAGTGCAGCTTTAAGTTGCTCAGATGAGAGAAAAAATGACTGGCATACAGGCCATGGGTTTGAGAAGTATAGGGGCCGTTTACACGACACTGTTTTCAACTAAAAACGGAAAGCTTTTTATGTGTTTTGAGGGCCTGAAAATGCAAGCTTTCAAAATAGGTTTCAGTGTGCAAATTTTTTGAAAATGATGCCTTTATCATCCCCATGTAAACAACAAAAATGTGAATTTGACATGCAAAATTTTTCAGTTTTTAGTACATAATTGACCGTAAACGTACCCTTAGTTGTTTTTATTATGCTTTTCCTTTTTACTTAACTACTGGCCTCAATAAACTCTAAATTACTGCTTATTAATAGTTAGTAAGGTAGTTGTTGTAACGTTTAGGTATGGGGTAGGATTTGGGGACGTAAAATATGGTCATGCAGAATAAGGCATTAATACGTGCTTTATAAGTACTAATAAGCAGCCAATATGCAAGCTAATAAGCAACTAGTTAAAAGTTTCCCATACTAAAGTGCTACCATTAATTATGCTAAATTAATTTGGTATATTTACAGTCCTTATTTTGTTTTAGCCTAAATAATGGCTACTACAGGCACATTTTGGTAAGTATGGTCCATCAGTTCGATTCGATTACGGGATCTGCATTAAGCATGCGTTTTGTGTTACACGAGAAGTCGGCTACAAATTTGTAAGTAGCTTAAACGGGTAAAGCGCGGGTCTTCAGGTGGCCACGGTGTCACTCATAAAGGGAGTCCGTATCGGTGTACTGGCTCGTGTTTCTTTGACTTCTCTATCTGCTGTGTGTCAGATGAGACGTGAAGAATGGCGTATGATTATACTATGGGTTATGCGTCTCCTGTCTGACGGGCTGGAGGTGAGCTGTGCTGTGCTCTCCAGCTGTCTGTAATGCTACCTGAGCCAGCGCACCTGCCAGACCTCTGGAGCTCCTCCAGCCTTCCCATCATCCACCTGACTGCTGTCCGGACCCCGGGTGTATATGCGAGGATAGATGCCCGTGTTAAATATAAATTCTGTCATCATGTCAATCCAAACCCATATGATCTTTTCTGAGAGAAGACTGTCTCGTGCCACAGAGTATTATTGCATTTTGTTAAAGGATATGTGACGTGTATCTGAGAGCGGAGCATGGGGTCAGACAGTGAGTGGTACTGTATATCCACATGTTCTGAGGGTAAGAGGGTAGATGTCAAGGGGTCAGTGAAAGCAGACCTGCACATTGGTGTGACTTGATCCTAGAGGGGTGAAAGGTCACAGAAATGATGTCTGATGGAGTACAGGGAGTCGGGATTCGCTGGTTAGCTTTAAAAAGTTAGTGCCTGTTTTTAATTTAGTTTTATTTTTTTAACTTTTTAATTTTGCAGCTAGTAATTGTAGCGCTTCAACTTAAACGTATTTCAATGCAACGTTTTATTTAATGTATTTTATGTTGTTTTATTTTATTTTATTACTGCGGCTAACAATGTTTTTAATAGTTTTAATTTTAGTTCACAATACTAATAACCCAGGTCAAAACTAGCAACTTATTCTGATGTGTGTTTTGTAGTAGAAGTATAGTATAGTAGTACCAATATTTTGTAGGGCTCTTAAAAGCGTGAAACGGGCTAACTATGCCATTGTGATGAATGGTAGCGACTAGCTTTCTCCAGGTATTGTAGACTACATGTCTAAATCATGGTTTGTCGATTTTTTAACAACTGCTTTATGCTGAAGTCAAAAGACAAAAGTTCAGTGAAACTTCTGGTCATTAAATTTACAGGAAACAAACTCCTCAGCATTACGTATTCAAACTCTCCTGTCAGAGCTAGTGATTAGTGTGAGAATGCACTCATGTTAGAGTTTGGTGGGAGGTGGCAAGGTGAATTCTGGGTAACACCCAGGCATTCTGCCGTAGTAAAGAGATCAGCTTGCTCAATAATTCAGCCTGCTAATGAATGTTGCAGGGGCAGATGTGGGACCAAACCTCCTCTAATAGGCAGCTTATGGCGTTAGCCCCCAGTGTTTGGTTTCCACGGCTACGGTTGATTGACAGGGGACATACAAAATGCATGTGCGTCATGCATGCCTTCAGGTAGCATTTCAGGGTCTGTCTCAAGCCTTTGACCCCCTCCGCTCTCTTACGGTAATGAGAGGGTACATGATTAAACGTCATCCTTACATAAAAGTCCCATAAATACAGAGGTGATCTGCTAGCTCAAGATCAAGGTGATTGTTATCTGAATATATTGATAAATGATCAGGTTGGAGCTGTTGTGCTGCAGTTAGTGCATGTGCTACTGTAGTTCCAACCAAACCGCTTATAATTACTGACAGTTTCAGCACTGCAGTCTGTGTGAGGTGATGCACGTGAGCCTGAAGTGTTATATTTGTCATTTGGATTGAAAGAGTTTAGCCACAAATAGTCTCAAGGCCGCACATGATGCTTTAATTGCTGATGAAGTGTGCCGAAGAACAGAAAGTTCTCGTCAGTGTTGAGTGTCCGTCTGACGCCTCCAACAGTCACTGCACAGAGTTGAACAAACCAACAAAACACAGTCATAATAAGCCATTATAGTGATTCTAAATATATATATATATATATATATATATATAACAATTATTTAGAAATATTCTTTATGATATTGTATACAAGTCCATGACAAAAAAAAAAGATGTTTACAATCTAGTTCAGAATGTGTGACAAGCTCCATTCCTGGTATTCATGTTAGTTTTATACCAGAGCTTCCCAAACTTTAGAGGGGTAAGACCCGCCAAAAACATTGCAAAAGCTCCACGACCCCGCTGTTAAAAAATATATACCGACATTTACCTACAAATACATTCATTAACAAGTTTGTAAGAATTTCATGTGAATTATGAGAACTATGATGTAAACATTCTTTACAAATATATTTAAATCCATAACATTAACCTTACATACTCACATTTTAGAGCAATTGGAATATTTTAATTATTTTAATGTATTGATTTGGACTAGCTACAGCCCCCTGCAATACCGTTTGGGAAGCACTGTTTTATAACATTTTCAACATTTTTAATTTATTATAATGTACACCTTTCAAAAGTATGGAGCCCCGCACATGACATGCAGGAAAAAAACAGTAGGCTAAATTGTGCGCACGCTTTACTATGTCATTCCCTCGATTTGCTAAATTGTGCTCAAAATTTATAAATTGAGGGAACGAAATAGTAAATCGTTGTGACGAAATTGTAAATCGTGCGCACGATTTAGCAAATCAAGGGAACGAAATAGTAAATTGTCCGCGCGATTTAGCAAATAGAGGGAATGAAATAGTAAATCATGCACACAATTTAGCAAATCAAGGGAACGAAATAGTAAGTTGTCCACATGATTTAGTAAATTGAGGGAGCAAAATAATAAGTTGTGCACATGATTTAGCAAATCAAGGGAACGAAATAGTAAGTTGTCTACATGATTTAGTAAATCGAGGGAATTTATTTATTTGAAATATAAAACTTTTGAAACATTAAAAATGTGTTTACGGTCACTTTTCATCCATTAAAATCCATTCTTGCTGAATAAAAATGTTAATTTCCATTTTAGGATAACCAAGTTGATATTTAAATGAAACATAAGTCTCATGACTATCAAAGAGCAACCTCTGAGCAATAAAATTGTGCTGTTTGTAACCCATGACAATACCCCAGTAATATCCCGTAGGCCTGGTTTCACAGACAGGGCTTAGATTAAGCCAGGATTAGATCTTAGTTCAATTAGGACATTTAAGTAGCTTTTATAAACGTGCCTTAAGATGCACCAGTAATGTGTTTTTCCTGACACAAAACAATGGCATTGACAAATTTTAAGATATGTCAGTGAAAGTTGCTTTCAGTTAAAACAGCTCAAACATGCATTTTAGTCTGGATTTAGGCTTAAGCCTGGTCTGTGAAACCGGGGGGTAGTGTTTAAACTTATACTTTCTAGCTGTGTTCTGATCGGCTGTGTTCTGTTTCCTGCAGGAAATTGCACCAGCAATTTGAAATGTATAAGGATCAGGTGAAGAAGATGGGGGATGAGGCACAGACCACCCAGGAGCAGAAGAGTGACGCCCCCACCTGCGGAATCTGCCATAAAACCAAGTTTGCCGACGGCTGTGGCCACCTCTGTTCTTATTGCCAAACCAAGTTCTGTGCTCGCTGTGGAGGAAGAGTTTCACTACGCTCTAACAAGGTACAGCAGGCGTAACGCAGACGTTTACACGAGCACTGATAGTGTGATGACGTGTTCAGAATGGAATACTAGTTGCTCACCGAATACTTACAAAACATACTTCGAAATAACTTGTGAAGTGAGAAACATTGCAAACACTAGAATACCACAGTGTCGCGACATCACCTTATTAGGCTGCATATTTAACCGGTTTGTGGTGTCTAGTTAGCATGTTAGAAATATAGTTTTAAACCCTATAAAGCCTGACATGTGTGATAGTAGTCAGAAAAGTCTTTTTAAAAAAATGGAACAGTTTATCGAACATTTAGATAAAATATAAAAAGAAAACTGCATATGTGCATACATCTGGCTTTTATGGCTAATATAGTATGATATATGAGAATTCGAAGCTCACACTTGAGTAAGAAAAACATCTTATAGAGCGTTTGGGAGTTTTGATCATAGTTATGTCACTGCAATGCACTATGGTGGCAGAAAACAGTGGTAACAAGTGAAAGAAAATGGGTGAGATCCATGTAATACGGGAAAATCAAGTCTTCTTGTGCCTTTGGATGTCAGAATCTTAATGCAAAAAAGATGGTCTTGATTTTTATAGAATTGTGAGATATATGCAAGCAATTACCTTTTTTAATTTTATTTAATTTTATTTTAATTCCGTGGCTTCTATAGATTTATACTGCAGGACTGTCACTTCCTGCACCAGGTAGGCTCCGCCCACAAAACACGTCATCGCCGTTTACACTAATGGTCTATTCAGAGGCTCAAACTGAGCAGAAATATGTAATTTGGTGCAGATGAAATTCTGATTGCTTGTAATATAAATCAGTGAGATCTTTATAACAGTAAAAAAAACTATTTGGATAAAATACATATAAATATCAGTTGTTACTCCTATATTGCTCAATAATATGTCTTGAGAGAATATATTTAAATGCTTAGATTTACTGATCAAGGATGTGTAGTTTTATTGTGGTGAGCAAAACATAATGCAATGCAATACAATGATGATGATTGATGAACAAATAGACGTTCCTCAAAAACCTATTGCATTAGTTTAAAAAAAAAAATGTGTTGACAATCAAATAAACAAGTGAAATATTACTAAGAATATAATACTTGTTTTTATGCTTACTTTGCAAAAAACATTATAAGATTTCACAGCCTGAAGGGGGACCTTTTTTAAAAAAAATTATACTAAAAGGTCTTTCACTTGATAAAAAATGATAAACTATCAATCAGAGAGCAATAGACATGTAGAAGATTGTGTTCAACAGCAATTATTTGGTTATGTTGATTATTTAGAGGCGTTAGAAATTTGTGTATCAAATATGATACAGTAGGCTTTATGGGGTTAATCCAAATTTGACTTTTAGAAAATCTCTTAACTTTTAGAAAAATCGCATTTGATATCACTTTAACAATGGACGATCAAGTGCATTGCATTGTGGGATACAGTATTCATGTAGTGAGCTTCGCTTGTATACTGCATAGAAAATGTGCATACTCTACTTAGTATGCATACTCCAAAAATAGTTTGAGAAGCATTCTCAGCATATCCAATATTTACAGGAGAAATTAAAAAGATGATTTTGAAAAATGTTAGTGTTTATAGATGCTAAAAGCCAATAAATGATGGAACTAATACAGGGCCTTTAATTATGAAATTTCATACAGAAATCAGTCGACTCACTGTAACACATTTGATCTTTCCTCCTGGGGAAGAGTTTTATTTCCCACCTCTGTCTGCTGAGGGTTGAGCAGTTAACACATTGGCCACTAGAGGGCGACACTCCCTCTGTTTTTACCTCAACAGCCCGAGGCGATGGATGTATCAGTCCAGAAACTGCTTATCTAACCTTTTGATGTCTTTCTCCCAGTGCAGTCTTTGTGCTTTTAAATGACTTTGCTCAGAGTAATAAGCAGCGATGTGATTCGCTGCAGTAGTACATGAACATCTCTTTATGTGTGTCTGAATGTCACTCACAGTTGTTCTCCCCTCTTCTTTTTCCCCTTGTCTTTCTCTCTTGCTTTTCCTCCCTCTGTGGAATTGCAACAGGAGGATAAAGTGGTCAGCATCCCTTTTTCTTGTCTATGTTTTGATATTTAGCTGAGATGATTGCACACCTCCATTAAAGGTGCTGTAAGCGATTATTATTATATATATATGTATATATATACACACACACACACACACACACACACACATATATATATATATATATATATTGGAGTAGCACACATAAAACCAGCCTCGCAAATGTAGTAGGGACGTTTAAGGCTCTTTTTTTCTCTACATTACTCTAAAATAAAAAATACACAGTGATGATGTGACAATTTCTTCATGCACTTTTTGGTGACCATTTATATGTCTTTTCTTTTACTTCAGCATAATTATGCTGAAGTAAAAGAAAAGACATATAAATGGTCATCAAAAAGTGCTTGAAAAAATTTTATTATGTTTTTATTTATGTAATTTTATTATAAAAGCATGTGTGTGATTTTTTTTAATCAAATTATAAGGTGTTTTATATACTTTTTATATATTAAAAATAAATAAAAGTATTTTTAGAGTATTTTTCAAATTATTAAATTTTACAATAATTATATATTTTTTAAATGTTATATTAATATGAATTAATATATCATGTATGTATGTGTGTATACAAACACACACACACAAATATATATATATATTTTTAATCTTTTATTTTATTTTATTAACAACAATTTAAATAGTGTTAGCAAAATGGCTGAAATCGCTTACAGAACCTGTACTAAATGAGAAAAGGAACCTGTTGATGACATTGCATCACCCCTCATTTCAACTTCAGCACCTTTTCATATTTGTTTTACAGGGGAAAACACATCAACAGCTTTGTAAGAAACAGCTTTGTGAATTCTTTCATTCTTGTTGTGGTTATGATTGAAAAACAACAGACCATACAATAATGACAAAGGAACGTTGTATCATGTTCACATATTTCCTCGATAAGACAAATAAGATCTCTTAAGAGGTGTTTATTATTATTATTATTATTTACAATTTTGCTTATTTTATGGAGTTTTTTTTGCTTTTGCTTATATCTCATGAGAAAAAGTACTTTTCACATACTTTATATCTCTTTTATAGTTTTAGAATTTCAGTTTTTAATAATAAGGACAACGTTGATACGTCAATGAGGACTCCCTGAGCAATTAAACAACAACCTCTTTATTGTGTGTGTTGTTTTGGCTGCATGAGTACAGTGTAGTAAAAGTGTTGCGTCCGGGTCCTGGCCAGCCGGCAGCGCAGCTCTTTGTGCAGAAGGACAATAGAAATGGTCTTGTGTTCCCTTGAGCACAGATGGTGATGCAGCAGGTTCACCTGGAGTGTTACCTGTCACACATCAGCCCCGCTTCAGAGTTCTGGTGATCCCCATGGATCTCACTCACACAAACCTGCGGGTCTAACTATAGCCTTGATAAAGTCCTGTAATATGGAAGTATATGGGTGAATCTAACAGAAACATGCCCAGGTCACATGAAAACTTGAAAAAGATATAAAATTATGTTTTGAATAAAGAAAATTAAGCTTGTTCATCATCATAATGTGTTCAGATGAATAAATATAAATTTTAAAAATATTATTTTATAATATTATTATTCACTTTAAGAAAATGATTCATTGTCATAATGTGTACGCATAAATCTAAAATTAACAAATATAAAATTAAATTTTCCTTAAAGAAAATCAAGGCTATTCATTACTGTAATGTGTCCAAATGTATAAATATGAAGTTAAAAAAATATATAAAATAAAATTTATCTTAAAGAAAATCAAGGCTATTCATTACTGTAATGTGTCCAAATTTATAAATATAAAATTAAAAAAAAAAAAAAAAAAAAAAATATATATATATATATATATATATATATATATATATATATATATATATTTATAAAATTAAATTGTCCATGAAAAAAGTAAAAGCTATTCATTACAATAATGTGTTAAGCAGATGTATAAATATAATATTATATTATATATTTATAATATAAATCTATAAATTTGTTTTCTATAAAAAATGAAGGCTATTCATTCCCATGTGTCCAGATGCATAAATATAAAATTAAAAAAATTAACACAAATTTTCCATAAATTAAACAAAGGCTATTAATTACCATAATGTGTCCAGATGTATAAATTTAATATAAAAAAAAAAAAAAAAAAAAAATATATATATATATATATATATATATATAATATTCCTTAAAGTAAACTATTAATTACCATAATGAATAGCAAGAACAGTAATTGCTGACTTAATGTCTCGGCAAATCTGAGTACTGTTTGACACAATATTGAGACTTTACTGGAGATATGTGATGATATTTGGGTGTTTTTCTCAGTATAAAAATCTGAGAAGCAGAAGATAAAAGTCTTAGTTTGTTTAATCTCATGAATATATGGGAGAAAAAAATGAGATATTAAGGAGATTTCCTTTCCTCCAGTTGTCAACATCTCCCAGTAATTTTTTTAAGAGTGTTCAGTCTCCTCTCCATTACTAGTTTGTTGCATTGGTAGAGTTGTCTTCATATTTCTTTCATTTACCTCTGTGGTCTGAGTCTTAGATGTTTGTCTGATCTTTGGGCTCTGCTCCGTAGTTCTGTTACCTTTTGTTTGCCGGTACTGGAGATCTGTTGTACTGTATCTCAGCATTTGCAGGGCCGTGCTGAGCTTTTATCCGGTTGCCCAGCAGAGGATTGAATTGCTGGACAGATCTTATTGACTGGATTCTGTTTCTGCCCTCTGTGGTTTACGCTATTAAGACTGTGACACACCAAGCTGACGTAAGAACTAGCGGCGACGAAAGCTAACTGTGTTGTCGCCTTGCATCGGTTGCTCCAAAAAGCCGCGATTGAACACACCACAAAGACTATAGGCGACTGTCAACTATACATGCGTTCTGTACCTGCGTATAAGGAAATAACTGTCTGTATCAGCAGGTATCAACATATTCGTCTTTCAAAAATTAAAACCAAAACTAGGACTGCAGATAAATAAACTGTAAACATTTGAATATCAATCACTTTCTTCATTCCAAAAGGCTGGTTTAATGAAAATATTTGTGCATTGGAACGATCAGGTGAGATGACGGAAAATTCTGTCTGTGCCGTCTCGCGTTCATCACTTTCTCTTTTATTCTCGTGCACTGACTTGTTCCCTAATCTGATACAGCCAATCAGAGTTCACTCTCTCACCACCGACTCCGATTCAACATGCTCAATTGGACAAAAAGCCCCTGACGGGGTCAGACTAGTGTCGACGGTGCGGGACACACTTCAAAAAACTGGGCCCAGTGTTTGCTGACCGCCGACCGTTGGCTTGGTGTGTCAGCTCCTTTTAGGGTATTAGACAGTATTTGTGATTCTGAATGAGTACTTGTGATTCAGTATTATTTTGTCGACGTTTCACTGGCCGATCGGACAGTTTTGGACTTAATATTAAAAGCATTTACTTATCGATGCCCTTGTAGCACAACTAAAACCATTCATTTCTTTGAACGTTTTCATTAATTGAAATAAAGCTGAAATAAACTGAAATAAACGAGTTCTGTCAAATCAATTAATCGCGATTAATTGAATCTAGCATAATTTGTGTTTACATAATATACTGTATGTGTGTATGTATATATTATATATATATAGAGTGTCTGTGTATGCGTGTTTACTGTATATACATACTGTATACACACACACACGTGTGTATATTATGTAAAGAAACTTTTATTTTAGATGCGATTAATCACAATTAATCGATTTGACAGCACTTTCATTTAAAAACTTAAATGAAAATGATAAATGTTGCCTGTGTCAACTTAATGAAATAAAATACAAAGTTTTTATTACAAAAATACAAATTGAAAATACAAAACAGAATGACAAAAGTACATTATAAAAATAAAAAAATAAAACGACATTATTTGCAATTGTATTATTTATTTAGATGTAAAACCTTGTTTAGTGGCAGTGAGGGTAGATATCTTGGCTATCATTTCCCCTCATCATCATGAACATTTTAGACGGATATTTATTCAGTCAGTCATAGTGAGTCCGCAGACATTGCCTCATGATTGTCGCCAGAGCTGGACTCAGCAGCGCTATCATGTTCCAGTGTGTGATGTCCAACAGCTCCCCTCGCTGCACGAGACACCGGGAGCTGTAAATATTGATGCCGTCTCGGACAACAGGATCTCTTTCACCACAACTGTCAGCGTTTGGGGAAGAGAAGAAATTACTGATGGAAAAAGAGCCCATTTTGCCACTGATGCTTTTCACTGACACTGAAGCTAATGGGTAGAATTGACGCTAACTGCCGTCTGGATCTACGTTTTTTATTTGCAAGATTTAAAGGATTAGTTAACCCAAAAATTTAAATAATTTGATTTACTCATCCTCATATCGTTCCAAACCTCCTAGTGTTATTTTTTTTCAGTGGAACACAACAGGGAAATAAAATTTCCATGAAATTTCAATGAAATATTTTCAAGTTAGGCTGCCTAGCAATAACCTACACATCTGAGCTAAATGCTCCCAATAAATTATTTCAAGCATCTACATTTACAAACCACTGTTAATTTTAACAGAAAAGCGAGTAGCCTATAGGCTGCTACATGCGTGATTTAGCATGTCAGAAAGCTCGCAAAGAGCGCTCCCTTTAGAATCACTAAAAAGCTGTCCCTCATTTTAGTTAATCCTGATCTCAGAAAGTTCCATTATAATCAATGAAGCTGACTGCACAATGGATCTCTCATAATGTCTACACTGTTATAATGAGAGGATTCGCGATTGTGCAGAACTTAGCACTGAACAAAAACTCTGGCGTTTTGACCGGTGAGTGGATTTGAAACACCTCTGATTGGCCGTTACGTTTAAGAAATCAATATATGTTTGGGATTGGCTACGTCTCTCAACGCTGCAAAAATGTGTTGTAAATAGAAAACTTTGACACTAGCCAGAGTGCAAACACGTCTGTTTTGAAACTGATCCTAGAAAAGCAGCAGCCGGCAGGGAAAAAGCTAAGCCTTGCCCAGCCTTACACAAGCAAACTCTGCCTATGCTTGTGGCTGTAAGTAATTTTTTATATTTTAGTTGTGCTTGTGTAACGGAGGCAAGCTAGTTAGAGCTGTGTATGTAAACCTGAGACTGGTCTTTAGCGTCCTTGTTATCCGATGCAGGAGATAATGGTCCGAATCCAGCTCGCAGCCTGTCGAGTAGGGCCAGTTAGATTTGGTGCCGTGACCCTGGCCTCAAGTGGAGCTCTAGTGACTGATGCTAGAGACTGTGGCCTTTAGTGTCCTTTTTAGTGTGCCTGCCTCCCATGCCGGAAACACCTTTTCAAATCCTGCTCGCAGCGGGTCGAGTAAGACCAGTTAGATTTGGTGCCGTGACCCGGATGGGAGTGAGGTTTGGGAGATGCAAGCTAGAAAGAGTTGTGTGTGTAAATCTCACTTCCCTGGCCTCAAGAGTTTAAAATTTAGGCAGTTTAAAAATTAGAGAAATGTTTATGAATGAATACAATGCCCAAGATTACTTATATAATGTGATTGATTTTGCAACTTTAATATCTGATGTACTTCAGTGACTTAGCACATCTTGATGCTGAAGTTAGAGTTTCTATCTTTATCAACGTCCTTTGAAGACAGTTAGTGAGCGTTGTGCATGAGTAATGAGTCAGACTCAGCCCCAGCGGAGCTGCACGCGCACATGCATCGGTAATGAGACCCGTGTTAGTGATGCTCGGCAGCAAAAACATGATTATGTGCCGCTCTGATCGCTCTATATCATCTTCCTGCGCAGGCGATTGCTTTTATTTTGCTGCTTATTATTTTTGACAACTTAGATTGATCTCAGGATTAATCTTTGTTGAACTGAAGTCCAATCTTGACAGCAGAAGGAGCATTTGATCCCCAAGTCTCAAAGGTCACCCGTTACGCAGGACTTTGGCATATAAAACCGTGTGGAGCTGTCTGTGAGTTCTGAATTCAGTTTTTGAACATCGGTTTTATCCAGTTGGACCAAACAATACACAGCCGACATGGGTAAGCATGGCAACAATGATTATCGTGAAGCTTTTATAATGTTATTGAGATTGAGCTGCATATTGTTATTTGGAAAACTGTATAATGATGATAGTGAATCATTATGTTCTTATTGTTTAGATGTGTTCTTTTAATATTACCTAATCTATGTAAACGGTTCTCAAAAATGAAGCAGATTGAATTATAAAATCATATTGAACTTTAATTTGCACAATAATCCAGCTAATAATAGAGATATTTTTCAGCAACGTGACATACCCGTAGAGAACTGAGCTACATATGTTCTTTTCCTCTTCTCTCTATTTTTGATTCTGTCGCTGCATAATTAACACTTTGTTTAACAGGTCCTTATTAAGTTCAGAGAAAATAAAACCTATGAATATGCATCTAGTCTATTACGAGCTGTTGGGCTCTAAATATAGAACCTCATTAAACATTCATGTTCCACCTGCAGGCGGTGTTTTAGCTGGTGAATGATAACGCTCCCCTCATTATCAACTTCCTTACTTTTATCAAACATCTATAAAATATTAAGCGGCCCAGGACAGCCTCTCCGGTTATGCTGTTTGATACAGTGAGATACTAGCTCCATATTGATGTTTATTTATGTTCTATACACAGTACCTTTCAGAGGCAGCCAAACCTCACACTTTACAAATTGCAAATATTGCATTTGTTAAAAATATTTATTTATTTATTTCAAGAAATAAATTGTAATGCATTGTAAGCATTATTGGCATTATTGTGTCCAAAGCTCTGTATTAATATATATATATATATATATATATATATATATATATATATATATATATATATATAATTAATTAATTAATTTGATTTTTTTATCAATTTAAAACCATCGATATTTCGGCTATAGCACGAAAAAGGCAGGTATCGATGGTTTTGATTAGTTAACTGCATGAAAGGACTGAGTAGTATAACATCTGTTGCGTTTGGGTAAAATATTTAAATACTTGCCAAAACAAAATGAAACCTGCACAAAATATATGACTTGGCAATACGGACTGTCTGGTGCCAGTGAGAACGATGGGACGGGTCCCAAAAATGCCAGTGCTGCATTGTCAAATTTGCATTGTTTGCACATGTGCCATAAAATCGTATCTCAGAATACTGAATTGAGTTTTCTTTCGCTTCTTGTTGCGCTTAAACGGACAAATTCACACAAAATTATATCAAAATGCCCATCTTGGTGAATATCCTAATGACACTGTTGGCTATTGCTTAAGTGAACATAAAGAGTTGAGAAATAAAATGCATGTGTGTATCAGTATATTGGATCCGTGCAGCTCTTGACCGAAGCCTAATATTCCTGCTGTAATGCTTGCTGAACTGTCCTTACTTCAATAAGGATTTATATATATTCAAGTTATACAGCAGTATTATCTTACATTTGATTACTTTATTCTGTAAAACATGATCAAAACAGTAATGAATTTTATGAAAAACGTTATATCGGAATCGGCCAGTAGTTGCCAACAACAACAGCAAAAATATTCTATAAAAAATTATATATATATATTGCATTGTGACATTATTTTCATCGCAAATAAGCACAGTTTTTCCCAAAAACAGAATGAGACAATGAAAATGCAATGATTTTTTATTTGCATTAGCATTAGATTTATGAATACTTTATATAATTACTGTATATTTTAAATAATACAAATTTATATTATATACCGCATAAATATTAGATCAATATTTTCCCCCGTTTACTTTAATTCTAATCTAAATAATAAAAATAAATTTAAGCAATGTTTAATTTTTTTTCTCTCTTTTGATTTTTGGAATGAAACATGACCTGGACATGTTCTTGACAGGCTTCATGAGATTCACCCAGAAAGGTCCCTTGCCATTTGACACCAATGACAGCTCACTCAGCACTTTATCAATTTTTCACTGCACACATCTTTTCGTTTGTCTATCACTGACTGACCAAACATTCATCACAATAACACTCACATCCATCTACGGTATGTCTCAGAGCTGGTCGCAGTGCAATTCCTCACTGTGATCTTATCAAAATGCACTTGAAAGATGTGACCTTTTCACTTTATTGTATGATAGGGCAGCTCATACACAACTTTTTTCAAGTTTAATAATAATTATTGGTTTTGGATATACTGTAGGCTCATCTTTTGTTCGGATATTACCGTAAAAATTCTGGCATCATTTATTTATTGTGACGCTCATGCTCAGCTATTTTCATAAAGTGATGAATGAATGCCAAACAGGGGCTGTCAACAATTTTTTTTTTTTTTTTTTTTTTAAACTATACATTATGATTTGTGTTATATTCCATAGCTTTATTTGAGGAACAGGCTATTGTCCTGACATTTCCTCCTACCCATCAGAATGTCCCACCAGGGTTTGCTGAGCATACACACATCAATGTTGTCATTTTTATTTTTTTTATTTTTTTAAAGAAGCATTGTTTTAAGGGTAAGTTTAGGTATGGATGTTAATAAAGCCTCAAACCACATGAATATGATGCTGGTAGCACAATCTGATAGGTAGCATTTTTCACTGTTGATTTGTGCTACCTACTGTTTTAATGGGAGGTAGCAAAATCTGACAAGATACCACAAATCGACAGAACACGTCACTCAAAAACTATGGAATAATTCACTTTGTTCATTTTGTTTGCGAGATGCATCATTTCCGGAGGCCGATGTGACATTTTGTACTTGGGCTGGATGGATGAAAGCCTCTGCGTGTGTCTGAGAACATGTTTAATTACCACCAGCAAACTGGATGGGAGCATTGATGCCAACTGGCTGCTAAGTGCATTTCTGCTGGGCAAATAATGAGGTCAGGCTGCCATGCCCTCAGTGATGGTGGGAGATGAACGTTCTAGATGTTCAGACTGCAGTGTTGAAAGCAGGAGATTTGAGAGGTTGTACAGTTAGACCTGAGTACTGTATTTATAGTTATGCTTATTTTAAGAAAAAAATCACCAGTCGTTTCCAAACAGGTTTCCAAACACCTTCCACATCTGCTATAGAGTGCCGCAGTGGTGACTGCATTCTTGTAGGCTAACCTATAAGATAGTTAGCAAGAGTGGTGCCCTCGATAAATACCCAACAGGTTTTTTTCCGATAGCTATTGGATTAATACAGACTCTTACATATTTGCTTCATCATGATAATGTTCACAAATGAACACAACCTTTATGAATTTTGAAGCCTAAATTAGTGTTGCCAAAAGTAAGAACTCTTCACAGAGCGCTTATACAGATACACACGGGAGCATTTGATGGCAGGCATCTATCGGCGTATGGATTACGGATCCGCCTGCTTTCAAACGCTCCCATGTGTATCTGCATAAGCGGTTGGTGAAGAGCGTCACAGACGTCTATTTACAACACGTTTTTGAAGGGTTGATCATTATAGCCAATCACAGACATATGTGTTGAGTGCGTGAACACAAAGGCCAATCAGAGGTGATTACGAATCCGCTTAAATGCTTAGGAGAAATGCTGGTATTGTCACATTTTTTAAATTTCACTTGGTATCGAAATCGGTACTTTTGATAATGCTAGCCTACATACAATTGACAGAAGTAAAAAGCTAAACATAGGCTATAAATGAACTACACCACGGTTTCATGACTTCAATATCACTACCATTAAGCTTCAGTCTCTTTAAACTCTTGAAACATTTTCCCTGAAAGATTGAGTTTACTCAAACGTGGTTGTAAACTAGTGAGAAGACGAGTTTACCTGTTCAGTGCAATAATTTTTTACAACATCTGTAGTCGTCCCATTTAGCCTCTTGTTATTAACCACCTTTTTCTAGACAGGTATAAGATTTTAAAAAATCGCAAATGAGGAATTATGCTGTAGAATAAATCATGAAAATATCTTGAACTTGTGTCCACCACGGAGCTCATTTCAGACATTTAATAAAACAAACAAAAAAAAAAAACATTGACTGCAGGACAATGGAACTGGAAGTGCTTAAATGCAACTCATTTATGGGCTTTGGCCTACAAAAATATGTCATCGCTGCAAGACTTCTTATTAGTCACACAAACCAGGTATCTCCACCCCCTAACTCATGCCATTGGTTGAACCAGAATTGTTTTGCATTCATCATTTCCTCTCACACGTAACTCTGACAGTTTTGTTTGTCAGCTGCACCAGCATCACAGTTTCCTGAACCTGTTTGTTGTGGGACCTGCGTATGAGGTTCTGGACAAATATCCCAATATTCACTGGCTTAACAGTTGCAATCGGAACGACTGATTTAACGACACAAATCGCTTTTCCCACAACAGCAAGTTTTCATCCGTCTCATTTTGGGTTTTGACCTCTTGTCTTGTGTTCTTCTTTTGATTATAACTTCCTGTTCTGTCACTGTCAGGTCATGTGGGTATGCAACCTGTGCCGAAAACAACAAGAAATCCTCACCAAGTCAGGGGCCTGGTTCTACAGCGGCCCAGGGGATGCCCTGCCCCCGGGTGCGAGTGACCCTCGCCGCCGCCACGAAGAGGCTCCGCAGGAGAAGAAGGCCAAACTGCAGGAAGCCCCACTGCTGTACCAGGGGCCTCCAGGGGACCGCAGCCGTGCTCCAGGACTCTTGCGCCAGGCTTCCCTCAACAACGACTCCAGTCTGAAGCCCAACGACCCTCTGAGCAACAGGTGACTGCTTTTTTCAGAGCGATACGATGTCGAAAAGTTTCAACTTGCAATAACTCTGCATTTAAAAATCATTATTCCTTGTGAGCAGCGGCACTCTTCACGTTATTCTTGTTTTTTTTAATAAACTTGCTGAAATAATTTGCATGCAGTGACCAAACCACTGTATTTATTGATGACATTGGGAACTTTGCTATTTGCTAACTGAAGTCTTTAAATTGTAATGTTGACATCCATTCTCTGTAAAGCTGCTTTGAAACGATATGTATCGTGAAAAGCGCTATACATATCGTGAAAAGCGCTATACAAATAAATTTGAATTGAATTGAATTGAACTTGATAGGTAAAATCAGTCAAGATCAAATTTGATGTTACCTTGACAAAGCTTTGTCTAAATGTTTAAAACCTTGTTTTAAAGTCCCTGTAGACAAAATTACTGAGACAGACAGAAGGAGATAAAATGCCAGGGCATTGCTATGGTGTTCTAAATGGTTGCTAGATTGTCACTAAGTGGTTGCTAGGGCGTTGTGAATGGTTGCTAATGCATTCTTAAATGGCTGCTATGGTATTTTTGGTGGTTGCTGGGCTAAGTGGTTGCTATGGTGATGCTAGGTAGTTGCTTGGTATTTCTGGCTCCTAACTAGGGTGTTGCTAAGCAGTTTCTAAGGTGTTCTGGATGGTTTCTAGGACATTGCTAGGTGGATGTTATAGTGGTTTGGATTGTTACTAAGAGGTTGATTGGCTGTTCTGGTTGGTTGCTAGACATTCTTAAATGGTTGCTAGCTAGGAATTTGTTAGGATAGATAGACAGATGGATGGATGGATAGACAGATGGATAGACAGATAGATTAGACAGACAGATTGATACGAACGAATAATAAGCAGGCAGACAGTCCGACAGACAGATATTCTGGACAATTTTGAAATAAAATTTGACTGTAAAAGTCAATGTTCCTGAATACAGTAAACCTGTTTCCCATGACTTCTTTTTTTTTAGGTTTCAGAGGCATAAATGCCATTTTTTTTAGGTTAGATAAATTATTGTATAACATAAAATTAACTTTGCATGAAAAGTAGTGTTTTTTTTAAAACACGTGCATACATAGTCCTCAAGCTGGGTTATCTGAAATTGAAACTGGGATAACAACAGCTGGAGCACACACTGCATTCATTCAGGTTCCATCTGTTTTTCAGCCATTTACCATTACTAATTTGGTGCTGAACACGCTAGACAGGTAAATAACAATCAGTAATTTATGGTGAAACCTGCTCTAGAACAAATGCAGGAAGTCATAACACATTTATCAAATATTACGCCCCTAATCTGCAGGGAGATGCTACTGCGCTGTGCTCAGTGCATGTGATTCCATCTCTTTCCACACAGTGGCGGTGTCTCTCTGAGCCCTGGGATCAAATTCTCTCCCTCTTTATCTGGGATGACTGTATCAGCTTCACTGCTCAGGGGTCAGAGGTCAGTCCTGGAGAGATGTCTCTGTAGAAACAGATGTCTGCTCCCTTGAATCCGTGGAGCCCGCTGGGTGTTGGTTTGATTTTCCGTTCCTGAATACCTGTGGAGGAGAGGAATGTTGGGCATGTGCCACAAGGATGGTGCTGGTCTCACCTGCTGTTAGTGTGTGTTGTGTTGACATGAGCATATTTGAATGACAAACCCTTGAGATGGAAATTGCATATTTAGACTTTGACTGTTCGGGATGGTTGAACTGCAGCGAGTTCTGTCGTCACTTAATTGTTGGGCTGTGTACACACGTCCAATGTTTATTGGGAGTTTCAGCACATCACATTGTTTTAAGATGCCGTGTTAAAAATGTACATTTATGATTTTATTTGAAGCAACTAGGTGAAGTGCACACAGGACATGGACTTTTAATGTTTAAAAGTTTGAGGTCGGTAGGATTTGTTTTTAGAGCTTTTATTCTAATTTACTTGATCAAAAATACAGTTAAAACAGTAATATTATGAAATATTATTTAAATTTAAAATAGCTGTTTTCTGTTTTGATATATTTTAAGAAGTAATTTATTTCTTTGATGACAAAGTTGAATTTTCAGCATCATTACTCCAGTCTTCAGTGTCACATGGTCCTTCAGAAATCATTAAGATGCTGATTTGCTGCATATTAGAAAATGTTTTTATTTTTTGAGGAAACCATGAAACATTTTTTTTTTCCAGAAAGTTCAAAAGAAGTGTTTATTTGAAATATGTATCTTTTGTAACATTATAAATGTTTTACTGTCATTTTTGATCATTTTAATGTGTGCTGCGGAAAAGTAAGAAAAAATAACTGTGCTCAACCGTTTTTTGAGTGCATAGATCCAGAAAAATTAATAATTTACTAAGATAACACAAGTGAGTGTGGATCTTTTGTTTTTTTCATTTGAAAGCTGCATAAAAGTATCAATAATAAAAAAAAACAAAAAAACTGACCCCAATCTTTTGAACAGTACTGTACTGGGCAAGTTCACACTTGTAGTTCAGTTTGCTTGGTTCGTTTGGTCCGGACCAAAAAAAAAAAAAAAAAACTGGTCTGCTTAGCGTTCACATTGGCATTTTTAACACTTTTAAACATATCGAACCTAAAGACGATAAGTTCACAACCTGATTGGCCAGCTTTTATGACACATATTCAAATTGTATTCCGTGACGGAACTTACCAAGCTTTCAAAACAATGCTGTGATGCGCTTGTTGTATGTAAATAGCCCACATGGTATTTGGACCAGCTGAGAACTCATGAAGAGTTTATAAAATGTGTCAAAACTGGAATCCCTCCGTCACGCACACAAATGAAGATCTGCTGTGAGAAGCCGCGGTTCTGATGCCTGTACCGAACTGTAATGGACAACATCGCGACTATGACTAGAAAAAACAGGTATGCTTAAGCATTCCGTTAGGGATGCACCGATATGGACATTTTGGCTGATACCGATGAACTGCACTAACAGACCAATCACACCTGGGTTCGTATTAATCCAGCCAAACATTCCGAGTCAAGGCCGTAACCATGGTCTTGAACATTGAAAATTTATTTCGAAAATGTAAAATGTTTCTGGTCTCATCACTCTCAGGAATTACCAGAATCACGTAAATGCATATTTTCAATTAGTTTGCATCACTGGATGGTACTGTCGGTCGATAAACATTTCTACAGCAAAACAGGACTTGTCCCCCTCAATTTCAATGGTGGTTACGGGCCTGTTCCAAGTGTTAACACACCCTTAGGGTGCGTTCACACTTGTAGTTCGGTTGGTTTGGTTCGTTTGGTCCGGACCAAAAAAAAAAAAAAAAAACATATAGTCCTGGTCCGCTTAGCGTTCACACTGGCATTTTTAACAGCGAACCTTAAGTTACCGAACCAAAGGCATAGGGATACAGTCACAACCTGATTGGTAGGCTTTTATAACGTATATTTCGCGGCAGAGCTCGCTTACCGAACATTCAAAACAATGCTGTGTGCTGGATTAAACGCCATCATTTTATGCGTGTACATGTGCTTTATTTTTACCAGCTAAGAACTTACGAAGAGCTCATAAAATGTTCAAAACATTCAAAACAGCTCCAGGATTTCCTCCGTTGTGTGCAGAAACAAATATTGATGAGGCACTTCACCTCCTCGTTGCTCCACGTTTGCCCTCGACTCATTTTGGATACACCGATCTTTCCGCATCGTCAAATCAGCTGACTTGTAGCGTCGCATCTTGTGACATCACGTCCTGTTTTTGGTTCGTTTACATGTCTTTGGTCCGTGTTGCGTTCATTTATCAATCGAACCGCACCAGAGTTCGTTTGGAAGCGGACCGAGATCCATCTTTTTAGCTTCTTTGGTCCGCACCAGGGTTCAGATGGCAGCGTTCACATATGTTCAAACAAACCGCACTAACTGAGCAATCGCACCAGGGTTCGTTTTAATCGAACCAAACATGACAAGTGTGAACACACCTTTAGTTTGTGTTTTTACTGGGAACCAATCATATGACCTAGCTCAAACTCAAAACTATTTAAAATTGTAGAAATGCATCCAATGTTTCTATTCTTTACCATCAGATATTTGAACTCAAGAACTTGTACTGATGCTTGTACTCATGTACTCTGGATACTTGTGCCCATCCCTAAAGTTTAAAGTAATTTTTTATGGTGCAATGCATTTTTTTTTTTTTTTTTTTTTTTTTTACTCATCCCTGGCTTCTTTACCTGGCAGATGTCCGTGAAAGGCTCAGGACAGCAGGTGAGCTTTAAGCTGCTTTCACGGATGCAGTCTGACATTTCCTGTAGAACACAACGAGTGTGCTGTGAAATGTATAAAAAGCTACTGTGACAGCAGTGCTGTTCTTTTCGATCATATCGGTTCATATGGCGTGTTCTGTCACGAAAACTGTAAATGCTCATTTGCACTTTCTGTCTTTGCTTAACGTGTAAGGTTAGATGTTAAAAAATGTGCCTGCCATATGGTAGCGAGGCAGCATCTGATTTGTTCTGTGTTGTGTAACAAAGAGTGTAATAGTTCTGTATTGGTCTTGACTTTACACGACTACGAAAGTGAGCAGCTGCTTTGAAGTTTTGTGCAATAAGAGGAATTTTGTTGGTCTCTCCACTTCCATAAATACTTTGCCAACATCAGCTTGATGTTGCAAACCAGCAAAATCTTTGAAAAACAGGTTGGTTTACCCAAAAGTGCAAATTTAAAGTGTTATTTACTCACACTAAAGCCCTTAAATCTTATTTGTGGTCATGTTTATTTAATTATGCTGTGTGAAGATGCATATTTGAAGCCATTTAAAGTACCGACTTCGATACCAATTCGGTATAATATTTTTAAAATGTGACGGTTTGAGCGCTGTTAGGTTAGTGTTTGAATCTGAAAGCGTTTTGAAAGCGGGCGTCTATCAGCGGACCGAGACTCCGTATCTGTGTAAGCGCTCGGTGAAGAGCATCAGCGACGTCTATTTACATGTTTTTTAAGCGTATCCGATCAGCCCGTGAACACAAAGGCCAATCAGAGGCATTTATAAAAAGTGTCAGATTTTTAAAATTTCCAAAGTCATTTGTTGTTAAGTATTTAGATACAGGTTCTTTATTGGAATAGATGTTTCCATGAAGAACCTTTAACATCCATGGAATCTTTCCGTTGCACTAAAGGTTTTTTTTATATTGCAAAAGGGTTCTTCAGATTATTGAAATGTTCTTCACGCTAAGAAAAAAAAAGGTTCTTTTAAGGAATCTTCACTGAAAGGTTCTTTGGGGAACCAAAATGGCTCTTCTTTTTGGCATCACTGCAAAAAAAAACTCCTTAGGAACCTTTATTTTTAAGAGTGTACCGACTGCAATGCGGTAAATTTATAAATACTGTACAGTAGTGCATATGACTTTTGAAAGCTGCGGTGGATATTTTCAGACTTAAATTTAGTTAGGATTAGGAAAATAGCACACATATGGACTAGTTTTATGATACTTAAATGGTGCTCTTTGTCATTTTTGTGGCTTGACAGTCCTGGTTACTGCTGTTGTTGTATAGAACAAAACATAAAGAATATAAAGAAAGGTAATTGTGAAATAGACAAAGTTGCTATAAGAATCAAAATCGACAATTCTTATTTTTTATGGAATATTATTATTTATGGAATACTCATTATTTTTTACATTGTAAATTCAATTCAAAAACATCCCCTCCTTGCAGCAACATCTCTTTTCTTCTCTGATGATGTGTTAACTGGTGTGAGGGCGGGGCAGCCTGTCACTCACATGAGATCAACCAATAGCAAACCACAACCGTCCAATCAATTCTCAGTGGATACAAAGTCAATCCCTACATTTTTTCTTGTTTGAGAAGCCATTTCACTCACAATAGGGAAGAAAAGACTATTGCAAGTTCTATTTATTGCAGACTTAGAAATTTGAATCACAATCAGAGAAAAAAATATTACTTTTTTTGCTCAGAGGCAGAAATGGTCTTTCACAGAAGAAAATAAATTTTGTTCTTCATTTTGTCTATTTAATTGCGATATTTGATTATTTTTTATTGCTAAAGGAATCAAACACCAAAAATCATGGTGCTAAACTGTGAAAACAGTCGCAACCCTCATAAAGGGTTGCAAACTCGATATAAAATGTTAAAAAATAAAACAGCTGCTCCAGGGCCACAGTAGACCATCGTGAGGCCCACCTGAGGCTCACTCTGGTGGGTGAGAAAGTTCAAATTCGACCGTGATGGATCACTGGAAGTATGAAACATCCAGGAATAGACAGGCTGGCTTTCTGAAAATGCATCCCAGGGAGGATGCACCTTCTCTGGGCATGAATCAAGAACAGACGCCCCTGGAGGAATGCCCTCTTCAGAAAAATTTCATTTGACCTCTTGAGGTTGATTGACGATCAACAGTTTATGAAGGTTAAGCACCACCTCTGACTGTCTGTGGGCAAAATTAATAAAAAAAACATATCTTTTAATAATTTCAGGCCCTACTTCTGTTCATGGAAAGTGGCAGGGGTGTTTTTGGGCTAACTGCTATCAAAGTGGATAAGAATGGCCTGACCGTTCACCGGGATAATGTGTTAAATAGTTTGATGCCCAGGAATAGAGCTCAGGAAATCACTGAAAAGCACTTCCATTAATCTTAAAGAATGTTTAAATTAACTCCGATTCTCCTTTCATGAAAAAGTGCTGACAGGCTATTTATATCCTGAAATAATGTGGGAAGAGCCTAATTTGTCTTGGTCTCAGAGGTGTCATTGGAGCGAACGCTCAGACGCGGCGCGAGTGTGGGTGAAACTGCTAGATGAAACAATAATAATTACACTGGGATTCGGATTTAATTACAGCCGTTATGTTTCTCTGGGTTTTGCGGGTTTTTGTGCGCTTGCATCTCCTCCCCTTCCATCTATAAAATCCATTAGTGTTTTTATTGGAGCTAGATGCAATGTGACACCTAGGTTGAACCACAGACAACAGTGGTTGTTTTAGTGCTGAAATTAGTTTGACAAAATGCATGAGTCACTTGTAGTGTTGGGAGCTGATCTTCTGTTGTCACTGCAATACTGCAATATAGATAGACAGACAGATGCGTATTGTCTCGTTTGTTCGAGAGGTCAGCACAAGTTTCACTACAAGTATGACGTAATCAAGTTTCGTGCTCTTGGCTTGGCGCTATGGGAGCTGATGTTGTGATACGGAGGTTTTGTCTGGAGAGAGTTATTAAGAGAATGAAAGTTGCACCTGCAGGAATTCAGTATCAGCATTCTGATCTCACACCTGCCTGCTCTCTAGACGACCCTACACTAATGCTTTTAAATGCTGATCTCTAAACAATTAGTGCACTTGAGGTTTAGCATTGTCTATCTGTCTATCTGTCTATCTGTCTGTCTGTCTATCAATCTATCTATCTATCTATCTATCTATCTATCTATCTATCTATCTGTCTGTCTGTCTGTCTGTCTGTCTGTCTGTCTGTCTGTCTGTCTGTCTGTCTGTCTGTCTGTCTGTCTGTCTGTCTGTCTGTCTGTCTATCTGTCTGTCTGTCTATCTATCTATCTATCTGTCTGTCTGTCTGTCTGTCTGTCTGTCTGTCTGTCTGTCTGTCTGTCTATCTATCTATCTATCTATCTATCTATCTATCTATCGTTCTGTCATTCTAACCATCATTCCATAATTCAAACTTTTTTTTCATGTTTTTTTATAAATACTTTTGCTATTTTTTATACTAATAAACATTTTACTATGTTTTACATAAAAATGACATGTATTGTGTTGTATTGTAATCTAAAATTGTAATATATTATATTATATTATGTTATATATTATGGACTGAAGGTCTAGCATTGTCTGTCTGTCTGTCTAACTATCTATCTATCTGTCTGTCTAACTATCTATCTATCATGTCAGTCTGTGTCTGTCTGTCTATCTCTCTATCTCTCGTTCTATCATTCTATCGTTCTATCATTCAGTCTATCACTCACTTCGCAGTCCATTCATCCATTGATCACTTTAGATTTTTTTTTCAATAAATAATTTTTATTTTTTTCTACTAAGCATTTTAATATTTACAGAAAAAATACATGTATTGTCTTTTAATATAACATTGTAAAAATGTTTTATATTATATCACATTATTTCTATCTATCTATCTATCTATCTATCTATCTCTCTATCTATCTCTCTATCTCTTTTTTAGTCCATCCATCAATGTTTTTAATACTTTTAATAAATACTAAATACATTTTACTATTATTTTGCAGAAAAATATATATTGTCTTTAAAAATTAAAATTGTAGGATGATTATATTATATTATAGACAACCTAAAATCAATCATATATACTCGAAATTGCATGTAGAATAGATGCAGTCTTGATTTTACTGTTGCTCATGGCTTTAACATGTCTCTCATATAATAGAGTAAATTCAAAGGGTCCTGCTTCCCTTTAAGATGCATATAGAACCATTTTTTTTTTAGGTCAGAATGCGTGTTAAAAAGCCCTCTTATTCCTCGTGTCCTCAGGGCAGTGCACTCCTCACAAGAGCGTTTTCTCTTCTTCTAACGCCCTTATTCCTTCAGGTCATCAAATATCCACTCACAATAGTTGTCTTTTAGAGCAGAGCATCTCTCCACAGAAAACCCTTAATGATGTGGGAGAAAGAAAGCTCCCCTCCTCCCCACGCCACATGCGCTGTGATGCTGGTGGAGGATGTGTAGTGCTGCTCTGGTGCTCCTGAAAGCGGATGGCTGCTAGATTGGGAGAGAGAATCCTGACAGCGAGCCTGGGCTCTCTAGAATCCGGACGCGACGCGCTTGCTTGCGTGCGTGCGTGCGTATGCATGCATGCATGGATGTTTTTCGCCATTGCTGTGGATAATTAGAGGATCTTTAGGAAGCGCTGCGCGTTCGCTTTCTCTCTTAAGTTCGGATCACAATGACCGGGAGAGCCGGTGTCGGTCCGCTCTCCCCGTCCAAACGCACTTTTCACCGGGAACAGATCACATCGGGAAGTTGAATCGTGTTTATGTTGCGCTGGAGATGCGGCGCGTCCGGAGCGAGGAGCGCTGGAGGAGTTTCATCTGAGGGAAAGCGGGAATATACGCAGGAGGAAGAGGGAAAATGCAGTTTGAGACATTGCGTCAGTTCTGTAGCTCGGTTTTATCTCATTTTAATGGGGCTTTCACGCCGCCGCAGAACATTCTGCAGACGGAGCTCCTGGAACAGGCGCTCAGCACCATCGGGTGAGTTTGTCACACATCACAACTGACTTATAGCTGCATTTCCTGAAGGAAATATCAGCGCTTGCGAGTCACGAATAGATAGAAATTGTGTGTGTGGGGCGGCTGTGAGGCAGCTTTCCTTCTGAGTAAATGAAATGCCGCAGCCGTTGTCATGACACTCTGCACGCATCTTGTTTAGTGGCGGCTGTGTGAGAAAGGACCAATCAGAGTGCGCTATGCTAATAAATGCAAACAAGATGTCCAATTGCAATTCAGTATGCGAATATTACTCACATTTCATCACTGTTGATTGCATTTTGAATGGAAAAGGCTGTATAGTTACCTGCAAAATATATATATATATATATATATATATATATATATATATATATATATATATATTTTTTTTTTTTATAAATATGAATTTAAGCATTTTGTACTTTTGTAGATTATAAAAGGTTATAGCCGAAGAGACTGAAATTATCTTCAAAATTAATTGCCAAATTGATATTCTTCTGAGGCTCATTAACAATAGGGATCTTATGTTTCCATTTTGTTTTGTCATGGTTGAATTTGTCCTCAAAATGTGTTTATTTGTCATTTTGAGCGATTATTTGTTGCAATTATCAGTTGTGGGAAACTTGGCTGTTGTCATTTTTTCCAAATTAAACAGGTCAGAAATTTACAAAACGTTTGTTTCTATTTGTTATTGTTCATCAAGGTTTTTTTTTTTCTTTTTTGTTTTTTTTTTAAAGATTTTGGCTGGTGATAAATTTTTTTTATAGTGATCAATCTGTGCGCATCTCTTTGCTATCATTTGCATTCAATATTTATTTAAATTATATATACATACATATATATATATATATATACACACACACACACACACACACACATATATAATATTGCAGGTAACGATACAGCCTTTGCCATTCATATATATATATATATATATATATATATATATACACACACACACACACACACATAAACACACACATGCACACATATTAGTGTCCTGATCTCTAGATATTGTTATCAGCATCTGCCATTGCATTTTATTTATGTCATTGGCTCTCGAATCATTAGAGAAGTGAGCAGGTTCTGAGAGACATTCACAGATCTTCGGTCAAGCTCCAACTCCAGCATTAGAAGGGCAGTGGTCCTGTACCTCACTGTAAACCTCCGAAGGGCCTCAGGGCATGAGGCTGAATGGTGTGTTTAATGCAGTTTAAAGTGTTGAGGAGAGAGAGGCCATGAAAGCAACCCATCGTTTCACTCCAGGGATCTACAACACGAGCCCCTTCCACTGCCAGGACAAATACACACTCAGCAAATCAGCAGCGCACTTGACTTCGCTCACAACAGGGGTTCGGTGCAAGCATCCCTTTGTTCCTGTCCATTCTCACATGCTTTTGAAGCCTGTACTGCACTTGATTGGAGGAGGCAAGGTGTGGCTGCCAACTTCTGCTGTTTTGCTGAATTGCACCGGCTGCATTTTTAGAGAATCGTCACACTGAGGCATTTAGATGATGATGTGTTCTTTATAGAAAGAGTTTTAAGTGCTTATTCTAATTTGTGTTTTCATGTTAAACATCAGGCAAATGGCTCAAGATAATATCACCAAAATGGCATCAATCGTGGCTCCTTCCTCTAGCCAAAGTCTTCCCTCAGGGAATGGTTACTTCCCTGTGCTGACCCATTACTAACAAACAGAGCCGTCTGCCAAAACCAGAGCGGATTCAGTCCCACTATTCGTTGTGTGCTCTTCTGATGTTTTAGATTATAGCAAGTATTATGTTCTGAGTATATTATTTATATTCCGAATATGAATATTTAGATTTAGATTTACATTCTTGTTAAAATGCACAATAATCTACCCCCCCCCCCCACAGTTTTTGAGTTGCACATAAACAGAAATTTTATTTTCATAACAATTAAGCGTACATATTTACAGAATTATTTGAAAATTGAATCAAAATAATGACAGAATGTGAAAAAAACTAATGGCGCATATATAAATTTAATTTTTCTTTTTTCTTCTTTCTTTTTTTAGATTTATCCAATAATACATTAATTAATTTTTATTCTTTATATTAATAAAGAATAAAAATTAAAGGCACAATATGTAATTTTGAGGTCGCTTATTCGAAACAAAGTCGTAGCTTTTGATACTGTGAATGAGCGTGGAATCATGGGAGTTGCCGTCTTCACCTTCACAGCTGATGGAAAGCAATCCGACGGACTCGGACAGAAATCTTGTTGGATGAGCTCATGTATGAAAGTTTTATTAACTTTACTGTGGTGTGAAGCAGGGCGGCCCGAGACCCACGGGTGTCCGGCGGAGCTTTTATTATGATTATACTGCAGTCAGCCACTTCCGCTCTTTTGTTGTGTATGTGGGGTGACGCAGCGCTGTTTTACATGGTTAAAACATCCTACTAAATACATTTGAGAGTGTTGAAAGTTTTGTTGTAACGTTTGCTCGGTGGCTGGTATAAGAGACTTGTTGCACTTTGCAGTGATCTCGATCAATATTAGAATTTCATATTAATAAAAACCGAATGACTTGTGTTGCTAAATGACATGCAGTTAATTTAAAAATGTATTGTGTGATGAAAAAATCTCTCTCTGATTATGCTATTTTAGTTTGACAGAGTAGTGTTGTCTCTGAGGCATGGTAAAAACATGGTTCTCGTGGTAAATCAAGAAAACAAGCAATTCAAACATAGCTCAACACAGTTGTTTTATTATAACAATGATTAGTTTCCTGTTAATAAATGTATCTAAAATGTGACATGTGACATCATTGACTTGCGACGAAATGACACGGCCCACGTCCTGGTTAAAATTGCGGATTTAAACATTGTCGGAAACATTTGGGATAATGTAAGTACACAAGTCAGCAAAATACATAACATTATTCTAGTGGTTTTTGGATATTTTAATCTAAATATCTTACATATTGTGCCTTTAATTTATTTAATGCATTAACCATGTTTTTTTAGGTTGCATAAAAACATCAATTTGTGGGAAAACACTGGAAGAACGTGCCTGTGGCGACATTTCTACAAAATGAAATTATGTTGCATCTTGCTCACGCTTCACGACACATTCAAAGTGCAATGTCCAGCGAGTTGTGCTAAAATCACGTTTAGTTTTATCCGAAACAGATGAACGTGAATCTGTTAACATTTTATTATGTCGGTTGTTCTATAGGCAATGTATAAATATATAAATAATATTATTTTTTACAGTTCTTTCTTTAAGTTGAAGATGCAACCTCTGTTGTATGTCCATGTGTATCATTTGGCCTAATAAATTTTGGTCGCTGCAGAGAAAGAGCGAGCGAGTGAAAGATACAGGGAAGACAAGGAGAGATAAATCATAATTGAAGTTTCTCTTAGATGGAATATCCCTTCCCACTAGCCCAGTGCTCTGTGAGGCTGTGTCGCCATGGCAACATTGTTTGATCAATGCTGTGGGTGATGTGTGAGACAGGAAGACCTGCGGGGGAGACAGAGAGAGAGAGAGAGAGAGGGATGTCCCACACAGAGACAGAAAGAGAACAGCAGGATTATTGTTGGGTTTATTCATGAGGCTTTTGTAAACGGCGTCTGAGATCACTTGGCAAATGACGCAGATGAATGAATGAAACAGAGAAGTTAGAGCAGAGCTTTATGAGCCGTTTTAAAGCAATATTTTGGGGTATGCTAAATAGAGGGTTGACCCAAAAATGTAAATTCTGTCATAATTTACTCACCCTCATGTCGTTCCAAACCTGTGTGACTTACTTTCCTCTGTGGAACACATGAAGATATATTAAATGTCTCATGCTTTGTCCGAAATCGAATATGTCCTTACTATATAGTGTGTGAAAAACAGTATGCCAACAGAGTAGTATGTCCGAATGCATAGTATTTGAAAAACAGTAGGTAAAAAGTCCCTGGATGACCTATCGTTCCGCATTCGCTGGGCACGTTTTTATCCCACAAGGCCACGGGAGAGGATTTATGAATGGCAGTGAAGCGACACAACTTGCGCTCGTAGGTTACGTGACAGTAACTACAATGCGGGTGAAGTATGTCCGAATTTCATTCATACTATCCACATTCATACTATATAGAACATACTTTTTAATGGTTGTGAAATAAGTTTGAATTCAAATAAAGCACCTACTTAGATAGTACTTGGTTTCTGACGCAGCGTCAGTGTTTTCCGTCCATAAATGGATATATTAGTGGCAACCAGTACTGTTTGGTTACTAATACTCATCAAAATATATTATTTTGTGTTCAGCTGAAAAACATAAGTCACACAGGTTTGGACTGACATGAGGCTGAGTAAATGATTTTTGGGTCAACTATCCCATTAAGAATTGCTGGATATAATATTTTTTAAATGTGAAGCTAATATGTTTTTTTTTTTTTTTTTTTTAAATAGGGGACCTATTTTCCCCTTTTCAAAATATGTAATATAAGTCTCTGGAGAATGTGTCTGTGGAGTTTCAGCTCAAAATAACGTACAGATCATTTATTATAGCTTGTCAAATTTGCCCCCTATTTATGTATGAGCAAAAACACTGTGTTTTTGCGTGTGTCCCTTTAAATGCAAATGAGCTGCTGCTCCCAAACCGCTTTCCGAAAGAGGGCGGAGCTTTAACAGCTCGCGTTTCGGTTGCTCAACAACAACAAAGCTGGAGAATCTCACGCAGCTAAAATGATTCTTGTCAGTAACGTGTTCAGCCTTACATTGTTCAAACCGGAGTCGACACTGATGGAGAGACTCAAGAAGTTACAACTTTTAGAATGAAACTGGACGTTTCTGAATGGATAGTGCATAAATTTCTGTAGTAGCTGTGGAGTTGATTCAACTCATCGAAGCAGTCCGATGTAAAAATGGCGGCATGGTAACAACACTCTACTACAACAACTCTTCCTCTTCTCTAAAGCAGCCCAACATGGCCTCAACTACTTTATTGTGTGTTCCCAGAGGCAGGGTTTATGTAAATTCTGGGGTTCGTGATGTCACTAACCCAGGAAGAAGCTCAGTGTAGTTCCTACCAGCCATTTGTTGTAGACCTTAAAAAGCGATTTCTGTAAAAGCAAATATCTCCCTTTGCATTGAACTTTGAGCGTCGTAACTTTGCAGATGTTGTTTCTGCTCAAACATCAACATTACACTCTAACTAAAGTTAAAAAAGTGAAATCAGAATCAAGGACCCCTTTAATGAGTAAATCATTTGTTTACATTTGTAGGAACTTTTGGACTGGAACTACTTTTCTAGGAATTCCTATTTCATCAGATTTGTCTCTTTCTTAAACCCAAAGTACATTGTCCCGGTGATGTAATTTTCATCATCGGGAGGGAGGCGTACAACAGCGCATGTGCGAGGTGAATGTTGAAACAGAAGAGTCCACTAGGTGGCAATACACACTGTTGTGATGTACCGTGCAGTAGTCGGAGAAGATTGCTTAAAGAGCAATACAAAACAGTAAACAAAGCAGACGTTTTTGTCTTGGTTGTTGTTCTAAACTTTGCATGCAGTGGTGGATTCTCTACTTTTCTGCTTCTGTCCTTCTGAGCAAATGACACAACTCATTGCTGCCATCTGATGTCTGGTAGAGTATAAAAAAAGCAATTGAATTGCACGTCTCGAACCGGTCCATCTGCGCTCATCCGTTGTTGAAACCCGGGTGGACATGACTGTGTGCGAGATGGAGTGGAACGTGGAAAAATGAAGTATACCCGGGCCTTTGTCTGAAAGAAAATCACAGAAGAATTCTCTTTATTATCTCAGTTGGCTGCAATGAAGATTTAATGGGGAATAAATGGGAACTCTTGCATAAGTCTCCTGCTCAGAGGTTTCTCCTGAGAAAAAGGTCCTCTCCACTCTCTCGTTTTCTTTCAGTTCATAAGAGATCATAACAATGTATTAAACTGCTCAGATTTGTTCTTCAATATGAATTTGCCTCTGCTGTTAAAGTTGGTAAGAAATGGAAGTCGCGATATTCTTCCCTGTTGTGACGTACTGTATATCCGAGTGACGAGGATTCTCGAACAAGAAAAAAATATAAGGTGGGACTTGATTTTGTCTATCGGGAATTGATTGGATTATTTGCTAGTAGTTTCTAGTTTGAAGAAGAGCTCTCTTCCACAAACAAACTCCCATCATTCTTTCAGGGAATCAGTTGCGCTTTCTGAGCATGAAAGAGAGCAGATGTCCCTATCCCACATACCACAAGCTCTGTGTTGAGAAAGACCAGCTCTTCTTTCTGTCTGTCTCTCTCTGCTCTCGATGGATGGATGCTATGAAACTGTTTGTTGCTGATGGTCACAGCCATATATAGAGCATGTGTTCCTCCACCTGTCATGAGATGTTCCGCACTGTTATCAGTCACATCTCTCGCCTCTTCCCAAAGCGGTTTTGTCATAGTATTATCTCTGAATTTCATGCAATGGATATGAATGCTGAAGTAACATTTTGAATCAAAAATGGTTGATAATCCACTCTAAAAGAGTGGCAAACCAGTTGCCGATATTATCATTTGGTCTTGAAATATTTGAGTTCATATTGAGATTTCTGACTTTTGTTGCAGTCTTTGGTATCTTGCAAAATCTCAGCATAAGTTTAGATATTTTTCATCACTCCAGTCTTTTATGTATAGGAGTAAGGAGTATTTTATGTATAGGAGTCCAGGAGTTATAGTACCAATCGAAAGGGATTTATTTGATAAAAATACAATATTGAGAAATATTGTTACGGTTTCTGTTTGAATATTTTTTAAAAATGTTATTTTCCCTCCCTTTTTCCTGTCATATGATCCTTTAGAAATAATTTGATGATTTTGTCGTTATGATAGTTTCTTTCTTATCATCAATGTTAAAAGCAGTTGTGTTACTTAATCATTTTGTGTAAACTATGATACTTTTTTAAAAGAATCTTTTGATAAAGTTCAAAAGAACAGTGTGAAATATTTTGTAGCATTATAAATGTCTGTGCTGTCGCTTTTGATAAATTTAATGTGTCCTTGCTGAATAAAAGTAATAAGTTCTTTAAAAAAGGGTTCTACTGACCTCAAACTTTTGAACTGTAGTGTATCTCATTGCATTTTTCTCTCTAGACTGGAAATATCACTACTCCAAATCATCAATCTTGCATGGCTTGCTGACGTTCGTTCTTGTTGTTTTTACCACTGTAGTTTGTGGTCCCGTGACCCTGTTGTGTGACGTCCCATGAAGCTCAAACTCTGACCTCCGAAATATTCATTTCTCATGTGAAGCATCCTGAATATCCAGCCCTGGGTATTGATTTTTAAGACCTTCTGTGATATTCCTTAAGACAATTGACCCTTCAAAGACCCCCCCCCTTTAGTTACTGTTGCTTTGTCCAACAATCCATGCGCTCTCACGCCACCCATCATGTTCTCACGCATTGAAAAATTCATCCCGGAGCAAAGAGGACACTGACAGCGCGTCAACAGACATATGAAACATATTTAATGTATCATAATTTTTTAAAGCGTCGACAGACAAGACAGAGCAGGATACTTTTGATATGAAATTGCAGTGAAAAATACATCCTGGAGCACAGAGGACACTGACAACGTGTCGACAGACAAAACAGAGCAGGTTACTTTTGATAAATTAACAGTTTCATATTTATATTATAATTTTTTTAAGAAGTTTAAACAATAAATAGCGTATAGTGTCTCTTTAATGTGTCGTGACAGATCGCTGTAGCTCCTCGTGAACCGATCATCTCTTCATACTAGTTCATTTATAGCATCAAATAAACATGAATGAACATCAGAAGGAATGTTGTTTCAGTCGTGAGTACTCACAATTTTTCAAGTTCAAGTTCATCAACGTTAATCTACTAACTCCTCTGACTGCTTTGTCAGACAAAATGGCAGATTCGAGGTTATGATTGGTCAGATCGCCTGTCAATCAAACTGTTTGCGAAGGGTCAATTAGTATTACTAAAAGATGAAATTGTTAAAAATTACCCAGAATCCAATTCCATTACTGATTACTGATTGATTGTTGTTGTTATCCACTGGACGATTGTAATTTTGGTTGACAGAATTCCATTCCATAGGCATAATAGTTTTTATACTGTACAAACTGTACATTCGATCCCCCTACACTAACTCTACTCCTAAACCTACCCATCACAAAAAACATACTGCATTTTTTGATTTTTAATAAAACATTGTTTAGTATGTTTTTAAAGCTATTTTAAATATGAGGACTCATGAAATGTCCTCATATTTCATGTTTACTTCATAATACCAGTGTAATACCAATGTCATTATACAAATTTGTGTCCTCATAAACCACAAAAAAGCGCACACACACGCTTTCTAGTTATGTTCTTTTTACCCTAAAGGATGGAGTGCGCAGCTTTTCATGTCATAAACAAACATGTAGGAAGGCGTATCATGACCATATTCCATGATGACAAAGCCAAGATTCATCAGGCTCAAGTTGTGAAAGAATATTTAGGAGGGAGCATGAAGAATCACTTTCAAGACATTAAATTCTTTTAAAGTCTTTGGGATGTGCTGGAGGAGACTTTACAGAGTGCTCGACTCTCGCATTGTCAATACAAGATCTACTTGACCAAAAATTGATGCGCCTCTTAATGGAAATAAATGTTGTGATGTTATTTCAATCAAGAGGTGCATCAGTTTTTGGTCAAGACCTTGTATTGACAATGCAAGAGTCGAGCACTCTGTAAAGTCTCCTCCAGCACATCCCAAAGACTTTCAAAGAATTTAATGTCTTGAAAGTGATTCTTCATGCTCCCTTCCAAACATTCTTTCACAACTCTGTATATATATGAATAAGAGATCATAACCTAACCTATTCAAAAGAATAACTCTAAAAGACCTCTTTAAAAGAATTTAAAGTAGTTTTAGAATGTTTTGATTGCTAACATTGAAATCTTGAATGCTAGTATCATGTCAACTGCCACTCTACATGTGGCAGTAGAATGAGGCTAATTATCTCAGTGTTTTGCAGACTCGGGAGTTTATGCGGCGTATGGCTGCCAGGCACGTGCCGTCTCAGACGGGTTAGTGTGTGAATACGGTGGGTGAATGAGATCGGCTTCAGAAGGGCTTGTATGCAGGCTGATCGCGGTTTAGCATTGATAGCTGTTCTCTTCCGTTTCCTATTTTCTTCTCTGTGGTCAGACCCCATTACTGAGAGCCTGTGTAATATGTGTTTACTCTGTCATTAGGTTTCAGGAGAGATTTTATCTCCCAGGATGCTGAAAGGCATGCTGCGAAAAGTATGAAGCTTTTTGTCTTTTACTAAGAGAAATCATCCCAGAGAGTTTTGCTTAGCTTTTTTTTATGTAACGTTAACGCAATGCCCTCAGGTAACCCGTGGCTTTACTCGGCGGTTGCTTGGACACTCTGCTTTTTTGCAGTGGCAATGGAAGAACTCAAGGACGTTTTAAAATCAGTAGATAAGGTTAGTCAGCGATAACCATACGTCGCAAACCTCTCAGAGCTTGGTGTCCCAAAGCTCTCGTATGAGATCTGCCATCCTATTGCCAATAGGTAAATTTGATGTAATGCAAAACATGTAAAAAAAAAAAAAAGATTTTTCGAATGAAATGAAACAGATTTTCACTTTGAAACAAGATTGATGTGTTTTATTACTTTACTAAGTCTTCAGAAATTCACATTTAAAGGCACAGTCCGTATTTTTCGCCGCTAGGGGTCGCTAAACTCCTCAAAACAAAGGCAAAGATTGATGACGCAGTGAATGAATATGGAATCATGGCACTTATGCTGATGGATCTAATAATGTTTATGGAGAAATAATGTTTATGGATGAGTGAATGCATGTTTTTAACATAACTGTGGTATGAAGCGGGGCGGGGCCGAGAAGCATGGGTTCGATTGCAAATGAGAGACAGATATCAGTGACACACGCGAGTCCCGGGGATATAAAGAAACGAGGACATTTCATTCTACCGAACTACTCATAAGTGCTGAAATACTACTCATACAGGTCAGTTTATTTGATGAATTAAAACTGTGAGGTAACGCAGCGCTGTTTCACTTGCTCTAACGTTACACTATCATACTAAACTGTATTTGACTGTGTTGAAAGTTGTAATGTTTAGTATTAGTTTGTTGTCTGTATGAGAGTAAACAGTAAGCTAGATCAACATTAGATTCTCATACTGATGATATTCTAACAGTTCATTGTGTTGAGCTATATAACATAGATTAGTCTTATGTAGTCTACATTTGCTTTCCTCGTCTAATAACGTGCAAGAGCGTGTCTCTGTCAAGTCAAAGTTTGTCGCAAAGCTCTCGCCATCTTAGAAACGCCATGCCGATATTGATCCTGGTTTTTTTTCTCATTTTGTCCCAAAGTTTGCTTGCCATTGTCCATAATGTTTGAATAAAACAACAACTGCGTGCCGCTAAACATTACGCAGCTGTCCGTGTATATAATACTGAACACTGTGCAAGTGGTTTTTGGATATATTAATATAACATTTTTACATATTGAGCCTTTAATTCATGGTACATTTCTTTGTTATTAATTGTGACATTTACTAGCAATTTCTGAGTGAAAATTGTTTCTACTCCAAATTTTTA
The DNA here is from genome assembly GCA_038088235.1 of Zacco platypus. Classification (NCBI taxonomy): domain Eukaryota; kingdom Metazoa; phylum Chordata; class Actinopteri; order Cypriniformes; family Xenocyprididae; genus Zacco; species Zacco platypus. The sequence continues at coordinate 5,677,255 of CM076077.1, forward strand.
GTAGCTTGTTTGTGGAAAAGATACACTATTATAAAATGTGGTTAAGTTAGTAGCATTGCTACTTTTTATGTTTAAAGTCCCTTGCGTATCTGTGATGTTCATCTGTGTCTTCTTTAACTCTCTCCCTCTAATGGGTTTGTTTTCCGCCCCGTGCACTCTCAATCGTGTCAGACAGAAGTGATGTTGAGTGAATCAGAGAGCAGAGCTGACGTAGCATCTCGTAAGCTCATGTAGTGTGTGTGTGTGTGTGTTGATGGAGCAGATGGGGAGAGTCAGGCCGCAGCCACGCATGGTTTCCTGGCCTGGAGTGATGTAGCAGAGACCTCGAGCCTCTATAAATACGTCTCCCAATAAGACCACCAGCTGAGACGGCCATGTCCATAGTACCCGTTGTCAATCTGCTAGTGCAAAGAGCCCAGAGACTTTAGGCATATGCATTTGCTCATCCAATGTTACCATGATAACATGTAGGTTCCAGTAATTTATAAGACGTTAAATAAATTGACTGTAAATAGTGTGGGGAAAACATTGTTGATCAGTGTTATTTTATATACAGTAATAGTGTTATTTATGTGTACTATTGTGGGGTTCATTATTTTTTTATATATATATTTATATTTATTTCCAGTTTTTTTTGTTTATTTCCTATTTTATTTTGTACTTTTGTCTTTTTTTATTAGTTTTATAATTAGAAGTATAAAGTATTTATTTTATTTCAGTTTTAGTAAACTTTTATTTTTATATTTTAATTTTATTTCAGTTTTTTTTTGATTTTCAATTTTATTTGTAATTTTTGGTTTTTTTATGTTTTTCATCTAATATTAATATATTTCATTTTATTTCTATGTTATTTCAATTAATGAAAGCAATTAGTTTTAGTTTCTGTTTTGTTTTAGTTTTAGTTCAAGAAATATTGAATAAAGTAGAAAATTTTTTATTTATTTATCCTGCCAAATATTACACTCATGTCTGAAACAACATTCCTTCTGATGTTCATTCATGTTTATTTGATGCTATAAATGAACTAGTATGAAGAGATGATCGGTTCACGAGCCGCTTGAAGGAGCTACAGCGATCTGTCACGACACATTAAAGAGACACTATACGCTATTTATTGTTTAAACTTCTTTAAAAAATGACATATCAATTTCATATCAAAAGTATCCTGCTCTGTCTTGTCTGTCGACGCGTTATCAATGTCCATTGCTACGCGATATATTTTGCGTGAGAACATGATGTGTGGCGTGAGAGCGCATGGCTTGTCCGATATAGCAACAGTAACTAATAGGGGGGGGTCTTTGAAGGGTCAATTGCGAGTTATAAAGACCAATTCTTACTTCATTTCTCAGAATTGTGAGTTTATATCTCGCAATTCTGACTTTATAACACACAATTGCAATTTATACCCTGCAATTCTGAGGAAAAAGTCAGAACTATGTTTATGTCATAAAAGTTCAGAATTGTGAGTTTACAACACGCAATCCTGAGGAAAAAAAAAAGTCAGAATTGCGAGATGTAAACTCACAATTGCAAGAAAAAGGTCAGAATTGTGAGATAAAAAGTAGCAATTACCATTTTTTAAAATTTTGTATTCAGTGGCGGAAACAAGCTTCAAAAGGTTTTCCATTTGTCATGGTTTCAGAAGCTTTCTGCTTTTGAATTTGGCCAAAAGATGGTGTTACTAGTACATTGTGTTAGTGTTTTGTCAGTCAGTGTGTGCACAGCTCCAGTAACACGAGCAGAAAGTGAGAATGCATCTGTTCTGTAAGCAGATATGGAATTAGCTGTTTAGAGCAGATCAGCAGTCCTCTAGATGGATGGATGGACTCTCTTTCAGCTGTAATGAGTCTAACTCCTTTCCACAGCAATATTAAGCACTCTGAATGTCCATTCACAACATACCATCAGATCGTACAGCAGGACCTCGCATACATCACGGCCAAATGATTACTGTAAGTGCACCACAGGCACAAGCTCTGACGTACTGTATGGACGTGGTTTTATTTCACGAAATGTGTTTTTCTCTTCTTGGTGAAGTGCCGCATTATAACGCCACTGCGCACGACGGAAAGTGTTGCACGGCATGCCGTACATGTTACTGTAATTATTGTCGGAGCCTTTTTTTCATAATTGATGGCAGTTAAAAATAGATCGTAGAATGGCTGTCTTGGTTTGCTCAGTAGGCCTATCCCCTGGGCGGAATGCTTACTGGTGCAGAAACGACCCAACTTTAAATTGAACGGGAGTGTTGAAAGGAGCTACAGTCGTGCTTTGTGGGTATTTTTCTTCCACCTGACATGCTCTCGTCTACAAAAGCATTTCACTGTACATTTCCCTCTGAGCTCATGTCTTCTAAAGAAATCCAAGGCCTGTTGTGAATGTTAGATTTCTACAGCCACCTTTTGTAAAACGAATAATAAGAGATGAATGTGTGCTAATAGAATGTCATGATTGATGCAAACAGCTATTGAGGAGAACATTCTAGAGGCACACACACTGATCCTTCAGCCATCCACGCAAGAAATTAGTGTTGTCAAAAGTACAGACTGATACTAAGTCTGTACTGAAATTTAAAAAAATGAGCGCTGTCGCGGATTCATAAACACCTCTGATTGGCAATTGTGTTCATGCGCTCATCAGATATGTCTGTGATTGGCTACAATGTTCAACGCTTCAAAAACATGTTGTAAATAGACATAAATGACGCTCTTACACAGATACACACGGGAGCGTTTGAAAGCAGCCGTCTCTCGGTCGGCTGATAGATGGCTGATTTCAAATGCTCCTGCTTTTTCTTTCAACACTTCTGTTTTCTTTCAAACGCTCCCATGCGGCGATCGTGGTAGCCAATCACAGACATCACGTGAACACAATCATTATGAATCCGCCCAACAGCGCTCAAAGCGTCACATTTTTAAAATTTCAGTACCGACTTGGTATCGCGGTAGGTACTTTTGAAAACACTACAAGAAATAAGAGCGAATTTGAGTCATTAAAGGCTTGATTTACAGTTATCAATTTGATCAACTTAACTGTTTAATCTCCTTAAAACCTTATGATATTGGAAATATTTTCAAATATAAGATATGAAAGCATAACACTTTTCCATGTTAATCAGAGTTTTTGCCCTTACATACGATTCTATTTTTGTGACATTGTGGCTGGAACAATACCATACAAAGTATTATAATGATAATCTCAGGTATTGCTTGTATTCTTTACTGTTAAAAGTGTCTAATGTGAGTTTGAATATCATTTCGCCTGTCGTTTATAACCATACTGAAAGCAACAGTGCATTATTCACCTCAGATCTGGAAAATAAATGAAAGGAAACAAGACCGTTCCAACTATTCTGTGTCAAAGATGGTTTTAGTTACTCAGTATTTATTTTTTAATAATGTTAAAATGGTGTAATATTTATGAATTTCATATGTATGTATTTCGTTGCGAGAGCTGTGCGCTTGCAGAGAGAGACTCCGCCCACACACTCTTCTGATTGGCTGCAATTTTTGATTGATTTATCGTGCATTCACGCCACCACGTAATTACAGTAATCTTGAGATGACAACACGCGACGTTATATTCGGAGATGTTCACGTCCTCGGACTGGGAATTATGCGTTTCTATTGCACCACTATCAACGGCTAAATGAATTTACAGCAGTCAAACGTTATAAATTGAATACACGTGGGAGCTTTCAGAAAACTCCTAGCTAACAAACTATAATTATGAGCTCTATGAGGATGTGAACACTTTTTACGAGCCAGAATCTCGTAGTTACAGTAATTACGATATGGTAGTCACATATCGTAGTCGCATTGCATCTGTGGACCAGGCAGGTCAATATTCGTTAATATTGGCCACACAGTTTAGTTTGATTTTCACTTATTTATGAGGCAATATCAATTATGTGGCAGATGATAATGAGAATGATGAAAAATACATAGGAAAAGCATGAATTAGAAATCTTAACGCACATTTTTGCTCTTCATTTGATTAAAATAGTGCTAAATGTGGCCTGTCTCTCTATGATGTGGATCTGAGCTCTTTGATGGTCTTTATGGGGAAAGATGTGCTCTGATGTGGCTCGAGTTGGTCACACTTCACTTCCAAACCTTTTTTTTTTCCCCTCCTGGGCCCAACGAGCAGCACAGGATGTTAATTGCAGGCCTCTGGTGTTGATTGCTTAGCTTGCCGGCTGCAGTTTCCTGTAAAATGCGTTTGGGCTGATCTGTCTGGGCCGCTCCAGCTGACGCCAATAAGCATAATTGCACACGGTTTGTCTGAAGAATTACACTGCTTTAGGGTGTTTGTTGTGCAGTGCAGTGTGTTTCCGCTTTAATATTTGTGAGAAATGTTATAAAATGCACGTTCCTGGCCTTAATGGGAATTACTTGTGTACATGATTCAAAATACAAAATTTTGTTCAAAATTTTTCATAACCTTGTCCTCCTTTGAAACGACTTTCCTTTTTGATCGACATCATGAATTCCACTTCCATTCGTATCTCAATAAATAAAATCACTTTTTTTCTTGTTGAATATCATGTTTTTCTTAGAAATGTCAAATTACTGAAGTAAAATCAGTTTCTTAAAAAAAACAACATTTCATTACTTTAATTACTCATTTTTGCAAGTGTCATTATTGCGTTTGTCCATTTTCTACAAGCTGTCAAGTGTCGTTTGGCCAGGCTATGACTAAATATTTTAAAAAAGGCTCGAACTTCCTCCTTCAGAAAAGAAAAGAACTTTATTTGTAAAGCTATTCCAAAAGGTCTTCAAATCACTTTAATCTATTAAGCATGTTTTTTTTGCCTGGCCTGAACTAGCATGTTTCTCGCTTTGTGTTTGTGAGAGTGAAAGTATCTTCTTGGTGAGCTGTGGAAGGATAGAGCCGATCCCCAGTCTGCACTGATTCTCCAGCTTTATTCTTCAGGGGTTTGGCCTATTTTACACTCTGCTAGAGCTTCACGAGAGAAGGCCTGGTTGGCCTGGATGCTGCTGTTTGAAAGCATAGAGGGTAAATGTGGCAGGACCACATGGCTGTCTGCATCATGTTTAGAGGGAGGGAGGAGAAGGGGAGCGTTAATGACGTTCGCATCACTGCGGTGCACAGGCTGGACACAGTGCTGCGCTACTTCCTGTGTCTGTCTGTTCTGAAACGTTTCACAGTATGCTGGGCATGAGTGCTAGTGTCCAACCAACTGTTCTGCTCGGTGATTTATTAATAATAATAATAATAATAATAATTGTATTATTATATATGTACTGTAGTTATATTATGTTTTTTTCACATACAAGTTTGGTACACTTGATACACAGTTTTATTCATATGCTTTGTTTTATTTAAATCATACCATAATTACACTATGGTTTTCAGGTACATTTGTTTGGTTTTATTTTAATTTATTTTATTAAAATATATATCTATATTTTTTAATATAAATATATTAAATATATATTATATTTTATATATATATATATATATATATATATATATATTTATATATTTATGTATATATTTGTATATTAATATATATATATATATTATATATTAAATATATATTATATCTAATATATATATATATATATATATATATATATATATATTAAAATATTTATTAAAATATATATATCATGATATGGACGTCACAGTTAGGTGTATACAGTCGGTCACAGGCAATTCACACTCCAAGCCAGAAGGGGGCACACACGGTAAGGCAACACTGTTTCCTAACTGCCACAACATGAAAAAGCGAGGAAGATGACGATCTATGTAGATATGTTTACTTGTTATCAATCTCTCAACCGTGAGACATCAATAAAACAGTTTGAGAATAATATCTCACGCAGCATTACCTTTACCTCAGGCAAGTCATTTATTGTCCACAGCATGTTAGAAATGAACATTTCACTGATTATATCCTCTATATTAGCTTATATATTCATTATATTTACTTTACGTGTTAGTAATGTCTTAATTATTTAATATATGTTTAAATAAATTGTCATGAAAACAAGTTATGACAGTAACTGTGTGAATGATCGTATTTCAAAAACTAATTGGAGTAGAAAGATAATTGAAAAATAATTTTATAATTAGATTTAGTATTAATGCAACACCAAAAATATGTGCAATTTACATGTTTTTTTTGTGTTGATTATTATATCTAAAAATAAATAGCAACTGAATTTAATAGTTTGGGCTCTGTTGTTAACTGTAACCTTTAATATTATAGTAATGTGCAGTGTGGATTTTACTTTATTGCTGTTTAATTGTAGCACTTTTTTTTTACATTTATATTATCATCTTTTTAATACAGTAGTTTTGGGTGCATTTACTATGTAAAAATTCCATTTCCTTCCTTCCTTTCTTCCTTCCTTACTTATTTACTTATAATACCATTGTTTTGGTACTATTCATACAATTACCATGGTATGTTAATATGACTGTCATGTCATATAGTATCCACAGTAGTTCACTTCACCTTTTAAAGGCTCAAGTTGGAGTAGAGCGTCTTTGTTTTTGATATCGTTCAGTATGTTCTGGGAAAAGAAACCATAAACAGAAATAAACGAATGTTTTCTGTATGTCTAATGTTATTGCATGTTCCAATTTATTCTTGTGCAAAGCAGACAGAATTAGATTTACAAAGATAATCGCCCTTGTCTTTATAAAAAAAAAAAAAAAAAAATCAGGATGAGAGGGAGGGAAAAAAGCACAAATTTGTGCGGTTTGAGAGTGCTGTTTTGTTCTGGCACACAGTTACACCAGATTAAATAAAAATCCTCTAGCAGGCCGTGGCCAGAATCTCCACCAATCAGCGGCGGCCTGAAGCATTTAATGCTGCCCATGTCCCAGAGAAACATCTCCATCTCTGCTCACAGGTCATCCGTTACAACCTGTTTCAGCACCGCTCTGGGCCCCCAGCATGCCTTGCAGCTGCTTATAAGTCTGTGGGCGCTATGATGTCACCGACATCAGGGAGAATGATTAGAGAGAAGGGCAATCGTGAAATTCTTCAGCACATTTTCGTCAACGTTATGTGGGATTTACCCGACTGCCAGTGATTTCTGTGAAAACGACGTCCTGACATCAGAACTGAGAGGATTCTAATGCTACCGAAAGGATTGATATTGTTAGTGAGCTGTATTGTTTTCTACATCTGCTTACAGTGGATTTTCTTAATTCGACGGTGACAGTTTGTAGTATCAGTTTTTGTGGCCTAGTTTCCGTAAGGTTGTGGCTGACGTGTGAAGGTGCGTATAACAATTCTCTGTTTTCTTCCATTTTGATGTAGCTGGGCCCCCGAGGGTCATAATTTCACGTTGATTAAAAAGGAAAAGTAAAGGCTAGGTGTAATTTTTAGGCAAAATATATATATATTTTTTTATATTTTTATATATATATATATATATATATATATATATATATATATATATATATATATATAAACTTGATTTTTTTAATGTATTTTCTCTATTTTCCATCATTTAGGGAAGGGGATTTTTATAATTTTGCCTTCTCAGTTACACTTCCATTTGCCATTTGGGGTCAAAGTTTGTGGTCAGTAAAAAAAAAAATTCTTTGAGGAAAAAAAAACCTATTTATTTAGCAAGGATGCATTAAATTGATCAAATGTTACAGTAAGGTTACAAAGGATTCTATTTCAAATAAATGCAGATCTTTTGAACTTTCTATTCATCCAAAAAATCATCAAAAAAAGTCATAATTTCCACAAAAATGTTGAAAGTAATAAGAAATGTTTCTTGAGCAGCAAATCATCATATTAGAATGATTTCTGAAGGATCGGGAACTGGAGTAATGATGGATTAATGATGCTGAAAATTCAGCTTTTCCATCGGAAGAATAAATATTTCATAATATTAATGTTTTTTACTGTATTTATGATCAAGTGAATGCAGCCTTAGTGAGCCACACTGAATGAACACAATGATGAATTATTCCATTTTCATTTATATGAATAATATTTACAACCCATGATAATATTTATCCACAATTCTTATGTATTTATGTACATACATATATTTTTACTATTTTGCATATTAATACTATGAAGTTCTGTGAACAGTTGTGTGCAGTTGTTACATTTATGTCTGTTCTCCCTCCACTCGTCTAGTCTTTATTGTTTCATTCATATCAGGTGTGTATCAATAATCAATATTGTTTGCGCCCCCATTCCTTTGTATTTAAACCCTCAATTTCTGTTCAGTCGTTGTCCTACGTTAATGATGTTTCATGGTGTCGTGTATATTCCCTCCGTGCTGCATTAAAAGTTGTATGTTACAACTTCTTTCATCGTGCGCTTCTTCCCTGAACACGCACTCGTAACAGCAGTGAATCAAATGAATCCACGAATAAGAGTTTTCAAATTATTAACTGGAGTGTGCAGTTTGAAAGCAGTTTGAGTCTAATTTTATCATTATATAGCCTAATCATTCATATATAACTCTTGTATATCCTTAGGGACATTTTGTCTTTTACTTGTATGGTAACCACTGTAGTGACTATCTAGTAGTTTTAAGGGGGGAGCTACAAGCATTTTAGATGGTGTGGTATGGTTGACTTTTACACCTACAAATTTATGCTCGACTACTAGGCATCTTCGACACTTGCTTCGAGTTGGATGACGCCTCGCCCCTTTTGATCACTTGGGAATAAGGTCTGTTCCACTTAAGCACTATCACTTGGGAATGGAAATAAGATCTCTAGTGCTCCACTAAACACCATCCCTTGGGAATAGAAGTAAAGATCTCTGGTGTCTAGCCTGCCGTGCAGCAGTAATAAGACAGTGCCTTTGCAGACAATGCGAATATGCTTTAATCACGGCTGGGAGGATCTCAGAGCAATTTCGGAGAGAATCCCCTCAACCAAAAGAGTACAACAATTTATATAGAATAAGTGCATGGCAAAGGTGACATGATTCATTAAATAATTGTTCTCTAATATGATTGGTTCATCATATGTGTAATTCTCTGTTACTAGGTAAAAGCAAATTTGGATTCCTTGATACTTCAACTTGTTGCTAGGGTCGTGAGGTTAAATATATGCAGGGTTGGGGAGTAACGAAATACAAGTAACTCAGTTACGTATTTAAAATAATTTTTTTTTAAGAGGGATCATAAAAATTTTGTTATTTTTATTTAGTACTGTCCTGAACAAGACAAAATGACTGAATTTATAAAAAAAATTGCCCAACTGTCAACTGAACTGTCCTGTCATGACCTGGATGATCTACGGCTGTTTTCATGTTTTGTGATAGTTGTTTGTGAGTCATTTTATAATTCACTCGTCACTGCAACTTTTTCTCACAATTTGTTTTTTTTCCCTCACAATTGTGAGTTTGCATTTCACAATTCTGACTTCTTTTTCTCAGAATTGTGAGATTTAAACTCACAATTGTAAGTTATAAAGTCAGAATTGGGAGATATAAACTTGCAATACTGAATTTATTTCTTGCAGTTGTGAATTTAGTATGTGAGTTTATATCTCATAATTTTGACTTTTCTCAATATTGCAAGTTTATATCATAATTCTTACTTTATAACTCACAATTGCAACTTTATATCACCCAATTGTGAGATAAAAACTTGCAATTACCTTTTTTGTGTTTGTTCCACACTTATTAGTATTCCAAAGTATTCTAAAGTATTTAGATTAAGTTACTAAACTTGAGTAATGTAACGAAATACGTTACAAATTACTTTTTAAAGCATGTATTTTGTAATCTGTAGTGAAATACGTTTTAAATGTATTTTATATATTCAGACACACTGAACACTTTGACTCAAGTGTTTAGTTTTCAAAAACATATAAATGTTAATCCTGCATGCTAGTTATGATTAATTAAAAATTTCCATCACAATGGACATTTTGTTCAGGGTTTTTTCATTTTCTTTGACAGGCCAGAAAGAGAAAATGCTAAATTTTCAAGTGTTTTTACTACAGTGAAGTGTGAATACAGGTTAACTATTGTTTAGTGTGCTGGACAATATGTGTGTGTGGCGCTTTATCGTAGTTTTACACACTAAACTACAAGTAACATGTAAGTGGGTCAGTTCACAATGACACTTCTTTTCCTCTAACCCTCCCTTCCTGTATCCACACAGCTTTCACACCCAGATTACCAGTTAGCTGCAGTGCTAATCACGCTAAGCATAACAAATTGCAGTAGGTTAGTGTGCAGATAGGAATAATGCTGTATAATATGTGACCTGTGCAATAGTTTAAATCTGTCCACCTGCATACTAAACACAGATGTAATGCCCAGCTGTGCTATCATTGCTTTGGATGAGGCAGGTGGCGTTAGCGATTACATGAGCATCCAGCGCTTTTCAGATCATAAACTGGTGTGTGATGTAATGCATTGGCCTGCCAGGTGTGTGTGCTTGTGGAAACTATGAATAGAATTGAAGCGAATACATAACTCATTTCGACTGGTTATGACAAATTTTGTTAGCGGAAGCTAAAGCTAATCTGTAGCACATTGTTCAGGTTTATTATGCAATAATGCTGGCTGAGTATTAGGTTCATACATTTAAAAACTGCTGTTCCTCACTATTTTTTTTTCTCCCAGAAACACACACACACACAATCCCAAACACAAACAGGCATCTGCGGTGCTCTGGATTTGTGAATGGTGCACAAGTGTGTCAGGCTGCTGTTGAATAATGCAACAGGACACGGCGGCCATAGTAAAAGCCCACAGCAGAGCCCAGGGGACGCGGGAGATACGATCATTAATCAGTCAGTACATGTTCATGCTCAGAAACAGCTCGCAGATCTCTCCAGACCCTCGAACAGCACACTAAAGATCACAGCACCCTGCAGAAAAACAGATAGCTATTATTGAACTGTGGTTTCCTCGTCGCTAGCTAGTGCGCTAGCTTCACATGCAGGTCAGAGGACTGTTCGATATGATTCAGTTTTTGCATTATGAAGGAGAAATTTGCTAAATTTATTGCTCAGAAGTTGCGCTTTCATACCTCATGAGATTTCTCAGTTATAAGTATCAACATTTTCTCTGACGTTTCTCCTGAAAGTCCTTAGGAGAAATAAAAAAGACACGAATGAGATGATTATTGACATACTGTAATAGTGAAGCTCCGGTTATAGGATTTGAGAAGAATTTGATGAGAAATGTTTGAGTTCATGTTGAGACTTTGCTCAGATTATTTTACCTCAGAAGAGTATGATGAGGAAGGCTCGAGTTCATGTTCAAACCTCTCAGATTGTGTTTTCAAATGAATTTGATGAGAAATGTTTGTTCATGTTGAGACTTTGTGCAGATTAAATGATTTAAGAAGAATTTGGTGAGAAATGTTTGAGTTTATATCAAGACAGATTATTTGTTTTCAATTTAATTTGATTGTAATAGATTTTCATATTAAGATGAATAATGCTTGTTCATATCCAGACTGCTCAGATTAATAGATTTCAGAAGAATTTGAGACGTCATATTAAGAAAGTGCGATCTCATTTATGATGTTTTATGTGAGAATGGAAGCTCTTGTTGAAGCAGAAGAGGTGTAATACTTGTTTGTGGGTTGGATGTTTGCAGTAATTGTTATATCACAGATGTTCTCTTTTTAGTGTATATTACAGCTTCTTCCAGGTGCTTATCAATGAAATCCAACCACAAAACCTGCTAACTCTGTGGAGTCTTGTGGCAGGTATGGGAAGAGCGGATGCATTGTACCTCTTCAAGACTCTTAACTTTACTCTTCAACGTTGATGCAGTTTTTTTTCCCTCCAGCATCTCTCTGGGCTTCCTGTGAGCCAAAGACTCTTATTCCCTCTGAAGATGAAACTCATATGCCAGGGACACTGGTATCATTTGTCTTTTCTGACACATACAGCCAGCACTGTTGTAACCACATTAGCGGCAGGTTATTTTTGCAAACACACAGCATGCATTTTAAAATGAGATGTTGCTTTACAATTACAATGAGAGTTTAGATGGTGCTTCTGCTTTGTCTGGATTCAAACGTGATTTTAGCATCAGATGACATGCATTTACATTTGTTACATGATGCTGTTGATGCTGACTTTGCTAGTTTGACTACTGTTTGTTATAGTTTGAAGCCTGTGTAATTATTTTGTGGAAGCTGGTTTGCAAGCCATTTTCCTTGCATAATCTGACGTGTTTAAAAATAACAGCATTTTGAACTAGTTAAAATGTAGGATGGGATTTGATTTTATTAAAAACTGAGTAAAAAAAAGTGGTGGATACCTACCAGAATGGAGTAAAGTGGGTGGAGGAAAGAGTTTGAAAAGTAAGAATGATGCATGATGTTAACTGGAAAGTCTTTTTTTTTTTAATGCTACAAAAATTTTGCATTGATCAACCATATACAATAAGACCAGGAGTATGTGGCGCAATTTTGATTTTCCTTTATTGTGTGCATTGAAATAATTTTCATGAATTTTTCAGCATTGAATGTTCAATTATCAACACTCAAAACTGCTTGTGATGATGGTAGGTGTGTATGTGTATAATAAAGGGATAGTGTGAAAATGAAAATTCTGTCATCATTTAATCACCCTCAAGTTGTTCGAAATTTATTAAGTATGAATTTCTTTCCTCTGTCGAACACAAAAGAAGATATTTTGATGTCAGTATTCAAACAGTTGACGGACCCCTTTGACTTCCATAGTTTGGGAAAATAAAATCCCATGGAAGTAAATGGGCTCCGTCAACTGTTGTATTACCGACATTTTTCAAAATATCTTGTTTTGTGTTTTCATACAATTCATACAGGTTTGGAACAACTTAGGCTGAGTAAATGAACAGATTTTTCATATTGGGGTGAACTGTCCCTTTAAGATCTCTACACTAGTATGTGAATCTTAACATAAGGTTGGATTTATGTGTTGCAAAATGTGTCAGGTCAAATGTATTAATAGTGCTTCTCTCAATACACATCGTTTCAAAGCAGCTTTACAGAAAATCACGTTAATCTTTATAATGTCTTACTATCTCCATGCCTTATTGTCACATTTAACATAGCTGGCCGATAATATAGTGTACGTTTTGTGACGTTACAAGAAATCAAGCAGTTCAGATATGCTATATGAAATTGTGGAAACTAATAATCTTTGATGAATAGAAAGTACATGTTTCATTTTCAGCAATACAGAGGCCATTACGGAGGTGTTTCAAGTTAGTATTTGGTCTTTACCTTGACCTTTGACATTTTATTCATAATTTCCCAATGTTTTGTGATCGACAGGAAAAGAAGCCCATCAGCTACCAGGGATCCAAACCAAAAATACGACCAAAGGGAGGAGAAGGCGGAGCGTTCGCAGTATGCCCCAGGGGAGGGCGGTATGCCACGATCACCGTCTGACTATGGGGCCGGAGACAGCCAATGGCGGGGAGGCTACGGCCGCTCCTACGAGGACGCAGAGGTAGCGCGAGGGGCGTACCGTGCTCGACGGGGTGGCTGGCACTCTCAGGAAGAGTACCCTCCCGAACCTGGCTTCCTGCCCGATGGCCCACCGCTCAGTGAGCACGAGCTACAGCGCCAGCGGCAGGAGGAGTACCAGAACCGCTACCGCAGCGACCCGAATCTGGCCCGATACCCGGTCAAACCACAACCTTACGAGGAGCAGATGCGCATGCACGCCGAGGTCTCTCGCTTCAGGCACGAAAGGCGCCACAGCGACGTCTCCCTGGCCTACACGGAGATGGAGGAGCCCCTCGGGCCCTTGAGGGGTCCCCACTACTCACAAGGTCCCGGACACACCCACTGGAGGTCCAACCACAGTCCCCCCGGTGTGGACTCCCTCCACAGGCAGCAGCTTCTGGATCCCGCCTCGGCTGTGCGGAAGAGTAAACGAGAGAAGATGGAGAGCATGCTCCGGAATGACTCGCTCAGTTCCGACCAATCGGAGTCCGTCAGGCCGCCGCCGCCCAAACCTCACAAGACCAAGAGGGGCGGCAAAATGAGGCAGGTGTCTCTGAGCAGCTCCGAGGAGGAACTGGCCACAACGCCCGAGTACACCAGCTGTGAGGACGTGGAGATCGAGAGTGAGTCTGTGAGTGAGAAAGGTAATGCAGCAATTTATAAATTCGATATGTATGTGTATATATATATATATTTCCATTCAAAAGTTTGGGGTTGGTTGAATTTTTTTAAAACAAAAAAATGGTAAAAAGAAAAATACAATTTAAAATAATGATTCAATTTGAATATATTTTAAAATGTAATTTATTCCTGTGATGCAAAGCTGAATTTTCAGCATCATTACTCCATTCTTCAAATCTTACCACAAACTTTTGAACTAGTGAATGTTAATGCAATGAAGATCTAGTGCTAATAGTTTAAAGCTGTTGCTAATTTTAGAGTTTTATTTACATGGAAGTGACTAAATTAAGAATAATTTTAGAATAATATGTCAATATGCTGATAACCTCTTATTAATGCTGATGTTTCACAGTGTGTGTGTGAATGGCCTGTCTGTGTGTGTGTGTCTGGTCCTGGTATTCCCTACATTATGCGGACCAGATGTCCCCACAAGTATAGTTATACCAGTAAATTTTGACCTCATGAAGACCTTTTTGGTCCCCATGAGGAAACAAGCTTAAATCACACAGAATGATCTTTTTTGAAATTCTAAAATAGCAGAAAGTTTTCTGTGATGGATAGGTTTAGGGGTTAGGTAATAGAATATACAATTTGTACAGTATAAAAACCTTTATGTCTATGGAATATCCCCATAAAACATGGAAACCCAACGTGTGTGTGTGTGTGTGTGTGTGTATGGTCAGGGAGTATGAGGAGAGATGTTTGAGTTTCTTTCAAGAGGACTCATTGTGTTCGTCAGTGTTGGAGAAGCTTTAAAATTGGTCAAGCTTTATGCGATTATACTCACTATTTAAGGTAATTAAACTACAGTCAAATTACTAAAACGTAGTTAGCTACTATAAAAGCTACCATCAAAAAGTTAACTGCAATGAAGTCAAAAACAAAAAAACTGTGTATCTAAATATTTAGCTATAAAAAAGACATAAAAGAGACATGAATCAGTGAATCGCTTCATTTTGAACTGGTTCATTTACATCATTTATTGTCCGTAGGAATTCACTAGAATAAATTGGATACCCACACACAATTCAGGAAAAAGTTTTTGAGTATTTCTCCACCTGCTGGAAAACCACTTGTCATTAGTTACTCTCCAACACTGGTGTCCATTTACAGTATGTATGACTTGTGTGTGTTGCTTTCTACCTCTGTATATTTGTAAGTGTGTATTGTTTTCTCTCAGTTGTCCTCCAGTGACAGATATTGCTGGGTCTTGGTTCCTTCAGATCAGATGTAATGGATTATGTTACATAACAGAGGAATAGAGAGGAAAAGAAAGAGACAGAGATAAGGAAAGAGAAAATAAGAGCAAGCGAGAAAGAAAGATGAGATTATTCTGTAGTCTCATAAATATTAATATTAGAAGTGCACTTATTTATCCACTTTTAGTTTTACTCCTAAAGAAATTTGTAAGCTTTATAGATTTTATTATTCTTGAAAAAAAAATCCCTGCCAAATACCTTTCTTTAATGCAAAACAAGTGTATATTATTCCAATTAAAAGTACTGAAACTTGGATTATTTTACTCAGTTTGAAATTTTATGCCTATTAAAGTATCAAGTTATTAGCTTAACTATGTGTCCTGCTAATTTATAAGAATTAGTTGCATCTTCCAAACAGGAAGGTTTAAGTTATGTGATTGGGTCCAGGTGATGGAGGCAGGACAGACAATTTCAGTGAGAACAACTCAGTCCGAGCCACTTATATAAGCATCCTAGGGACAAAACCCAGCGTACAGTTCTACATTATTGATGTTCCGCTTTTCCAGGTTTCACAGCCACACTTCTAACCAGAGGAGAGGAGTAACACTCTCTCTGAAGGTCAGGTGGGTTTTAGGGAGGAGGGGAGAGCACATCAGGCCAGATAAGACTGCCTTTCCCGTCAGCTTTATCGCACATGAGAGCCAAGCGCAGTGGAGATAGTAGCGTTTCTTAATGATTACAAATTGACAATCGGCCTTTCTACTTGATTTCATCATTGTGTTATTGGTTCTGCTGGTTTATATACAAACATTCACTTTAAGGTGTGTGTAATTTTTTTATGTTAAAATACTCTCTTCTATCCCGATTAAAATGTTAGTTCAGACAACTACTGTATAAGTAGGTTGAGTTCCCAGAAAAGTGTAAACTGGTGCTTTCAAAACATTGTTCTGTTTGTTTGATCCGCCCGGCGTAGCAACGTTGGCTCAACCAATACCTGTTTGTTTGACCAATAGCAGATAGGCAGAATGTAATACGTAATTTTTATAGAGGTTCAGAAATTTGAATGTAACAAAGTCAGAGATGGCCGTCTTATTGGGAGACATGAGAGTCCGTGGCTCTGCCATTGGAGAAAAGCATAATGGCTAACTTGGATCACATTGATAACCAATCACATTACAGCCTCGACATCATTGAATTTCATTCAAAGTTCGATCACTGTTTGCATATACCATAGACATGAAAGAGAAGTGCCGTAAACTGAATCCAAGATGCATACCTGTCAACACTCCCGTTTTTCCCGGGATTCTCCTGTATTTCACACCCATCTCCCACCCCCCGTCCATATTGTTATTTCTCCCGGGAAACTCCCGTAATTTGTGTGTCCCAACCCTCATAATATGAATAATCACATCAATATATAGTTGCCAGATCTTGTATGAAACGCATTCTACTCACAGAATCGATACATCATACAAATTTGTGACCTCAACCTGGCAACCTACAACCCAGTTGCGCAGTTGATATCTGCGCAGGTAGTAGACGCGGGAAGTTTAATCGGGCGTCACTGGTAGAAGTGGGAGGAGAAGACTCAGTGGTGTTCCGGCGAAAAACACAAACAAAATATAGGCTACATGCAAATATAACAACAGCTGAACGGAAGAATTCAATTTCCTTGCCTTTTGCAAAGAGTGTCACACTGATTTTAATGTCAGAAAATGACGTTACTCAGCACATTAAATCACAACGGCACAACCGCGCAGCGGAGGCACAGAAGGGCACACCGGCCATTTCGAGCTTCTATCTAATGTTAATGTACAATGTTAAATACATGCTATATATTGTTACATGTTCCGCAGTTACATTCACCACCGTTTTGAACTGCTTTGCCAAGTTTGTTTATATAATGAAATTATTAATAATAATAATAATAAAAATATATATAAAGAAACATGTTGTTATTATAATCCCCCCCTTAACTCAGAAGTCCCGGGAATATGCTATAAGTACGTTGACAGGGATGCTACAAGTCACACAATGGTCTGTGGCTTCTTTTATAAAACAGCATTTTTTCCTGTATGAACTCAAAAACGAATGTTTAACAGCAAACACATGGAAGATTAGTTAATAGGTTGTCGATTCAATTAAAGCTGTTTTCCCAGTAATGAAGCCTCTCTTCCATTGACATCCATTATAAAAAATCGGCCTCTAGTCTTCTTCCCAAAAAAGTTATGCTTTTTTGCTAACCTTGCAGGACCACTAGTGGCATCAAAAAACTGCACAAAAAATTCACTACATTTTAATATTTATTTATTTATTAATTTTTTTGAAGAAATGTATCAGGAACGATGCGTTAAATTGATCTGGCAGTAGACATGCATAATGTAACAAAATATTTCTATTTCAAATAAATGCTGTTCTTTTCAACTTTTTATTCATAAAAGAATCCTGAAAAAATATTTCCACAAAAAATATTAAGCAGCACTACCATTTTCAACATTAATGAAATAAGAAATGTTTTTTTGAGCGTCAAATCAGCATATTAGAATGATTTCTGAAAAGATCATGCGACACTAAAGACTGGAGTAATGATACATTTTTTTTTTTTATTAATCTTACCAGCTTTTGAGCACTATGTACATATTCAGACATACCTCTCAGTTGATTTACTGTTTTTTGCATACGATATAGTAGGGAAGTACGCATATTAAGACACAGGGAGAGCAGGATTGGAAAGTGTCACAGTGTCATAACGTACTAATAGCTTACTTAGAGCATATTAAACTGGGATGGAAAGTATTTTAACATTGAAAAACATTACACAAAGCTCCTTTAAATAATGCATTAAACACAATATCCAAAACTTGGGGATTACTTTTGACATCTAATGTCTTTGGACACTATTACAGTTCTACTTTAGCCATGAACTGGTTTTCTTTTTCGTTTGAGCAGACAGTCTGTTTATATCAGGCTTCCTGTTCTGAATGCAGGTTTTGACATTATTTGTTTTGCCGTCTGACTGTCTGAAGATCAGACGTAATGAGGTGAAAGCAGGTTACCATGGCATCCGCTTGGCTGCAGGCCTGTTTTCGGATCTGGATAAGCCTCTTTGATTGGCTCTTGGCTCGCTCTGTATTCAGACCTGCTCTCAGACCAGCCGAAAAGACCTCGTACGATTCAGGGCGAATTATGAAATGGAAGAAAAAAAAAAAAAAAAGGCATGCTCTGTGATCAGAATTTTTTTTAAGGCGGAGCTTAACCAGATGACATAGAGCAGAACAATTCTAGATAATTTAAGAATCACGATTTTTTTTGTTTGATCACAACTCACCTACGATTCTGAACAAACAGCTAAACGAAATAGCATGTCGTTTACTACGAACTCTGACAAAAGTTAATTGCTTCAGTATATTTAAAACATTTAATTAACTTGAATTATTTTAAAATCTGTGAATTAAGTGAATAATTCAGTGACTCATAAAGACTTCACTTGTTCATTACTGGATGAATCAGAATTTTTGAACAAATCTCTTGAATGAATGATTCAATGATGAATACAGTACCTGTTAAAAGTTTTGAAACATTACAGTTTTTTTAATTATAGCATCAAGATATGTGCAAAAGATGATTTACGCTATTTTGATCGCTACCATTTCAGCGTTTATACGGGGAAAACTTTTACCCCAGTACTTTATAATAATTTGAATTATTATAACACAGAAATAATGATGCTGTGTGGTTGATAAGACTGTTTTTGAAGCTGTTTCATATCTATACCTGACAACAGCTCCCTCTGGCTCAGCGGCAGCGCTGACGCAGATTTATAAGTTTTGCTGTGATCGTACTTGTCAAAGGTTTAATAGACGTAGCCGAATCATTGTCATTTAGGAATAAGATCACGTGGGTGTTTGGATCGATATTGCGATCTTTTAACGATAAATCACACAGCTCTAAGATGACCCATTCCAGATATAATTACATTCAGCTATATGCATATGATTCATTTCCTCTGCTCTTCAAACTGTCAGCAGAAATAACCTGTATCTCCATGAAAATGTGATGGCCTGTGCTAAAGCCTTGTAAAAACATTGACATGCCGTGGGAGACCCTCATGTGATTTAGTGTAGCGTTTTCTCTTTTTGTTCTCCTCTTTATCGATCAGCAGATGTGCAGACAGAACGGGAGAAAAGGTTTGAAACAGTCTCGTGTCCACAGGGTTACATTCATGTTTCAGTACTGTATGTGTTCTTAGAAGACACTTAGCAAGCCTAAGTGGTAATTAAAGAGTGATGTGAGTGTCTAAACATAGCAATATATCACCATCAGCTTGTTTCATCAATATATCACCCATCATTATTTACATTTACAGGGCTCAACAATAAGGATGGCTCGCTGGCCTGGGACTGTCACTTGCACTGTTGGGTTTTGCATTTTTTTGATTATGTACATGCATTTTTATGAAATTTGGGGGCAAGTTATGCTTGTCAACTTGCTCGCTAGGTAGCATAGATCAGATTTTGTTGAAATTGCAAGAATTACTGATAGTCTTTGCATCAGTGAAATATATATTATACCGAGAGAGGGATTTGTGTGTGTGTATTTATGTTTGTATGTATGTCTGTGTGAAAAATGTATATTTTATTATTAATTTTTAAAAATATTTTTAAATAATTTATTTAAAAACATTATAAATAATAATTAATTAATTATTTATATAATTATAAATTTTAAATTATTGTAAAAACGTAATCAAATTTACATAGTAAATAATACATATAAAATTTGTACATTAAAAATCAAGTTTAAATATACCAAATTTAAATTCATAATCATTTAATTTTTTTTCTGTATTGGTTTAGTGAATCGGGTAAACACGCAGCACATGCAAATGAACAACATGATTCATTCATTGTGAATCCCCTCTCTTTCCAAGGGGAACCAATCAGACCGCACCTTCTGCTGTCCTATTCGAAACCTTCACGGAGACAAATATCAATACTTATTTTATGATTGCACGCCATGTCGCTCTCTTCAGTCTGTGTCTCTCTCTGTTCTCCTGTCCCCTTCACTCGTAGTAAAAACAGCATCAATAATTAATGATCCAATTAATAGTTTACACTGGGTTTTTATTGAGTTGTCAGAGTGATGGAGAGCCGTGCACTAGCGGCCTGGGAGCTGTGCTCAGGCCTGAATCAGCACTTCCGCCTTCTGCCGAGAACGTGAGAGTGAGAGAGAAATAGATCCCAGAACGCAACCGCTAAGACCGCTGCGCTCACGCTTTTACTACCAACTCAGAGAGAAAGAGAGAGAGGAAGGACACAGCAGTGCTTCAGAATATCATGATGATAGTGGACATTGGGAACACAGATAAGTGGAGAGTGCGCACTGAAATAATTGTAGCTACTGTTATTGTTTTGTCCCAGGTAAATTGGGCCACTTTTTTCCATTGAGATGATTGGAAACAAATGGCCCTTCACAAAGACCCGCCCCCTTTAGTTACTGTTGCTATGTCCGATAAGCCATGCGCTCTCACGCCACACATCATGTTCTCACGCAGTGAAAAATACATCGCGGAGCAAAGAGGACACTGACAACATGTCGAAAGACATATGAAACATATTAATATCTCGTAATTTTTTAAAGAAGTTTAAACAATAAATAGCGTATAGTGTCTCTTTAATGTGTCGTGACAGATCGCTGTAGCTCCTCGTGAACCGATCATCTCTTCATACTAGTTCATTTATAGCATCAAATAAACATGAATGAACATCAGAAGGAATGTTGTTTCAGACGTGAGTACACACAATTTTTCAAGTTCAAGTTCACCAACGTTAATCTACTAACTCCCCTCACTGCTCTGTCGGATAAAATGGCGAATTCGAGGTTATGATTGGTCAGATCGCCTGTCAATCAAACTGTTTGCAAAGGATCAATTTACCTGAATTCACCCTAAATATGGTAAAGATTTTACCGTGCTAGATATACATGTATATTACTGAATGAGTACTTATTTCAATTTTAAGAATAATATAAAGTGAGATCTATCATGCATTTATGAATAATCATCTTTTGGTTTGCATCCATTAAGTTCTCAAATTAAATTAGTGGAAATACTTTTAATTAATTTATTTTTTTTAAGTGAGTAATGCTAGATTATGCAAAATCTGAATCGTCATATTTTATTTTGCATTTCCAGCAAAAATATTAACTATATCTGATAAATTCAGTTATATTCAGTGATGTAAAATTACTGAAGGTTTTGCCATGATTTTAAAAGTTTTTTTAAAAAATGTATTCAAAGGTACACCTATGTACATTAAAAAGAACGTAGCTTTTTTAAAGATTTATGAATTTTCATCAAACTGAATTGAACAATCCTGACATATTATTCATATTATGGATGAAGAATTTTAAATGAGTACAAAAAAGAACTAGAGCTTAAACATTTTATATAAGTCTTAATGGACCATTTTGCTTTATCTGATTCACACATTTAAAAAAAAAGTTTATGAATACGGATCACATACACTAATTGGTCCATTCCCTTGTTTAAACTCAATTCAATTTGATGGAATTTTACTATACAATTGAAATTTGTATATGGCTGCATATACATAATATACATTCATATACATAAACAGAGAGAAGTACCTCCTTCTTCAATGTTCTTCCGTAAGACGCGTGCAGTTTTGTTTATTAACCGCTAGAGCGTCAAAAGATACAATTAAATATTAAAAAAAGGTTTGTATTTTCCCTTTGAGTTTTTCCTCCAATATTCTTAAGGATATTCATGGCTTGCATAATTCTATTTATTGTACTATATGACTTTCCGGAAGACCATAGCATTGCATTCAGTGGGTTTCTGCGAGTACTACAGGAAGGGCTTTAGGCTGCTTCCTAGACTGCCCCTTTATTCTTTTGTTCATTAATTCTCATAAGTCTGCTGTTCTCTGTCATTACCACCGGCGCTGGTGTTTTGGAGTTTAGTATAATGAGTCCCATATGTAGATCAGTGTCTGTTGTTTAAGCTGCTGCATAATTGGTCACTCTGATGTTTAAGACACATCTAAAGTAGCTGATCCTAGAGTAGATACAATACTTTGAGGCTATTATATTATATCTGATGTTTTCATATGCATATCGCATGGTGTGTGATGATGCCATGTCTTACTTAAGTAAAACTATACCATTTTTGTTAATTCAAATACAGCTCAGATAAAATATAAATATTAAAACGTAAAATAAATTGCCTTTGCAACTGCCTGAAATAGGCTTAATATGAAATACTGAAATAAAACTTAAACTGAAAAAAAAAGACTAAAAATTAAACAGTTTAAATGAAAACTGAAAATATAAAAATAAAAGAATTGAAAATATGAAATGACACTGCTGAAATCATGTTATTAGATTTAGATGTCATGTTTATTATGCTATATTTAATCTAGTCACATCTAATGTTATATATCTGCTGACGCCATATTTGATTTGATCAAGCCGTATGTTTTATGTAAAGGCATCATCGCTAATGGTGTTTATATCTGATTATGATGTCCAATTGTTGACGTCATATTTGATGGTCGTTTCATTTCCAGCGACCACATCCAGTGTTTCACCTGATGATGTCATATCTCTCCAAACGCAGAAACGCAGGTTAACAGTATGCACCAACTGCATTTTAAACTGAAGCCAGCATTGTGTGTGTGTGTGTTTTCCCTCAAGTAAAGTGTATTACGGCCCAGTCCCAAGATCTTTTCAGATTTTATTTGTCAGACTTTGAAGATAACGATTTCAGCCCGGTTTCTTCAGCAGGGCAAATGTTTGACCTCTTCTGTAGTTTTGTACAAAGTTGTGTTTTGTTGCATTTACCAGTGACAATACTCTTGTTCCTGATTTGACACATTAGCCAATCACAGACAAATCTGTTGAGCATGTGAACACAATTAGAGGTGTTTACGAATCTCAAAATGCTAAGGTGGAAATGCTGGTATCGTCACATTTTTTTAATATTTATGGTACCAAAGTCGGTACTTTTGACAACACTAATAGGTTGCATAAATACAGTTATGAGTGTAATAATCAATGTACAACAAGTGTGAGTGTAAGTATGAGTGCGTCTGACACATTTAACAGTATGACTGAGTGAATACAGTGTCTTTTTTTCCCCACATGTCTCTGTTTCTTTTGTCCTCACAAACTACCTCTGCTCTCTGCCGTATGTGTGCGTTCTGGGATTGTGTGTGTGTGTGTGTGTGTGTGGCACTCGCAGGGGATTTGGATGGCCACTGGTGGGATCATACAACGTGGCATAGCAGCGATGCTTCCTCCATGTCTTTGGTGAGACATGCGGAGCCTAATGTCCCACCTCTTTCTCTGTCTTTCTCTCTCTGTCTCTCTTTCTTTCTCTCTGTCACTTTGTCATTTCATGGTTCTTTTGATTTATTTTCACTTCTGCATGTCTTTTTTTTCTTTCTGTTTTTATCCCATGTCTGTAGGGGACAGTCAAAGGGGAAAAAGACAAACTTTTGAGCAGTCACACACCTTATCTGAGGGCCAAAAGAAAATGGTGCGCTTTGGGGGCCACTCTTTGGAAGAAGATGCTGAGTGGTGTGAACCCCAGGTTAAAGACTCGGGGGTTGATACGTGCAGTAGCACTACTCTAAACGAGGAGCATAGCCATAGTGAGAAGGTACTGGGACCTCTCTAGCCTGCATTGATTTGATTTGATTTGATTTGATCTTGTTTTGTTTGAACTTTTCATTTACTTCATTTTGTTCCATTTTCTCATGGTCTTTGTTTTGATGTCGCTAATAATAGGTGAGATGTTGATTGGATTTTCTTTTTGGATGTCACAAGGATAGTTCACCCAAAAATGAACGTTTTGGTATCATTTACTCACCTTCAGGTTGTTCCAAACCCGTTCGACTTTCTTTTTTTTCCCTCCATGGAGCACAAAAAGGATTTTTTTAAATTATAAAATGAATGCAGACACTGGCCAAGAGCTGTCAAGCTCCAAAAAGGACTAAAACACCACACAGTTGACATGAAAATGATCTATATATGCAATATTTCAGATCTTCTGGAACTACACTGCTGTTCAAGTTTTGGGTTATCAAGTTGAATTCTTCAAAGGGACGTACAAAAAAAAAAAGGTGCATTAAATTGATCAAAAGTGACAGTAAATATTTATAATGTTGCAAAAAAATTAAATAAAGTAATAAACTTTCTGTTAGGGCAGTGGTTCTTAACCTTGTTGGAGGTACTGAACCCCACCAGTTTCATATGCGCATTCACCGAACCCTTCTTAATAGGAAAAAGCGGGGCATGTCATCACGAATAATATGAGTCGGGTGTGTGTCTTGACCTCCGCCGAACCCCTGAGACTGACTCACCGAACCCCTGGGGTTCGATCGAACCCAGGTTAAGAACCACTGTGTTAGAGGTATAGGTGTCAAACATGAATGTTCGGTACGTACCTTAGTATTAAAGTCATGGTTCTATACGGGATGTTGTATAGCAAGGGGGAGGGGGGGGGGGCATATATTAAACAATTAAGACATTACATAAAAGTAAATATAGTGAATATATAAGCAAATATAGTGCATATATTTAGTGAAATTCTCCCCTCTAGAGTTCATTTCTCTAGTGAAATGACATGCTGTGGACACTAAATGACTTGCCTGAAGTAAATGTAATGCTGCGTGAGATATTATTCTCAAGCTGTTTTATTGACGTCTTTCCTCGGTTGAAACACTGGTTGAGAGATTACTTGTAAACGCATCTATGCATAGATCTTCTGTTCTTCTTCTGCGCTTTTTCCTGTTGTGGGGGTTTGCAAACAGCGTTGAATTACAGTGCGCGCCCCCTTCTGTATCGGAGTGTGGATCGCATGTGTATTCTGACCATATGCATCGAACCGTGATGTCCGTACCGTGACGGTTTGGGACGAATACACGTACTGTTATACCCCTACTTTTTAAAGAATCGTGAAAAAAAAGAATGGTTAACACAAAAATATTAAGCAGCACAGCTTTTTTCAACATTGATAATAATAAGAATTTTTTCTTGAGCAGCAAATCAGGGATTGTCACTGAATATTGGATTAATGGCTGCTTAAAATTCAACTTTGCCATCACATGAATAAGTTACATTTTGAAACATTATTAACATTAAAAGTTATTTCTAAATTGTAATATTTTACAGTATTACTTATTTTACAGTATTTTATGCAGCCTTTTACAAACATTAAAAAACACATTTTTAATGAACTTAACGCTAGTTAAACTCTCATTTTTTTTTTTTTTAAATCATTTACCACATTTGAACAGCAGTGTATGGAGGATTTCTGGGAGAAGCTGACCAAAATTTAAGTTTCATTCACATTGCACTCCTTTGAATCTCTTACATTTTAACATATTTAATCTTGCACATAACATTAGGTCAAGAACAAATAGTGTTCAGTATCATGTCAAAATATGCTTTCATTGTGTGGAAAAGAGCTCCATGAACATTCTCCTTTTCTGTTCCATAGAAGGAAGAAAGTGCGGGTTCAGAACATCATTAAAAATAATGACAAAATTACATTTTTGGTTGAACTATTCCTTTACCTGTTTTAAGTAAAAAAAAAAACCTTGCGTTTTCCTGAGTTGTTATACTTTTTTCTTCTGTGGCAGTAGCTGGGGAGCCTCTTGCTTGCTCTGTTATCGTTTGCTTCTTAGCCGCAGCTGCCGTAGTCGACATAGCAGCGAATCACTCCACCGTGTGACTGTATGTTTTGTCATGGCACTTAGGGAATGTGGGTTCCCCCGTCAGCTGCATGCCCTCTCAGCCTCGTGTGTTATTGCCGTGTTAGTGGCCCCGTCAGCCGCGGTAGGGCCCCAGACCCCCTCACTGGTTCGAATCCTCACTCCTTCCCCCCTCTCCCACCAGACACGCTCCAGGAGACTCGCTCCGAAACACACGCTCACTCGCTCAAAGATGGCTAGCCAGGATTTGTTTTGC
This sequence comes from Zacco platypus, assembly GCA_038088235.1. Taxonomy (NCBI): domain Eukaryota; kingdom Metazoa; phylum Chordata; class Actinopteri; order Cypriniformes; family Xenocyprididae; genus Zacco; species Zacco platypus. The sequence goes on from CM076077.1 coordinate 5,703,560, forward strand.
CACAAAGTTTGTTTTTCTTTTTTCCCTTTCCACTGTCATATTCCTTTGCTCTCCATGTTATGGATCACAGGATTCCACCGTTTGTGTTCATGAGCCTTTCCATGCTGTTCTCCTCGCTTTTGGTTTAAACATCGTCTGTGTTTCTTCTTCCATTATTCGGGCTTGTGTTTGCTGGATGTGGTGCCGGGGTTCGGCTGTGGTGATGGAGGTGGTCTCTGTCCGTGACTGGGGGGCTTTTCTCTGCATGTGATGGGTGCATGTCACTCCCAGCCAGAAAATCACACAAACTCTTCACCATCTAGAGCCCCTTTAGCCAAAAAACATGACATTAATGAAGTACTGATCTGGATTCAATACGTTGTAAGCCTATAACAGAAAATAATTTTGGCCATTTTGTAAAAATACACTACCATTCAAATGTTCGGGGTCAGTAAGATTTATTTGTTTATTTAAGAAGTTCATGCTTTTATTCAGCAAAGAGGCATATATATATATATATATATATATATATATATATATATATATATATATATATATATATATATATATATATATATATATATATATAAAAACATAAAAAAGGATTTCTGACTGAAATAATGGATGCTGAAAATTCAGCTTTGCCATCACTGGAATAAATGCGTTTACGTTTTAAAATACATTAAAAAAGAAAATAGCTATTTTAAATAGCAATAATTTTGAACAATTTTACTGTTTTTTTAATCAAATAAATACAGCTTTGGAGAGCATATGACTTATTAAAAAAAAAAAAAAATCTTACTGACCACAAACCTTTGAATGGTAGTTTAAGTATAAATGGCATTTACAGTGTGGAAAATTTAAATTTGTGGGGCAAGGCATTATACCATTACTATGTGAAGTATATCCATCGTATGTAACATTGTTTAAAGTTAACGTGTTAACTTAGTGTATAAATTCTTTCAGTTTTTTTGCATAGTCAAAGATTCAGTGATAAAGTATTTTTTGCATTTAAGCAAACTCTGGAATGACATCAGTAACATGTAAGCAAAACTTAATTCATGTAGAAATGTCATCTCACCAATAAATAGACAATTTCAACAACTTTATAGCTCAGAAAACAGACAGTTTGTACAAAATAAGTAATATAAGCACTTTTGCAAAAATGCAAGCTTCACATTTCTGCTTTTAAACCATCTGGAATCCCTTGCCCCACAGACCTCCATTATATTTTTCTACTGTAAGCAATTTTTGTATGTTTGTACCAACTGAGGGATGATTCAAAATTATTTTCTGATAGATGTTGGCCATATATCTTAAATTGAACCTGCGTTGAATCTGTCTCCTGGTCATATTTGAAATTGAGCGTTGATATATTGTATAAGTCAATATATATGTCATTTGTTAAATTTTGACTACATGTCCACATTGACTTAAAAATGATATTATACATTTTAAGACACATTCTATTCGCTAAATTGTTTAGCAAATAGTTTATCAAAAAAAAAAAAAAATTCTGTCATCACAAAAAAAAATACTAACATTTCATTCTGAGCTGTCTTATGACATGGAATAAAGCACATGGAAGTGGACCACTTTGCTCTCTAAATTATTGTATCACCATTTAACATTGGATGATTACTACTTACTATCCACTTTCGTTATGTACTGTATATACATTATATCAGTCACAAATACTTTTGTGATCCATGGAAAAAAAAGAGAAAAGTATACAGATAATGTAAATGATGACAGAATTTTCATTTTTGGGTGAGCTAATCCCTTAAGCCTCTGGAGACATTATTTGATTTGTCCCAGTCGTGTGGCTTACTCCCATGAAACACCTGCAATCACAACAGAGTTTGTGTGATAAATCGGATGAAATTCATCTCAGCCTTCCCCGCACCAGCACTGGCAGGTTTCTGTGTGTTCTGGAATGATGTTTGTTGTGGTTTTGACCTGACAGCACCCGGTCACATGGCAGCCCTCCAAAGATGGAGATCGACTCATTGGCAGGATCCTGCTCAACAAGCGCATGAAGGACGGAAGCGTTCCTCGCGACTCCGGAGCTCTTCTGGGACTGAAAGTGAGTCGCTCGGCCTCCTCTGTGGACCTGTTCTTTATGGGATTTTAATTTCACACATGGTTGTGTAGCTGCTTTAATATAAACTCTGTTAACAACATTTATGTTGATTATTATAGAAAAGTATAAATCATCAATTAAAAAAAAAAAAAAAAAAAAAAATCACTTATTTTGGGATCCACTGATGTGATCTGAATCAGGTTCATTAAATAAGGGAATTAAAAATGGCCATGGACTTTGAAGGGTTAAAATCAGAAAAGTTAAACTGAGATTGTTCATGTTCATGTTCATACTTCAGTAATCTCGTGAGAGAAACTGGATCTTGAACAATAAAATGTAGGGTTGGACTGTTTATCCATTAGGAACTGATTGAATTGAAAGGAAAGTCATTTCAGAAGTGGATCGAGATTATTGATAAATTATGAACATATTATTACTTCCAAAAATGTAAGGATAAAAATATTGCATGAAGGAGTGCTATTTTATTATTTATGCAGTATTCATTCAAAATTAATCTTTAAATGTCTGTATGTATTTTTTTGTTGTTTTTTAGTACTAAATAATTTTCCAGAAGGATTTTTTATAGCAATGCAATAGCTGCATTTTGGTTCCCCAAAGAACGTCTTAATGAATAGTTCTTAAAAGAACCATTTTTCTTACACTCTAAAAATTACGCTTTGTTATTGGCATTGATGGTTTCTTGAAGAACCTTTAACATCCATGAAACCCTTCCTTTCCTCAAAAGGTTTTTAATGGTAGAAAAACTGGGTGTAAAGGCTCTTTATTGGCATCGACGTGTCAACAAAGAACCTTTAACATCCATAAAACACTTCCATTCCACAATATTTTAAGAACTGTTGATTAAATGTTTCTTTAGGGAACCCAAAATGGTTCTTTTGCATCGCTGTTAAAAAACCCTATTTTTAAGAGCGAATGGATTTTTAAAATGCTCTTCACACCAAGAAAAAAAAGTTATTTTAAGAACAGTTCACTGAGAGGTTCTTTTGGGTTCTTCTATGGCATCGCTGTGAAAACACCTTTTTGGAACATTTATTTTTATCTCTTTCTCCGCCATTTTTATTGTTATATGGTAGGGAGCGCTATTACCCATCTTCTTAAAGAGTCCTGAATCTCTGGATCAAAACACAGGGGAAAAAAGGAGCAGAAACAAGCGATAAACTCATTGCATACAGATTATATAGTCTTTGAAAAAACAAAACACACACACAAAAACACAATTTTCTCAGCTTTTTGTTCAAAATGTTGCTCTTTTTATGAAACTCACCCACATTCAAGTGTTGATAGAATAGAGCGTTTTTTTTGTTTGTTTGTTTTTTAAGCAGAGGCTCTGTTCTTTCTCTTGATATATTGCATGTTCAGATATTCATACAACATTCATATGAAATGTTTTGAAAATGATCAAAAACCGCTGGCGGTGGCTGGTGAGGAAAGAGTTATGAGTCAAGTATAAAGCATATTGCAATAATCTGAATAACCTTTTTTCACAGTATAAAGATCCATTTTTATATTAAAGACTGCATGCATAGTACTGTTAAAAATATGCATTAGGAATGTTCATTGTGATTTATCGTCAACATTGAAAGAGCGAAAAAGCACGTTATATTACCGGTAGTTAGAATAAATCTTTTACACTGGAAGTAAACGGCAATGAACTTTGAGAGTTTAAAAGCAGAAATGCGAAGCTTGTATTTGTTGTTAAAGCAACATGTTACATGGATTGTTCAGCAGAGTGGAGAGAAACAAAGAATCGTTACTGATAACAAACTTTCTGAATGGCTGACTGTGTGTCAGCTCAGTGCTACCGTGTGCATTATATCCGTTACCACCAGCAGTTTGTCAAACACACACACACACACACACACACACACACAGAGTTGTGTTTTCATTTTTTATGGGGACATTCCATAGGCGTAACATTTTTTATACTGTACAAACTGTATATTCTATCCCCCTACACTACCCCTACCCCTAAAAATACCCATCACAGAAAATGTTCTGCTATTTTAGATTTTCAAAAAAGATAATTCTGTATGATTTATAAGCTTGTTTTCTCATGGGGACCAAAAAAATGTCCCCATAAACATTTGGTCCCCATAACGTAGGGAATACCCACCCACACACACACACACACACACACACACACACAATCGCCCTCGGCTGCATGCCACTCATTATGTAAAGCCATCTTTATCTAGGAGGCAGCTCGTAATCTTCTTTGTATGTTTGCACTGGGCTGCCATTAGTGGGGATTTGATTTGTATGATGCTCACAGAAGAGCGATTGGTCATGTGGTTTATGGAACAGACCTCCAGGCATTTTCCAGTGGTCGGTTCTTTCAAAAGCATAGACAATATGAATGTACACACACCCTTGAAAGTCTGACTGTTTCTGTTCAGTGTAATTTGTGCAGTCTGTTTTTAAACAGATCATTTTTTTTCTGAAAGTCATGACTAAAGAACATGAACCATTAAATATATTCACCTTACTTTAGCAACATAACTTCATTATAGGATCATGATACCTGCGACACCACTGAAATGTAATTAGCTTTTCTCGTTGACAGTTTCAGCAAAATCTAATATGCTATAGTTTCAAAAGCAATAGTTCATAATCTTTTGTGTGTGTGTTTGTGTGTTTCACAGGTGGTTGGGGGAAAGATGACAGAGTCCGGGCGACTTTGTGCATTCATCACCAAAGTGAGGAAAGGAAGTTTAGCGGATACAGTTGGGCACCTCAGACCAGGTAGGTGTATGTCATATACTACTGGTCAAAAGTTTGTTCAAAAGGATTAAAATTCTCTTATGCTTACCAAAGGTACAGTTATTTAGTCATAAAGACAGTAAAAACAGTAATATTACAATTTAAAAGAACTGTTTTGCATTTTAATACCTTTGAAAATGTAATTTAATCCTGTGATGCAAAGCTGAATTTTCAGCGTCATTACTCCAGTCCTCAGTGTCACATGATTCTTCAGACATCATTCCAATATGACGATTTGCTGCTCAAAAAAACATTTCTATTTGGTGAATAGATTTTTCAAAATTTAATTTAATGCATCCTTGCTAAGGAATTTAAAAAAAAAAACTTACTCCAAACTGCACAGTGTTGTATGTAGGACTCATATTACTCTGACAGTTTGTTGCTGTATTAATGCGGTAGTGAATACTTTCAGTGTTTGATTACAGATAATTTGGTAATTGATTTTCTTGTTTTGTAGGTGATCAGGTCTTGGAGTGGAATGGCCGACATTTACAAGGAGCCACATTTAAAGAAGTTTACAATATCATTTTAGAATCAAAGCCAGAGCCTCAGGTGGAACTAGTGGTCTCTCGACCAATTGGGTACGGCTTCTTCTACAGTGTTTTTCAGTGTGACATTTGATTGGTTTTCATTTGAACTTAAAGGGGACCTATGTATGCCTCTTTTTACAAGATGTATTATAAGTCTCAGGTATCCTCAGAATATGTCTGTGAAGTTTCAGCTCAAAATACCTCACAGATCATTTATTATTCCATGCCCCTTTTTGGATAGAAACAAAAACACGCTGTTTTCGTGTGTGTATCTTTAAATGCAAATGAGCTGCTGCTCCTGCCCGCTTTCCAGAAGTGGGCTGTGCCTTTACAGCTCGTGCCTCGGGTACTCTGCCAACAACAAAACAGGAGAAACAGTTTGGGGCCATTTCTACAGAACGTGTTTTTGCATTCCACTGTGCTGCTTTTCCATTATTTTCTATGTAAATGCGCTAGATCGACCTTGTGGGGTTTTTTTCTCCCACTCGGGGCCATCCACACACAACGCAGGTGATGGAAAACTCGAGGTGTCGATATGCGAGATGCTGTAAAGGGTGCAGGGCGCAAGGGTAACGCATCCGTCTAGCGCTTTTCCATAGAAAAGCTATGCAAAAGTAGAGCAGTGGAATAGAAAAATGAGTCCTGTGTTAATTGATACAGCCAACAGCAGAACATTTAGATTGTTTATCATGTCGCTGAGACATTCCTGTGTTTCCATTAGCTGCTGTAGCGAGGAGATAAACATGACGGACTGATTACAGATCACTCCAGGGAGGAGCTAAGCTTATAGGGCAGATTCCTGCACCAGTCATGGGCGGGGCCTGTTACATCATGTCACAGTCATTTTGAGAGACTGTTTATGATTTAAGGGGAATATAAAAAAGTAGAGGGTGGATTTTTACCAGTATAGGGTGGTTGTGTACACACTGCCGACACTCATTTAAGTTCAAACACCATGCAAAAGTAAATTTTGCATAATAGTTCCCCTTTAGCAGAAATTCAATTTAAAAACATTTAGTTTTCAGTTGCATTTTCCTTGTCTGCTGCATACAAAACAACCATACGCTGCTGATTTGCAAACAAAATTTTTATTGAATTAGTTAAAAAGAGTCACAGTCCCTCAGGTTTGAATGTGTGTAATGATGAAGTGATTCCTCGAAAGTACTTGTGATCTTAAAAGCTATTATTATTATTATAATTATTTATGTTGTAATTCTGAGGTGTGTTTCTGAAAAGACCTCAAAAGTATTTTAGATGAGCAATATTGTTATTAATCATAACACTTACTTGCTAATGAGCCTCGTGGTCCGTCTGCCTTCAATTTTGTATGATTATAGTCTGTTTTTCACCTCCTTTATATAAGTTATAATATCAAGAGAAATCCATATTTTCTTGATATTTTCAGATAAATACTGATGTATTTGATGAATAAAGAAAAAGTCATGCAAAACTACTTTTTTGTGGTTCATAAGATTGTAAGTTGAAAATATCGTATGATATGAACCTTTTAGAGTGTCTCCTGGCTCAGATGAACAAACAAACAAAACTGCTGCCCTCAGTTTACCCTTGTAATCGTCCTAATTGCAATTGTAAAGAGTGCATGACCAACTGAACTCTCTTTAGATTGTGAGTTTGGGCTGCTGCCACAAACTTCACATCACGACTAATGCGGTGCTCAGGGTCATTACAGCACATGTCATTGATTTCTCCATGCCACTGTCATTGCAGAGATATCCCCAGGATACCAGAAAGCACACACGCACAACTGGAGTCCAGTGAGTACATCTTCTCAGTCTTGTGTGTGTAAATGATGGGATTCTCTGAGACATTAATGGGACATTTTCACAGATCTTTGAAAGAATCTCTGATTAGTTTTGTGTATTTCTACTTTAATCTCTTCTAAGGTTCAAGCTCGTTTGAGTCACAGAAGATGGAGCGTCCCTCCATATCAGTCACGTCTCCCATGAGCCCCGGAATGCTGCGGGACGCCCCTCAGTACTTATCGGGACAGCTTACAGTAAGTTCACAATAATCCATTCCTGTGGACAATGTCTGCATTATAGAAAAAATATTAGGTATCTCCCCATGTCAGCTAAAGATTCACGTCAGAAACAGTTTCATTGTAGCTGTACAGTTTAGGTCTGTATTTTGATGAAGAATAGCAATAAAGTTCACCAAATCTTGGGGTTTAAGTGTTTACAGGCTTGCATTAAAACATTTCCCATGAAAAAATACATTGAAAAAAAACATAAATTACACATATAATTTGCATCATTTGTGCTTTAATCTTCTGTACTTATGCTTACAAAACCTCCTGTCTTCATTAGGAAGCGAAAGGGAGATTAATATATAAGAATTGCCCAACTTGTCCATTTTATTCTGACTAAAATCACTTAAAAGGCTTTGAACAGAGATAATGCATTGGACCAGTGATCAGGCAAAGCCGCTGTAGTCTCCTCAGACCTGATCAGGTTATACGCAGGCCTCATGTAGCCTATTGTGTGTTTGGAAAAAAATACGCTTGTAGAACATGACAAACTCTGGTGGAAAGTGCACAAGCTGCTTGATTTAAGTAATACAAATTATTCCTTAGGTAATACTGTTTGGATGAGGAAATATAATCAATGATTTCCATGAATGGTTGACCAAAATGGAATGGTTGACCTAAATGGATAGATGGATGGATCCATCAGATAGTCTCAAAATTAACTGTGTAATAACCAGATCAATACAGAAATGTGTTGTGTCATATTCCTGTTCTGTATCTCATCATTTCTAACATTATATGGTGTGTTTGTGTGTTAAATAACAATGTTGTTACTTTGTATTTTGTTGAGAAGGAGATTCAGTGTATTGTAAACGGCAGGATTTCCCACGAAGAGTCTTTTTTAAAATATAATACATGACTTTTCGGTTTTTTAAAACAATACTCAGATTTGTTATGGATCTCAAGAAACAATTTAGAGGGTCGAAGGCCACACTTTGGGAAACGCAGCTCTAGAATATGTACAGGAAATGTCCATTCCTAAAATTCGATTGCATCATAGTGAAAATAGTAAAAGAAATCAAAACGTTCCTATAGCCATTGTCTTTAGGTTGAATCTCCTGCTCTGCTTTCTTAGTGTTGCATTAACAAATGGTATTGTCCTTTCAGGTTTTAGTTTTATTGCATTTCTTTTCATTGTTTTTCATTCACTCTACTTACCCAGAGCCAAAGCCTTAGTAGAAGAATTGAGCCTTTTAACCCTAAAGTTCAGGTAATCGTTGCTGTTTACTAAAACCACTTCTCTTTTATTGCTTTAATTCATTGGATAATGCACAGCAGAAAAAAACGCTGCATTTCCAGCTTTGTTTATTATTAGTTTGCGCATTTGAAGAGCCCCTTACCTATCATACCTTCATTGCTGTTGCTGTTTTAAGAATATTTTAGGCATAAGTCATCTGCATGCAAGCACAAAAATATTTTAAGAGACACCCGACTGTTGGCAGACATGGAGTAATGACGTAATGCCTCGAACCCTGTGAGACGTCCACCTGCGCCGTTTACCAAGGCAGAGGAGTTCTGTGTCTCTTTAAATGTTTTAGTGATGCAGAGTTTGTCGGGACATAAAATTGGATTCTTTTTCCATGTAACATGAAACTGCTTTGAATCCTGATACTTAACCATATACCGTTTTAGAAAGGAATTGATTCAGTATACTTCATTATTTTGGAGATTCTTTCATTTGCTGATTGATTCAAAAACTGCATTTGTAATGATACTAATCATGCCAAAAAACAAAAAACAAAAACATTTTTGTTCAGTACTAACATTAATGAAAGTTTCATGTTGCAGCTAAAATGATATGTTTAAGGTGCTGTAAAACTAGCCAATCAGAAAGTCTCTCTGCCTTTCAATCCTTTTGACATCAGGTTGGCTGGCATGTTTTTGGACAAGTTTTTCGGTTTCTGCAAGTTTGCACAATGTATAAAATAATTTACAGCACCTTTAACAGTCCCTGTTTGACCTGTTTTTCTTTTTTCCCTCAAGTACAAACATGAAATAAGAGTGTGAATTAAGCAAATTGTATCCATTTGTACCTGAAGAGGTATGATGTGAATGGTTTTAAAGGGGTCATGACTTGTAATTTTTTTTAAAATTACAGATTAATGTTATAACATCATTTTCAACACACTCATATGTATCTAATATGATACACAGAGCTGCGTTTCCTCATACTCATGACTAGAAAAAGCAGCGCCGGTAACTGTGGCATAATAAAAGTCCCGCTGCTCGCGAGGCGTGTGCCGCGTTCGTCTCTCATTATCAATCGCTCCAGCGCCTCGTTCAGCTTCCACGACACTTCATACTTCACACTACAGTAACGTTAATAATCACATCCATGAACATGATTTCTGCACGAGTCCTATCCCGATTCTTTTCCACCGGCTGAAGACCACATGTCCCAAGATTCCACGCTCAAACTTAGCGTCATCAAGCTACGCCTTTGTTTTGACTAGGCGACCTCTAGCGGACGAAAAATTACATATTGCACCTTTAAGCTGTGAAACTTACTGGATGATTTAATGTTACACTGACGTGTCAAAAGAAGGAAAATTTGATTTCTCATGTCATGACCCTTTTTAATGTTGTTTGCAGCAAAAATTCAGGGCATAAAAAACTTGCTTATATGCTTATAGCTTTACACATTTCCGACGTTAGGACATTGTCTCTCAGAAATATTTAACATTTCCTATTTTGGGCAACATTGGCGTCCTTAATGTACAGCACAGCTGGTCCTGTTGGGGATTGTGTAATGGTACAATTTGTTTGACCCAGCTCTCCTTGTAAAACATTGCCTTGTTCTTTTACATACAGTATGGAACGCCCTTCATTGCATGTTGTACACTGTGGCCTGAGACATTTATAGCTACAGTATATACTGTATAGGCAGTGTTTGTATTGAATTTTTTTCTACAACCAAGTATGGGCTCTGGCTTAGAAGATCTAGTGTTTTATTTGTTGTGTTGGTGTTGTTTCTGTGTATGTCTGACTTCTAAGTATTGTTCTGTCACATCCATACTTGTCTGAGTAGTGAGCTTGGTCTGTCATGCATCTTGGCATGTGCGATATAATTACATGATGCGTTTGTAAACTATCAAATCCTCTTGTTTAAATGAAGCAGCTGATGATGTGAAGCCTGAGAACACAAGTCCTTCTTCATTTCAAATAGGCTCTGGTGTTTGTCCCCCTACAGGTCAAACTTTGGTATGACAAAGTCGGCCATCAGCTTATCGTCACCATTCTGGGTGCAAAGGACCTGCCTTCAAGGGAGGACGGCCGACCGCGCAATCCTTATGTGAAGATCTACTTCCTCCCTGATAGAAGGTGAGATTGGGGCAGTTACTTTAACGCTAATAACACTCATTGTGCAAGATCAAAAAAAAAAAAAAAATTGTAGTGTCTCTTCATCACATAATTCATTATGGCTATGTTCAGAATGGCATACTAATCACATTATTTTTGCTGTATGGAATATGTATATTGTCCACACAGTATGCATTTTAGTATTTTAGTTTTAGTGTTAGTTGTCTAAGCAACATTTCTAATTTTTGTTTAGTTTTAAGTCCCCGTGTAGTCAATAATTTTATCCCTTAAAACTCACCTTAATGACATATTTAAAACATTTTTTTCATGCCTTAAAATAGCTTGAATGTAACTCTGCACCCTTGCATCATTTAGTATACGCAAATCTATGAATATGCTAATTAGCCCCGCCTCCACTCACTCGCACAAGCTCAGAGATTGACTCGGGGAAATAATGCACAATGATATCGCTTTTTACAACGTCAGACACATAACTGTAATTAATATGATTAGCCTTTTGCTTGACTATCAAACAGTCGCTAACAATGTGTTACGAAGCCATGTTCCCGTTCGCGATCTCAGTCAGACAGCTGTCTTCAAAAAATCAGCATCCTCAGAAACACTTTGAGCAACTCAGAACGTCGGTGGAGAAAGGCATGTAGTTCATCATAACATCGTAATATGCATCATACAACCGCTATATTGCTAAATTTACCCAATTTTTCACATCAACAGAAAAATATACTGGGATAGGCTTCTCTTGAGACTCCCTTGCTTCAGAGCGGTCATAGTTAATGATATGCTAAAGTGAGCCGGAACTTTGATGTGATTGGTGGAAATTTGGGACATAACAAACACCAGCGATTTCAACCCGCATTTTTGAAACTGTCTTTAAATCACTGCAGTTTTAATCAGAAAATACTCGGCAATGGTGTTGACTTGTGAATTTGCACATATTTTGTCTTAAAGCATATTAAAAACACCACATAGACATGTAAACAACATTAGTTTTTAATATTGTTTATATGTCTATGTGGTGCATTTTTACATGCTTTTTATATGATTTTCACCTCAAGGGGAAGTTTTGCATGTTATATTTTATTTAATTTCAGCTTCATTTCAATTAATACAAACGTTTTTTTTTTTTTTAGTTAATAATAATAACCCTGTGAAATGCTATATCCCACAATGCAATGCGTTTGACTTGAAGCGGTAACAACATCACTTTTTTTTTTACTCATTATACGTTTGGACTGACAGAATTTCATAAATGTTTATAGAAAATTTAATCTAAAATGCAGTTAAAAATAACCATGTAAATTTATTAGATAAATAGTGAATGCAACATTCATTCGATATAGTGTGGTGATGTGACTAAAATGTTGCCTTCTGCTGTTTAGAATATTTGTTTATTTCGGTGTCCTATTTCAGAGATTTTTTTAAGTGTCTACTGAGCAAGTATGCCATAAGCTCAGTATTCCATTCTGAACACAGCCTGTCAGCAGATCTGCCGTGTTCTGCTTGGCATTCCCACAGTGCTCTGTTCTTCATAGTTGATTTCAGTGCTTGTTCCAGGGTTCTTTTACCATGATGGTAAATAAAAACAGTTTGAATAATTGTTTCTCCAGTGACAAAAGCAAAAGAAGAACAAAAACGGTAAAGAAATCACTAGAGCCCAAATGGAACCAGACCTTTATGTACTCTCCCGTCCACCGGCGGGAGTTCAGGGAACGCATGCTGGAGATCACGCTGTGGGATCAGGCCCGGGTGAGAGAGGAGGAGAGTGAGTTCTTGGGAGAGGTAAGGACAAGATGATCTAAAATGTTCAATACTTAAGGCTTCTTCCACCAATTTACCATTTTTTTTTGTATTTGCATGCCATTTAGTGGCTGTAAATCTGAAATTAATCTATAGTACAATAGTAAACCTGACTAGTCACCATTTAGATAAAAAAAATAGTTTGCATAAGGTAACAATAATAATCATAATAATAATCATTTTTGTCAAAATTAAAATATTTCTAACACATATTGTGTGTTACTGTTGTAGTCTAAGGATCATTTAATAAGTAATCTGAAAAATAATTAATAATAGCAACCAAAAACAGATTTAACGCATCTAACCTTGCAAACTTTTTTGAGACTATGCTTCAAAATAGCATTTTTAAATAAAACTAATGTGAACCTACAATATTAAGTCGTTAAAGTTGTTAGGCGTTAAACAAACCATCTCACATTCAGAGGGTTAATGACATGCATTGAATTTGGGAGAAGCTGGATATGTATGTTGTATGTATGCATGTGATTGTGACACAAATGTTTGTGTAGATCCTCATAGAGCTGGAAACAGCACTGCTGGACGATGAGCCGCACTGGTATAAGCTGCAAACGCATGACGTCTCGTCGGTACCCCTGCCCAAGAGCTCCCCCTGCCTTCAGAGACGAGCACTGCACGGAGACAGTCCCACACGCAGGCTGCAGAGTATGTCTGTCTCTTTCTCACATCTTATGTGCACACGGAAAAACTCAGGTCAATGTTCTGCTCTTATATACTGCATGGTAGATGAGCTGATTTTTATGTCAAAATATTTCATTACAGATCGTGTAACTATGTAGCATTTTTATATGTAACAACAACCTCTTGTGCTGTAATATGTGGATTTTCGTCTCTCAGTGCAGTTTCTAAAAGTCCTAGGCTATAAATGTACTCTACATAAGTATGCAAGCACAAATGCTTGATAGAATTACCATTAAATGTTATTTGGGCAATATATTGAACATTTGCAACATGTTTTTCTGATCATTTTGATATAAAACTAAGCCACATGATTTTGACATTTTTATTATTATTATTATTATTATTATTTGGCCATTAGTTTTGTGAGTTTTTCTGAACTAGTATGACATCATTCAGACAGAAATGTTTTGAAAAGTAAATATGATTCAAGAACTTCAGAAGCAAAAACAGTGAAAAACTTCTTCCGAATGAAAAAATGTTAAAGGGATAATTCACCCAAAAATAAAAAAAAATCTGTCATCATTTATTCAGTCTCTAAACCTGTATGAGTTTCTTTGTTCTGTTGAACACAAAAGACATTTTGAAGAATGTTGGGAACCAAAGTTTTTTTTGGTCACCGTTTACCAAATACCAATACCATGGTATTTTTTTTTTTTTAATACATATGCTATGGAAGTCAATGGGAACCAGCATCTGTTTGGTTACCAACAATATCTTCATTTATTTTCATTTTTGGGTGAACTATCTCTTTAAATGAAACTTTGAAAAAGTATATTTTGAGTCTAAGACATTACATATTCATAAGTATGAAGCCCCTAAAGGGACATGATGAAGGGAGGAAAAATCATTTGTCAATGCTTCTACGTTTCACAAATGTTTTGCATGCCCTGAGAAACTTTGCGTCCGATGGCAAAATGTTTGCGTTCCACTGAGAAACTTTGCGTTCCCTCCAACGTTCGAGCCAGCACAAAGTTTCTTGGGGGAGCACGAACATTTTTGCAAGCAAAAGCTTTGAAATATGTTTTTCCTCCCTCATATTTTTTGAGATGTGTACACAAGCGCTCAGTGATCTGAAAGAGCGGACATCTGAAAGACTACTGCTGTTGGTGTGAGCGTTTGTGTCCTGCATTCATTGTTTTTTATTTTGACCTGGTTATTTCTGCAGCCAAAGGCCCGTATGTGTACAGCTCAGGTAATGACCGCTGCATGTTCAGGCTGATCCTCTGGGTTTATCCGTGTGTTTTTTTTACTGGATCCACCCTGTTGTCCTTCTTAATCCCGTGAAAAATGAAACACATGCAGAACGAAGTGGACCATCTTCCCACACCATCACATTTTCCCATAGTGCCCTCTGATTCTCCCCAGTGCTGCTGTTTTCCCTCTACTGCAGATCAGTCTGACCTCTTCATATACACTATAGAGAACACAGACTTCTGTCCACTGTTATGACTTTTAGAAGGACTCGATGGTATGACTAACACGTGATTTATTTAAAATCACGGTAATGGTAACAATAATATATATAATAATTATCTTGGATGGAAATTCAAACTTATTCAAAAGTTTGGGGTTGGTGGTATTTTCTAACAATGGTTGCTCAAGAAACATTTCTTATTGTCAATGTTGAAAACAGTTGTGCTGCTTCATGTTTTTGTGGAAACCAGGATACATTCTTTTTCTGGATTCTTTGATAAATGGAAAGTTCAGAAGAAAAAGAAGACTCTTTCATAATATTGTAAAACTCTTTACTGTCACTTTTAATCAATGTAATTTATTCTTGCTGAATAAGAGTATTATATTCTGATGACCCCACTGACCCCAAAGTTTTGAACGGTGCATATTAATTAATTATCTTATTATCTTACAGTGTGATTATTTCCTTTTTTAAATTTTTCTCACCTTTGCATGTATAAATAAATAGGTTTTCATTGAAAACAACACAATTAAATTTACAAATCTGATTATTCAGCCTCCAAATTCTGATTGGATGAGCCACATTCAAAGCTGTAGTAAAAAAGCTGATAACTGACCACACATCAGACTGTAAACATGTGCCGCCTGTATTTTTACATTATTTCTATGGAATCTGGTTTCCGCCAAGGAATAAATCCATTTAAAAGATAATTGTGACTTTTTATCTCACAATTGCAAGATCTAAACTCACAATTGTGAGTTACAAAGTCAGAATTGCAGGATATAAACTCCAAATTCGGACTTTTTTTTCTTGCAATTGTGCATTTATATCTCACTTCTTTTTTCAAAATTGTGATATAAAAAGTGTGATATAATAAAGTCAGAATTGCAACCTTATGTCACACAATTCTGACTTTATAACTCGCAATTGCGACTTTGTCACACAATTCTGACTTTATAACACACAATTGTGACTTTGTCACACAATTTTGACTTTATAACACACAATTGCGACTTTGTCACACAATTTTGACTTTACAACACGCAATTGTGACCTTATATCACACAATTCTGACTTTATAACTCGCAATTGCGACTTTGTCACACAATTCTGACTTTATAACACACGATTGAGACTTTGTCACACAATTTTGACTTTATAACTCGCAATTGCGACTTTGTCACACAATTCTGACTTTATAACGCACAATTGCGACTTTGTCACACAATTTTGACTTTATAACTCGCAATTGCGACTTTGTCACACAATTCTGACTTTATAACGCACAATTGCGACTTTATGTCACACAATTTTGACTTTACAACACGCAATTGTGACTTTGTCACACAATTCTGACTTTATAACTCGCAATTGTGACTTTGTCACACAATTTTGACTTTATAACACATGATTGTGACTTTGTCACACAATTCTGACTTTATAACACACGATTGTGACTTTGTCACACAATTCTGACTTTATAACTCACAATTGTGACCTTATGTCACACAATTTTGACTTTACAACACGCAATTGCGACTTTGTCACACAATTTTGACTTTACAACACGCAATTGCGACCTTATGTCACACAATTCTGACTTTACAACACACAATTGTGACTTTGTCACACAATTCTGACTTTATAACACACGATTGTGACTTTGTCACACAATTCTGACTTTATAACTCGCAATTGTGACTTTGTCACACAATTTTGACTTTACAACACACAATTGCGACTTTGTCACACAATTCTGACTTTATAACTCGCAATTGTGACTTTGTCACACAATTTTGACTTTACAACACGCAATTGCGACCTTATGTCACACAATTCTGACTTTACAACACACAATTGTGACTTTGTCACACAATTCTGACTTTATAACACACGATTGTGACTTTGTCACACAATTCTGACTTTATAACACACGATTGTGACTTTGTCACACAATTCTGACTTTATAACTCACAATTGTGACCTTATGTCACACAATTTTGACTTTACAACACGCAATTGCGACTTTGTCACACAATTTTGACTTTATAACTCACAATTGTGACTTTGTCACACAATTCTGACTTTATAACACACGATTGCGACTTTGTCACACAATTTTGACTTTATAACACACAATTGCGACCTTATGTCACACAATTCAGACTTTATAACACGCAATTGTGATTTTATATAACTCAACTCTGACTTTATAACTCGCAATTCACAAAACAAAAGTCAGAATTGTGAGATATAAACTCGCAATTACTTTTTTTATTATTTATTCAGTGGCGGAAACAAGCTTCCATATATTTCATATTTCTTTTGTCACATGTAAACATATATTCAGAGGTGTATACACAGTAAAACAAAAACTGTACTGGTTAACGTGTATATCATTCTGTGGTAAATTCCATCATTCAACACAGGCCTATCTGGTCGTTTCATTTTTTCCTCCCTTTATAGTTAGTTCTGTGTAGCTGTGATTGATAATATCACTCTAAAAAAGGAGTATTTTGTGTAACTCGACTGTGTGTGAAAAGTGTTTGAATTAGTTTCTTCTCTTTTAAGAGTGAGTGCTTTGTTTTTTTGTTGCTGTGTGTTTTTGTACTTACAGCATCTGTATTTATCATTCAAAGAGACAAAAAAATTCTCACAAATCACGTTAAGCGTTTAGCTAATTGGTTTGAAAGTGTCACCAAAGAGCCAACTATCTTTTTAACATGTTTCAACATAATTAGGATATTATAAAGAAATCCCTTACATAGATTTACAATAGCAACCATCAACTGACTGCATTAGAAAAGTCTCACAAACTATTTGAAACCCTAAGAAAGCAGAAAAACACAGTGTAAAATAGGTCGCAAGAATACATCATGCGATTCCTTTTAAATTTGTGAATCTCTTTTGACACTTGAGTGCTTGATTTAGCGATTTAAAGAGAGACTGATTTATAGACCAGAGAGCTGAAGAGGACAGGCTTATGAAAGAGAGAACGAAATGAGAGCAGGTTTATTGCTGGCTTGTCATCTGCGTTAAAGCACAAGGGTCTGTTTGGTGTGCGACAGACTGCAGGCTGGGTGTTCGTGCAGGCTGTAGTTCTGTGAACGCCGCACGGCAGATTAGCTTTCATTCTCGATCTGAACTGAGTGATGGAGGGGCCGCTTCAGAGTGTCAAACTCGGCAAACGTCAGCGCTATGGGCTGAGGGACGGCGTTCGGCTCGGTTTATTCCTCATGACTGAAGCAAAGGGAGAAGAAGATCCATTTTCTCACGTAATACAAAGCTCTGTCTGCCTCGTTCTTGTTTTGTGGATTTGGAAGCGAGAGAGAGATATCTGACTGACATGTTCAGTTATCTGTAAGTAGTCTGAAATAGACAGGTATTTTGAGTGCAGCTCTTTTACCGCTTGATATGAGCGTCGCAGAGGAAGATGAATGAACAGCCGTGGTTGTCAGTTCGGTTCCAGAACTTAGTGAGCTGCCTACCTAGACCCTATTTAAGGAATGCTATGATGTTGTTATTGTTAAATAAAACAATTTAACATCCTTTTTGGTGATTGAAATAAAGCTGAAAGGAAATGAAAATATTACTGTAATAAAAATAAAAAACTTTCGCAAGTTTTTGCAACCTTGGCAACTAACTGAAATAAGTCTAAGTTGAAGCACTAAAATTACAAAAACTAAAACTGATAAATATGACAGAAGCACCTAAACAAATTACTAAACATTTAAACATTCATAATAAAATGAAAACTGAAAATATTATCTATCTATCTATCTATCTATCTATCTATCTATCTATCTATCTATCTATCTATCTATCTATCTATCTATCTATCTATCTATCTATCTATCTATCTATCTATCTATCTATCTCTCTGTCTGTCTGTCTGTCTGTATTTTTTATCTATCTATCTATCTATCTATCTCTGTCTGTCTGTCTGTCTGTCTGTCTGTATTTTTTATCTATCTATCTATCTCTCTGTCTGTCTGTCTGTCTGTCTGTATTTTTTATCTATCTATCTATCTATCTATCTATCTATCTATCTATCTATCTATCTATCTGTCTGTCTGTCTGTCTGTCTGTCTGTCTGTCTGTCTGTCTATCTGTCTGTTTTTATCTATCTATCTATCTATCTATCTATCTATCTATCTATCTATCTATCTGTCTGTTTTTATCTATCTATCTATCTATCTATCTATCTATCTATCTATCTATCTATCTATCTATCTATCTATCTGTCTGTTTTTATCTATCTATCTATCTATCTATCTATCTATCTATCTATCTATCTATCTATCTATCTATCTATCTATCTATCTATCTATCTATCTGTCTGTTTTTATCTATCTATCTATCTATCTATCTATCTATCTATCTATCTATCTATCTGTCTGTTTTTATCTATCTATCTATCTATCTATCTATCTATCTATCTATCTATCTATCTATCTATCTATCTATCTGTCTGTTTTTATCTATCTATCTATCTATCTATCTATCTATCTATCTATCTATCTATCTATCTGTCTATCTATCTATCTGTCTGTCTGTCTGTCTGTTTGTCTGTCTGTTTTTATCTATCTATCTATCTATCTATCTATCTATCTATCTATCTATCTATCTATCTATCTATCTATCTATCTATCTATCTATCTATCTATCTATCTATCTATCTATCTATCTATCTATCTATCTATCTATCTATCTATCTATCTATCTATCAATCATGTCCGTTCACTCAGCTGTCATCGCAGGTACTCTCCAAACCCAGATTTTGGATCAGAGCTAGTATATAAATATATGTTTTTAGTGGTTTATAGAGCAGAAAACATCCTAACATCACACCTCACTACCTACTGCAGAATCCACGTTCTCATACCTCACATGATCCGGGCTCGATACATAGCATACCAACGCTTATCTGTCTGTGTCTCTGTCTTTCTCCTGTAGGGTCTCAGAGGATCAGTGACAGTGAGTTCTCAGACTATGACTGTGAAGACGGTGTTGGCGTCGTATCAGGTAAGATGTTAGCAGGAACAAAGTTAAAATGACACAGTCTGATGGATGTGATGAAGACATGTACTGCTAAATACATTCAATATGAAGTCACACTTTGCTCTTGAAGGCAAACATCTCACAGAACCATATTTATTTCCAAATGATGATGACTGGAAACCACTCAACCACTGTCATTTAAAATAATGTAGCTTACTACTGTTTAAAATGTTGCATAGTACACACTGTTTTACTTAACACTTACTGTGCAGTATACACCATATACTATGTACAGTTTTTTATATTAGTAAAAATTTTTTTTAAGTATACTAAAATACTGCTTGCTCTAGTCTATACCGTATAGTACAAACTGTACACTGCATATACACTACTCCATGTAGCATACTACTGTTTGAAATGTTGCATAATGCATACTACTTGCTGAATGCTGCGGAGTATCAGTGTTGTTATTGTAACCAAAATTAAAATTATTTAAAAAAATTTGTTAACTTAAATATAAATAAAAATATTAGATAAAAAACATCAACTTAAAAAACTTGCAAGTTGCCGTCACGCATTTCAGTGAGTGCCATCCAATTATCATCTCGGAAATAAATGTGACTGTTCTTTGTTTTTAATCCACTTCTGTGTTCAAATCTCTTAACTTTTAGCAGTTCAGTGAAGTAAATGAGAGATGTGGGATACACATATTCCACACAAATGTTAATGTCCTGCAATGCACAGTATACACAGTATTAAAGTATGTTATAGGTGTTGTCACCACTTATCAAAGTAATACTGGTGCCAAAATGTTCATCTCAGATGGGAAGGGAAACAGGCTAAAAACACACACGCTTTTTAAAATTCCAGTCGTACTCTTTGTGAGAGAGGGAAGCCCTCTCTCAGTTTCTCTCTCTCATTGATTTTGGCTCTGTCTCCGGGCCGCTTGTAAAGTGCTGATGCAGTGCATTCCGCCGGGAGGAGATGATTAACATTCAGAGGAATTATAGATCGCTGCTTTCCCTTCATGCGCTCTGTGCAGCTGTAGTTGTTTTGTGGCCCCTGTGTTTAGTAGCCGTTCATTTATTGCAGCATGACGCACTGGTGCCGATGCAGTCTCTGCGCTGGAGCACACGGAGGTCACATTCAGAATGAGGTTGTGCATATGTGTGTGTGTTCACAACAGACAGACCAAACTAATGTTGCGTGTACTGTAATAGATACAGCAGCTCTGTTCCAAAAGCTAGTGAGCTGCCCGGTTACACAACATTATAGGTAATGCAAAGATTGTTACAGAAGGTAATTAATACCTTTTAATACTCTTAATTAATATGTTTATTCACCAAAAGTGACAGTAGATTTCTATTTTTTTTAAATGCTGCTATTTATCATAAATCCTGAAAAAATGTGTCTCAGTTTCCACAAAAATATTAAGCCGCACAACTGTTTTCAACATTGATTTCACATGTTTTTTGAGCAGCAAATCAGCATATTAGAATGATTTCCGGAGGATCACGTGACACTGAAGACTGGAGTAATGATGCTGAAAATTCAGCTTTTTGACATAACAGTAATAAATTACATTTTAGAGATGTGTTAGAAATATAGAAAAAATAAAAATATGTTTTATAATTTAACTTAAAACAGTTATATCTCAAAATATTACTGTATTAGGCTTGATGAGACTACTTTTAAAAACATTAAAAATATCTTACCGACCCCAGACTTTAAGCTAGTAGCCTTTTAAGATTCCTAGTTAGGGATAAATTCTAAGGCAGCATCCTTCGTAGATAAAGCAAACCCAGAATGTTAAATAAATGCACCTAAATTTAATTATTATAATTATTTAATAACTAAAAAATGACCAATTTTTTTTATATATATATCTAGTATTTATATTAAAGTATTGTACCATGAAAGCATCAATTGCAAGTTCATAATAAAAAGTAAAATAAGCCGTCAGAGAGACAGAATTTCTCTCGTCAAACTTCTCTTTGATACATTGTTCTACCTTCAGCCTGTTTTAATGTGCGATACAGTCAGTTGAACATCAATCTTTTGTAATCATGCGAGGCACTGACCTTAGCGTGGCCACACTGAATGCTGGGTAATGAAATGCCATCAGGCTGAGTGGGCTGACGGCTTTTGCATGAGGAAAAAGTCATTATTCTGGTTTTGGTTGTGAAAGCTATTTTCTGATTTAATGGGAGTTAAGTTCAATCATGACTGGAACATACTGGCTTTAAAAAGCAACTTTTACAGCAATTTAAGAACCAGTTATTGCGGAAACACACAGTCCAAACACATGGTCCAAAACGATTAAGCATTTTCGCATGAAGGAATATACCCTAACTTGCTATTAGTAAACAGTTTAGCAGTTTTGTATTAATATATGCATAAAAAGTCTTTGTTGCCACATATGATTAGTTCATTAATTCTCACTCTTTCCTTTGTTGCAGACTATAGAAATGGCAGGGACCTCCAGAGCTCCACTCTCTCTGTGCCTGAGCAGGTCTTATCGTCCAATCACTGCTCTCGGTCAGCCGACATCAACCGGGCGCGGTCACGGTCGCCCAGCATGCCCCCTTCTCAGAGGTAAGACGGATCTCTCTCTGTCTTAATCTTTTCTGTTCTTAAACGTTTGAACTGTGGTTTAAAGCCGGGAACGCACCAAGCCGACGCCGACGAACTAGTGACGACGAAAGCAGACTGTGAGATTGACTCACGTCGGCAGCTTCAGGGTGCAAATTTGCCCTGACACACCAAACCGACGCTCGACACCTGCGTATAAAGGAGATAACTGCCTATTCAAGCAGATATAAACAAAGATATATAAACAAAGCAGCGCTTGCTCACCATTTTGAATATCAATCATGCTGATCACGTTCTTTATTCCACTCCGCTCATGTTATTATGAAAATATTCGTGCATTCGAGTGCTCGGGTAAGATGACGTAAAATTAGAACAACCTTCTGTCTGTGCCGTCATGACTTCTTTGCTTGCTTTCATAACGTTTGCTTATATTCTCGTGAACTGACTCGTTTGCTATACTGAACAGCCAATCAGAGTTCTCTTTCTCACCGACGGACTGACGCCGATTCAAAAAGATTCAAAAAATCAGACGAGGACCAACTTCAGCCGACGATGCAGAACACACAGTCGGACAATGAAGAAAAACTGCCTGTCGGCCGACCGTCGGCTTGGTGTGTTTCTGCCTTAAGGATGTGTCCCAGATGTTTCAGTGTCTATGATCAATATCAATGATCACGCACCTCTCAAACTTTGTTTTTGAGTCACAAAGCTCTATATTCTACGTATTATAACATTTATGTTTAGTTCACATATATTTTGTAGCAGTTTTTTCTCTCAAGGTCACTTGTAATGTTAGACAAGTTTGTTTATTTCGTTACGTGCTTAATTACTTTCTTATTTATGCTTAGAAAATGGTACATTGGGTTTCTAGCAAGCCTTGGTAATTTGGCATGGAAATTATGTACACCTTGCTAGTATCGGGTTGGACCGCCTTTTGCCTTCAGAGATGATGCAGTTGGATGTGTGAGTGTTGGTGTCATTGAACAGTAATCACATTTCTTCCACATGAAGAGTTTGGGTTCATCTCGCCATCATCAGCTCCAACAAAAACACGATCCTCTCTCTTCCCTCAAATCTTCTCATTTCTCTTCTGATATTCCATCTATATTCTCTCCATCTGCCTGCAGTCATTTTCTCACCTTACCTCGAACCCGACACAGTCAGCCTCATGACAGTGAGCTGAAGGAACTCAGGTAGAGCCATTGCTGCCGACGTCCGTCCCCATTAACCTCCCTGCTAGAGGCCGCCA
This sequence comes from Zacco platypus, assembly GCA_038088235.1. Classification (NCBI taxonomy): domain Eukaryota; kingdom Metazoa; phylum Chordata; class Actinopteri; order Cypriniformes; family Xenocyprididae; genus Zacco; species Zacco platypus. Next base: position 5,727,053 of record CM076077.1, read on the forward strand.
CTAACACATCAGGGTTTCTCAAGCCATGACTTCCTCTGAGCTTTAATGAATCTGGGTTTTCAGAACAGAACTTTCCTAATCATGACATGATAATATCAGTTTGATACTGTTTTGTTGTTTAGTTGAAAACCTGCATTCTTGAGAGTCTCTGACATTGAGAAACCTTAATCATCACAACCTCATGTTGACATTTTGACACTGACTGCATATGAACTTGTATAAATACATAATACAAGACTCGTAAAGGTGCGCTGAATACCTTTTTTAATAGTTTGTTTTTGTTGCAGATGCAGCATCCACCCATAATTGCAGTTTTGCATTGGCAGATTACTAAGCCAATGGTGTGATGCTCTAATAAGCATAGAATTACAAGTATTAAGCAAAATTCTTTTTTTCATGAAATGAAATCAGTACTTTTCAGTGTTCAATGAATTATACTTGTAATTGA